>OY283144.1:47533244-48139397 GCA_958299785.1 Medicago lupulina | reverse complement strand
GAAGACTTGTAGGATGTCTGGCTCAAGTGTCTTAGGGCTCTGATACGTAACAGGATGGGGAAACGTTGTTTTGTTTATTCATTCCATTATGTATCAATTTTTGAAACATGTTGTTGAAGTTTTTATTGTTGTTGAGGTTTAATGGTGTCGAATAATGTTTTTATGACTGTTGGTGGCCTTTGTGCCAATTTATTGAAGTTGTTGATGTTGAAAACAATTTTCCGCGCAAAATATTAATTGTTATATTGTTGAATAAATAGTATATTAAATCTATTTATGAAATTTTTGAAAAGCAGTGTAATGCTCCGTTTCGTTGATTTACTCTGATTTTATATTAATATTACGTTGTTGGGAAAGCAGGGTGTTACAGGTTCAGCCCTACTAAACCTCATATGGTATGGACACTTAGGCATGCATTTGACAATGACTCTTTTTTTCTCATTTTTCTTAAGATACACATTTTTCCTATTTTGTAAAGCATACTCTTTAACAGGATCTCTAATTATTGAAACACTAGCAAATACCTGACCTACCTCAAAGACAACTTGCTCATTCTCCTTCAAAACAAACTTATTCACTTTTTTCTTACCAGCACCATCATCAGATGAAGAGTATGGACTCTCTAGGTCCTCTGAATCACCATTCTCATCCTCAAAATCAGATAGAGTGGTTGCACCAGGGTTCCTAGATGATTCAGCAGCAGCAACTTCAACAGGCACCACACTTGAAGATGGAGCAGTAGGATTCAAAGTGTGATCAGGCAACACAAATGTCTACTCCCAGTCTTCATCATACTCAATGTCATACTCTGATAACCCTTCATCACTTCCTTCTTCAGATTGTTTCTCTTCACCACCTTCACCTTCAACTTCCTCTTCGCTAACTTCACCATCACCTTCACCTTCACTTGACCCTTTTTCTTCTTCTACCACCTCAACATCACTGTCATACCTACTATCCAATCCTTCAATTTGTGGAGTCTCAACATAAAAATAAGCAGCTACCTCATTCTTGAACTGAGTTATGAACCTCACACAGTCTTTATCTGTTTTCAGCAACCTTAAACCACCATTCAAACTTCCACCAGGTATAACATACCACAACTTATACTCACCTTCCACACCTATCTCCCTCACTAGTATGTCCAGATCAATGAGATTCACCTCATCTATGTCCCACTCACCCCCAAACTCGTGTAACTTACCACACTTATTTGCAACATCAGGGTCACATATAAAGTAGCTTTTGTAATGAAACCTTATCTTCAAGTAGTGGTCTCCAGCAACACTAGCAATAAATAAACCAATATACGTATGAGGGAGTATTCAAATACATACGAAAGTTACACTAAAAATACGGTTTTTATACTGTATATACACCGTACAAAATATGTATACCGTATATACTACTTCCCACCAACCATTTTTTAACTCATAACTATGTTGACTTCATTAAACAAGTAGGACAAACAAAGCAAAACAAAAGAGAACTTACTTTGACACATCTTTGTCGGGAATCTTCTGTGGGACCACGTTCTTGTTGCCGTTCGAAGTTTCACCATACTTCACAGTTGGTGAATCGCTCGCCAACTTCATCTTCAACCTTCGAACCAATTGCTATTTTCGAAACCGTCAATGAGTACGAAAATGGTGATGGATGATCCAGACAGAGCTTCGATGAAATTTGTTTTAGGGTTTCGATTGAAATGTGTTATGGAAACATAAGGGGAGATGAAAGGAATTGGGGGAAAATTGGGGGAAAAAACCCTAAAATCAGAAGAAGGCTTGTGTTGGTTCGCACGTGCCAAGATTTTTTATTTTTTTTAATTTTGGTGAATATACACGTGGACTTAAAATATTAAAAAATAATTAAAAATTAAAAAAATTGCCAGGTGGCGTGCCAGATATGGTTGACTGAGTCAAAATTGACTTTTTGCAAAAGGGGGTAGACATGGGGGATCACTTTTGCCATTTTTTTTAATAGGGGGCCAAAATTACAACTTATGCAAAGTTAGGGAGTGAAAAGTGCGTTTAAGCCAAAACATCATTACACCTCTTTTTTTGATTTTGAGGAGATCTAATCAACGACCGTATTATTTACATGCTTGGTTAATCGTCATAAGATGAGTGTTATCTTTGTCTATATTCGTTGCTGTGGTATTAATATATGTCCCAGATTTTATGTGTTTTGTTGGCTGATGTTTCGAAATATTAATCACTTTTGCTATGAAAATACTAAGCTTACGAATAGCCTTTATGGATTGAAATAAGCCAGCTGAAAATGGTTAGAGAAGCTAACTTCTTAACATTAAAAACCAATGATGGGTTTACAACATTTTAAAGGTTTAATAAGTCATTTGGTCCCTCAATTAATTTTCAGTTTTCATTTTGGTCCCTTGAGTTCGCCTCCGTCGATCAAATAAATACTTGGCTGTTAAGTTTAACCTTAAATGCCTATGGTGGACCAACTTTAAAAGTGATCCACCATTTATTATATTAATTTTTTTGATTTAAACCGTTTGATCTTTTTTATTAAAAGAGGACCGTTAAATCATGCATGTGTACTGTATCTTACGGTGAACCAACAAATACTCAATTGGGTGCAAATAACTTTTCGAATCCTTGTAACATACATCAAGGCTGTAAAAAAATCTTGCACGTTGGAATTCTATAACACATTTTTGTCCCCTTGTTTTGGTTTTGGACTATAATATTTGTCTACATTAAAACTAATTCATGGTGCTTATTGTAGACTTTAGCACCCATTAAAGCACCAATACGGTACAGGTAAATGTGAATAAAATTTGTTACATTTTCAAATCTGGATTCATTACCTACTCGTACAACAATTTTTAAACATGTATCAAGATTCGAGTATCAAGTCACTTATGACTCAAGTCAAATAGCAAATCTAAATGGTTGTAATGCATTTTGTGACCTGTTCGTGAATTTTGTATTGGCTACATATAGCATCGCCCAATTAGTTTTAGTTCCAGTATAGGGAAAACAACAATCAGAAGCAAAAACAAATTTTCTCTGTTTCAACTCTGAAATCAGACAAGTTTTTTAGATTCGTCTGAAAAATAAGTAAATTAATCTTGCACAACAGACTCAACCTCAAGTACAATCATACTCACTGAACTATTTTCTAAAACTCGGCTAAAATATATTTTATCAAACTCCCATTTTGTAGCTGCATCACAGCTACTTATTTACGTGGGAGCTATTAACATTTTAATCATATTTGCTGTGATGTTCATGAATAGTTCCGAATATTACCAAGATTTTAATCTTTGGACTGTTGGGGATGGAATTACTTTGATCGTTTGTACAAGTATTTTTGTTTCACTAATAACTATTATTCCAGATATTTCATGGTACGGAATTATTTGGACTACCAGACCAAATCAGATTATTGAGCAAGATTTGATAAGTACTAGTCAACAAATTGGAATTCATTTATCAACCGATTTTTTTCTTCCATTTGAACTCATTTCAATAATTCTGTCTGTCACCATGTTTATTCGTTATCCCAACTAGACACCAAAATCGAATTATATGGGACCATATATCTAACATTGAAGTTTTCAAATCAGAGATGACACAAGAGGTTGATTTCACACTCAAATTATTTGAGGCGTAAAAGAAAAGAAATGCTAGCTAACTATACTAACAGATGGTCAGATTGTAAAACTAACCCCTAATCACTATGTAGCTAGCTCAGATGGTGAATTAAGGGACACCAGAGGAGTTTTTATGAGGTATAGGGTTCAAATCCTAGAAACTAACATAGCCACTAACTTATTAACATTTGTCCATCCAAAAATAATCTAAGTAATTTAAGATATATTTGAAAGGAATCATATCAACCAAGTCTTCTGATATGTCGGGGTTTTTATCCCTATGTTTCACAAACATGTTGTAAATGCAGGGACTCCCGAAAAGGTGGTTGGAAGAGGGGCAATGGAAGAGGGCAATGAGAAACTTAAGGGTTTCTTGAATGTACTTAGACAAAATGGAGGGTGGATACCTTGTGGAGAAGAGTATGGGGTTGATAACACACATGACTAAAGTTTTAAGTTGCAGGAGTAATGGTGAATGATTGAAGAGAAAAATAATCTCACATGGCTTTCATGCAAACCAGCCACACATGCCAACATAACATAAATCATGGGACTTGGCAGTGATGATGTGGCAAACAACATATTATCACTTAACATAAGTTGTTTAACATTAGGAATTAGAACTATTCATGGTATAAATAATAATGAGCATAAAACAAAGAAAAAAGTGAAAACTAATATACTTAAGAGACTGACTGAAAATTGGTGTACTTGAGATGTAGAATGGTTGTTTTATGCCAACAAATATTTACCACACTTCTATTGCCGCACATGATAAAATACTTTGTTCTCGACAACTAACCAAAAAATATAGAAAAAATAATAATGCAACAAAATATATCAAAGATTAACTTGCTATGTTTCATAAGGTTGTGGGCTAAATAATAGAACCTGAATACAAAAGGTCAAGAAAATTGAAATGTGAAGTTAGAAGATCTAACTTACAATAACGATATTTCTAAGAGGGGAATTGGCATGTACAATTAGAATGCAAGGGAAAACCAACTCTAGTTTTCCAGTTCACTCCGTATCCAATCCTGCGAACACACCAAAGCTTCGACAGTAGCTGGATTAAGAGAGCTCCAATCACGATCAAGAGCTCTTCCACTGTAGTTAAATGCCAACTCTGGTGCAACCTTTGACATTGGGATTTCTAAAACATTTCGGGCCATCATGGATAAGACGGGATACCTTGGAGTGTGAACTTTCAACCAATTTAATATGTTGAAATCAACATTTCGCGGAAAAAGAGGTTCTTCCAAATACTTATCTAGATCTGATTTTGCACCTTCACCTTGAGAAGTTTCATGGAGGAATTTGTCAAACCCCATCAGTCTATCCCTAGAGTCCTTTGCAGACCATGGCAAGGAAAGAGAACTGCTACCATTTTCAACTTGCCAGGCCAATCCATGGTCATGAGAAGCTAATGGTGATCCTATAGAATGTTCGTTGTAAAGAGCCTTCACGCCCTCGAAGACCTCTTCAATGCGACTTGCAGACATGCTACCGGAGATCTGTGGATAATAATAGTCAACCAACTTCATCTTGAATCTAGGGTCTAACATAGCAGCAGCTGCCAACCCTAAGCTACATTTGTCCCAATACTCATCAAACTTGCTTCTCAACTGAACCACCAAAGAACTGATGCACGGATCTGAATTCTTGCCCCACTCAATAAAATGCAACTTGACATCACAGAGCTCAGGGAAATATATATTTGTAGTTGGATACTTGCTCCTAGTGAAAATATTTATAACCTCGACAAAAAGCTTCAAGTAGCTGGTAACTATGGTGAGTCTCTCCCACTCTACTTTAGATAAAGAGATATTATAGGCAATATCATTTTCTTGCAGAAGAATTAAAGCATCCTTGAATTCTAAAGCAGCTTCAAGCATTGAATATGTAGAATTCCATTGCATTGGATTGTCTAGAAATAAGCACTTTTGACTAATGATCCCAACTTCTTTAGCCATCTCATTGAACTTTGCCAGTACGGTTTGTGAACTTTTAATATATTGAGTAGTTTCACGAATCTTATGGACTATTTCACTTACAGCTCCCAAAGCAAGTTGAGACATGACATTGAGAACATTGGCAACACAGCGTATATCAAATAATTGACCATTACAATATAGAAACCTGTTTTGCATAAGTCTCTCGCCAATACCTGTGGCAATGTTATCACAGGTAGAACAACCGTCCAAAATCATGGAGAACAATTTACGGTCAATATCCCAATCCATCAGACAAGACATGACAGCTTCTGAAAGCATGTCTCCAGTATGAGAAGGATCAATCCTTATAAAATTTAATATCCTCCTTCTTAACTCCCATGATTCATCTATGTAATTTGCTGTCAAACACAAAGTACTCAGCATCACCAGTTGCAGTCCACACATCAGCACTGATACTGATTTTTCCGTGCAATTTATCCAACATCTCATTCATCTTTTTCCTCTCTTTATCATAAATCTCAATACAATCAGCCTCAACCCGATTCAATGTTACAAGCTCAAACAAGGGCTGTAGGTTTTTTACAAAAGCTCTGAAACCAACATGTTCAACCATAGCCAAGGGATATCCATGTAAAATAATCATGCGGGCAAGATCAAATCGACTCCGTCTTTGATCAAAGTTACTACTTCTAGTGTTGACAGATTCATCTTTCAACTGCGCCTGCTCAAATTTGATATTCACAAGACTAACTGTATCATCTTTGTTTGGATCTTGATCCAAACTGAAATTTGCAATTGCAAGAGGCCCTTTCTTTCTCTTTTCTCTTGCTGTGATATATTGTGCTAGACCATGGTTAGACCTTCTCTGACACCTGATTAAATGGTTCCTTAGATGAGATGTTCCACTCGTGCTTGATCCACTCAGTTTCTTTTTACAATGCCTACAAACCGCCACACATGTGTCACCTTTTTTAATCCTATCAAAATCATTCCATACAACTGATTTCAACCTACTAGATTTGATAATCACAGCATCAGACATGTCCATCGCATGAACCTAGAACAAAAGCATGCCCATTAGTTTCGATTCATGCATTTCCATTCAAAGAAACAGAATTACAAAGAACAAAATTGTGTATGCATGTGTTTTTAAGCAAACAAAACTGCAAGGAGATTTAAAATAAAAATATTTAAAAAGCAGAAAAATCATGTCCCTGTAAATTAACACTAGATAAAAAAGGAAAACCCCACTAAGGAAGTTTGTTTAAGATCTGGTTACGCAAAACAAGACACATTCGCTTCTACAATAGATTGGCCATATTACCAAATCTCCTTCAATATTCAATTGTATACACTTTATTATATACTCCCTCAGTTTCACAATACTAGTAGCTTTTGATGAATTTACGCATACCAAGAAATCAAATAAATTTTGTTGTATTTGATGAAATTCTGTGTTTTTTCTATAATATCCTTAACCATTTATTATTTCATTCTATTGTTTCCCTCTCTACAATAAATAGGTAAGGGTATTATTGACAAACCAATAATTAATGTTGCATTGAAACTTAAATTAGTTTATTGATTGCTGTTTCAAACAGAGCACACTTAAATTAATTTTTTTGATATTATAGGCTCTAATATATTTTTTCATCATTAATTAGTACACAATAACGATTTTTGACAGCACACAAAAATATACAATATACATGGCATATTAATTAAACATGTATGGACTGATTCAGTGACGCACTCATCTCTCGAGCCTAATTTGTAGGGTCAGAACCACAATTCCCAACTATCACCACCACTCTGAAGCCAGGGACAAAACTGAAACCTATGAATTCCTTGTTCAAAAGAATTAAGAACAGTTCAAGGTACTAAAACTTCTTGTTGACACCATTATCCTAGTTAGCTGGCTGTTTTACTTAACCTTTCACCAGTTTCTACTGCAAACCAAACTGGTTTTACCAGCTGCAAAACTGGTCTAGTTTAAAAACTATGATTCATATTCATAATCATATACAGTTAAATATACATTGAGTTGGACTAACAAAAAGTGACATTATTATAATAATAGATGGCCAAAGCAACAATTGCTACATACATGAGTAAAAGCTCTGAAGAGAATCAAAACTCAAGAAGTGAACCAAAACACTTTTTATAGGCTTTTAACGATATAAATCAGAAATTATAGGCTTTTAAAATATTGATCCTGCATTCCAGCCTCCAACCTTTAAAGTGTGTCTTAACACCTAAAGCTTATCACTCAAAAACATTCTGGTATAGTGTACTATTATTATTATTATTCAGTAGCTAACAGTTCCCATGCAGTCAGAGCTAGGCACTGAGAAATGGAACCAAACACAGCAGAAAAATTATTTATATTCAGATCACAGATAAAAAAAAAAGTCAGGTTTTTCTCTAAATTACTTACTGACAGAATGTAGCGACTATCTCTTAATAGAAATTGATTCTTTTAACTGTATAAAAGTCCAATCTAAAACACCAACAGAAAAATCTAATTAATATATATGAGATAGCTTGTGAATAGGTGTTGACAAAAGGATTTGTTTATCTCTAGTAAGTGAATTCTGAAATCACACAGACAGGACATAACATGCTAATTCAGGTGGAAAACAAATACCTAAAAAGCCTTTGCAAAACGAAAGTCTAAAAAGAAGATAAATCTGGAGCCACTTAGTATCTTAGGCGCAGAGGGATACAAATCTAGGATTTGCACTAGAAGCACTCAAATTGGCCCAATCATGTGAGCATGAGCCCAATCTTCCCATAAGTTGTTTACAGGTTCAAAACACAAGGACCTGGGCAATGTGGGATTTCGTCGCCTTAAATCTTTTGAAACAACTTGAAAATACCCAACAATTATCATTTATCATCCAACCAAATTAAATTCTTATTCCAACATTAATCTATCAACCCATGGATACAAAAGTGCTTATTGAGGTTGCCATAAAGTTACAGCAGTATAATGGTGCAGGAAATAACTAAGCATGAAAACCCAAATTTTCTATTCACAAAGAGAATAAAAGGTCTGTAAGTTACTCAAGGTACTAAAGCTACATATAATATGATTCACATCAAGGCATAACAGAATTTCAAAACAATATTATAAATAAATGTTTTCAAACTAACAATAAGTTCATAGTCATTGGCAACCTGCAAAGGTACCCAAAATAAGTTTTAACTACCCATATATCATAGATGTTCGAAAATAAGCTTAAGGAGAAGTCTGTTCTCAATGTTTAAAAACAAAATCTAGCAACAAACATTACTCATTTTTTTTGACAGAAGCAACAGACACTACTAGTCATTGCGATTGCTCCTTTGACTTTCGAAATTGCTCCCTTTTCCAACTGTAATGTAGGTTGAACCAATTTAAAAAATGACCGGCGACAGTTAACTGCCGCTCGACCAGCAGCAGTAGTTGGCAGTAATTGGGGAAAAGAGCGATTTCAAAAGTGAAAAGAACAATTATCCTAGTCATTGGTTAAAT
Source organism: Medicago lupulina (assembly GCA_958299785.1). Lineage (NCBI taxonomy): Eukaryota > Viridiplantae > Streptophyta > Magnoliopsida > Fabales > Fabaceae > Medicago > Medicago lupulina. The sequence goes on along the minus strand of OY283144.1, from coordinate 48,130,303 downwards.
ATGCATAAGCTAAGAATTCTGAACTACTAACAACAGAAGACACACAATGACACCTGTACAAAAATAAATAAATTGAACGTAATCACATGTGTTGGTGTCTGAGACCAGACACGCCTTTCATCAGTAATGTAGGTGCTACAGATGCTACAGACTACAAAATTAGATATATTTTTGACAAAATTTTAAAAACTTCAATAAACAAAATTAAAACATCTTCACTAATCAGTAATTCTTTTATCTTAGTAGCCCACATAATATTCATCACAAAAATACCATTTTTTCCCAATCCAAGGTCTCATCCTTCAATAAAAATCAAACACATAACAACAACGAACCATTCAATCCAAATTACAAACAAAACTAAAACAGCACTATTCAATAAAAAAACTGAAACCCCCAAAAACAAAACTGCAAAAAAAAAAGGTATGATTTTGATGCAGGTTTTGAAGACCCAATAACAGATTGATTCTACAACTACAAAGAATTGTATTTTAATTTGAAAAATTTACAAAAAATAACTATTATTATTTTTCCTATCGAAAAACGTAAAATTGCAAAAAGAATTCGACAACTGAGAATAAGAGAAAAGAAGCATCGTACCGTGTAGCAGAATTACTCGGTTTCAGCGATGCGATTGTGAAGGGTGAAAAAAAACGAAGATTAAGCATCTACAAAGATTAGGGACGAGTATATAACACGTTTCTTTTTCTTTTCCTTAATTGTACTTTTCTTGGTGTGGTTTTTTTGGTTAGTGTTTCTTTAGTGGTATAATTGCATTTATATCATTCTAGTTAAATATGGTTTTAATACTTATAGATATTGTAAACAAAAAAAAAATCTTTATAGATATGTTAACCTTTCGTTTTAATCCTTCTAAAAAAATTCTTCAACTTTTAGTACTTTAAAGAATTTTCATTTTTAATTTTGGTTCCTTCTTTGTAGTTAATTCATATGTAAAATTCATATTTTTGAATAATTTTTATTTTTCAGAAAAATTTATAGTATTACTAGCGAAAAGACCTTTTTATTGCGCTAACGTTTGAAATTTATGAACAATATTTTTTTTTATGAAATTTTCATTTTGATTAAAAGTAAAATTATAAATGTTTATTGTTTTTTAATGACACGATCAACAATCTTTATTATAGAAAAATTTGTTTAAGAGTATAATTGTAATAATGAAAAAGTAAGTATAAATATATTCATTTAGTTTGTTATGCTTTTTAAATGATAAAGGAAAAAAAACAGATATACATATATTCATATCGTGTTTGTTACATTTATTTAAATATTTAAATTTAAATTTATTCTTATCTATTTATTACATGTGTCGTTACTTGTATTCAAAATTAAGGATATTTTTGGAAAGAAAAGTCAAACCCAAAATTGTGCTAAAAGGGTAGTTTTCTTTATATATAGTATAGATATATAATATAGATAAGGATCTCTCCCAAAAAATATTAGAATTTTTTACTAAAACATGAATTAAATATGAATTTTTATATATTTTGCGGTAAAAAATTAATATTTAATTTATGTTTTGTTAAAAAAATTCTAATTTTTTTGGAGCAATTTTTACAATATTCTATACACTTATGCACAATTTCATTAAAAAATACAAAAAATTACTTAAAAGTAGGGACCAAAAGTAGTGAGTGAAAATTTTAGGACTAAAAGTTGAAGAGATTTTTTAGAAAGACTAAAACGAAAAGTTGATATGTTTACAAGAACCAAAAACATATTTAACCTTTTTTTAAGGGATCATTCTATTTTATTAATTTTAGGGTTAAGTTTTGCTATTTGATTCTAAATTGTATTTTGTAGTTCAACTGGTTTGAGTTGAGGAATAAAGAGTTTTAGGTTTTGAGTTTAAATTTAAAGGAAGGAGAAAAAAGTAATTTAACAACTAAGGGTGCATTTGTTTTGGGGAAACACAAATTATTCCCGGAAATAACATACCTGGGAATGAAAATATAAAAATTTGATTCCTGGGTATTTGTTAAAAAAAAAAATTGGCAAATAACTTGACATTCCTGGGAAAATTGGAAGTTACAATTTTTATTTAAAAATATATGCAGAATATCATGGGAATGCACATTCCCATCTCTTTACATGGGAATAAATTCATGGGAATAATGGAAGTTATGGGAAGTTACTTCATTCCCAGGAACCTTTATACCCAGAATATTTTTCTCTCAACCTCATAACAAACATGGGTATAATCATTTCCTAACCATGTATTCCCAGGAATGTCATTCTTAACCTTGAAACAAACACCCCCTAACCAATAACATTTGTTAGTTAAAACAAAACTTGATTTTAAAAAAAGGGTCTTGTCAACTAACATACTTTTGGGCGTCGTTGACATACTCCTTCTTAGATGAACAACCTTATAGAATTTCATTCGATATTAGATATTAAATCAGAGATACATGACAGTACATTGATAAGGTATGGGAGCTAGCTAGAGATGTGGCTATTGTTGATAAAACATGAGCGATAGCATTCGCTTGCCTCAATTCATTTTGATTTTCTTATCTAGTTGGTTTTTTACTTCATAATCGAATTCTTTAAACAATTCAAAAGACTCATATTTGTGTTTCATTAGATACACATATTCAAATCTACTGAAATCATAAATGAATGTAATGAAGTATTAAAAACCTCCTCTAGCAAATGTGTTTAATGAACGACATACATCAGTATGTGTAAGACTCAAAAGATTAGTAGCCCTTTCACTCTATCTTGTGAGTGTTGTAACACCCTGTTTTCCCAACATAAAAATTTCATAACAAATCATCAGAGTTTTTCCATATAAACGGAATGCTACACTTTCTAAAAATCATAGATGGAATAAATAACAATTTATCCTTCATAAATTGGTCAACATAAATATTCAAAACTTCGCAGCGGATTTAATTCAACAACATAATTAGTCTTGGCAGGAAGGCCTCACCAAAACATCTCGTAATAATCCAAAACTAAATCATAGTCATGTAAAATCATAAGCAATACGTAAGGAATAGAAAATAGCCACAAAAGTTTCCATCCCGTTACGTATCAGAGCACCTAAAGACACAGTGAGAGATAGCCACTCACGACAGCAATCAACATCTACTTATTCTCGATTACCTGCAAGTTACTCATACAAAGAGCAACATTTCCAAGCAGAAGGGGTGAGATTCACAAACAATAATGTTAAGCATATAATTCATCAATTATATTTAACAACATAAACATCATCAACATATCATAACAATAGTCATGTAGCATCATTATCATCATCATAATCAACTTCATAATAAACATCAATATCAACTTCGTAAATCAACTTAACAACTTGACTCGACAATGCAACTTTAACTCGACTAGCAACTCTATCATCTTACTCATGCATGTGGTACCATTCTAGGGCATAATCCCTCGTCGCTTTTGAGCATAAATATACTCCTAGGGCATAAGCCCTCGTCGCTTTTGAGCATAAATATACTCCTAGGGCATGAGCCCTCGTCGCTATTGAGCAAAAGCTCCTAGGGCATGAGCTCTCGTCTTTAAATGAGTATGCATGGACTCAACATCTTACAACTTAGACAACATGAACGTCTTATATGACTCCAATAATTTGGATCAACATCTCACATCTTAGACCGACACATGCAGCTTTAATCAACAGTAAACAGCAACATGGCAGCACATCAATAATCTCAAGATATAACAATATCAAAATGTAATCATCGTCTCAAAACATCACTTATAATTCACATAATGCATAGACGATTATATATATCATTAGTAACAACATTAAATCATCTTATAACAACTTCACAGATTATCATTAATATTATATTCAAACATCAACAATTCATCATATAACATCGTATTCAAACATCAACAATCCATCATGCATTTTTGTAAAAACATAATAAATTATACATAACATATTTCCATGTCAAACCAAGGATACTAGAAAGATATCACAATTATCAACAACTTTCATGTTTATACCAAAGACCAATTTAAAATAGAGATGTGTGAAAAAGGCGCAAAAACATGAAACAGAGAATGTTGTCACCGTAAAATTTTGCTAAGACCTTCTTGGAGTATTTTCATCATAACTCAAAAACTAAAAGTCATTTTCACGTCAAACCAAAGCCACTGGAAAGCTAACAAAACTATCTAAAACTTTCATGTTTACACCCAAGGCCAATTCTGTACCGATCAATACCAGTTTTCGTTTCAAATTCGAAAAAGTTGTGCAGAAAGTCCATAAAAATTCACTGTGACCTACGTGCAGTAATATGACCATAACTCAAGTTCTATACATCTTTTTGACGTCATACCAACGGAATTAGAAAACTAACATCCATACCTACAACTTTCGTATTTACACCTAAGACCAATTCTGTACCGATCAATATCAGTTTTCGTTTCAAATTCAAAAAAGTTGTGCAGAAAGTCCATAAAAATTCATTGTGACCTACGTGCAGTAATTTGACCATAACTCAAATTCTATAAATCGTTTTGACATCAGACCAACGACATTAGAAAACTAACATCCATACCTACAACTTTCATGTTTACATCTAAGACCAATTCTGTACTGATCAATATCAGTTTTCATTTCAAAATTCGGGACAGAGATAAAACAAAATCATAAAAAGCAACTTATATCATTCAAACTTCACATTCATTCAAAATCATCACAATCAACAACAACAACTCAACATAATTCATACCCAATTCATAATATGACATTAACAACAACAATCATCAACAACCACAACTCATAATCATGAATCCAACCACAAATCAACAACCACATAACATAAATCATCAATTATCACTCTTAACCCTAATTCTCCAATTCTCAAAAACTAAACCTACAACATGTTAAATGAAATTTTCAGAATCATATACTCAAAATTATTGAATGATAGTCCCACCCTTACCTTAAGATTATCTATTGACAGCCTCTCCTCTTGTTCTCCCTTTTTCCAAAACTTATTTCACGTGTTCTGATTTTCTAACTTTCTCTTACCGACTCTTAACCTAATATACTCTTTTACTCTTATCACCAAAAACTACTCTTTCCCCTTTTTATCTTATTATTTTTAATAATTATATTTCTCCCCTACTTAGCAATATTAACACACAAAATAACACATAATAATATATTTCATTAAAATATATATTATAAATCAAATAATATTATACTAAAATACAATAATTAAATAAATATTAAATAATTAAAAGTAGAGCGTTACAAGCGCGGTCTTTGTCATTTTTCTTAGTAAACAAGTTTGGTATGTCTCGAATGATTCAAAATCAAAATAGTTCAAAATTCACAAATCAAATATATTTGGTTGAAATCAAGTATTAACTTTTTACTTGATTGCTTAGACATGAGTCACATATACTAGTATCTTTATATGGTAGGTCAAATGTCATGATGGAAAGAGGGTGGCATTTAGCCTGGGAAAGCTCAAACTTTCCCACCATGGTGCATAACCTGCACGTGGTAGTTCAACCAGTTGTCAAAGAAAATAGGATTTTTTTTTCAACCAATCAAACTTTGCCATTTGGCCAAACATAAACAACATTAGAAAAGAAAAAAGAAAATACCGCATCCTTCTCTTATCTTCATCTTCTACCTCTCCATACTACATGTTTTAATGTTTCTGGAAAATTACATAACTCAAGAATGGTTGATGATAAATCTCTCTTGGTTGCTACTCTAAAATGCACGCATAATCATAAACTCTCCTCTGTTTGCAAGCTTAGAGCAAAAGGAGTATGATTTATTATTTCATAGTTCACCTTTTATATTAATGTTAATGGTGAACCGTTTTTAACATTTTCTTAAATAACAATAAAGGGCGGTGTTCGATTTTTTTGGATCTAGATTCGATTTTTCGGATCTGAAAATCAGCTTCTTCCTCTTCTTTACCAAACTTCTTCATCCTCTTTTTCATTGTTTTTGTTCTTGATTTGATGTTATTTTCTTCATCATCTTGGTTTATAGGTTTGTATAGATGAAACATTTAGTTTTTGGCTTAATTTTGTGAATGGAGGAGGAGTTGATGATAAAAAAGAGGATGATGAAAAAGTTAGATTTTTTGGGTTTGAGATTATGAAGATTGAAGAACTAGTTTCTTTTTTCTTGAAACTTTTTTTTATAGAAATAAGTTTAACTGTAATATCTCTTAAGATTAGCTCTGGCTTTGACTACCCATGGAAACCCACCAAACCAACTTCAAGCAAGTAGTGTCCATCAATGAATTTCAAGATGGGATACACACTAAAAAAATAAAAAATAAAAACTCAAATTGGGTTTGATTCTTGAAACTAGCTTGACCCGTTACAACATTATCATCAAATACAAAAGATCTTTACATTTAAAAAGAAAAAAATCAATATAAAAACAACCAATTAATTGTCGGGTCTCTATTTTTATTTACCTATAAAATCAAAAAGTTGTTAAGAGGTAACCGGTCTTAAATCTGGACCGTTGATTAAATAAAATAATATATCTATAGTTGTAACATCTACTTTCCCATAATGGGAAAAAACTTCATTTTCCCATGCTAAACCTCACCTGAAAAGAGTTACTCGTACTTGCTAATCTCTTACCAATTTATTTTTCCCGAAAGAGAATCTCCAAATTTTGATGGAACATTAAAGGTACTGATAGTTAATGATATACTCCCTCCGTCCCTTAATATAACCCCCCTTTTGTTTTTTTTTTGTCCCTAAATATAACCCCCTTTTCAAATTACAACACACATTAATTATTTTTTTCCATAGATACCCTTATTTAATACTACTACTAATTCTAAAAGTACAATAAATTGACTTTTCACTTTATCTCTTTAATGAGGGTAATTTTGTAAAATTGTACTATAAAACAGACACATTAACTACACCAACAACATTTCTTAAGAAATGTGAAAAAAGCAATAGGTGGTTATATTAAGGGACGGAGGGAGTATATTCTTTAAATTCAAGTAAGGTTACTTCAATATCCGACAATAACATTGAAGCACTGAGATCAATGCACAACAAAATTGATCCTTTTCAATCGTCCAATATCCATTTACTAATAAGTCAAGCATAACAATAGATTTTACCTTAACAAAGTCATTTAATATATAAGTCGTTGTAAGATTTCAATATCTTCAAAATTACATAATAAATCTACAATTTGATTAAAATATATTTAGGTACTTTGAAAATCAGCAAGTCTAAAAATATCAAAACGAAATAAACAATTTTATGTCACTAAGAGGATTGTGATGATATGCTCTGATGAAGCTTTTCTTCCTACCTCTGCAACCTTCACAAAATATAAAAATCATTATGTCATCACTAATCAATATATTGACAAGATACAATCATCATATTATGAGCACGATTTACATCAAAGTAGATATCAACATACATATGAATCACACAAAACAAATTTTAGAAATAATAAACTAATATTACTAAAACTTTAAAGATTGTATTTTATCCTTATTTTTGAAAGATAAAATGTGTAAAAAAACGAAGACCCTACCGTCTGTTAGATTTTAAACAAAGTTAAAATATAACAAAATTCAAAAAAAATTCCTATCATAAAAAAATTCTTTTCTATAAAAAGTTGACTAAGCCTTGATAGTATTAATTAAACAATAAAGTGTTATGAAATTGTTTTCACCAAAGTTAGAATTCAATATAGAACTCAAACAAATTTCTATCATCATGAGATTCTTCTTGAACACCCTTAGTAGAAGGTCAAGTTAACGAAAATGATTAGTTGTCGAAATCCATGAATCACAAATAACACAAACAAGTTCTCAATCAATATTTTTATACTTCAAATCATTCAAAATTGTAACATCACAAGTAGTGTCAAACAAAAGTTTAAGAGTTTGTGCCACAAATATCAAATCATCCCACCCTTTTTTCTCCTAGTTATACTAAACACAATGATTTTGCAAAAGCAGCATCACCATCCAAAGGGTAAGAAAATATGAACATGTCAAGAACACATTCACGCTTTAAATCAATATCAGTAAACAAAACAATATGAGTCACACCAAAAAAACAAATAAAAACTAAATTTAGCAGAACAATATCATTTCAGTCTTAAATAATATAAGAATCATCTGATACTTTAATACAACAATAAAAAAAGAGTAAATTACACTCTCCTCCCCTCAAAGATGCTTGAAATACACTCTCCTCCTCTCTTATGTTAAAATATACAATTTCCTCCCTTGAAAAATAAAATTTACACTCCCCTCCTTTATAAGATGCTTGAATTACAACCCCCTCCCTTGATAATTAAATATACATTACACTTTAATCTATTTTAACATAAATAAATATTTTTATGATATATATTAATTTTAAACCACCCTTTAAGAAAAATTAATTCATTTCTTTATAATTTAAATGTTAATGATAATTAAATTTAAATATTTTGCTATTGATTTTATAATTTAGAGTTTAAAATTAACTTTTAAATAACCATGGTTTATTGTCGTTAATAATTTTTCACATATTTTAATTTTATTTTGGCTTGTTTCATATTTTATAATAGGGTTTAAAACTACATGTTAATGAAATTGTGAATAAAAAATAGCAAAAAAATCTGTATTCAATTTTTTATTATGTTAAAATAGACCTGCAATACTGTTATTTTTGAAGTGTATTAGATTATTATTTTTTTGCAAGATTATTAAAAATAAAAAAATATATATTGAGGGAGTAAAGTGTAGATTTTAACATAAGAGGGGAGGGGAATGTAATTCAAGCTTTTCTTAGGGGAGGGAAATGTATTTTTCTCTAATATGTTTTGAATAAGAGGGGAGGGGAATGTATATTTTAACATAAGAGGGGAGGAGAGTGTAATTCAAGCATCTTTGAGGGGAGGGGAGTGTAATTTACTCATAAAAAAATTAGTAGAACAATATGAACTAGCACTAAAATTTAAATATTCATTTATGATAAGATATAACAATTACTTACTTGATAAGTTCATCGCCAACAAAATCAAGTTAAGATAAGCTTGTATGACTTTTCTCTTGATTCTGCAAAAATTGAACAATTTTGCTAAGTATAATTGTCAAAAGAAACTTCAGAAAAACATGACATTTAAGGAAATAAGCACAAGACATTTAAACGCAATATGAACAAGCATGCTAAAAATAACAATACGTCAACATATAATCATCTACATAATTCCATTAAATAGACATAAGCATTGTATCTTGACAATTGAATGTGCAGCTAGATGAGTATGTAGGCACCTAGAATAAAATTGATGGAAAAATGGCGTAAAACCCAACAAAGAAACAAAAACTAAATGAAAAATAGATAGGAAAGGAAACAAGATATCAACCACACAATAAGGAGATGGGAGTAAACTTTGAAATAACATAAAAAAATACTCTTATAGTTCTCTAAAATCATATCATGCTTTGCATGAAATTGCTACTTTGTTAGATTCATGGAAAAAAGTTTTATAGTGTAATGATCAAGTTGCTACACAATATTTTAAATTTAAGACACCAATAAAAAAACAAGGGTGACAAACATCACACTCATTTAACACCCCGAGGAATGCTAACAACACACATTCTAACACATATTTTTTAACACACTCTCTTTGATTGATTGAAATTCATATGAAACCCACCAAATTCATATGGAACCCATATAATTTGGTGGAACCGATGTGAATTTTAACCAATCAAAAAGAGTATGTTGAAAAGTGTGTGTTAGAAGATGTGTGGCTAGTATTTCTCTTAACACCAAACTCCCATCTACATGTGAGTCAAAATCAATTTCAATAGATCAGAAACTTGGACCAAGCACAACCTTTAACCCCTTAAGAACAGTACAAAGATCGTTGTTGTTATGGTACACGCTCCTAAGTGGCAAACAAACATAAACAAGGAATTTTCATTTTAATCATGCGTCACACATCCATAAGCTGCTCTAGCCCCATGGTTAGTCACATCACCTTTCCCATTCATCTTAATCCGATCCAAAATATGAACGATCCCAATGACGGGAGAGAAAATATCATTAACATAACAGTGACGAAGAATATTTTTCTTAATGCACATAGTATTCATGATGGAAACCCTATGATGGCTAACCAAAGCTCTCATTGTCATTCTAATATAATGGAAAATCTTCTCACTTCGAGTTATCCACGTGCAATACACACTTAAGTGCACTAGAGAACTAATATTTTCCAATAAATAATTTTGATTATATTCTATAACAATCTCACTTTCATTCTTTATGTTTGTTGAAAGATAGAAATAAGTTCCTAAACAAATGAGTTACAATAAAAATCTATATAAAGCGAGGTGTGTAGTACAAATTTATCTACATTTTTTTGACAAATACATGTACACAAACTATAACAAATTAATAATATGAGTTAATTTATTTCTAGTCCCTATAAAATTAAGATATTTTAAGTTTAGCCTAAACGTTAATTTTGTTCAATTTTAGTCCCATTACTTATTAATGTTTACAAATCAAAATAAATACTTTTTGTCCATGCGATTAGTCATTATAATAAAGAAAATAAGATCTACAATTAAACCAAAATTTTGTAGAGGTATTACCACTGGAAACGACGACTGTTTCTTATCATCCTTCTTCCCATTGAAAATCTCCTCAATTGTGCGGCGCCTCAATTTTGACCTAGTCAACGATTTCTCTCCGAATGTCGATATAGTATCAGCATCTCGAACACGTTTATTCAAATTCTTCAATTTTATCTTTTTATTGTGTTCGGGAGTCTCACTTTCCTGCATCAGAATGGCCATGGGAGGCAACATCGACTGGATATTCTCATGTGTGAGCTCCTTCTCGAAATTGAATGGCCAACATTCAAAAGCATTGATGGTCCTCATCTTATAAGTATAGTCCCTGAAGTAAAGAATTAACACCACAGATAGCGACAGAGTTTGTTACATTGCACTCACTTTCATAAGACAGAGAACAAATTGAAAATCAAAGAATTAAAATAAAAAACTAAAATATTTATGGATCATAGATTAATGGATACCTTATGGAGAATGACATGATTGTTGATGCACAATGATAACAATTACTGAAGAAATTAAGGATGATGAAGAAAAGGTGATGTGACAGAGGAACACACGAATTGTGATTTTTGTATGGTATTGAGAGAGAGTAACCAATAGGGATCTTATTTTTTATTTTGTTTTATTAAGAGAAATGTATATAAAAACTAAGGACAATATTAATTTTTTATTTTCCATTCCCGCTCATCGGAAAAGACGCCAGGGTGTGTTTAGCTATATAGCATCGACATATACGATAGAAGGCATGTTTGACACTTGTCGATGTCCACATTAGACTAATTTATCTTCTCAAATGATCACCATTATTGATGTCAATATATGTTTATTAGGTTTTTGTAACTCCCTATTTCTATTAAAGCGATAAATCACGCAATTATAATAAATAATTAAGAAATAGACGCCATGTCTTCGAATAATCCACAATAGACATGCATAAAATATCTCAACATAAAACATCACATCGGAATATCACCATACACTTCAATAATATAGCCATGTCATCAACAAAGAAAGTACAACTAGATCATAATCAAATCCAAACATAGGGTATGTCCCAACAACAGATAAAATCCTAAACATAAAATAAATGTCGTCCTAGATTAGAGCCTCTCTAAGACACGACAAAAGCGAAATAAACGGAGGAAGCTCCCGCTATCCTCAAGCAACTCACCAAGCAAAGCAAATCAACTAATCCTGCACGCCGTCTACCCATTCATACAAATAGGTAGGCGGTCCACCACAGACTACTAGGGGTTAGCTTCACATCAATCATAATCGAAAAGATAAAAGATAAACAAGGTTAAATAAACATAAATATTTCATCGTTCATAAATGAGCATCGTCATAAATTATCATCAATAATATTTGCACAAGTATAAGATTCATCAATTGCAAATAATCACCAAGCACCCAAATACACCAACACGTAATCCACATCGAGCACATAAACATTTATGACTCATCCTAAACATTTATTTTAAAAATGTTTCTTTCTTGCGAAAATGAGCACTGTTCTCAGAGTCAGAGTCTGAAAAAAAGATCAGAGTCTGAACAGAGTTCAGAGTTTTAGTTTGCAGCGGATTAAAAGAAGAGAGCAAGAGAAAGAAGAAGACACAAGCAATTTATACAGGTTCCTTCCACAATCCGGAAGTAGTCCTGTCCCCCTTGCACTTCCAAGGAGAGTTCCACTAAAATGTAATATCAAATTACAAGTTGCTCAAACACACAAGTAAGAGACTTCCGTTGCTCAATCACACAAGAAAGAGACTTCAATGCTCAAGGACAACTCCAAGAGACTTCTAAACAATTACAGAGAATTGAAAAGAGTTTTGAATACTTGATATACAATCAGAGGTATTCACAAAACAAAACAAAACAGAACAGACTCTGTTTTTCTTAGACACTTAGAAATTCTAAAATGTGAACTTTTGTAAGAATTATCTAAGTTGTTGATGAGCAATGTTTGCGACTTTGGATATGAGAGAATAACCTTGTTCGCGTATGTGTATATGTGTGTGTGTCGTTCTTCAAGTCTTCATCCCTATTTATAGAGAATTTGAGAGACGTTGGGAACTGCCAGCTCATCACTTTTTCTTGACCGAAGCTGATTTGACACCATTGATCCTTTGCTTGATTTGAGGATTGTACTATGAAATCAAATTCAAATCCATTCCAGCAAATATGGAAAAGTCTCTGCTTTAGTTGCTGTTATTCTTGTCGTGTATAGAAGACACTGTGCAGAGTTGGTGGTTGCAGGGACAAGCGCAGACATAGTGTTGTACTTTCCGTACATTGTACTTTGTCAACGATCCTTGGCCTCTGAAGAATATTTGCTTCTGATGAATCTGCTTCTGGAAAACTAGCTTCTGATGACGTCATCTTCAGGAGCTCTTTCTTTAGACGCACTCTGCATCTGACTTTCCAGGAGCGCTTTCATTCAGATGCTCTTCAGGCTTCAGTCTTAATTTCCTTTGCTCTTTAATTCATTCAGTCAGAACCTCTTGTAAATACATCTTTGTTAATGGTCCTGTACACTTGAATAAACTTTTAGCAATATCCAATTGATAATTTTTAATACCTTGTTATCATCAAAACTTAAGTGGTATACTTGTGAAACACCCTTTGTTCCAACAATCTCCCCCTTTTTGATGATGACAAACACAAGTATTTAAAAAGATCAATTGTTGTTAACTTAATTAACAAGTTGACTTTTAGGGGTTCTGAGGTTTGTAAGCTCTGACTCCCCCTGAGTCTGATATTCTTTAAGGTGAGGTTTGTAAGCTCCCCCTAAGTCCTATCCAGGTTAATTAAATTCATTTTTAAGTTCAACAATTATTTCTAACGTTCAAATGAAATAGGATTAGGTTCTCAAATAAAATAAAGTTTGTTAAATTTTATTTTATTCTTGGGCTCAGATTCTTTGTTAAATGCTTTCTATTACTCCCCATTTTGTCATTAATTAAAAAGAACAAATAAGAAGAAGTAAAGACAAGAAATGGACAAAAGTGAAGAAATGAAAACTTGTATATAAGAGATAGTCAGAAAGATACAAAGAAGTCAGAGCAAGCATTAAAACATATAACTAAAAGAAAACAAGGTGTGCAATCTAAGGGTTAGGTTGAGGTTGTTGCTGTTGAATAAGAGCCATCAGACGCTGAATGTCTTCAGACTGCTTCCTAACAGTTTCTTCCAAAGCCAACTGCCTCTGAAGAAGATAGTCTTCCTTGGCCTTAGATTCCTCTTGCTGCTTCAGCACCTTTTGCTTTAGCATCTTGAACACCTTGGAATCTCTTGTTACGTATTCAGATTCAGCATAAAATGGAGCATTAGCAAGATACAGAGGCTTGCTTTGGAGTTGCTGAGAAGAGTGCGATTCTTGCAGACGACGTTTCATAGCATGAGCTTGAATACGACAACACTTCTGGGCAACATCATCAATGAAATCCCATGCTCTGTTCTTAAGATTAGACCAGCTGTCCTGATAAGCAAATGGTAGAAAAGGAGTGTTCCTTAGAAAAACCAGATTCTGCATCTCCTCATTGATTTCCACCAGCTGCTCTTCTAGATAATCAGGGTTCAGTATGTTAATGGGTGGTTGGTGTAACACCCCGTTTTCCCAACGTAAAAATTTCGTAAATTAAATCAGAGTTTTCTCATAAACGGAGTATCACTTTCTTAAAACATCTCAAAGGAATTGAATAACAATTCATTCATCATAAAAATAGTTATTAAACTTCTCAAAACATTGCAGCGGAATCTTAAAAGTCTTGGCACGCAGGCCTCTTCATAACATTTCAAAAGTTCATCTAAAATTAGTCTTTATAAAATTATAATTGACATGCAAGGAACAGAAAAGCATTTGACAAGATTCCCCATCCCGTTACATATCAGAGCACCTAAGACACAGTGAGGAATGCCTCACACGACTGCACCTAATCTTGGTTACCTGCACTAGCCCACAAGGCGGCAATTCCAACAGAAGGGGTGAGATTCACAAACAATATAATAAACAGATAATTCAACAATTAAGTTTAACAACAATTAACATATAAGCACGTCTCAAATATTTATCTCATAACATCTTAAGCAACATCAAGAATATCATCACTAAACATCTTAAATATCATCAAAGAATTGTCATCACAAAACATCTTAATCATCATCAAAGAATATCATCACAAAGCATCTTAGACATCATCAAAGAACATCATCACAAAACATCTTAAACATCATCAAATACACTTAACAACTCATAGATATCATCATGTAATCATCATCACTAATAAATTTAAAACAACTCAATGTAATCATCATCTCACTATAATAATCAACATCGTAAACAACATTATAACATTATAATTAGTATCATATACAACATCATAACAACATAACAATATCATAATCAATATCTTAAACAACATAGCAACATAACAATATCATAATCAATATAGCAACATCTTAGTCAGCGTCATATAATTCACATCATAAACATCGTATAATCTTCATAGGTACTTTCTTAACAACACATGGGTAGAAAACAACTCGACAACTCATAGAGGATAATTCATCAACAACTTAACAACTCATGGATGATAATTCATCAACAACGACTTTGACTCGACAAATGCGACAATGCAACTTAGACACTTATATGCATGTGGTACCAATCGTCATCATAAGTATTAATATACTTTAATCGTGCGGAGGATAAAGCTCCTAATAATCGTGCGGAGGACAAAGCTCCTAATAATCGTGCGGAGGACAAAGCTCCTAATAATCGTGCGGAGGACAAAGCTCCTATCATGGTGAGGACAAAGCTCAATGAATGCTAATGCATGGACTCTATCAACAAGACACCTTAATCAACTTATCACTTATACATCCAATAATTTGGAGTTCATCATCAACTTATTCATACTCATGCAACTTAGTTAAATAACAATTGCAGCATAATCAAATCACATCAAGCTTAATAACAATTCATTTCAACAACATCTTGATCATTCAATAATATTTCGAGTAATGCATTTAATCATTAAATCACATTACAAACAACTTAACAGTTCATAACAGCAACAAAAACAGCACAAGCAATTCACAATCATTATCAACAACATCAAATCCTCACATTAACTTTATAAGTATAGCACATTATGCACTCATCATTCATAATTCATAAGCAATAACATTCTTCAAAAGTAATCAAGTATGATTAAATAAGACATAAGCCAAATACTCATAAAACACCTCAACTAAATCCCTAATACCTAAGTTTGAAGTTTGGAAACCAACTCTAAGTCTTTGGACTAACTTGGGATTAGTTATGCTAAGTTTTCTTAAAGTTTTCCCAAGACCTACTTGGAATATTTTCATCATAACTCAAAATCTACAAATAATTTTCTAGTCACTCCAGAGCCATTAGAAATCTAACTCAATTACCTACAACTTTCGTGTATACAACAAGACCCATTTCGGAACAGAAATGTATGAAAAAGACACAAGAACGTGAAACAGAAAATGCTGTTTTTTCCAAGACCTACTTGGAGTGTTTTTATCATAACTCAAGATTCACAAAACATTTTTGAGTCACTCTGAAGCCATTTAAAAGCTAACTCAATTATCTACAACTTTTGTGAAGACATCAAAAGCTAATTATGAACAGAAAAGTCCCAGGTTTTATTTTAGTTTTTCGGTTACAGAAAATCGAAAAGAGAACGAGCCTGTTGACCCCTTTGTAGTATTTTAATCATATCTAGAGTTATAAAAGCTTAAATTGAGTCACTCCAAAGGCTAGTGAAAGCTAACATCTATATCTACAACTTTCATGAAGACACCTAAACCCAGTTCGGAACTTAAACTTGTCCAACTGAGACAACAAGTAACGTGTTTTCCACAGCGACAGCAAAATCGCAGTTCAGTTGCGGTTTCGCCTTGGGGAAACCTTTTCTACTCCGTTTTCGATCCAATACCCTCAAAACATGACCTTAAACATCACCCTATGATTATCCTATCATTAGAACATTAATTATTCATTAACCTACTAGATTATCCACTCTTTTTAAGACTAGAAACTCAATTCGAAACCTAAACTAGTTTTCCTTAATTCTCACCTTTCAACTTCATCTTTTAATTCATTCACCTTAACCTAGTTCTTAATTCTCTCAAAAACTCATCCATCTCTTGTTAATCATAATTGAATTGAATTACAGTTTAATATAATGAAAGCTAGGCTCACCTTTACCTTAATTTGGTCTCCTGAATCAAGCTGCGTTCTTCTTAGCTTTTTCTTCTCTCCTTCGCGCCTCCTCTCTTTTCCTCTAGGTTTCTTCAAAAGTTATATCACGTACTAAATAATTCTAACCCTAATTCTCTTATTTATATTCTCTTACTCATCTTATCTTATTTCTACTCTTTCCCTCAAATTCTCTAAAATTATGTAACAACCCATATTTAATTAAATAT
Source organism: Medicago lupulina (assembly GCA_958299785.1). Classification (NCBI taxonomy): domain Eukaryota; kingdom Viridiplantae; phylum Streptophyta; class Magnoliopsida; order Fabales; family Fabaceae; genus Medicago; species Medicago lupulina. Next base: position 48,113,228 of record OY283144.1, on the reverse strand, counting down.
ATTATATTATAAATCAAATAAGATAATACTAAAAATACATAAAAGCACGCATCATCAAAATATATATTATATTATATCATCATATCTTATTATTTCTAAAACAAATATATTTTTACACTAGATAATATATATATATATATATATATATATATATATATATATATATATATTTCTACACAAATAACAAATATATTTTCAAACCAAATAACGAATATATTTCTATAACAAATAACACTATATATTTTTATAACAAATAACATAGTATTTCTACACCACATAACAAATATATTTTTACACCAAATAACACAATATCTCTACACCAAATAACATATATATTATAATATAATATGCTACTAAAACACCAACATATAACACAAAAATAACACACATCACCATAAATCAAATAAATTATTTAAAAAGACTCTAAACTCAATCAAATAATTAAATAAATAAAATAATTCAAAACGGGCGTTACAGTTGGTCAGAGATCTGAATAGGTGAGGAAGATGAGGGTTGGTCAGAATTACAAGGGCGGTTTTGTGTTGGTTCAGAATTTGAAACAGACACAGTGGGTTCAGACTCTGTCATTTGGACAGACTCTGTAGCCACTGTCTCCATAACAGATTCTAGTTGCTTGTTGGGCCGACCCTGGATTCATGAAGCAGGGGCGGTAACTTCTACGCTGCATCAGAAGCTAAAGTTTGTGAAAGACGGAAAGCTGGTGACCGTGGGAGGAGAACAAGCCATGCTAGTAAGCCATTTGTCATCATTCTCATTCATTGGTGCTGATGTTGAGGATGGTACATCTTTCCAAGGACTGTCTATTGAAGGCCAAGGTGCTAAGAAGAATTCAACATTCATCTCTTCTTTCAAGGATGCTCAGAAAGTGGTACAAGATGGTGTCTCCACCGGCTGGGGAAAGCTGTTAAATCTGTCAGAGAACATGCGTCGTGAAGGACTCGGTTTCACTCCATCGGCAGGGACTTCCAGCAGCAAGCCAATTGGGAATACTTTCTACAGTGCCGGGTTCATTCATGCCTCGTCAGAAGCTAATTCTATCATTTAAGATAATCCAGAAGGAGTGCCACAAAGTTTCGTGACGCAAGGAGGGATTAGCCGCAATTGGGTCGCTGTAGATGTTCCTTTTGTTGCTCACTTGTCAAAGTAATGCTTTTGTTTGTTTTTTATGCTTTTTCAAAAAAAAAAATCCTTTCGCCCCTCCCCAAGCGAGAGTGAATCTATCTAGGGCTCTGTTTCAAGAAATTATCATCAATCAAATAAAAATGTCGTTTTACTTCCGACTTTTTGCTTTGTTTTTCCTTTTATGCAATTTTCTTCTGAAAAAAATGGTAATACAAAAAGCCAAAAATATACAATCATCTTCAAAAAATCTGCCTTTTTTCTAAAAAATAAATCATCAATCCTATGTGCAGATTAAATGACCCCTGTTATCGCGATTTTCGGGCGTCAAGTCATTAATTAGGCTTGAACCTTTCAATCATTGATATCTCTATTTTTTTTTGGGGAAGGGGAAAATTGAGAAAAACCCTTAGAAATTCTAAGTTCGGGGGCAAATTTTGCTATGGGAAGGTGTTAGGCACCCATAACGACTATAGTACTCTATAGGAACCGTTTTTCTAGATTTACGTTTACGCTTTATTTTTAATGCTATTTATTGAAAAGAAGTTGTTTATTTTAAGAATGGGGGAAGAAGTGTTTGGATTTTATTTTTCTTGGACTTGGAGAGGTTTTGACCTCTTGCCTACATACTCTTTTAAGGGATCAAACTCCATGTAGTTCTCTCTCAAAAGATTTTGTGAGTTTAGATTGATTTTAATTTTGGAAAATGGTTTTGAAGAAAAGAGAGAGAGGCCGTAAAGGCTTGAGAAAGAAAAATGGTGAGGTTGGTCCAATTATGAAAGAAAATAGCCTAAGTAGGAATTATTTTGCATTTGAATTTGATTAAAAAAAAAAGGAAAAATACAATGGAGTTTTGACTCCAAGGTTTATTGGAAAAAAATTGTTTTCAAGTGATGGAATTGTTAACATTTTTTGGAAAACGGATTTTCATAAGTTTCGCGCTTCCTAAACATACACCTAACGGTAAATCATACAACGTGTGTGCGTGTCGGTGCATGTGTCGGTGTACATCATTACAGTGTCCATTGTCCTTTACATTTGGCCCTAGTTTACATTCTATGGTCTTGCAAAAAAAAAAATTAAAATAAAGGAAGAGAAAATTGAATAAAAACCTAAGCTAAGGGATGGAGATGAAGTGGAATGCTCAATGTGTATGGAACATAGAATAAAATGGTTAGTAAAGCAAGATAATGTGATAGTAGGAATGTTAAACTAATTGACAAAGAAAAGCAATATCAAAGTGTGAAGGATGGGAAGAAAATGCATGAACCCCAACCACAAGGTTTTAGGCAAGCACATGACCTATAATTCTCATCCAAATCACTTTTCAAGGGGGTTTATTTTAATCACAAAATGAGAACTATGGGACATGCCCAAACTTTCACGTCTTAGCACACATTCACAAGCATTTTTCACACTTTGTTTTCAAATGAACAAAATCCACATTACTTGCAAAACAAGAAACTAACAATTGAATTTGCAAAAAAAACAAGAAACTAAAAATTAACATGGCAAAAATTGGAAGCTAACAAATAAGCTTGCAAAACAAGAAACTAATCAATACTAACAAAGTCGTAAGCTAACAATTATCATTGCAAAGTTGTAAACCAAAAATTAAACTAACAAGATTAGAAATTAACAATTAACATTGCAAAATAGCAAACTAAAAAATTTAAACTAACAAGATTGGAAATTGACAATTAACATTGCAAAATTGTGAACTAAAAATTTAAACTAACAAAATTGGAAGAATTAGCATGAAATCAGAAGTGAACATATCACAAAATCAAGTGTCAAATATCAATACCACAGGGCAAGAATTTAGATCAAAAATCATGCAAGAAACTTCACACAAAAATACACAAAGCACACAAACCTATAGAAAAAATGCGCACACATTTTTATCAATTTTTAACATGTAACAACATCACAAAATAATCAAAAATGCCTCAAGAAACACATAGTAATTTTTTTGTAAGAAAATTAAAATGCATAGGGGTTCAGGTAGCAAGAACAGAGGTAAGCATAGCAAAAAATTCAAGAAAACCAAAAGAAACCCAAAGCCCACGGTTACACGGCCCTAACCCACGCAGCTTGATGGATCCGGATCTCCAGAACGTCTCAGAGGCGTTGGATTGATCCGGATCCATCCAGACCTAGATCTAACGGCCCAGGACGTAGGGAGCTGGATCGGGTCTGAACCGACCCGGTCCAGCGCGCCTATATAAAAAGATTTTTGCCCGGTTTGCCTCATTTTTCAAATCGTTTCTCTCTCTTCTCCTCTTCTTCTCCGTTCTTCTCCGTTCCTCTATGATGAACCCTAACCCTAATTCATACAATCCTACCCAGAATTTCATCAAACATGGCTTAAATGCTTCGTTTCGTTGTTCTAAACATGAATCCATCATTAAAAACCACATGCATCCGGTGAATCGATGTAGATCGTGAAGTTTCTTCCCGGTTTTCAAACGGTTCTGGTTCTTTTGTTCAAATCTTTGTTCGAATGAAAATTTTTATGAATTCGAAGGTTTACAACGGTTAATACTCGTTGTAAACCATGAAATCTTTACGGTTTTCAAAGTTTTTTAGGGTTTCATGATTTTGAACAAAAACTCTTCGAATCTTCTATGGATCTACATGGATTTGAATTTGTTACCGTTCTTGAACAAGAAAGAGGTAAGTTTTCAGTATTCACCTGTGTTTTATTCGGAGGTTCGAACTGGAATCTTCAGAAATATTTGGATTTGATTCTATTTTGTTGATTTTTGGCTTGAATTCTGAAAATAAATCAGTGATTCTCTTCTTCTTCTTCACCGGTTCAAATCCTTTGAGTTTCTTTCCCTCTTCTTCTCAATTCCCCTTCTCTGCGATCGCGCTTGAGTTCACTGCTTTTGGAGATGAATTCGCGCTTGAATTGTAGAGAGGAACGGCTCAGTGATGAAGATTCAGCATTGAATCTCTGAGAGCTACCATGAATTCCATGGAATTTGCTTGAATTCAATTCTGGAAAAAATTAGGGTTTGTTTTTCGTGTTCGTGAACTTTTTCTGAGTTTTGTGGATTTGATTCTAACTGAATGGAGAGAGAATCTTCTGAGGTGTTTGTGATGTGTCATCAATTGTGTGACCTTTTTTATGACTTGTACAGTAGCTGGCCTTTTATAGGCTGCCATGTGTGCCTTTGGACCAATGAGACTGTGACATCTGGCCTTGATTGCTTGCGTGGCTTCTTGGACTAAAAATTGACTTAAGGACCTTTCTACAGAATTGTAAAACTAAAGGACTAATCTGCAAAAAGAGTAAGAATGGACCAAACTGCCAAAAAGAGTAAAAAAGGACTGATTTGCAAATAAAAAGTAAAAATGGACTGACTTGCAAAATAAAAAAAATAAAATTGGTAAAAAATGTAACTTTGAAAATAACGTAAAGTGAAACAGTTAAAAACGACAAAATGGACTAAAACGAACAAATTACCAAAATGAGGTATTTTAAAATACCTCTCTGTCAAAAAAATTTGATTTGAAAAGACCAAAATGCCCCTAGGGACTAAAACGACTCAGACTGACTCAGATGCGATGCTAAAATGATTTTTAGGTAGGGTTTGATCAATGATTGGTACAGACAAGTTGAAAAAGACTCAGAGACAAACGTAGGGCCTAAAATGGGTTCCACTGCAGGAAATGACCAAAATACCCTTTGTATGATTTTTATGCAAAAACATGGAATAAAATGCAGGAAAATATGCACTTGATTTAGAAATTTTCAAATGACTTGTAATGCAAGAAAAACACTTTGGATGGCTTTACATGCAAGAAAATTAGAGACAGAAATAGTAAAAATACGCAGTTGAAGCGCGGTAGAAAATTGCGGAGTAAAACATAGTGAATTGAAAAAAGGTATCAGAGATAGAAGAGAAATTTGAACGAGTATTTTTAGGTCCAAAATGAGGGTATGACAGCTGCCCCTATTTAAGTTTCTTCGTCTGGAGGGTCAAGAGACAGAGTCTTTGGCTTAACGGGACGAAGATACTTAAATATCGACATTTGCACTGATTTTGGGCGTAAAAGTACATTCGTGAATGTCATGTATGCCATGCAACATTTGGATTATGAATGCAAGACAAACTGAGAATTGAGTTTAACAAAATATGTCGTATCCATTGCGGGATTAGTAGACATTAACAAGATAGCGAACAACAGGGTATGTCGTATCTATTGCGGGATTGGTAGACATTAACAAGATAGCAAATAACAAGGTTTACTGGGGAAACAAACAGTGAATTGATAGGTACAAGTTGTTCTTTTGGCTCGAACTGGGAACTTGACCGAGAAAACTGACAGGTAGATAGGCACAAGCTGTTCTTGGCTTTGAACTAGCCACTTGGCTGATAACAGAAGCAAATTGGCAAGCACAAGCTGTTCTTGGATACGAACTAGCCACTTGGCTGATAATAGCAAGAAATTGACAGGCACAAGTTGTTCTTGTATTTGAACTAGCCACTTGGCTGATAACAGAAATGAAATGAAAGGCACAAGCTGTTCTTGGATGCGAACTAGCCACTTGGCCGAACATATAGCAAACTGCATGGTGAATATAGATTGAAACTGACTTGACATGACTGCAGGAGTTTGAAATTGACACGACTGTAGAAGTTTGAAATTGAAATGACAGTAGAAGTTTGAAATTGACACGACTATAGAAGTTTGAAATCGACATGACAGTAGAAGTTTGAAATTGACTTGCGAGATTTTGACAGAGATTAACATAGAATTGAAAATGCAATGTGTATGGATAGTATAACAGCTTTATCAGATGCATGAGCATATAGGATGCATGATTATGCATGTATGAATGCTTGAAGTGCATGATGGTTGACAATTTGCAGACACAATTTCACAGAGACAGACAAAACATCGGAATATTGGGCACGTAATGGCTCGTGCTCTAACATATGCTTGTGGAAATCCCTCTTGGAGATGGTGTCGTTGAAAGACGCATCGAGACCATGGCTGATGACAGGGAGCTGCATCCCATTCATAAACTCGTAGAGAGTAGACCCTTTTGATGGCACCGTCATTGTCGGGTGCTTTAATGCTGAGCCCGTTCGGGTATCGCATCTGTGGTCAATGCTTTTTGCATGTTTGCTCTTGTTTTGTTTGTCTTTTTTTTGTGTTTTTTTTTATATCATCCCATTTTTGTCTGGATCGCCCTTTCGGGTTTTCGATCCACCGGGGAATAAATTCTTTTCATTGCCCCTGTTTTTGCCTGAATTGCCTTTGTAGGTTGTCAATCCAGCGGGGTGCTCATTTTTGCCTAAACCGCCCTTTCGGGTTTTCAGCTTAGCGAGCGTATTCATTTTCTCATGCTTTTCATTCTGTTTTTTCATTCTTGCCATTGACCACAGACCATACTGGGGAGAGAGCCTACTGGTAGCTTGTATTGAAATGGACATCGACACACATTCGTTCATGCATTTTTCGTTTGAATGCACCTAGTTGCTCAAGTTTGTTTTCAAAATACACACAAAAGGTTTTCAATTTCCAAAATGTTTGTTTCAGACATTGTTGTTATTAAAATAGAAAGAAAATGTTTTTGTATAAAGCTTTGAAAGTAGAATGAAGAAATAGAGTTTCAAACAAAAACATAGGCTCAAATCGATGTATAAGGGTGGTAATCAGCCAAAGGCATGACTCCACGGATTTACAAAGCTTGAAAAATGGTAATTTTATGGGTTGGTGATACATCGAACACAGTAACCACTACAATCCTTAGAAATCTTGAATTCACAAGTACAAAAGCTTCTGATGAGAACAGCCATTTATCAGTTGCAAGGGCCCCAAGGGGAGGGTAGTTTGCCAGATACAGTCAATTGTCTTTCATTTCAATCTCATTTTTGCATGAACCGCCCTTTCGGGTTTTCGGCTCATCGAGACGCTCATTTTTGCCTGAGTTACGCGTAATCTCAGCGAGCTTTTTCATATTCATTTTTTTGTCCCTTATTTTGCCTGGATCGCCCTTTCGGGTTTTCGATCCACCGGGAAGCGCATTTTTGCCTAGGCCGCCCTTTCGGGTTTTTGATCTACCACGCTGTTCTTTTCATCTAGACAAAGTATTTCTTGACTATATCGGCATTCACAGGGTTTGGAAGCTCCGCACCATCCATGTGTGTAAGAATCAAAGCACCGTCGGAGAAGGCCTTCTTGACAACATAAGGTCCTTCATAGTTAGGCGTCCACTTGCCCCTTGGGTCGGGTTGCTGGCTTATTCTTCTCTTCAATACAAGTTCACCTTCCTTGAATTCGCGAGGACGAACTTTTTTGTCAAAAGCAGTTTTCATTCTTGTCTGATACAGCCGTCCACGGGCCAAAGCATCGAGACGCTTTTCTTCAACCAAGTTTAACTGATCATACCGGCTCTGGCACCATTCAGCCTCAGACAATTTTTCTTCCATGATCACGCGGAGCGAAGGGATCTCTACTTCTAGAGGGAGGACTGCTTCCATGCCATATACTAGGGAGAAAGGTGTTGCCCCGGTCGAACTGAGTACTGTAGTGCAGTAGCCGTGTAAAGAAAAAGGCAACATCTCATGGCAGTCTTTGTATGTAGTTACCATCTTCTGTACGATCTTCTTGATATTCTTATTGGCGGCCTCAACTGCACCGTTCATCTGAGGCCTATAAGGAGAAGAGGTATGATGTTCAATCTTGAATTTCTCACACAGGGCTTGCACCATATCATTGTTCAAGTTGGTACCGTTGTCAGTGATAATCTTGTTGGGAACACCATATCGACAGATGATGTTGTTCTTGATGAACTTAACCACCACTTGCTTGGTTACATTGGCATAAGATGCAGCTTCGACCCATTTGGTAAAGTAATCGATCGCTACCAAAATGAAACGATGACCATTCGACGCCTTTGGTTCAATCCTTCCAATCATGTCGATGCCCCACATAGAGAAAGGCCACGGGGGGGAAATAACATTGAGGGCATGCGGAGGCACATGGATTTGATCAGCATAGATTTGACATTTGTGACATTTCTTGGCATGTTGGTAGCAATCGTGCTCCATGATCATCCAATAGTAGTCAGCTCTTAACAATTTTGTAGACATGGTATGCCCCGAAGCATGGGTTCCAAAAGTGCCATCGTGCACATCGTGCATCAATTGCTCTGCTTCGCGTTCATCAACACATCTCAACAATATCATGTCGTAATTCCTTTTGTACAAAACATCTCCGTCTAGCAGGAACTTACTAGCCAATCTTCGCAGGGTCTTCTTGTCTTTGTTGGAAGCACTTGGCGGGTATTCACGATTTTGCAAAAACTGCTTGACATCATGATACCAGGGTCTGTTGTCAACTACATCCGCATCTGTCTGAACAATCACATCACCGATGCCAAACACATGAGAAGGCCGGTGTAGGCGTTGCACTTTGATTATCGGTACATGATTCCAATGGTTCACTTGAAACATGGAGGATAAAGTAGCAAGAGCATCGGCCATTTGATTTTCCTCACGGGGAATATGGTGCAGTTCGACCTTTGTAAAGTATGTCAGCAGACGTCTCGCATAATCACGGTAAGGGATCAGATTGGCATGATGGGTCTCCCACTCACCCTTTATCTGATTAATAACAAGCGCGGAATCTCCATAAATGTCAAGATGCTTGATTCTCATGTCAATCGCTTCCTCAATCTCCAAGATGCATGCTTCGTATTCAGCCATGTTGTTTGTACATTCGAAAAGAATTCGGGCGGTAAAGGGAATATGATGCCCCCGCGGAGATACGATTATTGCCCCAATCCCCTTACCGTAAGCATTGACAGCACAATCAAAGACCAAACCCCACTTGCTATTAGGGTCCGGACCTTCACCAATCAACGGTTCTTCACAGTCCCTTGACTTCAAATACATGACTTCTTCGTCAGGGAAATCGAACTTAATGGGCTGATAATCATCCAGCGGCTGATGAGCGAGGTGATCAGCTAGAATACTTCCTCTGATGGCCTTTTGAGCTTTGAACACAATATCATATTCAGACAGAAGCATCTGCCAACGCGCAATCTTCCTGGTGACTGCAGGCTTCTCAAAGATATACTTGATTGGGTCCATCCTGGATATCAACCAAGTTGTATGGTTCATCAAATAGTGACGTAGGCGTTTGGTAGCCCAAGCCAGAGCACAACAAGTCTTTTTGAGCATCGTGTATCGAGTCTCACAGTCAGTGAACTTCTTGCTTAAGTAGTAGATAGCATGCTCTTTCTTTCCAGTCTCGTCCTGTTGACCGAGCACACATCCCATGGATTCGTCTAACACTGACAGATACATAATCAACGGACTTCCTTCCGCCGGCGGGACAAGGATTGGTGGCTCTAGCAAGTAATCTTTAATGCTATCAAAAGCTTCCTGGCATTCATCGTTCCATACAGTAGGCTGATTCTTCCTAAGTAGCTTGAAGATTGGTCCGCAAGTCGCGGTCATGTGAGATATGAATCGGGAGATATAGTTCAGACACCCGAGGAACCCTCTGACTTGCTTCTCGGTTTGCGGGGCCGGCATCTCGCGGATGGCCCGGACTTTGTCAGGATCTACTTCAATGCCTCTTTGACTGACAATGAACCCTAGCAGCTTCCCTGATCTAACACCGAACGTACACTTGTTGGGATTTAGCCGAAGCTTGTATTTTCTCAACCTTTCAAACATTTTTGCCAAATATTCGACATGTTGCTCTTCATCGCTTGACTTTACAATCATGTCGTCCACATATACCTCGACTTCTTTGTGAATCATATCGTGAAACAACGTAGTCATCCCCCTCTAATAGGTGGCACCAACGTTTATCAGGCCGAACGGCATCGCTTTGCAACAGAAAGTACCCCATGGGGTAATGAAAGATGTCTTTTCCCTGTCTTTGGGTGACATTTTGATTTGATTATATCCAGAAAAACCGTCCATGAAGGAGAACACCTTGCACTAAGCAGTATTATCTACAAGCACGTCAATATGAGGTAGCGGGAAATTGTCTTTCAGACTGGCTTTATTCAAATCCCTATAATCGACACACATCTGGACCTTTCCATCTTTCTTTGGTACAGGTACAATATTAGCAACACATTCAGGATACTTGACAGTCATAAGGAAACCTGCATCAATCTGCTTTTGTACCTCACCCTTGATCTTGAGAGCCATGTCAGGACGAGTTCTTCTCAGCTTTTGTCTAACAGGAGGACATTCTGGCTTTGTTGGTATCCGGTGTTCTACAATCTGGGGATCCAAACCTGGCATATCTTCATACGACCATGCAAAAATATTTGAATACTCTCGGAGAATTTGGAAGATCCTCTTCTTAACCCCCTATTCCAGCGCAGCACCAACCTTGATCTCACGCTTATTATCTTCGGTACCCAAGTTGATCAACTCAATCTCCTCCTGGTGAGGCTGAATGGTTTTCTCCTCTTGCTCAAGCCGTCGGGTAATCTCATATGGTATATCGTCATCCTCCTCACCTTCGGCTTCAAATACCGGGAATTCAAAAGTTGGAGGAGCTATAGGATCACTGTGTTCAACGGGTTTATTACGGTTCAATATGCATGATATGGTTGGATGATTTTTAGAAAAGGTTTTCCATGCAGATCTTTGAAATTAATAAGAAAATAAAGATGTTTTGGTTTTTTTTGGCATTACCATTATTTCCAAGTGAAAAAGCATTAAAAGAGACAAAAGCCGCGAAAGAAACGACGATTTTTATTAATAATGGCAATGCCGAAACAAACATGCCCTTACACAAATACCACTTTCGCCTTGGGCAGAGCAAAAGGGTTGTTATTTTGAAAAACAAAGACTTAAGCAACAAGACACATTACTCGGAACCATGCATGATCAAAGGAAGCTCAACGACATCCCAATTCTTTGCTATGCCTCCTGATATAACAAACACGGGCTTAGAACCACTTCCGGTAGCACCCTCAGTAATCGCATTGGTGAACCCAGCACTGTAGAAAGTTCCGGTAGATACTCTCGATGTTGGTGAAAACCCAAGTCCTTCTTTGCGCTTATTCTCATGCAGTTGTATTAACTGGCCCCAGCCGGCAGCCTGCCCTTCCTGGACAGCCTTTTGTGCGTCCTTTAAAGAAGTCATAGCGACACCGACCTTTTTTGGCTCCGTACCTTCAATAGTCAAACCTTGAAATGCGGTTCCTTCGGCAGATCCTGCTTCAATGCAAGAGAACGATGACAATTGGCTAATCAAGTATGATTCTTCCCCATGTACAGTAACAAGCTTACCATTCCTCACAAATTTCAGCTTCTGGTGGAGAGTGGAGGTCACTGCGCCAGCCTCGTGTATCCACGGCCTCCCGAGAAGACAGCTATAGGAAGCATCGATGTCCATAACTTGGAATGTGATCAGGAATGTTTCAGGGCCGATGGTCATTGGAAGATCCACTTCCCCGAGAACGTGCTTGCGGGATCCGTCAAAGGCTTTGACCAAAAAGGTGCTTCTCCTCAAAGGGGCCTCTCGATAGCTTAACTGGTCTAGAGTTGACTTGGGCATTACATTCAACGACGAGCTGGTATCCACTAATACATTTGACAGCATATCAGTCTTGCAATTCATAGAGATGTGTAGGGCCAGATTGTGGTGCTTCCCCGCTTCCGGGAGTTCGTCCTCGCTAAACCAGAGATTACTGCAAGCGGTAATATTTCCCACTATACCACCAAACTGATCCACCGTGACTTCATGATCGACATACGCCTGTTCCAACACTTTTAGCAAGATATTCTTGTGGGCTTCAGAGCTCAGGAGCAAGGATAAGATAGATATCTTTGACGGAGTTTGCAACAGATGATCCACGATCTTGTAGTCACTTCTCTTGATTAACCTCAGGATTTCATCCAAATTAGAATCCTCAATAGATTGGCCTGGCCGGCTAGCATCTTCAACAACAGGAGGAACTGCAGGTAGAGTTGTTTTGTCGACAGGAGCCGTGGTAGGCGCAACGATTTTCTTTTGGAATAAAGGAGGACAGACTCTGCCGCTTCTCAGAGTTGTCGTCTCCTCGACGATGTTGCTCACTACAGCTGGGGATACTAGAGGTACTTCTATCCCATTCTCAACCATGGTTGCATTGTACTTGTAGGGAATAGCCTTTGCGGAGACATAAGGCACTGGCCCTGGTAGCCTTATCACTAGAGGTTCAACATTCTCCTTCGGAGGCGTGCTCCTAATTGGGGTATCATGGAAGACTGGCATAATCACACAAACGTCGCTGGCAATTAGATAGTTATCATTCATCAGGCTCTGGATGTCGTTCTGAACTACGTCACAGCCCATAGGATTCTGAAGACATTCGTTACAAGCGGCATGGTCATGGTCAAACAAGGAAGCTTGGCACATCTTGACATGTAGTGGTACCAGAGGAGTTGCAACATTACGAATGTCAAGGCTAGGGGTTTCTTCATATGCTTCGATCATGTTCACAACAGCATGATTCGAAAGCGGGTTATCGAGCACATGCGGGACATTGTTCTCGAAAGACAACTTTCCTTGGTCTATCAGCTTCTTCACGATGTACTTCAAAGCGTAACATCCCTCCACATCGTGGCCCAGAGCCCCTTGATGAAAATCGAATCTGAGGTCGAAACGAAACCTGGGAGGTAATGGGTTAGGCGGAGGCTTGCCGGGCCTGGTTGTGCAGTACCCTTTGTGTAACAGAGTTGGAAGCGGTTCGGCATATGTCATTGGTATCGGAAGGAAAGATGGTCTGGCCTGAGGACCTTGCTATTGTTGCTGTTGAGCCGGTGGCTGTTGTTGCACCTGCTGAGCAATAGCGTTAACGGGGACTTGAGGCTGGCCCGGTGGCAGGGGATACTGATGATAGAATGGTGGAAAGAACGGATGTTGGGCGTGTTGCATGTATTGGTATGGCAGAGGTAGTTGAGTGGCATTGATAGGGGCAATGGTGGCCATAGATTGATTAGTCTCGGCTGATACCATCCCGACTTCTGTCTCCTTCTTCTTGTGATGGCCATTGCCATATTTCTTTGGTGCATTTGTGGAGGATTCACCTTTTTCGAACACAATGATACCCTCTCTGACAGCTTCTTCTAAGCGGGTTCCCATGGTGACCATCTCGGAGAAGTTACTCGGAGCAGCAATGATCATCCTTTCAACATAGTCTTTCTTCAGAGTTTTCAGAAATGTCTGAGTCATTTCTTCTTCATCTAGAGCAGGGGTAATACGGGCAGCTGCCCCCCTCCATCTCTGCGCATACTCACGAAAGCTTTCGTCTTTCTTCTGGGAGAGGGATCTGAGAAATTCCCTGTTTGGCTTCAACCTGGTATTAAACCCATAGTGACTCTTTAAAGCGGCAGCCAAATCATCGAAGGTACGAATATCATCCTTACTCAGGCCAGTATACCATTCTGCAGCGTCTTCCATTAGACTGTCTTGGAAGCAGTGAATCATGAGCGAATCATTGTCTGAGTAATTAGCCATCTTCCTGACATATTTGATAATGTGATTCTGAGGACAGGTCAGCCCGTTGTATCGGTCGAACTCTGGGACTTTGAATTTCTTAGGGACATCTACCCTTGACACTAAGCAGAGATCATGAGTCTTGACAAGATCACCATTTCCTCGGTTAGCTTTGATTTCACGACGGAGTTCTTTAGCAAGTTCCTCCATCCTTTCTTTCATAGTTTCGATCACGGGAGTCTTCCCACGGTGAGTATCGGTGTTGGTGTCCTGAGGCATAGGATGTACGATCGGTTCAGTGAAGACCGTTGACAGAGGCAAGGTAGTGTGGAGAGAGACAGGATCTGGTATGGGGATTTGGTCACCATTGGTAGCACCAAAAGTACCGGCACCAGAAATACCGGCTGCAGTATTGGGAGCGTAGAAAGGTGGGAGTCCATAAGGGCGTCCCCTCGGCATAGCAAAGCGGTCATCCAGAGATGCTGTTGGAATCATTTCAGCAGTTGTCGGAGCAGACGAGGCTGGTTGTTCCTGGGCAGCCAACAGAGCAGTCATAACATCATGAGCTTTGGCCAACTCTTCCCTTAGAGAAGCCAATTCGGTACGAAGCTGTGCGTTTTCTTCTTCCATGGCTACTTTGTTCCTTCTTCTGTATTGTCTAGTCTGATGTACTCTGGTGGGTTGATAGATCTTTTGAGCACGAGCCACTTTTCAAACTGCGGCAGAAGAACCAGGAGGCAATGAGCACTTGGAAGTTTTTTGTGACCGATGAATGATGCATATGATGCATGATATGTACAAATGCAGATGCAAAAATGACTCTTTTTGGTTATCGAAAGGTTTTTTTAGACAAATTAGAAACTTTGCAAACATTATTGGAACAATAAAGAGACTAGGAAGCTGGCAAGATAAATCCCGTTGAGATGCTAAGCCAAGGGAGGTAGACTTTGAAGCGTAATCAATAGAAACAACACAAACATCTAAGCCTATGGAGTGACAGGGTAGTCCTCAGAATCAGACTTCGAAACTGAACCGCAATATCTGGCATAGAAATCACGACGACCTCTAGCTCTCTTGGAATTTCTCATAAGCAAGTCATCTTTCTCTTCAAGTTCCTTTCTAACTCTGGCCAATTCCCTTTTCAACATCAAGTTCTCATGAGTCTTCTGCTCATCCTTGCCATCCAAAGTCATAATCAAGTTCTCAGCTTCATTGTATCGGGCCTTCCATATTCGCTTCTCCTGACTCTCCATAGCTAGATGCTCCTGATACATCTCCTGGGTCACGGGAAGCAAAGGTAACGGCCTAGATGGCACAGATGCAGATACATGTCTCATAACAGGGTAAGGCATGCCAATCTCCTCGGCCCGATCTATCACCCACTGAGTGTAGGCCTCATGAGCGATGCCGGATCTCACACCCAAATGCTTTACATCCTTCTTTCGAACCTTAGACCAAGCGTCTACAAAAGCTTTCCTTTGCCCGACGGGGGCATTTGAATAGTAGAAGAACTCCTGAGATGTAGCAAGATTGATGGGCTTCGCTCTCATCGGGAAACCAAACTGTCTCATGGCTAGCTCAGGATTGTAGTTGATTCCTCCCCGGGTACCGAGAAGAGGTACATTGAGGAAGTCCCCACAACCAGTGATGATCTCCTTGACTTGAGCTGCCGGAGTAATCCAAACCACTTAATTGGGAGTGAGAGCCATAATCTGCTGTGAATAAGACCAATTCTCCGGGTTGGCATGAAAAGAACGCGGAAGGTAAGAAATAAACCACCTATATAGGAGAGGCACGCAGCAAATAATATATCCGCGACTTTTGAGAGTCCGATCATGGATAGCGTGGTACATGTCAGCTAACAGAGTAGGAACCGGGTTCTTGGAATGGAAGATCTCAATGGCATTCATGTCCACAAAGTTGTCGAGACTCGGGAAGAGAACGAGCCCGTAGATAAGTAGTGCCAGAATAGCCTCAAGAGTGTCTTGACAAGTAGATTCGAGATTAGCCCGCTCAAGTAAGTACTTTGAAGTGAAACCCTGGATATGAGACTTGGTAATAAGATGTTTGGACACATCCGAAGTCTTGAGATAAAGATCCTTAGCAATCACCAAAGGAGCAAGAGGAGATCCGGGACCCGTGAAAGGTGCCCCTCGACTATAGGTAAACCCAACAAGCTAGAATAAGCCTCGAGTGTAGGAACCAACTGAAAATCCGGGAAAGTGAAGCAACGGAAAACCGGATCATAGAATTGCACCAGAGTGTGCACCAACTTCTCTTCCACATTAGTCCAGAGAATAGTAAGCAGACCACCGTATCGGAGACGAAACCCAGTCGGATTCTTAACCTTGAGTGCCAACTCCCTTAAGCTAACCAAATTGACTTCCTTGAACTTGTAAGACTTAGTCTTCTTCATACCTGTAATGTTTACAAAGTTTTAATTTGTCTAGACCTTTCGATAAATGCATGAAAAAGGTTTATGCATGAATGCATGTATGCATGATAGGGAAAACATGGTGGGTTAAGGTTCACAGTTGCAGAGCTGCGGGTGGACACGGTGTCCGTTGAAACTAAGGCTTTGATAGTAGTAACCATGGTTCTAATGAGGTTCCCAAACTGCAACCTCTCCTACGTATATCACAGTAGCACGAGTCGACGCCCGTTCCATGATTATTCGTAAGAAGGTCTAGTTTGAGTGTAGTATCGCGTGACGACTAAAACTCGAGGCAACGCCCGGCTTAGCCACCGCACTACATCCTAAAAAGGCCAAAGATGGGTTTGGTAACTACGGCCCATAGCATCACCGGTCAATTGGAAGTAAAGTGCCTAAGCATGAGAACACACGCCGACAACATCACCTCCAAAATGCCTCAACTATGTGAGATTGATCGCGTAACCCAATACATGAGGCGACCCCCGGATTAGATTGTCGATTATATCTCCACCTATTCCTAAGTTCACTCAGCCCGGGTGTAGGACTTTTGATGTTCTTACCCCACACGTTGCATGAAAATATTTACATATAGCAATAAAGTAAAGCGTAAAACGTAAAGCATGAAAAACTAGGCATATCCCGCAAGAATAGGGTCCCCAGTGAAGTCGCCATTTCTGTTATCGCGATTTTCGGGCGTCAAGTCATTAATTAGGCTTGAACCTTTCAATCATTGATATCTCTATTTTTTTTGGGGAAGGGGAAAATTGAGAAAAACCCTTAGAAATTCTAAGTTCGGGGGCAAATTTCGCTACGGGAAGGTGTTAGGCACCCATAACGACTATAGTACTCTATAGGAACCATTTTTCTAGATTTACGTTTACGCTTTATTTTTAATGCTATTTATTGAAAAGAAGTTGTTTATTTTAAGAATGGGGGGAGAAGTGTTTGGATTTTATTTTTATTGGACTTGGAGAGGTTTTGACCTCTTGCCTACATACCCTTTTAAGGGATCAAACTCCATGTAGTTCTCTCTCAAAAGATTTTGTGAGTTTAGATTGATTTTAATTTTGGAAAATGGTTTTGAAGAAAAGAGAGAGAGGCCGTAAAGGCTTGAGAAAGAAAAATGGTGAGGTTGGTCCAATTATGAAAGAAAATAGCCTAAGTAGGAATTATTTTGCATTTGAATTTGATTAAGAAAAAAAAGGAAAAATACAATGGAGTTTTGACTCCAAGGTTTATTGGAAAAAAATTGTTTTCAAGTGATGGAATTGTTAACATTTTTTGGAAAACGGATTTTCATAAGTTTCGCGCTTCCTAAACATACACCTAACGGTAAATCATACAACGTGTGTGCGTGTCGGTGCATGTGTCGGTGTACATCATTACAGTGTCCATTGTCCTTTACATTTGGCCCTAGTTTACATTCTATGGTCTTGCAAAAAAAAAATTAAAATAAAGGAAGAGAAAATTGAATAAAAACCTAAGCTAAGGGATGGAGATGAAGTGGAATGCTCAATGTGTATGGAGCATAGAATAAAATGGTTAGTAAAGCAAGATAATGTGATAGTAGGAATGTTAAACTAATTGACAAAGAAAATCAATATCAAAGTGTGAAGGATGGGAAGAAAATGCATGAACCCCAACCACAAGGTTTTAGGCAAGCACATGACCTATAATTCTCATCCAAATCACTTTTCAAGGGGGTTTATTTTAATTACAAAATGAGAACTATGGGACATGCCCAAACTTTCACGTCTTAGCACACATTCACAAGCATTTTTCACACTTTGTTTTCAAATGAACAAAATCCACATTACTTGCAAAACAAGAAACTAACAATTGAATTTGCAAAAAAAACAAGAAACTAAAAATTAACATGGCAAAAATTGGAAGCTAACAAATAAGCTTGCAAAACAAGAAACTAATCAATACTAACAAAGTCGTAAGCTAACAATTATCATTGCAAAGTTGTAAACCAAAAATTAAACTAACAAGATTAGAAATTAACAATTAACATTGCAAAATAGCAAACTAAAAAATTTAAACTAACAAGATTGGAAATTGACAATTAACATTGCAAAATTGTGAACTAAAAATTTAAACTAACAAAATTGGAAGAATTAGCATGAAATCAGAAGTGAACATATCAGAAAATCAAGTGTCAAATATCAATACCACAGGGCAAGAATTTAGATCAAAAATCATGCAAGAAACTTCACACAAAAATACACAAAGCACACAAACCTATAGAAAAAATGCGCACACATTTTTATCAATTTTTAACATGTAACAACATCATAAAATAATCAAAAATGCCTCAAGAAACACATAGTAATTTTTTTGGAATTTTTTTGTAAGAAAATTAAAATGCATAGGGGTTCAGGTAGCAAGAACAGAGGTAAGCATAGCAAAAAATTCAAGAAAACCAAAAGAAACCCAAAGCCCACGGTTACACGGCCCTAACCCACGCAGCTTGATGGATCTGGATCTCCAGAACGTCTCAGAGGCGTTGGATTGATCCGGATCCATCCAGACCTAGATCTAACGGCCCAGGACGTAGGGAGCTGGATCGGGTCTGAACCGACCCGGTCCAGCGCGCCTATATAAAAAGATTTTGGCCCGGTTTGCCTCATTTTTCAAATCGTTTCTCTCTCTTCTCCTCTTCTTCTCCGTTCTTCTCCGTTCCTCTATGATGAACCCTAACCCTAATTCATACAATCCTACCCAGAATTTCATCAAACATGGCTTAAACGCTTCGTTTCGTTGTTCTAAACATGAATCCATCATTAAAAACAACATGCATCCGGTGAATCGATGTAGATCGTGAAGTTTCTTCTCGGTTTTCAAACGGTTCTGGTTCTTTTGTTCAAATCTTTGTTCGAATGAAATTTTTTATGAATTCGAAGGTTTACAACTGTTAATACTCGTTGTAAACCATGAAATCTTTACGGTTTTCAAAGTTTTTTAGGGTTTCATGATTTTGAACAAAAACTCTTCGAATCTTCTACGGATCTACATCGATTTGGATTTGTTACCGTTCTTGAACAAGAAAGAGGTAAGTTTTCAGTATTCACCTGTGTTTTATTCGGAGGTTCGAACTGGAATCTTCAGAAATCTTTGGATTTGATTCTGTTTTGTTGATTTTTGGCTTGAATTCTGAAAATAAATCGGTGATTCTCTTCTTGTTCTTCACCGGTTCAAATCCTTTGAGTTTCTTTCCCTCTTCTTCTCAATTCCCCTTCTCTGCGATCGCGCTTGAGTTCGCTGCTTTTGGCGATGAATTCGCGCTTGAATTGTAGAGAGGAACGGCTCAGTGATGAAGATTCAGCATTGAATCTCTGAGAGCTACCATGAATTCCATGGAATTTGCTTGAATTCAATTCTGGAAAAAATTAGGGTTTGTTCTTCGTGTTCGTGAACTTTTTCTGAGTTTTGTGGATTTGATTCTAACTGAATGGAGAGAGAATCTTCTGAGGTGTTTGTGATGTGTCATCAATTGTGTGACCTTTTTTATGACTTGTACAGTAGCTGGCCTTTTATAGGCTGCCATGTGTGCCTTTGGACCAATGAGACTGTGACATCTGGCCTTGATTGCTTGCGTGGTTTCTTGGACTAAAAATTGACTTAAGGACCTTTCTACAAAATTGTAAAACTAAAGGACTAATCTGCAAAAAGAGTAAGAATGGACCAAACTGCCAAAAAGAGTAAAAAAGGACTGATTTGCAAATAAAAAGTAAAAATGGACTGACTTGCAAAATAAAAAAAATAAAATTGGTAAAAAATGTAACTTTGAAAATAACGTAAAGTGAAACAGTTAAAAACGACAAAATGGACTAAAACGAACAAATTACCAAAATGAGGTATTTTAAAATACCTCTCTGTCAAAAAAATTTGATGTGAAAAGACCAAAATGCCCCTAGGGACTAAAACGACTCAGACTGACTCAGATGCGATGCTAAAATGATTTTTAGGTAGGGTTTGATCAATGATTGGTACAGACAAGTTGAAAAAGACTCAGAGACAAACGTAGGGCCTAAAATGGGTTCCACTGCAGGAAATGACCAAAATACCCTTTGTATGATTTTTATGCAAAAACTTGGAATAAAATGCAGGAAAATATGCACTTGGTTTAGAAATTTTCAAATGACTTGTAATGCAAGAAAAACACTTTGGATGGCTTTACATGCAAGAAAATTAGAGACAGAAATAGTAAAAATACGCAGTTGAAGCGCGGTAGAAAATTGCGGAGTAAAACATAGTGAATTGAAAAAAGGTATCAGAGATAGAAGAGAAATTTGAACGAGTGTTTTTAGGTCCAAAATGAGGGTATGACAACCCCCTTGAACAACGTAACCCTATGATCTCTCCCAACTTCGAATCCCCCGTGTATGAAGCAGAAGAAGAAGAAGAAGAAGAAGAGATTCCCGATGAAATCTCTCGACTGCTTGAACGAGAAAGGAAGACCATTCAGCCTCATGAGGAAGCCATAGAGGTGATCAATTTGGGTACGGAAGAAGACAAGAAAGAGATCAAGATTGGGGCATCGCTGGAAGCAAGTGTCAAGAAGCGAGTGGTAGAGCTTCTCAAAGATTATGTCGATATATTTGCTTGGTCATACAGAGATATGCCGGGTCTGTATACTAATATTGTGGTGCACCATTTGCCGTTGAAGCCGGAATGCCCGCCAGTTAAGCAAAAGTTGAGAAGAACTCATCCTGACTTGGCTCTAAAGATCAAAGAAGAGGTGCAGAAACAAATTGATGCAGGCTTCCTCGTTACATCAGAATACCCTCAGTGGCTGGCCAACATAGTACCTGTTCCGAAGAAAGATGGTAAGGTCAAAATGTGTGTTGATTACCGCGACCTGAACAAGGCCAGTCCAAAAGATGATTTTCCGCTTCCTCACATTGACGTGTTGGTTGACAGTACTGCTAAATCCAAAGTCTTCTCCTTCATGGACGGTTTCTCTGGTTACAACCAGATCAAGATGGCACCCGAAGACAGAGAAAAGACGTCTTTTATCACTCCTTGGGGCACCTTCTGTTACAAAGTAATGCCTTTTTGTTTGATAAACGCAGGTGCTACCTACCAGAGAGGTATGACTACTCTCTTCCACGACATGATACACAAAGAAATTGAAGTTTATGTGGACGATATGATCGTCAAATCCAACACGGAAGAAGAACACGTCGAGTACTTGCGGAAGATGTTCCAACGGCTGAGAAAGTATCAACTCCGCCTCAATCCTAACAAATGCACCTTTGGCGTCAGATCCGGGAAGCTCCTAGGGTTCATTGTCAGTCAAAAGGGTATCGAAGTGGATCCAGACAAGGTCAGGGCCATCAGTGAAATGTCGGCCCCACAGACAGAAAAACAAGTACGAGGGTTTCTTGGACGTTTAAACTACATCTCCAGATTCATCTCCCATATGACTGCAACATGTGGGCCGATATTCAAATTACTTCGCAAAGATCAAGGAGTCGTTTGGACAGAAGACTGCTAGAAAGCCTTCGACTGCATCAAAGAATACCTGCTAGAACCTCCGATTCTTATCCCTCCAAGCGAAGGAAGACCATTAATCATGTACCTGATTGTGCTAGAACATTCCATGGGTTGTGTGCTCGGACAACAAGATGAAACCGGGAGAAAAGAGCATGCTATTTATTACCTGAGCAAGAAATTCACTGATTGTGAGTCTCGCTATTCCATGCTCGAGAAGACTTGTTGTGCACTAGCTTGGGCCGCTAAACGCCTTCGTCATTACATGGTTAATCACACTACTTGGTTGATATCTAAAATGGATCCAATCAAGTACATCTTCGAGAAGCCCGCATTAACAGGAAGAATTGCCCGGTGGCAGATGTTGTTGTCAGAATATGATATCGAATACCGCACTCAAAAGGCGATCAAAGGCAGTATCCTTGCTGATCATTTGGCTCACCAACCATCGAAGACTATCAGCCTATCAAGTTCGACTTTCCCGATGAAGAGATCATGTATTTAAAGATGAGGGATTGCGACGAACCATTACCTGAAGAAGGTCCGGATCCTGATTCAAGATGGGGGTTGGTGTTTGATGGAGCTGTTAATGTCTACGGCAATGGAATTGGGGCAGTCATTATTACCCCTCAAGGCACTCACATCCCTTTCACTTCCAGGTTATTATTCGAATGCACGAACAACATTGCAGAATATGAAGCATGCATCATGGGTATTGAAGAAGCCATCGACCTGAGGATCAAGAACTTGGACATATATGGAGACTCAACTCTCGTGATCAACCAAATCAAAGGAGAATGGGAAACTCGCCACCCCGGCTTGATTCCTTACCGAGACTATGCAAGGCGGCTTTTGACATTCTTCAATAAGATTGAGTTACACCACATCCCTCGTGAGGAGAACCAGATGGCAGACGCCCTGGCCACCTTATCTTCAATGTACAAAGTGAACCGCCGGAATGATGTGCCATTGGTCAAAATCAGATGTCTCGAAAGACCAGCGTATGTGTTCGCGGCCGAAGAATCTACGGACGACAAGCCGTGGTTCCATGATATCAAGTGTTTTCTCCAAAATCAAGAGTATCCAACCGGAACTTCCAATAAAGACAAGAAGACTTTGAGAAGATTGTCTGGCAATTTCTTCTTGAATAGAGATGTGTTGTATAAGAGAAACTTCGACATGGTCCTGCTTAGATGCGTGGATAAACGAGAAGCAGATTTGTTGATGCACGGAATCCACGAAGGCTCCTTCGGAACTCATGCTAATGGGCACGCAATGGCCCGGAAAATGTTGAGGGCGGGTTATTATTGGATGACGATGGAAGCCGACTGTTACCAGCATGCAAAGAAGTGTCACAAATGTCAAATATATGCTGATAGGATTCATGTGCCGCCAAATACACTCAATGTGCTTTCTTCTCCATGGCCGTTCTCTATGTGGGGCATTGACATGATCGGAAAGATCGAACCAAAGGCTTCAAACGGGCACCGTTTTATTCTTGTGGCCATTGACTATTTTACCAAGTGGGTCGAAGCAGCGTCCTACGCCAATGTGACCAAGCAAGTGGTGGTCAAGTTCATCAAGAATCAAATCATTTGCCGCTACGGTGTCCCTAGCAGGATCATTACAGACAATGGGACGAATCTAAACAACAAGATGATGGAGGAGTTGTGTGATGATTTCAAGATCGAGCATCATAACTCTTCACCTTACAGACCTCAAATGAACGGCGCTGTCGAAGCCGCAAACAAGAACATCAAGAAGATCGTCCAGAAGATGGTAGTGACATACAAAGATTGGCATGAGATGCTCCCATTCGCATTGCACGGTTATCGCACTTCTGTACGCACATCAACAGGGGCAACCCCTTTCTCTTTGGTATACGGCATGGAGGCAGTTCTCTCAGTAGAAGTTGAAATTCCGTCAATGAGGGTCTTAATGGAGGCTGAGTTATCAGAGGCTGAATGGTGTCAGAACAGGTTTGACCAATTAAACTTGATTGAAGAGAAACGCATGTCCGCGTTATGTCATGGTCAATTATATCAAAAACGGATGAAACAAGCTTTTGACAAGAAAGTTCATCCCCGCGAATTTCGAGAAGGAGACCTTGTGCTCAAAAAGATCCAACCTTTCCAACACGACTCCAGGGGCAAATGGACGCCTAACTACGAAGGCCCGTACGTCGTCAAAAGAGCTTTCTTGGGCGGTGCAATGACCCTTACGACTATAGATGGTGACGAACTTCCACGGCCGATGAACACAGATGCAGTCAAAAAATATTTTGCCTAAAAATAAAAAGAACAGCTCGGTAAGCCGAAAACCTGAAAAGGCGGCTTAGGCAAAAAGGAGCGTCTCGGTGGACTGAAAACCCGAAAGGGCGGGCCAGGCAAAAATTAGAGACATGAACAAAAATGATTATCCTAATAGATCGAAAAAACGAAAGGGCGATCTATGCAAAAGTTAAGGATCAAAAGGCAAAGTAACTGCATCCGGTCGAGCACAGTCAACCTGGGGCATCCAGTCATCAAAGGACTTCCGATTCGAAGCATCTGCAAAGCAAAAGACCCGGAACTGGGGCAATTCAAAGTTGTTAGGGAGAATAACGGATATTTTGTTCAATGTACCTTCCCATATATTTACCATTTTTCAAATTTTCAAAGATCTGTGGAGCCTTGCCCTTGGCAGGCCACCACTCAATTAATCAAGTTTGAGCCTGTGCCCATTTTGGAACTCTCATTTTATTCTGTTTGCAAATTTCTTCTATATTTGATGGCAATACTAGAAGCAAAATAATTTCCAAAAAAATACAAAACTTTTTACATCTTTTGAAAAAGTGTGAAGCAACAAACACACTCTTTTTTTTGAACTCGTAAGCATACAAAACGTACATCGACATTCGCCTCGAGAACGGTTACATTCCGGAAGGGAAACGTGGCTAAGCACTATGGAGAGGACCTCGGCTTCAAAGCAAGATGCAGTCATAACACAAAAATAAAAAATAAAAACAAACAAAAAGCTCGCTAAGTTGAAAACCTGAAAAGACGACTTAGGCAAAAAGGAGCGTCTCGATGGACTAAAAACTCGAAAGGGCGGTCCAGGCAAAAATTAGGGGCACAAAAAATACACTCCCGTTGGACTGAAAGCCTGAAAGGGCGGTCCAGGCAAAATCAGGGATTTTCAAAACAAAAAAAAAAAAAACAAAGTTATGACTGCTGAAACACGCTAAGGGAAGAATACACTGCGTCGGTACAAAAATGGCGACTTCTTCCAAGATTTCAGGTCAAGAGCGGACGTTCTCCCCAGTGGAAGCATCAATTACTACTCTGCATTGAGCTTACTACATCAGATGGCTTGACCAAACCCTCAAGAATGTCATATCCAATGAAGATTGCCGAGTGTTGTACTGCGATACCACTCCCCTCTCCAGACTTACATGTTTTGTCTCGTTCCATCGAGTCACCTGTCCCGCGCGGTTATACAATCGTTCAAGTCGCATTCATACATTCATGCATCCACATCAATACTTTCATGTATTCACACATTCATGCATACACCTGCATATGCACAACATCAATTTACACATGACTGCATCAATCGCCCAGAGTCTGTTCCAGCATCATCCCTTAAGCTCGATCCTCGATCATTTCAAGTGACGAGTTCAAACAAACGAACAGCTTGAAAACCCTTTCCCTAGTGTCATCCCTAGTGAGCCTAGTCAAGAGATGTCACCAATCAATCATGTTTCAAGTGGCAAGTTCAAACAAACGAACAACTTGAAGCTTTGTCCCCAGTGTCATCCCAGTGAGTCTGGTCAAGAGATGTCGCCAATCAATCATGTTTCAAGTGGCAAGTTCAAACAAACGAACAACTTGAAACTTTTCCCCAGTGTCATCCCCAGTATGGCTGGTTCAGAGATGTCACCAATCAAATGACAAGGTACCAGTTCCAACCAACGGACAAATCGTATCTACCCCATTTCAAATGAACAAGTTCTAACAAACGAACATTGCATCCTACAAGTTCTAACAAATGAACATTGCACCCTACAAGTTCTAACAAACGAACATTGCATTTTACAAGTTCTAACAAATGAACATCGCATTCTACGAGTTCTAACAAATGAACATCGCATTCTACGAGTTCTAACAAATGGACATTGCATCCTACAAGTTCTAACAAATGAACATCGCATCCTAAAGGTTCTAACAAATGAACATTGCATCCTACAAGTTCTAACAAATGGACATTGCATCCTACGAGTTCTAACAAAGGAACATTGCATCCTACAAGTTCTAACAAACGAACATTGCATCCTACAAGTTCTAACAAACGAACTTTGCATCCTACAAGTTCTAACAAAAGAACATTGCATCGTACAAGTTCTAACAAATGAACACGTCTCATTCTACAAGTTCTAATAAATGAACACATCTCATTCTACAAGTTCTAACAAATGAACATCTCTCATTCAACAAGTTCTAACAAATGAACACATCCTCATTCTACAAGTTCTAACAAATGAACGTCTCCCATTTTTTCCTTTCCACCATGTGTCAAATTGGCAAGTTCTAACAAACGAACAATTTTTTGCAGTCTTTCTACAGTTGTCTCATATGCGTCATCCCTAGAGTGTCTGTGCAAGAGGTGTCGCCAAAAGATTTTGTCTTCGACAAACTGTCGTCCGAACCAATACGACAATAAAACGACCATGTTCCCTAGTGAAACTATGTTACCCCCAAGCGGAGTCGGATCCCTTTTCCTCGAACGAACTTGGGTACCCCGTTGTTGTTTCTTGTCCCAGTCAAGCCATATATGTCGTCCTGCATTCATAATTACATCACATGCATTCATAGCATCTTAGGTAAAAAATTGTGTACTTTGTATTTAAGTCTCTTCGACCCGTCAAATCAAAGATTTCATCTTCAAATCTTCGAATGAAGAAACTTAAATAGGGGCATCTGTCATACCCCAATTTTTGACCAAAGATACCACCGACACGTGCCTTTCAATCTCGACCAATCTCGGCCATTTTCAGTGAAAATCCGGTAGAGAGGTATTTTAAAATACCTCATGTTTGGTTCCGAGTCGGGCCCTCTTCTCTCAATTTTTATTTATGTGTTTATTTTTATTTATTTATTTATTCCCATCTTTTTAAATCTTTTAATTAAATTCAGATTCATTTTTATTAAATCTTTATTTTATCTCACTTTTATTTTTATATTTTTTAGTCTTTCTATTTTATTTTTAATGTCCAAATTTTTGTCCGATAATGTCCAAAACAGCTGATGCCAGCCTGCCGTGTTCCCTTCATCCCCAACCACGGCAGGTTCTGTCCCTCCTTTTACAAACCCCATGTCTCCGCCCAGGCTTATAAAAACAGCAGCAAACAACACACAAAGGAGGTGGATTTTTGGTTAGAAGGATTCACGGCAAAAAAAACAGAGGGGTTTTCTTTCTTTTAATAGGAAAGAAACCTGCAAGAAAATATACAAACAAATTCCAGCCATAACCAACGTTTTCGCACACAATTTCTCAGTAGCAAAACCTTTCAAAACCAACACAGCCGATACACTACCGACCCACACACACACACAGAATCCGAACCTCACGACCACGACACCGATACCCGTCACAACCACATCCATGCAACCCCAAACCGGCCATTTCTACCTCAAAAAACGACGCAGAACCGAAAGCACAAAAGGTAGTTTGGTTTGTTTTTTTAGATCTAGGGCTACCGACTCATTTGGTGCCAATTTTAGGGCGAGAAAAGAGTAGAGAAGGAAGAAAGCTATCTTTCTAACAAAAAAAAATCAAAAAAAGGAGTTTTTGTTACCTCCAGCGCAACGGCGCGGCCACGACGGCTCGCCGGCCACCGCGCCGGAACCGGGCTGCCCACCGGAGAAGAAGGTGGCGCCGGTGACAGAATTCTAGAGAGAGGGCAGAGCCTCTCTCTCTAGAAAGAAGGAAGAGAGAGAAAGAAGTTGGAAAATGAATAAAAAACCGGTCATCTCCTTTTAAATAACTAATCATGAACCGGTCCGGTTCACTTAAACCAGACCGGTTCGGTTCACTCTCACCAAGCCCAACAGTGCCCCTTTTTTTTCTTGGCCCAATCTCCTTTTTTTTTTAATTCTTGCACCCCCCATATTACCACCTGCACCCCCCTGCATTTTATTTTTTTTTCTTTCATGCATTTTTATTTTCTCTTGCATTTTTTTTCTTTCTTTTTTCGCACTACATTTCTTTTACTTTGCATTTATTATCATCTTCATACATTTTATTTCTCGTACATTTTTTATTTATTTTATTTTCTTTTACGTTCCATTTCTTTTGTGTTATATTCATGCATTTTATTTCTCTTGCGTTTTTTCCTTTTCTTTTGCATTCCATTTTTTTATGTTATGTTTATTATCATCCCCATGTATTTTTATTCTGCATTATATGCTATTATTACTATTATTATCATACGCATATTTAATTTTGTTTTTATTTTATTTATTTCCAGAGTGTTCTGGTCCTAACTAACTATCAATATTATATTTACTCTCCAGAGTAATCTGGTCCTAATTAATAATTATTCCAGAGTTCTCTGGTCCAATATTTACTAGTAATATTATTCTACTTTTTTATTTTTCTCTAGAATGCTCTGGTCCTACACACACACACACACACACACACACACACACACACACACACACACATATATATATATATATATATATATATATATATATATATATATATATGAGTCAGGATCCGTTGACACCAAATCTTAACCGTTGATTTCATTTGATCTAAAGGCCAATATTTGACCACTTAAAAGTATCATATTACATATTTAT
Source organism: Medicago lupulina (assembly GCA_958299785.1). Classification (NCBI taxonomy): domain Eukaryota; kingdom Viridiplantae; phylum Streptophyta; class Magnoliopsida; order Fabales; family Fabaceae; genus Medicago; species Medicago lupulina. The sequence goes on along the minus strand of OY283144.1, from coordinate 48,084,833 downwards.
TGTGATTTTCATTTCCTAATTTGTTGCACCGGATTCTCTCTCTTTTCTTAATGAGATTGTAACATGTATAATTGCGTTATGAATTCAAAATATTAATCAAGATTAATTTTTTTTAAGGATAATCAAGATTAAATTAACAAGCATTATTATGTAAAAAAAAATAGTATGCATACATCCTGTTCTATTGAACTTGTTGAAAAAGTAGAACAGTATTTCAATTCATCGGGGGCAATACATTATTGTTATGAATTCCATGTCCTCAATATTTATGGTTGACTTGCCATGATTTGTGCCAAATTATTTTTTAAATTGCTTTCGTTCAATTTTTTTCCTGCAAATTTTCAAATAGTAGGAAAACATGAAGGCCATTTTTATTTTTTACTTTTTTTTTTGTTAAGAAGAAGAAGAAATGTGGCTTAAAGAAAAGGTTGGTATACGATTAAGAAGAAGAAAAAATGGAGCCTATAGAAAACGAGTTATTATCTCCAAATATAAAAGGTTGGCTCTTGGCATTGGAACAAAATGAAGAATGTCTAATTTTTTTTGAGAAATTTACCTTTTTTTAAAAGAAAAACTTTACTTATGTTAGCTGCACATATAGAACAAAGTTATTAATAAAATATAAATTACATATTGTCATCGCGATTTTCAGGTGTCAAATCATTGATTAGATTTGAACCTTTCGATCATTGATGTCTCTATTTTTTTTGGGGGAAGGTAAAATCGAGAAAAAACCTTTAGAGATCCTAAGTTCGGGGCTGATTTCATTACGGGAAGGTGTTAGGCACCCGTAATGACTATAGTATCCTATAGGAACCGTTTTACTATGCTTTACGTTTATGCGTTGCTTTTATCGCTATTTGTTAAAGAAATTGGTTTTAAGAATGAGAGGGAGAAGATGGGATTTTATTTTATTGGACTTGGAGAGATTTTGAGTCTCTTGCCTACATACCCTTTTAAGGGATCAAAATTCCATGTAGTTCTCTTCCAAAATATTTTTGTGGGTTAGTTCAATTTTAGTTTTGAAAATGGTTTTGAAGAAAGAGATAAGAGGCCGTGTAGGCATTGGAATTGAAAACAAGTGAGGTTAGTCCAATTTATTTACAAAAAAACGGTTAAAGTTGGGAATTAATTGCATTTTGATTTGATTAAGAAAATAAAGGAAAAATCCTTTGGAGTTTTGACTCCAAGGTTTATTTGGAAAATTTTGAAGTGATGGAAGTTGTTTGCTTTTCGAAAAGATTAGCTTTCTCTAAGTGTCGCGCATCCTAAACATACACCTAAACGATAAACATACAACGTGTGTGCGTGTGTCGGTGCATGTGTCGGTGTACATCATTATAGTCCATAGTCCGTTACATCGGGTCCTATTTTACATTCTATAGCCTTGCATGAAATTAAAGAAAGGTAAACTAAACCTAGAATATTACATGAATTAATAGCAAATTGCATAAAGGGACTAAAAGGAAAGAAAGATGAAAATGATGCAATGCTTGCAATGTGCACGAGACATAGAACAAAATGGTTAGTAATGAAATGAAAAATGATAGCATGAGTAGCAATGCATAGTAGGTGAAATTTACTAACAAAGCACTAAACCAATTGAAAAAAGATGAAGTGAACATAACTAAACATTAAGCAAATTGCAAAAGAACAAACACCAAAAATAATGCAAATGACATCACACTAAAACCTAAAATCTAAACTAAGCCCCATGACCTATAACCTTTACCCAAAACAGCACCCCCTTTTCAAAGAAAACATTTCAAGAATCAAGGAGAAGTTATGAATCACACTTAACCCTAAAATCACATATTTCAACAACGAATTTCATCTCAAAATTAACAACTACTTGACCAAAGTGAAGCTATCAACTAAACTTGCAAAGAGAAATTAACAAACAAAGTTGTAGCATCGTGAATTGTAAGCAAACTTGTAAAATAAGGGGTCATTATTGAGCATATGAACTAGAGGGCTAGGAGTTAATTTGTAAAGAAAGAAATGATCCATTAAGTTCGAAAACCAAAGAATTAACAATTAGGCATGCAAGGATGTAGAAATAGCATGAATTCAGAGATGAACACCTCACAAAAATCATATATCAAGTATCAATTCCATAGAGCAAAAATTGGATCCAAGATAGTGCAAGAAAATCCACAAAAAACATCAAAACATGTAAATCCAATAAAAATTAGCGCACATGCTTTTTATTCACTTTAAAGTGTGAAAATTTCACAAAACAATGAAAACATATCAAGAAATATACAGTAAATTTTTTAGGAATTTTGCAAGAAAATTAACACGCGTAGAAGTGCAAATAACAAGATCAGAGGTGTGCATAGCATGAATCAAAGGGGAAACGCAGAAAAAGCAAAGATAAAAGGCCCAAACCCAAGCTTAAGAGGTCCGGACGCACAGGAACCACAGGATCTACCCAAGAGATCAAAACCCTAGATCTAACGGTCAAGAATGAAGGATAGCGAACCGGAACTGGACCGGTCCGGTTCAAAGGCTTATAAAAACGTGGAGGGACCGGTCCAATTCATTTTCCACCTCCCTTTCTCTCTCTTCTCTGATTCTAGTGAGAGAAGCTCTCACTTCTCTCTTCTCCTTCCTCCGCTGGTTTCTGAGAACGACGGCCGGAGAGGATGAAGGTCTGGCCGGAACCTTCAAGGTCCGCCGGAATCTTCATCTTCTCCGGCGAGATCTGCAGATTCCGACGCTAAAATTTCCAGAATCCGGCCACAACTACTTCAATCCACTCGCCTTTTAACCCTGAGCGTGAATCTAACACTGAAATTTGCATGCAAGGCTTGAATCAACGTAGATCTACAAAAAACCCTACGGTTTTCGAAGAAAATTTTAGGTTTTTTTTTCGTTTTCTTTTTTCAAATGAAATTGCTCAGGAACCTCAAGATCTACGTTGATTCGTCTGTGTTACTATGTTTTTTTGAAAGAATAGGAAGAAAAGGAAATTTTGAATATGTTACCTCTGGTTTTAATCGGAGATTTTGAGCAAGAATCTTCGGAAACACTTGATTCTGGTTCTGTTTGATGATTTGATGCTAGAAACTGAGAATGAATTGGTGATTCTTTCACTGGTTTGCTCTATTTCCTTGACCGGTCCAATTTCCTTCACTTCTTTCACTCTTCTTCTCTTCCCCCTTAACTCTGTGATCGGCGCTGGAGTTCCTCGCCTCCGGTGAGGAATTCGTGCCTTGAATTGCAGAGGATTCAATTCAGTGATGAAGATTCCTCAATGAATCTCTGAGAATTGATGAATCTGTTGATGATTTTTGGCTCTGATGAAATTTAGGGTTTTTTGATTTGTTCTTGGTGAGTTTCTGTTTTGATCTGTAACTGCCAAGAGAGAGAAAGCTCAATCTGTTTGTTGATGTGGCGCGTGAATGTGAAAGTTCTGACACCTAGAGCCTTATATAGGCTGACATGTGGACTGTGGGCCAACTGGAATGTGCCACGTGGACCTGGAACTGCTTGCGTGGCCTTGGACTGAATCTGAAAAAAAAGGACTAAAATGCAAATTTGTAAAATTTGGGACTTTTTGTAATTAAAAAAAAAATGGACTGTTTTTAAAAGAATTAAAAAATTGACTGTTTTCTAAAAGAAATAGGACTAATTTGCAAAAAACAAAATATTTGGACTGAATTGTAATTTTTAAAAGTATTTGGACTAAACTGTAAAAAATAATAAAATTGGCTAAAAAGTGTAACTTGAAAATAACGTAAAGTGAAACGTTTAAAATTGACAACACGGACTAAAATGAACAAACTACCAAAAATGAGGTATTTTAAAATACCTCTCTGCCCAAAATTTATTTGATATGAAAAGACTAAAATGCCCCTGGGGCAAAAACGACTCAGACTGACTCAGACGCGAAACTAAGATGATTTTGTGCAAATTTTGATTAATGATTCATGAAAACAAATTGAAAAGACTCAGGGACAAATTGTAGGGACTGAAAATGGGTTCCTTTGCGGGAAATGACCAAAATGCCCTTTTGTATGACTTTATGCAAAAATTCAAAAGACTGAAACAGTAATGTATGCAGTTGAAGCACGGTAGAAAACACGGTGGATCTGAAAGTATTAGAAAATAGCAGAGAAATTTGAGTGAGTATTTTTAGGTCCAAAATGAGGGTATGACACATATATAGAAAGAGCAAACCGACGAAACAAATTAGGAAATGGAAATCATAAAAAGATATTCTACATGATACTCTTAAGTGGTTCACATGATATTTTAAATGAACAAATATAAGCCTTTAGATCAAAAGAAATCAACGGTTAAGATTTGGTGTCAACGGATCCTGACTTTATATATATATATATATATATATATATATATATATATATATATAGTACTATTTATTTTTCTAAACTAACAAAAGCCAAAAAAAACCTTTTTAACGCCATGCGCGTTTACTTTTTTTCTCAAACGGATCACCATTGTAACGCCCTAGTTTATATTTTACTATTTTTAGGTGCTTAGAATATTTTATTTGAATTTATGAATAATATATGTTGATCTATGTGAATAATTGTGGTGTTGATATTTGATATATATTTTATTATATAATTATTTGTAGTATTTTATGAAAATAGGAGAAATAATATTTATTTTAGAAAAGAGGGATTTATTTGGAGTTAATAGAATTAAGGAGGGATTAAAGAGAAATTCAATAGAATTTAGTGGGGGGAGTAAAGAGAAAAAGAGGTTATGTTTTGGTAAGGATAGAATTAGTCTGTAAGGAAAGAAAAGAAACATTTCACGTACCAGTAAAAAACAAAAGAAACAGACTTTTTGGGAGAGAGAAGAGAAGAGCCAAGAACCAAGGGGAATAGCTTAGAAGATTGTTGCTGTAGCTTTTTATTCATCTAATCAGGTAAGGGTGGGTTTATGATTCAAATGATATATATACATATGTGATTTCATGAAAATAGATTGGAATTGGTGATAGTTGTTCTAAGTTTTATGAAATGTGAAGAATGCTAATTTTGGAGAATTATTGTGTTGATGATGATGTTATGTGAATTGTTTCTGTTGTTTAATTGTATCTTGAACCCATAAACATTGTTCTAAATCATTTTGGGTGATTGGGGGATTAAAATTGGGTTTTTAGATGATTTAGGGCTTAGAAAATCGTAGGTTTTATTCTGCCCAGATGAATTCTCGCTTAAGCGAGATAGCCGTCGCTCAAGCGAGCGGCACTTTTCCCTGTCCAGAATCGTTTCGCGTCCATTCGCTCAAGCGAACGCTAAGCGAACTCCAAGCGAGCGAAATCCCAACTTTCGTCATTTGCGTCGCTCAAGCGAAATTCCCGTCGCTCAAGCGAAATTTGCCCAGAACCTGTTGTTGGTGAGCGTCGCTTAAGCGAACGCCAAGCGAGCTCTAAGCGAACCAAACCAAACTTACGTGAATTGACTCGCTCAAGCGAGATGCTGCTCGCTTAAGCGAGATTGGTCCTATGCGACCATTTTGTGTAATTTTCCAAAGTGATCTAAACCCAAACCTAAGCTTCCTAACTTGTTTATTGGATTTATTAAGAATTATTGGGGTGATAAAACTATAAAATGTAGATGTTTATGATGGATATATGTATGGTTATATGAAATGAAATATATTTTGCTAATTTTGAAGTCGTTATTGAGGTGGTGTGTGGTTGTGTCTAGTTGGGGAGGATGTCCTAGTTGATGTTGGTGTTGGTTGCATGTCGATATGCACCATTAGATGTTGTAGGGTTGTATGCAGATATACACCACAGAGTCTTCATAACTCATTTTCATTGGTGGGGGCTCATGCCCTGGAGTGTTTATACATTCAATTGGTGAGGGCTCATGCCCTGGAATGCTAGTCATTCATCTGGTGAGGGCTTATGCCCTGGGATGCTTTAACCATCCAAATTGGTGGGGGCTTATGCCCCGGAATGCTTAGCATTCAACGCGCGTAGTTGGTACCACATTTGCATAATGCATTCATTGTTGAGGTCTTGCATTAGTTGTCGTAGGTGTGAGTTGACAGTTGTGAGTTGTTGTTGGTGAGGTGTCGCCACAAGTGTTGTTGTTGTTGTTAATTGAAGATGAATCTAATGGCTGAGATAATATTGATGAAGTTGTTGAATCATGCTAATGATGGTTGTTATTATTGTTGTTGTTTTTCCAATGCAATTTGATGATTCATATATTTATATATTACTTTTGTTTTGTGAACTCACCCCTTCTGCTGAAATTGCCGCCTTGTGGGCAAGTGCAGGTAATGAAGGCTAGTTAGAAGTTGGCTCATGTGTCCTAGGCTCTGATACGTAACGGGATGGGATTTGATGTTTATGATTTCATTCCTTTATGTATCATTTTTATTTGAAGAATATGTTGATGAACATTTGAATAACGTTGACGAACATTTTATTTATGTTGAGGCCTATGTGCCAAGGATGTTGAATTTTGTTGTTGGTTAATTATCAAATGAATATTCCGCTGCAGATATTTTATAAAAGATGATTTTATTGAGGATATTTAAATAGTTTTATTTTTCTATTTAAATAATTTTTGAAATGTGTACGTAATGCTCCGTTGTTTGATGGTTAACTCTGATGTTTAGATATTATTATATCATTTTGGGAAACGGGGCGTTACAACCATCGCTCTAATGCGAGTCCGTCTCCTGTTTTAAGCAAACATATTTTAATGCCATGCGCGTTTAACTTTTTCTCGAACGGATCGCCATCGCTCCAATGCGAGTCCGTCCCCTTTTTTTAGCAAACTTGTCGCCAAGCGCGACTAACAAAAAACAAAAAAACATTTTCTTGCTCGCCAGAACTACGTAGCTTTGATTTCTCCATCGCACCTGGAGATACGTAGGAGCAAGATGAAACTCTTGTCAAGCCAAAAATCTATTTTTACGCCATGCGCGTTTAACTTTATCTCAAACGGATCGTCATCACTCAAACGTGAGTCCGTCCCCTTTCTTTTTTAGCAAACTTGTCGCCAAGCGTGTCCCAAAAAACATTTTTCTTACTAGCACAATAAACAAAAAATACAAAAAACATTTTCTTATAGCACTATAACAAAAAACCAAAAATCTATTATCACGCCATGCGCGTTTAACTTTTTCTCAAAAGGATCGCTATCACTCAAACGTGAGTCCGTCCCCTTTCTTTTTCAGCAAACTTGGCGCCAAGCGCGACCCAAAAATATTTTCTTACTAGCACAATAAACAAAAATATACAAAAACATTTTCTTACAGCACAATATTAAAAAACCCAAAAAATATTTTCTCACAACACAATAATAGAAAACAACAAAAACATTCAAATAACAAAAATCACAAAATATTTTCATAATAAACCTTGATTTTTAATCAAGTGTTCGTTCTTTCTATTTTCTTTCTTAATCAACTTTCCAATCGATTTTAATTCTACTTCAAGTCTATTTTCTTCAACATTAAAAAACACAAACAAGCTTATTTCGCCACTTGGCTTTTTATTTTAAAATCTTTTCTCAAAAACCAATAAAATACACAAAACCAATCAAACGTCAATTTCTACCCCGAACTACGAGGTTTTGATCCCTCACGGGTACGTAGGCAAAGGACGCTCGTCCTTTCAAATCAATAAAAAATGTAGATAATAGGCTTCCTTTTTCTTTCAAATCTCTATTTTTCAATTCCGTCTTTTAAACAAAATTAAGCAAGTAATAGCACAAAAAGTAAAATAAAGTCAAAAGGTTCTCGTAGAGTACTGCGAATATTTAGGGTGCTAATACCTTCCCTAAATATAACTAACCCCCGAACCCTGATCTCTTTCAAATGGGTAATTCGAACTTTTTCCCCCTTCCCCCAAAAAATTAAAAAGTTCAGTCGTGAATAAAAATAGTGAGTCAAAGCTAGTCAAACGGCGATGGTCTCCCGAAAAATGACGCGACAGAAATGACGACTTCACTGGGGAAAAGTGTTTAAGGGTTAAGCCTAACTTGACTTTGTTTAAATTTTTGTGCCATAAATTGCCTGACAAAAAAAAACAAAAAACAAAAGATGGAAATATGTGTATATGTTTTTTCCCTTCATTTTTTCGTTCTTAAACATGAGTGGTAAGATAAGTCCTAACCCGGGCTTGACAGAAATTTAAGATAGGAGTGGTAGAATCATAGTGACATTCCGAGAGTATTCTCGTGTTTTGGAACATGTGATATAACCACACTTAGCGGAGGGCCTTGAGGTAGTATATGTCGGCGTGTGCTGTCACGTTTAGACTTTATTACTTTTAAGTTTCCGTCGAAGCTAAGGACCTTTAGTTACCCTCAACCCATCTTGGCCTCTTAGGATGTAGTGCGGTTGTAACGCCCACTTTCGTTTAATTATTTATTTAAATCGAGTTTAGGCGATTATATTATATTTATATAATATATCTATGATTTTGGTATGTTTTGGTGATTTAGTTGATGTTGTGATAAGTTATGAATTTTGTGGATTTGATAAGATTAAGAGACTTATTTTATTGTTAAATAAAATAAGATTTGAAAATAAAATAAAATATTTAGTTGTGGGTTAGTTTTGGATTTTAGAGAGTTATGTGGGAGAAAGAGTAAATAAGATAAGATTTGTTGGGAGTATAACTAAGGAAGTTAGGTTTAGAAAGTCAGTAACACGTATCAGACTTTTGGAAAAAGGGAGAAACGCACGTGAAGGAGAAGAGAAGGAGAGAGTGCTGCGATTTCTTCTAAACCAGGTAAGGGTGAGACTAATAACTCAGTAATGTTAATTAGCATGATTCTGATGATTAATTAGCAAGAAATAGGATTGAATTGGAAAAGTGAAAACTAGGTCAAATCCCTAGAATTGATGAATTGAACGGTAGGAATTGGTTTATTTGATGTAGGAATGGATTACAGAACCTAGAATATGTTTAATGCTATTATTTCAGTCGTATTTGGGGCTTAACATGATGGAAAATAGGATTTGGGGTGGAAAATTTCGTAATCCCGTAGTCTGTTCTGACGTCGTTTCGCCAGGCGGAGTCGTAGCTCGCCATGGCGAACATACCTTCATCGCCCGCCAGGCGAGATTTAGATCGCCATGGCGACGGACCTGAAACATTCCGCCAGGCGAGATTTAGCTCGCCATGGCGACGCACCCGTAACGTTTCGCCAGGCAAGAAATCCCTCCGCCATGGCGAGAGAGACCTGTAATCTCTCGCCAGGCGAGCAATTGAGCTCGCCATGGCGAGATGTGCTGTGACAGAATGTCACGTTTTCTATGTTAATGCAATCTGTTTCGCACAAGACTTTGAGAGAGGATCCCTAAGTGTTAGAGAGACCCAATGGTAATATTGAGAGCAATCTGTAGAGCCGTTTGAGATAGGACAATGTTAATTGAGCATTAGTTTAAGTATTACTCATTATGTAAGTTATGAATAAAGTTTATGATCCCATTGTTTGTAATTGGTATAATAATATCATTCTGATTTGAGATGTGATTATGCTGCTGTTTGTTATTAAACTAAGTGCATGGTGTCTATATATATGATGAATAAGATGTTGTTTAGCTCCAAATTCTTGGATGCATAATGATAAGATGATTGAGGTGTTATGTTGATTAGAGTCCATGCATTAGCATTCATTGAGCTTAGTCCTCACCATGATAGGAGCTTTGTCCTCCGCACGATTAATAGGAGCTTTGTCCTCCGCACGTTTTTAAAGTATATTAATACTTATGATGAAGTTTGGTACCACATGCATATAAGGAGTCTAAGAGCATTGTCGCATTGTCATGTTTATGATGTTATGCTACTGTTGATGATTGAATATGTGATTACGTGATAACTGTTTACCAATTATGCAAGTTGATTAAGAATGATATGATGCTATTTATGAATTCGAATTATATTGATTAATATTATTTGGTTATGAAATCTCACCCCTTCTGTTGGAATTGCCGCCTTGTGGGCAAGTGCAGGTGATCGTGCTTAGTGTGTTGTTGCTTTCCCTGAGTGGTCTTGCCTCACTGTGTCGTCTAGGTCGCTCTGATACGTAACGGGATGGGGTTATCTGCTATGCATGCTTCATTCTTTTACGTGAACCTTTATGTTATTTTGCCTTAATGAAACTAGTACTTTGAGATTTTGATTGGGGCCTGCGTGCCAAAACGTTTTACGGTTTATGAAATAATTTCTGCTGCATTGTTTTGAAGTTATCTGGTTAAATTATTATTTAGCTATTTTCGGATTATGTTATATGTGATATCCCGTTGTTTGATGTGTACTCTGATAAATGTTTTTAAGAAATTTTTATGTCGGGAAAACGGGGTGTTACAATTGTTATCAGAGCAAGTCAGTCTGTCCGGCCAATTAGAGAGTCGTATTGAGTCTTAGTAATATTTGTATTACTAATCTTATGTTGCTGTTACTGCTTGATGTAGAATATCAGAATGGCTGGAAGGAACGATACTGCGTTAGCTGCTGCTCTTCAAGCTGTTGCCCAAGCTGTGGGACAACAACCTAACGCGAACGATGGCGTGAATGTTGAGACTAGGATGTTGGAGACATTCATGAGGAATCACCCTCCAACTTTCAAAGGGAGGTATGACCCCGATGGAGCCCAGACGTGGCTTAAGGAGATCGAGAGGATTTTCCGGGTGATGTAGTGCACCGAAGTTCAGCAAGTGCGCTTTGGTACACATCAGCTGTCCGAGGAAGCCGATGATTGGTGGGTTAGCGTGTTACCTAGCCTTGAGCAAGATGGAGCTGTTGTGACTTGGGCTGTGTTCAGGAGAGAGTTCTTGAGGAGATACTTTCCGGAAGATGTTCGCGGGAAGAAAGAGATCCAGTTCCTTGAGCTGAAGCAAGGAAATATGTCAGTGACTGAGTATGCCGCCAAGTTTGTGGAGTTGGCAAAGTTCTACCCGCACTATGCTACCGAGACTGCTGAGTTTTCGAAGTGTATCAAGTTCGAGAACGGTTTGAGGCCCGACATTAAGAGGGCGATTGGGTACCAACAGATTCGAGTTTTTCCGGATTTGGTTAATAGCTGCAGGATATATGAAGAGGATACCAAGGCTCACTACAAGGTAGTGAACGATAGGAAAGCTAAGGGCCAGCAGAGTCGTCCTAAGCCGTACAGTGCTCCTGCTGATAAAGGGAAACAGAGGATGGTTGTTGATAGGCAGCCTGCAAGGAAGGGTACTCCTACAGAGATTGTGTGCTTCAACTGTGGTGCGAAAGGCCACAAGAGCAATGTTTGCCCTAAAGAGATTAAGAAATGTGTCAGGTGTGGCAAGAAGGGTCATATAGTAGCTGATTGCAAGCGTAATGATATTGTGTGCTTCAATTGCAATGAAGAGGGTCATATTGGTTCTCAGTGCAAGCAGCCGAAGAGGGCGCCTACTACGGGTCGAGTTTTTGCCCTGACTGGTACTCAGACAGATAGTGAAGATCGTTTGATCAGAGGTACTTGTTATACTAATAATACTCCTTTAGTTGCTATTATTGATACTGGTGCTACGCATTGTTTTATTGCTTTAGACTGTGTTTCTGCTTTGGGTCTTGATGTGTCTGATATGAATGGAGAGATGGTTGTCGAAACTCCAGCTAAGGGTTCGGTGACTACTTCTCTCGTATGTTTGAATTGTCCTTTATCCATGTTTGGTCGCGATTTTGGGATGGATTTAGTTTGTCTACCTTTAAGCGGTATGGATGTAATTCTGGGTATGAATTGGTTAGAGTACAACCACGTTCTTATCAATTGTTTTAGCAAGACGGTGCATTTCTCGTCCGCTGAAGAGGAAAGTGGTGTCAAGTTCTTATCTACTAAGCAGCTGAAGCAACTAGAACGTGATGGTATGTTGATGTTTTCGTTGATGGCTTCTTTATCTTTAGAGAATCAAGCGGTGATCGATAAACTACAAGTGGTATGCGATTTTCCTGAAGTTTTCCCAGATGAAATTCCTGATGTGCCTCTAGAGAGGGAAGTTGAATTTTCTATTGATCTTGTTCCTGGAACGAAGCCGGTGTCGATGGCACCTTATCGGATGTCTGCTTCCGAATTAGCTGAGCTGAAGAAACAGTTAGAAGATTTGCTCGAGAAGAAATTTGTTAGACCAAGTGTTTCACCTTGGGGAGCGCCAGTTTTGCTAGTAAAGAAGAAAGATGGTAGCATGAGGCTATGTATTGATTATCGACAGTTGAACAAGGTAACTATCAAGAATAGGTATCCACTTCCGAGAATTGATGATTTGATGGATCAGTTAGTGGGTGCACGTGTAACACCCCGTTTCCCAAAACAACGTAATAATAATATATTTGATCAGAGTAGTCAACAAACGGGCATGTCACATTACTTTTCAAAATTTATTAAATAGAAAATAAAACTATTTAACTTCAACAATTTCAATCTCATAAATATTTGCAGCGGAAAAATTCTTTCAACATAATAAATCTTCTTCAACAAAATCTTGGCACAAAGGCCTCAACAATAAAATGATATCCAACATAATTAAGGTTCAACAACATTATTTAAAAATTCGATACATAAAGGAATGAAAGAATCAAGACAACGTTTCCCATCCCGTTACGTATCAGAGCCCTAGGACACTTGAGCCGACATCCTACAAGTCTCCATTACCTGCACTTGCCCACAAGGCGGCAATTCCAACATAAGGGGTGAGATTCACAAACAACAATAATATATATAATTCATCAAATCGATGAAACAACAACAAATTATACCACAAGTATCAACAAGTTCATATATGTATGTATACATATATATATAGCAACAGCAACGTTATCAACATCAACGACATTTAGTGTAACACCCCGTTTCCCAAAACAACATAAGCATGTATAATTATCAGAGTTTTCAACAACAACGGAGTATTACATCTACTTTTCAAAATTCAGTTTAAATAGAATATAAAAACTATTTAATTCAACACATCATTTTATAAAAAATCTGCAGCGGAATATTTATTTGATAATCAATCAACAACTAAAATCAACATCCTTGGCACAAGGCCTCAACATAATAAAAATATTATTCAACGATGATTTAAATCTTCAACATCAATAAAAGTCTAAGCGACATGTTCTCAAAAACCGATACATAAAAGAATGAAATCATAAACATCAAATCCCATCCCGTTACATATCAGAGCCTACGACACAAGAGCCAACTCCTATCTATCCTTCGCTACCTGCACTTGCCCACAAGGCGGCAATTCCAGCAGAAGGGGTGAGTTCACAAAACAAAAGTAATATATAAATATATGAATCATCAAATTGCATTGGAAAACAACAACAATAATAACAACCATCATCAGCATGATTCAACAACTTCATCAATATTATCTCAGCAATTAGATTCATCTTCAATTAACAACAACAACAACACTTGTGGCGACACCTCACCAACAACAACTCACAACTGTCAACTCACACCTACGACAACTAATGCAAGACCTCAACAGCGAATGCATTATGCAAATATGGTACCAACTACGCGCGTTGAATGCTAAGCATTCCGGGGCATAAGCCCCCACCAATTTGGATGGTTAAAGCATCCCAGGGCATAAGCCCTCACCAGATGAATGACTAGCATTCCAGGGCATGAGCCCTCACCAATTGAATGTATAAACATTCCAGGGCATGAGCCCCCACCAATGAAAATGAGTGATGAAGACTCTGTGGTGTATATCTGCATACAACCCTACAACATCTAATGGAGCATATCAGCATGCAACCAATCAACAACTACTTAGGACATCAACAACTGTGTCTAACAACTATGACACACTCCCCAACTGGATAACATGACTCAACAACGGGAACAACGATACACCGTATATAATTGTACATATATACACATATATTCCAACATATCAACAACAATAGCAACATATACATTAATCAATTACCTTCATATCAAAGTCCAAAACATCCTTCAAAAGCAAACCAAGTTTGATCAATAAGACATAAGCTAAATACTTATAAAACACCTCAATTAAACCTCTAATACTTAAGTTTGAAGTTTGGGAACTAACCATAGGTTTTGGACTAACTTGGAATAAGTTATACTAAGTTTTTCTTAAAGTTTCTCCAACCCCACCTGGACTATTTTCATCATAACTCAAAATCCATAAAACATTTTCAAGTCAAACCAAAGCCATTAGAAAGCTAACTCAATTATCTACAACTTTCATGTTTACACCAAAAGCCAGTTCAAAGCAGAAATGGGTGAAAAATAGTGAAATATGAAGGATCTGGTTCCCAAAAATCGTGTCACGATTGTGGAAATCGCGACGCGTTTTTACGTCCAGAACCACTTAGCATTCTGCCATCAAAATCGCGTTATGGCTGCAAAAAATCGCGGCACGGTTTGACAGTATCAGGTCAAAAAAACAGCTTTTTCAAAAATGCGATTTCAACATGGTTTTACCCCAAAAATCCCAACTTTGATCCCTTTATCACCCAAAATGAATTGTTACATTGTTTATGGGTTCATTATACAACAAAACATCAGAAACATCTCATGGAAACATCATCAACAACATAAAACAACATCATAGAGCAATTTATCATGTTCTTAAACCTAATTCCAAAAACCACCATTTTCAATCCAATTTTCATGAAATCACATATGTATATATTAACCAATGAATTGCTAGCCCACCCTTACCTGATTAGATGAACAATTGCTACAAAAATCTCTCCTCTTGGCTAATCCCCCTTTGCTCTTGGTTCTTCTCTCTTTCTCCCAAAAAGTCTATTTCTTGTTTTCTCTGATACGTACAATGCTTACTGACTTCTTCCTATTCTTTCCTTAACAAAACATAACTCCTTTCTTTCTCTTAACTCCCCCAATAACTTTCATTTTAATTTCTCATTAACCCTCCTTAATTCTATTAACTCCAAATAAATCCCTTTTTCTAAATAAACATTATTCTTCCTATTTTCATAATTCTCCAAAATAATAATATTCCTTCTATTTTCTTAAAACAAAGCAAATATTATATCCCACTACTAATTAATTAAATAACAAATAACATGCATTTAGATAATACATCAATAAATCATATAACTCAATTATTTCACATAAATTATTATAAACAAATAAACACACCACATATTCACATAATCATTTATAAATTCAAATAAAACATGCCCAACAACTAAAAATAACAAAATGGCGACTAGAGCGTTACAACTCTCCCCAACTTATAGAATTTTCGTCCTCGAAAATGAACCTCATGCAACAATTCTAGATAAGACTCCTGCATGTTAGTTCTCTACACAACAAACAACAATTCAGAAACAACAACAAAAGCAACATTAGAGTTGACACTCTATCCTAGGTGGCTCAACACGACTCTACTACTTGGCCGGACGGACCGACCTGCTCTGATACCAACTTTAAATAATTTTTGAAATGTGTATGTAATGCTCCGTTGTATGATGATTAACTCTGATGTTTAGATATTATTATATCATTTTGGGGAAAACGGGGTGTTACATTTAGCAAGATACAACAACAATAAACAATCAACAAGAACGATATCAACAACATCAACAAATCATCACATATAACGAAAACATCTCAAACATTCACAAGTACATCATAACATCACAAATACTTCAACACGTCATAAATACATCAACAAGTCACAATTACACCATCACGAATACATCATCACTTTGCAAATTACATCATCACTTCACAATTACATCATCACTTCACAAACGACACGACACGACTATGCAACAACGACTCCGACAATGCACCGACGACAATAACTAATGCAATATGCATGTGGTACCATTTTACGCGCGTTGAATGACAAGCATTCCAGGGCATGAGCCCTCAACGATTGGATGGTTAAAGCATCCCAGGGCATAAGCCCTCAACGGGTGAATGACTAGCATTCCAGGGCATAAGCCCTCAACAGTTGAACGATAAAGCGTTCCAGGGCATAAGCCCTCAACATTTGAATGGTTAACATTCCAGGGCATGAGCCCCCAACGATGCATGAGTATGAAAGACTCGTGGTGTATATCAGCATACAACCCAACAACAACAACAACAGCAACGACATCTGTGATGGAAGACTCATGGTGTATATCAGCATACAACCCAACAACAACAACAACAACGACAACGACAACCACAACTGTGCCTAATATATTTATGACACACTCCCCAACTTAGACAACACGACTCAACGGCATCAACAACGGAAATCAACGACATAGCATATATAATCATATTTATTTATATATACATGCGTTCACATAGCTTCACTTTCATTTATAATATTCGCTTCATAAACAAGGTTAAATAAATCAAGAAAACATTTTTCAAAAGGAAATCAAATTTGATTAAACAAGTCATAAGTTAAATACTCATAAAACACTTCAATTTAACCTCTCATACTTAAGTTTGAAGTTTGGGAACTAACCATAGGTTTTGGACTAACTTGGAATAAGTTATGTTAAGTTTTCTTAAAGTTTTCTGAAGACCTACTTGGACTATTTTTATCATAACTCGAGATTTACAAAACATTTTCGAGTCAAACCAGTGCCATTAGAAAGCTAACTCAATTATCTACAACTTTCCTGTTTACACCTAAGACCAATTATGTACCAATCAATACCAGTTTTCATTTCAAATTCGGACAAAGTTGTGCTGAAATTCATAAAAATTCACTGTGACCTATGTTCAGTAATTTGACCATAACTCAAGTTCTATAAATCATTTTGACGTCAGACCAACGGCATTAAAAAGATAACATTCATACCTACAACTTTTGTGTTTACACCGGAAGCTAGTTCGAAACAGAAACTGATGCAAAAGACGCAACAACATGAAACAGGGTATGCTGTCAAAGGTAGCTCTCGGAAAAACTCTATTTTTCACTAAAAAACCCAAATTTCATCTACCCAAATCCCAAATTTGATAGAGAACAATGTTTACAGGTTCTATATACAACATAACAATCAAAACAACACAGAAACATGCATTAAACAACACAATTCATCACATCATATCAATTATCATAAACTTTCTAAACCCTAAACCTAGAACACAATTTCATCAACAATCAAAATTATATATACATATTATTGAAGGAATCCCACCCTTACCTTAGATTATGATTCCTGAATTAAGCTGCGTTCTTCTCTCTTCTTCTAGCCTCTTCTCTTGGTTCTAGGTTTTCTCCTCTTCCTCTCTCAAAAACTCACTTTCTCTTTTTTTTTTCAATTGTACGTAAAACTCTTTCTGACTCTCCTTTTCTTTTTATTGTAAACTATAATCCCCTCTTATTTCCTTAACTCCCACTTATTCCTCATAATTATACTTAATTCCTTTTAAACCAAATAATACTATTTTCTACCTTTTTATTAAATAAATAAAATAATCAAACAACATTTATTTAAATAAAACACAACACCATAAATCATATAATAAATTATCATCACACCAAATATCACACAATTCATACCAAGTCATATATTTCACATAAAATCATATCTAAATCATATATGTCAAATATAGTCATATAAAATCATATAAAAATACTCAAACATCAACTAAAAATAATTAAATAAAATTGGGGGGTTACAACACTTGTTTTCAGCAAGATTGATTTGAGGTCAGGTTATCACCAAATTAAAGTAAAAGATGAAGATATGCAGAAGACAGCTTTCGGAACGCGTTATGGTCACTATGAGTACAAGGTTATGCCTTTTGGAGTTACTAATGTACCTGGAGTGTTTATGGAGTATATGAATCGCATCTTCCATGCATTTTTGGATCGGTTTGTGGTCGTGTTCATTGATGATATTCTGATTTACTCCAAGACTGAGGAAGAACATGCTGATCATTTAAAGATTGTCTTGCAAGTGTTGAAGGAGAAGAAACTTTATGCTAAATTGTCTAAGTGTGAGTTCTGGTTGAAGGAAGTAAGTTTTCTGGGCCATGTTATTTCTGGTGATGGTATTGCAGTGGACCCATCTAAAATTGAGGCTGTATCGCAATGGGAGACCCCGAAGTCAGTTACTGAGATTAGAAGCTTCTTAGGTTTAGCTGGTTACTATAGAAGGTTTATTGAAGGATTTTCCAAGTTAGCTCTTCCGTTAACCCAGTTGACTTGTAAAGGTAAAGCTTTTGTATGGGATGTTCATTGTGAGAACAGTTTCAACGAATTGAAGAAGCGTTTGACGACTGCTCCAGTTCTGATTTTGCCGAAGTCCGATGAACCTTTTGTGGTGTATTGTGATGCGTCTAAGTTGGGTTTGGGAGGTGTGCTTATGCAGGAAGGTAAAGTGGTAGCTTATGCTTCAAGACAGTTGAGAATTCATGAGAAGAATTACCCGACGCATGATCTGGAATTAGCGGCTGTGGTCTTTGCATTGAAAATGTGGAGACATTACTTGTATGGTGCGAGGTTTGAAGTGTTTAGTGATAACAAGAGCTTAAAGTATCTGTTCGACCAAAAGGAATTGAATATGAGGCAGAGAAGATGGCTTGAATTGTTGAAGGATTTTGACTTTGGGTTGAATTATCATCCGGGTAAAGCTAATGTGGTAGCAGATGCCTTGAGTAGGAAGACCTTGTATATGTCCGCTTTGATGGTTAGAGAGTTTGAATTACTTGAACAGTTTAGAGACTTGAGTTTAGTCTGTGAAAGGACACCTCAGAGTGTAAAGTTGGGGATGCTGAAGATTGATAGTGACTTCTTGATGAGCATCAAGGAGGCACAGAAAGAAGATGTTAAGTTTGTGGACTTATTAGTTGCGAGTAATCCGACCGAAGATAGTGATTTTCAAGTCGATGATCAAGGAGTGTTGAGATTCCGAGGTAGGATTTGCATTCCCGACAATGAAGAGATTAAGAAGATGATTCTGGAAGAGAGTCACAAAAGTAGCTTGAGTATTCATCCAGGAGCTACGAAGATGTATCATGATTTGAAGAAGTTGTTTTGGTGGTCTGGATTGAAGCGAGATGTGGGACAGTTCGTGTGTAACGCCCTAGTTGATATTTTATTATTTTGGTTGATTTAATATGTTTTATGTATTTTATATAATTTATGTGAGTTATGTGAATAATTTGATGTGTTGTTATTTATCATATAATTATTTGTGTGATTTTTATTATTTAAGTGAAATAGTAGAAATAATAGTTATATAGATTAATTAGTAGAGTTAGGAGGGGGTTAATGAAATTAAAAGAAAGTTAAGTGAGGGAATAAAGAAAGAAAAAGGAGTTACACTTTATTAGAAAGAATAGAGAAAAGTCAGTAAAGGAAAGAAACAAATTGTACGTACAGTAAAGAACAGACAAGAGTTTTGGGAGAAAAGAGAAGAACCAAGAGGGAAGAGCTAGGAAGAGAGAACCTGATCATTTGCTGTAGATTTTGCTAAATTAAGGTAAGGGTGGGTTTACTCTTCAATTGTCAATATATATGTATATGATTTCATGAATTTGGATTGAAAATTGGTAGTTTTGGAACTAGGTTTAAGAATAGGTTGAATTACTCATTTTCTTGATGAATTGTGTTGTAATGTTGTTGTTATGATATGTTATGCTGTTTTGTTGTGCCTTGAACCCATAAACATTGTTTCTAAACCATTTTGGGTGATTGGGGGATTAAAAATGGGATTTTTGGATGAAATTGGAGTTAGAATCGTAGGTTGTAATTCTGCCCAGACGAACACTCGCTTAAGCGAGATGCCCTTCGCTCAAGCGAGCAACACTTTGCTACGCCCAGTCTGAACTTTTAGCCGCTCGCTTAAGCGAGCCATGAGCGAACCCCAAGCGAGCAAAATGCTAACCTTCGTCATTTGCGTCGCTTAAGCGAGATTCCCGTCGCTTAAGCGAGAGACGCCCAGAATAGTGTAATTGACCTGTTCGCTTAAGCGAACCAGAAGCGAGCTTCAAGCGAGCTAAAACCCAACCTTCGTCATTTGACTCGCTCAAGCGAGATGTTGCTCGCTTAAGCGAGCTGGGTCCTGTGCGACCCAAAAATGTGATTTTCCAAAGTGTTCTAAACTCAAACCTAAGCTTTCTAGGATGTTTATTGGATTTATTAAGAATTGTTTAGATGATAAAACTTATATACTTAAGATGATTAAGATGGAATTATGTATGCTTATGTGCAAATATTTATACTTTGATAAGTTGAGGTGTCTTGATCGATGTCGAGTGGTATTGTCCAGTTGGGGAGGGTATCCTAAGTTGTTGTTGTTGGTTGCATGCTGATATGCTCCATTAAGATGTTGGGTTGTATGCTGATATACACCATAGAGTCATTTCATACTCATTTGCATTTGTTGGGGGCTTATTGCCCTGGAATGTTTATCATTCACTGTTGGGGGCTTATTGCCCTGGAACGCTTTATCGTTCAACTGTTGGGGGCTTATTGCCCTGGGATGCTTTAACCATCCAAATTGTTGGGGGCTTATTGCCCTGGAATGCTTAGCATTCAACGCGCGTAGATGGTACCACATGCATAATGCATTAGATGTTATGGAGTCTTGCATTAGTTGTAGGTGTGAGTTGTCCTTTTGGGATTGTTGTTGGTGAGATGTCGCCACAAGTGTTGTTGTTGTTATTGATATGAATTTAAGATGAATCAATATGATAATGTTAAGTTGATGATGTTGATGATGATGCTGCTGATTGTTAATACTGTTGTTGTTTTCAATGCATTTTAGTGAATTCATATATTTATATATTGCTTTGTTTTGTGAACTCACCCCTTCTGCTGGAATTGCCGCCTTGTGGGCAAGTGCAGGTAGTGAAGACTAGTGATGTTGGCTCTTGCGTCTAGGGCTCTGATACATAGTAGGGATGGGGAAACGTTATCTTTCTTGTATTCCTTTATGTATCATTTATTTGAAGATGATGTTGTTGAGGTTAAATTGTTGAATAATTTAAATATGTTGATGGCCTTTAGTGCCAATATTTTGATGTAGTCGTTGACTATGATTTTTATATAAAGACTTTCCGCTGCAGAATTTTAATATGATGATATTGTATGTTGGTTTTAAATAGTTTTTATATTCTATTTAAATAATTTTGAAAAAGAAATGTGATACTCCGTTGTTTTGTTGAATAACTCTGATTATGATTATTAGTAATATTATTATTACGTTATTTCGGGAACGGGGTGTTACATCGTGTATTCCTGTTTAGTTTGCCAGAAGTCGAAGATTGAGCATCAGAAACCGGCTGGCATGATGGTATCTTTAGATGTGCCAGAGTGGAAATGGGATAGTATATCCATGGATTTTGTGACGAGTTTGCCGAATACTCCTAGAGGGAACGACGCAATTTGGGTTATTGTTGATAGATTGACGAAGTCGGCTCATTTTCTATCGATTAATATTAGTTTTCCTGTTGCCCAGTTGGCAGAGATTTATATCAAGGAGATTGTGAGGTTGCATGGTGTTCCTTCGAGCATTGTATCCGATAGAGATTTAAGATTTACTTCTAGATTTTGGAAAAGTTTGCAAGAGGCTTTGGGTTCTAAGTTGAGATTAAGTTCGGCGTATCATCCGCAGACAGATGGTCAGTCGGAGAGGACAATTCAGTCGCTAGAGGATTTGTTGAGGGTTTGTGTTCTTGAGCAAGGAGGGACTTGGGATAGTCATCTTCCGTTAATCGAGTTCACATACAATAATAGTTATCATTCTAGTATTGGAATGGCACCTTTTGAGGCTTTGTATGGTCGGAGGTGCAGAACTCCGTTGTGTTGGTTTGAGTCAGGTGAAAGAGTGGTCTTAGGACCGGAAATTGTTCAGCAAACTACTGAGAAAGTTAAGATGATTCAAGAGAAGATGAAAGCGTCGCAGAGTCGACAAAAGAGTTACCATGATAATCGAAGGAAAGATCTTGAGTTTTAGGAAGGAGACCACGTGTTTTTGAGAGTCACCCCTGTGACTGGTGTTGGACGTGCTTTGAAGTCAAAGAAGTTGACTCCGAGGTTTATTGGTCCGTATCAGATATCGGAAAAAGTTGGAACGGTGGCGTATCGAGTTGGATTACCACCGCATCTTTCGAATTTGCATGATGTTTTCCACGTGTCGCAGCTTCAGAAGTATGTTCCGGATCCATCTCATGTGATCTAGAGAGATGATGTGCAAGTTAGAGACAACCTTACGGTGGAGACTTTACCGGTAAGGATTGATGATCGGAAAGTGAAAACGTTGAGGGGCAAAGAGATACCTCTCGTTAGAGTCGTTTGGACGGGAGCGACTGGTGAAAGCTTGACGTGGGAGCTTGAGAGTAAGATGCTGGAGTCTTATCCAGAGTTGTTTGCTTGAGGTAAATTTTCGAGGACGAAAATCTTTTAAGTGGGGGAGAGTTGTAACGCCCACTTTCGTTTAATTATTTATTTAAATCGAGTCTAGGCGATTATATTATATTTATATAATATATGTATGATTTTGGTATGTTTTGGATGATTTAGTTGATGTTGTGATAAGTTATGAATTTTATGGATTTGATAAGATTAAGAGACTTATTTTATTGTTAAATAAAATAAGATTTGAAAATAAAATAAAATATTTAGTTGTGGGTTAGTTTTGGATTTTAGAGAGTTATGTGGGAGAAAGAGTAAATAAGATAAGATTTGTTGGGAGTATAAATAAGGAAGTTAGGTTTAGAAAGTCAGTAACGCGTATCAGACTTTTGGAAAAAGGGAGAAACGCACGTGAAGGAGAAGAGAAGGAGAGAGTGCTGCGATTTCTTCTAAACCAGGTAAGGGTGAGACTAATAACTCAGTAATGTTAATTAGCATGATTCTGATGATTAATTAGCAAGAAATAGGATTGAATTGGAAAAGTGAAAACTAGGTCAAATCCCTAGAATTGATGAATTGAACGATAGGAATTGGTTTATTTGATGTAGGAATGGATTACAGAACCTAGAATATGTTTAATGCTGTTATTTCAGTCATATTTGGGGCTTAACATGATGGAAAATAGGATTTGGGGTGGAAAAGTTCGTAATCCCGTAGTCTGTTCTGACGTCGTTTCGCCAGGCAGAGTCGTAGCTCGCCATGGCGAACATACCTTCATCGCCCGCCAGGCGAGATTTAGCTCGCCATGGCGGCGGACCTGAAACATTCCGCCAGGCGAGATTTAGCTCGCCATGGCGACGCACCCGTAACATTTCGCAAGGCAAGAAATCCCTCCGCCATGGCAAGAGAGACCTGTAATCTCTCGCCAGGCGAGCAATTGAGCTCGCCATGGCGAGATGTGCTGTGACAGAATGTCACGTTTTCTATGTTAATGCAATCTGTTTCGCACAAGACTTTGAGAGAGGATCCCTAAGTGTTAGAGAGACCCAATGGTAATATTGAGAGCAATCTGTAGAGCCGTTTGAGATAGGACAATGTTAATTGAGCATTAGTTTAAGTATTACGCATTATGTAAGTTATGAATAAAGTTTATGATCCCATTGTTTGTAATTGGTATAATAATATCATTCTGATTTGAGATGTGATTATGCTGCTGTTTGTTATTAAACTAAGTGCATGGTGTCTATATATATGATGAATAAGATGTTGTTTAGCTCCAAATTCTTGGATGCATAATGATAAGATGATTAAGGTGTTATGTTGATTAGAGTCCATGCATTAGCATTCATTGAGCTTAGTCCTCACCATGATAGGAGCTTTGTCCTCCGCACGATTAATAGGAGCTTTGTCATCCGCACGTTTTAAAGTATATTAATACTTATGATGAAGTTCTGTACCACATGCATATAAGGAGTCTAAGAGCATTTTCGCATTGTCATGTTTATGATGTTATGCTACTGTTGATGATTGAATATGTGATTACGTGATAACTGTTTACCAATTATGCAAGTTGATTAAGAATGATATGATGCTATTTATGAATTCGAATTATAATGATTAATATTATTTGGTTATGAAATCTCACCCCTTCTGTTGGAATTGCCGCCTTGTGGGCAAGTGCAGGTGATCGTGCTTAGTGTGCTGTTGCTTTCCGTGAGTGGCCTTGCCTCACTGTGTCGTCTAGGTCGCTCTGATACGTAACGGGATGGGGTTATCTGCTATGCATGCTTCATTCTTTTACGTGAACCTTTATGTTATTTTGCCTTAATGAAACTAGTACTTTGAGATTTTGATTGGGGCCTGCGTGCCAAAACGTTTTACGGTTTATGAAATAATTTCCGCTGCAATGTTTTGCAGTTATCTGGTTAAATTATTATTCAGCTATTTTCGGATTATGTTATATGTGATATCCCGTTGTTTGATGTGTACTCTGATAAATGTTTTTAAGAAATTTTTATGTCGGGAAAACGGGGTGTTACAGCGGTGGCTAACCAAGTGTTGTCTTGGTATTAGTCGACACACGATACTACACTCAAACGAGACTTTCCTACGGACGTTATTGGACCGTGTGTTGTCCCGTCATTCAATAAAATTCAAAGGGGGTTAGACTTTGGGGACTTTGTAGAACTCGTGATACAGGTACAAATATAGCCATAGTCCCTACCATACGGCATGCTACCCTTCAAGTCCAACACTATGTACTTTAGCATAATCATGCACACATGCATTCATTCATAAATTTTCTTTTTTCATAAAAAATCGGAGGACTTAGATAAACTTTTTTGTGAACATCATAGGTATGGGGAGTATCGTAAGGAGAACTCATGGGTATAAATTCAAAAGTCCAGACTTGGAAAGCTTAAGGAAACTAGCAAAAATGCTGATTAGCCCAGATCACTTTCGAAAACGGTATGGACATCTGCTCAGCATTCTCAAGACGGATGTCGACGAAGGGCTCCTCAACACTTTGGTTCAGTTCTATAAATCTTGCCGATTACCTTTGAAATGGTAACCGATGAATGTGCAGAAAATAAATCCTACGGATTACCTTTGAAATCGTAACCGACGAATATGCATGAAAAATAAACCTTGCCAATTACTTTTGAAATAGTAACCGACGAATATGCATGAAAAATAAATCATGCCGATTAACTTTGAAATAGTAACCGACAAATGTGCTGAAAATAAATCCTGTTGATTACCTTTAAACTAGTAACCGATGAATGTGCAGAAAATAAATCCTGCCAATTACCTTTGAAATAGTAACCAACGAATATGCATGAAAAATAAATCTAGCCGAACCGACGACTATGCATGAAAATAAATCATGCCGATTACCTTTGAAATGGTAACCGACGAATATGCAAGAAAATAAATCCTGCCGATTACTTTTGAAATAGTAACTAACGAATGTGTTGAAAATAAATCCTATTGATTACCTTTGAAATGGTAACCGACGAATGTGCAGAAAATAAATCCTGCCGATTACCTTTGAAATCGTAACCGACAAATATGCATGAAAAATAAATCCTGCCGATCACCTTTGAAATAGTAACCGACGACTATGCATGAAAATAAATCATGCCGATTACCTTTGAAATGGTAACCGACGAATATGCATGAAAAATAAATCCTGCCGATTACCTTTGAAATGGTAACCGTCAAATGTGCAGAAAATAAATCCTGCCAATTACCTTTGAAATGGTAACCGACGAATATGCATGAAAAATAAATCTAGCTGAACCGATGACTATGCATGAAAATAAATCATGCCGATTACCTTTGAAATGGTAACCGACGAATATGCATGAAAAATACATCATGTCGATTACCTTTGAAATAGTAACCGACGAATGTGCTGAAAATAAATCTTGCCGATTACCTTTGAAATGGTAACCGATGAATGTGCAGAAAATAAATCCTGCCGATTACCTTTGAAATCATAACCGACGAGTATGCATGAAAAATAAATCCTGCCGATTAGCTTTGAAATAGTAACCGACGACTATGCATGAAAATAAATCATGCCGATTACCTTTGAAATGGTAACCGTCAAATGTGCAGAAAATAAATCCTGCCGATTACCTTTGAAATTGTAATCGACGAATATGCATGAAAAATAAACCTTGCCAATTACTTTTGAAATAGTAACCGACGAATATGAATGAAAAATAAATCATGCTGATTACCTTTGAAATAGTAACCGACGAATGTGCTGAAAATAAATCCTGTTGATTACCTTTGAACTAGTAACCGATGAATGTGCAGAAAGTAAATCCTGCCAATTACCTTAGAAATTGTAACCGACGAATATGCATGAAAAATAAATCTTGCCAATTACTTTTGAAATAGTAACCGTCGAATATGCATGAAAAATAAATCATGCCAATTACCTTTGAAATAGTAACCCACGAATATGCATTAAAATAAATCCTGCCGATTACCTTTGAAATTGTAACCGTCGAATATGCATGAAAAATAAATCTTGCCGATTACCTTTGAAATAGTAACCCACGATTGTGCTGAAAATAAATCCTGCTGATTACCTTTGAAATAGTAACCGACGAATATGCATGAAAATAAATCCTGTTTATTACCTTTGAAATGATAATCGACGAATGTGCATGAAAATAAATCTTGTCGATTACCTTTGAAATAGTAACCGACGAATGTGCTGAAAATAAATCCTGTTGATTACCTTTGAAAAAGTAACCGATGAATGTGCAGAAAATAAATCCTGCCAATTACCTTTGAAATAGTAACCGACGAATGTGCTAAAAATAAATCCTGCTGATTACCTTTGAAATAGTAACCGACGAATATACATGAAAATAAATCATGTCGATTACCTTTGAAATGGTAATCGACGAATGTGCGGGAAAATAAATCTTGCCGATTACCTTTGAAATGGTAAACGATGAATGTGGAGAAAATAAATCCTGCCGATTACCTTTGAAATGGTAAACGATGAATGTGGAGAAAATAAATCTTGCCGATTACCTTTGAAATAGTAACCGACGACTATGCATGAAAATAAATCATGCCGACTACCTTTAAAATGGTAACCGTCAAATGCGCAGAAAATAAATCCTGCCGATTACCTTTGAAATTGTAACCGACAAATATGCATGAAAAATAAACCTTGCCAATTACTTTTGAAATAGTAACCGACGAATATGCATGAAAAATAAATCATGCTGATTACCTCTGAAATAGTAACCGACGAATGTGCTGAAAATAAATCCTGTTGATTACCTTTCAACTTGTAACCGATGAATGTGCAGAAAATAAATCCTGCCAATTACCTTTGAAATAGTAACCGACGAATATGCATGAAAAATAAATCTAGCCGAACCGACGACTATGCATGAAAATAAATCATGCCGATTACCTTTGAAATGGTAACCGACGAATATGCATGAAAAATAAAACTTGCCGATTACTTTTGAAATAGTAACCGACAAATATGCATGAAAAATAAATCTTGCCGAACCGACGACTATGCATGAAAATAAATCATGTCGATTACCTTTGAAATGGTAACCGACGAATATGCATGAAAAATAAAACTTGCGGATTACTTTTGAAATAGTAACCGACAAATATGCATGAAAATAAATCCTGCAGATTACCTTTGAAATAGTAACCGACGAATATGCAAGAAAATAAATCCTACCAATTACATTTAAAATAGTAACCGCCGAATATGCATGAAAAATAATTCTTGCCGAACCGACGACTATGCATGAAAATAAATTATGCCGATTACGTTTGAAATGGTAACCGACGAATATGCATGAAAAATAAAACTTGCCAATTACTTTTGAAATAGTAACCCGCGAATATGCATGAAAATAAGTCCTGCAGATTACCTTTGAAATAATAACCGACTGATACGCAAGAAAATAAGTTCTGCCGATTACTTTTGAAATAGTAACTGACGAATGTGCTGAAAATAAATCTTATTGATTACCTTTGAAATGGTAACCGACGAATGTGCAGAAAATAAATCATGTCGATTACCTTTGAAATGGTAACCGACGAATATGCATGAAAAATAAAACTTGCCGATTACTTTTGAAATAGTAACCGACAAATATGCATGAAAATAAATCCTGCAGATTACCTTTGAAATAGTAACCGACGAATATGCAAGAAAATAAATCCTACCAATTACATTTAAAATAGTAACCGCCGAATATGCATGAAAAATAATTCTTGCCGAACCGACGACTATGCATGAAAATAAATCATGCCGATTACCTTTGAAATGGTAACCGACGAATATGCATGAAAAATAAAACTTGCCAATTACTTTTGAAATAGTAACCCGCGAATATGCATGAAAATAAGTCCTGCAGATTACCTTTGAAATAATAACCGATTGATACGCAAGAAAATAAATTCTGCCGATTACTTTTGAAATAGTAACTGAGAGTGTGCTGAAAATAAATCTTGTTGATTACCTTTGAAATAGTAACCCATGAATGTGCAGAAAATAAATCCTGCCCATTACCTTTAAAATAATAACCGACAAATATGCATGAAAAATAAATCTAGCCGAACCGACGACTATGCATGAAAATAAATCATGCCGATTACCTTTGAAATAGTAACCGACGACTATGCATGAAAATAAATCATGCCGATTACCTTTTGAAATGGTAACGGTCAAATGTGCAGAAAATAAATCCTGCCGATTACCTTTGAAATTGTAACCGACGAATATGCATGAAAAATAAACCTTGCCAATTACTTTTGAAATAGTAACCGACGAATATGCATGAAAAATAAATCATGCTGATTACCTTTGAAATAATAACCGACGAATGTGCTGAAAATAAATCCTGTTGATTACCTTTGAACTAGTAACCGATGAATGTGCAGAAAATAAATCCTGCCAATTACCTTTGACATTGTAACCGACGAATATGCATGAAAAATAAATCTTGCCAATTACTTTTGAAATAGTAACCGTCGAATATGCATAAAAAATAAATCATGCCGATTACCTTTGAAATAGTAACCCACGAATATGCATGAAAATAAATCCTGCCGATTACCTTTGAAATTGTAACCGTCGAATATGCATGAAAAATAAATCTTGCCGATTACCTTTGAAATAGTAACCCACGATTGTGCTGAAAATAAATCCTGCTGATTACCTTTGAAATAGTAACCGACGAATATGCATGAAAATAAATCCTGTTTATTACCTTTGAAATGATAATCGACGAATGTGCATGAAAATAAATCTTGTCAATTACCTTTGAAATAGTAACCGACGAATGTGCTGAAAATAAATCCTGTTGATTACCTTTGAAATAGTAACCGATGAATGTGCAGAAAATAAATCCTGCCAATTACCTTTGAAATAGTAACCGACGAATGTGCTAAAAATAAATACTGCTGATTACCTTTGAAATAGTAACCGACGAATATGCATGAAAATAAATCATGTCGATTACCTTTGAAATGGTAATCGACGAATGTGCGGGAAAATAAATCTTGCCGATTACCTTTGAAATGGTAAACGATCAATGTGGAGAAAATAAATCCTGCCGATTACCTTTGAAATGGTAAACGATGAATGTGGAGAAAATAAATCCTGCCGATTACCTTTGAAATAGTAACCGACGACTATGCATGAAAATAAATCATGCCGACTACCTTTAAAATGGTAACCGTCAAATGCGCAGAAAATAAATCCTGCCGATTACCTTTGAAATTGTAACCGACAAATATGCATGAAAAATAAACCTTGCCAATTACTTTTGAAATAGTAACCGACGAATATGCATGAAAAATAAATCATGCTGATTACCTCTGAAATAGTAACCGACGAATGTGCTGAAAATAAATCCTGTTGATTACCTTTCAACTTGTAACCGATGAATGTGCAGAAAATAAATCCTGCCAATTACCTTTGAAATATTAACCGACGAATATGCATGAAAAATAAATCTAGCCGAACCGACGACTATGCATGAAAATAAATCATGCCGATTACCTTTGAAATGGTAACCGACGAATATGCATGAAAAATAAAACTTGCCGATTACTTTTGAAATAGTAACCGACAAATATGCATGAAAAATAAATCTTGCCGAACCGACGACTATGCATGAAAATAAATCATGTCGATTACCTTTGAAATGGTAACCGACGAATATGCATGAAAAATAAAACTTGCGGATTACTTTTGAAATAGTAACCGACAAATATGCATGAAAATAAATCCTGCAGCTTACCTTTGAAATAGTAACCGACGAATATGCAAGAAAATAAATCCTACCAATTACATTTAAAATAGTAACCGCCGAATATGCATGAAAAATAATTCTTGCCGAACCGACGACTATGCATGAAAATAAATCATGCCGATTACGTTTGAAATGGTAACCGACGAATATGCATGAAAAATAAAACTTGCCAATTACTTTTGAAATAGTAACCCGCGAATATGCATGAAAATAAGTCCTGCAGATTACCTTTGAAATAATAACCGACTGATACGCAAGAAAATAAGTTCTGCCGATTACTTTTGAAATAGTAACTGACGAATGTGCTGAAAATAAATCTTATTGATTACCTTTGAAATGGTAACCGACGAATGTGCAGAAAATAAATCATGTCGATTACCTTTGAAATGGTAACCGACGAATATGCATGAAAAATAAAACTTGCCGATTACTTTTGAAATAGTAACCGACAAATATGCATGAAAATAAATCCTGCAGATTACCTTTGAAATAGTAACCGACGAATATGCAAGAAAATAAATCCTACCAATTACATTTAAAATAGTAACCGCCGAATATGCATGAAAAATAATTCTTGCCGAACCGACAACTATGCATGAAAATAAATCATGCCGATTACCTTTGAAATGGTAACCGACGAATATGCATGAAAAATAAAACTTGCCAATTACTTTTGAAATAGTAACCCGCGAATATGCATGAAAATAAGTCCTGCAGATTACCTTTGAAATAATAACCGATTGATACGCAAGAAAATAAATTCTGCCGATTACTTTTGAAATAGTAACTGAGAATGTGCTGAAAATAAATCCTGTTGATTACCTTTGAAATAGTAACCCATGAATGTGCAGAAAATAAATTCTGCCCATTACCTTTAAAATAATAACCGACAAATATGCATGAAAAATAAATCTAGCCGAACCGACGACTATGCATGAAAATAAATCATGCCGATTACCTTTGAAATGGTAACCGACGAATATGCATGAAAAATACATCATGTCGATTACCTTTGAAATAGTAACCGACGAATGTGCTGAAAATAAATCTTGCTGATTACCTTTGAAATGGTAACCGATGAATGTGCAGAAAATAAATCCTGCCGAGAGTATGCATGATAAATAAATCCTGCCGATTACCTTTGAAATAGTAACCGACGACTATGCATGAAAATAAATCATGCCGATTACCTTTTGAAATGGTAACGGTCAAATGTGCAGAAAATAAATCCTGCCGATTACCTTTGAAATTGTAACCGACGAATATGCATGAAAAATAAACCTTGCCAATTACTTTTGAAATAGTAACCGACGAATATGCATGAAAAATAAATCATGCTGATTACCTTTGAAATAATAACCGACGAATGTGCTGAAAATAAATCCTGTTGATTACCTTTGAACTAGTAACCGATGAATGTGCAGAAAATAAATCCTGCCAATTACCTTTGACATTGTAACCGACGAATATGCATGAAAAATAAATCTTGCCAATTACTTTTGAAATAGTAACCGTCGAATATGCATAAAAAATAAATCATGCCGATTACCTTTGAAATAGTAACCCACGAATATGCATGAAAATAAATCCTGCCGATTACCTTTGAAATTGTAACCGTCGAATATGCATGAAAAATAAATCTTGCCGATTACCTTTGAAATAGTAACCCACGATTGTGCTGAAAATAAATCCTGCTGATTACCTTTGAAATAGTAACCGACGAATATGCATGAAAATAAATCCTGTTTATTACCTTTGAAATGATAATCGACGAATGTGCATGAAAATAAATCTTGTCGATTACCTTTGAAATAGTAACCGACGAATGTGCTGAAAATAAATCCTGTTGATTACCTTTGAAATAGTAACCGATGAATGTGCAGAAAATAAATCCTGCCAATTACCTTTGAAATAGTAACCGACGAATGTGCTAAAAATAAATCCTGCTGATTACCTTTGAAATAGTAACCGACGAATATGCATGAAAATAAATCATGTCGATTACCTTTGAAATGGTAATCGAAGAATGTGCGGGAAAATAAATCTTGCCGATTACCTTTGAAATGGTAAACGATGAATGTGGAGAAAATAAATCCTGCCGATTACCTTTGAAATGGTAAACGATGAATGTGGAGAAAATAAATCCTGCCGATTACCTTTGAAATAGTAACCGACGACTATGCATGAAAATAAATCATGCCGACTACCTTTAAAATGGTAACCGTCAAATGCGCAGAAAATAAATCCTGCCGATTACCTTTGAAATTGTAACCGACAAATATGCATGAAAAATAAACCTTGCCAATTACTTTTGAAATAGTAACCGACGAATATGCATGAAAAATAAATCATGCTGATTACCTTTGAAATAATAACCGACGAATGTGCTGAAAATAAATCCTGTTGATTACCTTTGAACTAGTAACCGATGAATGTGCAGAAAATAAATCCTGCCAATTACCTTTGACATTGTAACCGACGAATATGCATGAAAAATAAATCTTGCCAATTACTTTTGAAATAGTAACCGTCGAATATGCATAAAAAATAAATCATGCCGATTACCTTTGAAATAGTAACCCACGAATATGCATGAAAATAAATCCTGTTTATTACCTTTGAAATGATAATCGACGAATGTGCATGAAAATAAATCTTGTCGATTACCTTTGAAATAGTAACCGACGAATGTGCTGAAAATAAATCCTGTTGATTACCTTTGAAATAGTAACCGATGAATGTGCAGAAAATAAATCCTGCCAATTACCTTTGAAATAGTAACCGACGAATGTGCTAAAAATAAATCCTGCTGATTACCTTTGAAATAGTAACCGACGAATATGCATGAAAATAAATCATGTCGATTACCTTTGAAATGGTAATCGAAGAATGTGCGGGAAAATAAATCTTGCCGATTACCTTTGAAATGGTAAACGATGAATGTGGAGAAAATAAATCCTGCCGATTACCTTTGAAATGGTAAACGATGAATGTGGAGAAAATAAATCCTGCCGATTACCTTTGAAATAGTAACCGACGACTATGCATGAAAATAAATCATGCCGACTACCTTTAAAATGGTAACCGTCAAATGCGCAGAAAATAAATCCTGCCGATTACCTTTGAAATTGTAACCGACAAATATGCATGAAAAATAAACCTTGCCAATTACTTTTGAAATAGTAACCGACGAATATGCATGAAAAATAAATCATGCTGATTACCTTTGAAATAATAACCGACGAATGTGCTGAAAATAAATCCTGTTGATTACCTTTGAACTAGTAACCGATGAATGTGCAGAAAATAAATCCTGCCAATTACCTTTGACATTGTAACCGACGAATATGCATGAAAAATAAATCTTGCCAATTACTTTTGAAATAGTAACCGTCGAATATGCATAAAAAATAAATCATGCCGATTACCTTTGAAATAGTAACCCACGAATATGCATGAAAATAAATCCTGCCGATTACCTTTGAAATTGTAACCGTCGAATATGCATGAAAAATAAATCTTGCCGATTACCTTTGAAATAGTAACCCACGATTGTGCTGAAAATAAATCCTGCTGATTACCTTTGAAATAGTAACCGACGAATATGCATGAAAATAAATCCTGTTTATTACCTTTGAAATGATAATCGACGAATGTGCATGAAAATAAATCTTGTCGATTACCTTTGAAATAGTAACCGACGAATGTGCTGAAAATAAATCCTGTTGATTACCTTTGAAATAGTAACCGATGAATGTGCAGAAAATAAATCCTGCCAATTACCTTTGAAATAGTAACCGACGAATGTGCTAAAAATAAATCCTGCTGATTACCTTTGAAATAGTAACCGACGAATATGCATGAAAATAAATCATGTCGATTACCTTTGAAATGGTAATCGACGAATGTGCGGGAAAATAAATCTTGCCGATTACCTTTGAAATGGTAAACGATGAATGTGGAGAAAATAAATCCTGCCGATTACCTTTGAAATGGTAAACGATGAATGTGGAGAAAATAAATCCTGCCGATTACCTTTGAAATAGTAACCGACGACTATGCATGAAAATAAATCATGCCGACTACCTTTAAAATGGTAACCGTCAAATGCGCAGAAAATAAATCCTGCCGATTACCTTTGAAATTGTAACCGACAAATATGCATGAAAAATAAACCTTGCCAATTACTTTTGAAATAGTAACCGACGAATATGCATGAAAAATAAATCATGCTGATTACCTTTGAAATAATAACCGACGAATGTGCTGAAAATAAATCCTGTTGATTACCTTTGAACTAGTAACCGATGAATGTGCAGAAAATAAATCCTGCCAATTACCTTTGACATTGTAACCGACGAATATGCATGAAAAATAAATCTTGCCAATTACTTTTGAAATAGTAACCGTCGAATATGCATAAAAAATAAATCTTGCCGATTACCTTTGAAATAGTAACCCACGAATATGCATGAAAATAAATCCTGCCGATTACCTTTGAAATTGTAACCGTCGAATATGCATGAAAAATAAATCTTGCCGATTACCTTTGAAATAGTAACCCACGATTGTGCTGAAAATAAATCCTGCTGATTACCTTTGAAATAGTAACCGACGAATATGCATGAAAATAAATCCTGTTTATTACCTTTGAAATGATAATCGACGAATGTGCATGAAAATAAATCTTGTCGATTACCTTTGAAATAGTAACCGACGAATGTGCTGAAAATAAATCCTGTTGATTACCTTTGAAATAGTAACCGATGAATGTGCAGAAAATAAATCCTGCCAATTACCTTTGAAATAGTAACCGACGAATGTGCTAAAAATAAATCCTGCTGATTACCTTTGAAATAGTAACCGACGAATATGCATGAAAATAAATCATGTCGATTACCTTTGAAATGGTAATCGACGAATGTGCGGGAAAATAAATCTTGCCGATTACCTTTGAAATGGTAAACGATGAATGTGGAGAAAATAAATCCTGCCGATTACCTTTGAAATGGTAAACGATGAATGTGGAGAAAATAAATCCTGCCGATTACCTTTGAAATAGTAACCGACGACTATGCATGAAAATAAATCATGCCGACTACCTTTAAAATGGTAACCGTCAAATGCGCAGAAAATAAATCCTGCCGATTACCTTTGAAATTGTAACCGACAAATATGCATGAAAAATAAACCTTGCCAATTACTTTTGAAATAGTAACCGACGAATATGCATGAAAAATAAATCATGCTGATTACCTCTGAAATAGTAACCGACGAATGTGCTGAAAATAAATCATGTTGATTACCTTTCAACTTGTAACCGATGAATGTGCAGAAAATAAATCCTGCCAATTACCTTTGAAATATTAACCGACGAATATGCATGAAAAATAAATCTTGCCAATTACTTTTGAAATAGTAACCGTCGAATATGCATAAAAAATAAATCATGCCGATTACCTTTGAAATAGTAACCCACGAATATGCATGAAAATAAATCCTGCCGATTACCTTTGAAATTGTAACCGTCGAATATGCATGAAAAATAAATCTTGCCGATTACCTTTGAAATAGTAACCCACGATTGTGCTGAAAATAAATCCTGCCAATTACCTTTGAAATATTAACCGACGAATATGCATGAAAAATAAATCTAGCCGAACCGACGACTATGCATGAAAATAAATCATGCCGATTACCTTTGAAATGGTAACCGACGAATATGCATGAAAAATAAAACTTGCCGATTACTTTTGAAATAGTAACCGACAAATATGCATGAAAAATAAATCTTGCCGAACCGACGACTATGCATGAAAATAAATCATGTCGATTACCTTTGAAATGGTAACTCGACGAATATGCATGAAAAATAAAACTTGCCGATTACTTTTGAAATAGTAACCGACAAATATGCATGAAAAATAAATCTTGCCGAACCGACGACTATGCATGAAAATAAATCATGTCGATTACCTTTGAAATGGTAACCGACGAATATGCATGAAAAATAAAACTTGCGGATTACTTTTGAAATAGTAACCGACAAATATGCATGAAAATAAATCCTGCAGATTACCTTTGAAATAGTAACCGACGAATATGCAAGAAAATAAATCCTACCAATTACATTTAAAATAGTAACCGCCGAATATGCATGAAAAATAATTCTTGCCGAACCGACGACTATGCATGAAAATAAATTATGCCGATTACGTTTGAAATGGTAACCGACGAATATGCATGAAAAATAAAACTTGCCAATTACTTTTGAAATAGTAACCCGCGAATATGCATGAAAATAAGTCCTGCAGATTACCTTTGAAATAATAACCGACTGATACGCAAGAAAATAAGTTCTGCCGATTACTTTTGAAATAGTAACTGACGAATGTGCTGAAAATAAATCTTATTGATTACCTTTGAAATGGTAACCGACGAATGTGCAGAAAATAAATCATGTCGATTACCTTTGAAATGGTAACCGACGAATATGCATGAAAAATAAAACTTGCCGATTACTTTTGAAATAGTAACCGACAAATATGCATGAAAATAAATCCTGCAGATTACCTTTGAAATAGTAACCGACGAATATGCAAGAAAATAAATCCTACCAATTACATTTAAAATAGTAACCGCCGAATATGCATGAAAAATAATTCTTGCCGAACCGACGACTATGCATGAAAATAAATCATGCCGATTACCTTTGAAATGGTAACCGACGAATATGCATGAAAAATAAAACTTGCCAATTACTTTTGAAATAGTAACCCGCGAATATGCATGAAAATAAGTCCTGCAGATTACCTTTGAAATAATAACCGATTGATACGCAAGAAAATAAATTCTGCCGATTACTTTTGAAATAGTAACTGAGAATGTGCTGAAAATAAATCTTGTTGATTACCTTTGAAATAGTAACCCATGAATGTGCAGAAAATAAATCCTGCCCATTACCTTTAAAATAATAACCGACAAATATGCATGAAAAATAAATCTAGCCGAACTGACGACTATGCATGAAAATAAATCATGCCGATTACCTTTGAAATAGTAACCGACTACTATGCATGAAAATAAATCATGCCGATTACCTTTTGAAATGGTAACGGTCAAATGTGCAGAAAATAAATCCTGCCGATTACCTTTGAAATTGTAACCGACGAATATGCATGAAAAATAAACCTTGCCAATTACTTTTGAAATAGTAACCGACGAATATGCATGAAAAATAAATCATGCTGATTACCTTTGAAATAATAACCGACGAATGTGCTGAAAATAAATCCTGTTGATTACCTTTGAACTAGTAACCGATGAATGTGCAGAAAATAAATCCTGCCAATTACCTTTGACATTGTAACCGACGAATATGCATGAAAAATAAATCTTGCCAATTACTTTTGAAATAGTAACCGTCGAATATGCATAAAAAATAAATCATGCCGATTACCTTTGAAATAGTAACCCACGAATATGCATGAAAATAAATCCTGCCGATTACCTTTGAAATTGTAACCGTCGAATATGCATGAAAAATAAATCTTGCCGATTACATTTGAAATAGTAACCCACGATTGTGCTGAAAATAAATCCTGCTGATTACCTTTGAAATAGTAACCGACGAATATGCATGAAAATAAATCCTGTTTATTACCTTTGAAATGATAATCGACGAATGTGCATGAAAATAAATCTTGTCGATTACCTTTGAAATAGTAACCGACGAATGTGCTGAAAATAAATCCTGTTGATTACCTTTGAAATAGTAACCGATGAATGTGCAGAAAATAAATCCTGCCAATTACCTTTGAAATAGTAACCGACGAATGTGCTAAAAATAAATCCTGCTGATTACCTTTGAAATAGTAACCGACGAATATGCATGAAAATAAATCATGTCGATTACCTTTGAAATGGTAATCGACGAATGTGCGGGAAAATAAATCTTGCCGATTACCTTTGAAATGGTAAACGATGAATGTGGAGAAAATAAATCCTGCCGATTACCTTTGAAATGGTAAACGATGAATGTGGAGAAAATAAATCCTGCCGATTACCTTTGAAATAGTAACCGACGACTATGCATGAAAATAAATCATGCCGACTACCTTTAAAATGGTAACCGTCAAATGCGCAGAAAATAAATCCTGCCGATTACCTTTGAAATTGTAACCGACAAATATGCATGAAAAATAAACCTTGCCAATTACTTTTGAAATAGTAACCGACGAATATGCATGAAAAATAAATCATGCTGATTACCTCTGAAATAGTAACCGACGAATGTGCTGAAAATAAATCATGTTGATTACCTTTCAACTTGTAACCGATGAATGTGCAGAAAATAAATCCTGCCAATTACCTTTGAAATATTAACCGACGAATATGCATGAAAAATAAATCTTGCCAATTACTTTTGAAATAGTAACCGTCGAATATGCATAAAAAATAAATCATGCCGATTACCTTTGAAATAGTAACCCACGAATATGCATGAAAATAAATCCTGCCGATTACCTTTGAAATTGTAACCGTCGAATATGCATGAAAAATAAATCTTGCCGATTACCTTTGAAATAGTAACCCACGATTGTGCTGAAAATAAATCCTGCTGATTACCTTTGAAATAGTAACCGACGAATATGCATGAAAATAAATCCTGTTTATTACCTTTGAAATGATAATCGACGAATGTGCATGAAAATAAATCTTGTCGATTACCTTTGAAATAGTAACCGACGAATGTGCTGAAAATAAATCCTGTTGATTACCTTTGAAATAGTAACCGATGAATGTGCAGAAAATAAATCCTGCCAATTACCTTTGAAATAGTAACCGACGAATGTGCTAAAAATAAATCCTGCTGATTACCTTTGAAATAGTAACCGACGAATATGCATGAAAATAAATCATGTCGATTACCTTTGAAATGGTAATCGAAGAATGTGCGGGAAAATAAATCTTGCCGATTACCTTTGAAATGGTAAACGATGAATGTGGAGAAAATAAATCCTGCCGATTACCTTTGAAATGGTAAACGATGAATGTGGAGAAAATAAATCCTGCCGATTACCTTTGAAATAGTAACCGACGACTATGCATGAAAATAAATCATGCCGACTACCTTTAAAATGGTAACCGTCAAATGCGCAGAAAATAAATCCTGCCGATTACCTTTGAAATTGTAACCGACAAATATGCATGAAAAATAAACCTTGCCAATTACTTTTGAAATAGTAACCGACGAATATGCATGAAAAATAAATCATGCTGATTACCTTTGAAATAATAACCGACGAATGTGCTGAAAATAAATCCTGTTGATTACCTTTGAACTAGTAACCGATGAATGTGCAGAAAATAAATCCTGCCAATTACCTTTGAAATATTAACCGACGAATATGCATGAAAAATAAATCTTGCCAATTACTTTTGAAATAGTAACCGTCGAATATGCATAAAAAATAAATCATGCCGATTACCTTTGAAATAGTAACCCACGAATATGCATGAAAATAAATCCTGCCGATTACCTTTGAAATTGTAACCGTCGAATATGCATGAAAAATAAATCTTGCCGATTACCTTTGAAATAGTAACCCACGATTGTGCTGAAAATAAATCCTGCTGATTACCTTTGAAATAGTAACCGACGAATATGCATGAAAATAAATCCTGTTTATTACCTTTGAAATGATAATCGACGAATGTGCATGAAAATAAATCTTGTCGATTACCTTTGAAATAGTAACCGACGAATGTGCTGAAAATAAATCCTGTTGATTACCTTTGAAATAGTAACCGATGAATGTGCAGAAAATAAATCCTGCCAATTACCTTTGAAATAGTAACCGACGAATGTGCTAAAAATAAATCCTGCTGATTACCTTTGAAATAGTAACCGACGAATATGCATGAAAATAAATCATGTCGATTACCTTTGAAATGGTAATCGAAGAATGTGCGGGAAAATAAATCTTGCCGATTACCTTTGAAATGGTAAACGATGAATGTGGAGAAAATAAATCCTGCCGATTACCTTTGAAATGGTAAACGATGAATGTGGAGAAAATAAATCCTGCCGATTACCTTTGAAATAGTAACCGACGACTATGCATGAAAATAAATCATGCCGACTACCTTTAAAATGGTAACCGTCAAATGCGCAGAAAATAAATCCTGCCGATTACCTTTGAAATTGTAACCGACAAATATGCATGAAAAATAAACCTTGCCAATTACTTTTGAAATAGTAACCGACGAATATGCATGAAAAATAAATCATGCTGATTACCTTTGAAATAATAACCGACGAATGTGCTGAAAATAAATCCTGTTGATTACCTTTGAACTAGTAACCGATGAATGTGCAGAAAATAAATCCTGCCAATTACCTTTGACATTGTAACCGACGAATATGCATGAAAAATAAATCTTGCCAATTACTTTTGAAATAGTAACCGTCGAATATGCATAAAAAATAAATCATGCCGATTACCTTTGAAATAGTAACCCACGAATATGCATGAAAATAAATCCTGCCGATTACCTTTGAAATTGTAACCGTCGAATATGCATGA
The DNA here is from genome assembly GCA_958299785.1 of Medicago lupulina. Taxonomy (NCBI): domain Eukaryota; kingdom Viridiplantae; phylum Streptophyta; class Magnoliopsida; order Fabales; family Fabaceae; genus Medicago; species Medicago lupulina. The sequence continues at coordinate 48,044,116 of OY283144.1, read as the reverse complement.
AAAATAAATCTTGCCGATTACCTTTGAAATAGTAACCCACGATTGTGCTGAAAATAAATCCTGCTGATTACCTTTGAAATAGTAACCGACGAATATGCATGAAAATAAATCCTGTTTATTACCTTTGAAATGATAATCGACGAATGTGCATGAAAATAAATCTTGTCGATTACCTTTGAAATAGTAACCGACGAATGTGCTGAAAATAAATCCTGTTGATTACCTTTGAAATAGTAACCGATGAATGTGCAGAAAATAAATCCTGCCAATTACCTTTGAAATAGTAACCGACGAATGTGCTAAAAATAAATCCTGCTGATTACCTTTGAAATAGTAACCGACGAATATGCATGAAAATAAATCATGTCGATTACCTTTGAAATGGTAATCGGCGAATGTGCGGGAAAATAAATCTTGCCGATTACCTTTGAAATGGTAAACGATGAATGTGGAGAAAATAAATCCTGCCGATTACCTTTGAAATGGTAAACGATGAATGTGGAGAAAATAAATCCTGCCGATTACCTTTGAAATAGTAACCGACGACTATGCATGAAAATAAATCATGCCGACTACCTTTAAAATGGTAACCGTCAAATGCGCAGAAAATAAATCCTGCCGATTACCTTTGAAATTGTAACCGACAAATATGCATGAAAAATAAACCTTGCCAATTACTTTTGAAATAGTAACCGACGAATATGCATGAAAAATAAATCATGCTGATTACCTCTGAAATAATAACCGACGAATGTGCTGAAAATAAATCCTGTTGATTACCTTTCAACTTGTAACCGATGAATGTGCAGAAAATAAATCCTGCCAATTACCTTTGAAATATTAACCGACGAATATGCATGAAAAATAAATCTAGCCGAACCGACGACTATGCATGAAAATAAATCATGCCGATTACCTTTGAAATGGTAACCGACGAATATGCATGAAAAATAAAACTTGCCGATTACTTTTGAAATAGTAACCGACAAATATGCATGAAAAATAAATCTTGCCGAACCGACGACTATGCATGAAAATAAATCATGTCGATTACCTTTGAAATGGTAACCGACGAATATGCATGAAAAATAAAACTTGCCGATTACTTTTGAAATAGTAACCGACAAATATGCATGAAAAATAAATCTTGCCGAACCGACGACTATGCATGAAAATAAATCATGTCGATTACCTTTGAAATGGTAACCGACGAATATGCATGAAAAATAAAACTTGCGGATTACTTTTGAAATAGTAACCGACAAATATGCATGAAAATAAATCCTGCAGATTACCTTTGAAATAGTAACCGACGAATATGCAAGAAAATAAATCCTACCAATTACATTTAAAATAGTAACCGCCGAATATGCATGAAAAATAATTCTTGCCGAACCGACGACTATGCATGAAAATAAATTATGCCGATTACGTTTGAAATGGTAACCGACGAATATGCATGAAAAATAAAACTTGCCAATTACTTTTGAAATAGTAACCCGCGAATATGCATGAAAATAAGTCCTGCAGATTACCTTTGAAATAATAACCGACTGATACGCAAGAAAATAAGTTCTGCCGATTACTTTTGAAATAGTAACTGACGAATGTGCTGAAAATAAATCTTATTGATTACCTTTGAAATGGTAACCGACGAATGTGCAGAAAATAAATCATGTCGATTACCTTTGAAATGGTAACCGACGAATATGCATGAAAAATAAAACTTGCCGATTACTTTTGAAATAGTAACCGACAAATATGCATGAAAATAAATCCTGCAGATTACCTTTGAAATAGTAACCGACGAATATGCAAGAAAATAAATCCTACCAATTACATTTAAAATAGTAACCGCCGAATATGCATGAAAAATAATTCTTGCCGAACCGACGACTATGCATGAAAATAAATCATGCCGATTACCTTTGAAATGGTAACCGACGAATATGCATGAAAAATAAAACTTGCCAATTACTTTTGAAATAGTAACCCGCGAATATGCATGAAAATAAGTCCTGCAGATTACCTTTGAAATAATAACCGATTGATACGCAAGAAAATAAATTCTACCGATTACTTTTGAAATAGTAACTGAGAATGTGCTGAAAATAAATCTTGTTGATTACCTTTGAAATAGTAACCCATGAATGTGCAGAAAATAAATCCTGCCCATTACCTTTAAAATAATAACCGACAAATATGCATGAAAAATAAATCTAGCCGAACCGACGACTATGCATGAAAATAAATCATGCCGATTACCTTTGAAATAGTAACCGACGACTATGCATGAAAATAAATCATGCCGATTACCTTTTGAAATGGTAACGGTCAAATGTGCAGAAAATAAATCCTGCCGATTACCTTTGAAATTGTAACCGACGAATATGCATGAAAAATAAACCTTGCCAATTACTTTTGAAATATTAACCGACGAATATGCATGAAAAATAAATCATGCTGATTACCTTTGAAATAATAACCGACGAATGTGCTGAAAATAAATCCTGTTGATTACCTTTGAACTAGTAACCGATGAATGTGCAGAAAATAAATCCTGCCAATTACCTTTGACATTGTAACCGACGAATATGCATGAAAAATAAATCTTGCCAATTACTTTTGAAATAGTAACCGTCGAATATGCATAAAAAATAAATCATGCCGATTACCTTTGAAATAGTAACCCACGAATATGTATGAAAATAAATCCTGCCGATTACCTTTGAAATTGTAACCGTCGAATATGCATGAAAAATAAATCTTGCCGATTACCTTTGAAATAGTAACCGACGAATATGCATGAAAATAAATCATGTCGATTACCTTTGAAATGGTAATCGACGAATGTGCGGGAAAATAAATCTTGCCGATTACCTTTGAAATGGTAAACGATGAATGTGGAGAAAATAAATCCTGCCGATTACCTTTGAAATGGTAAACGATGAATGTGGAGAAAATAAATCCTGCCGATTACCTTTGAAATAGTAACCGACGACTATGCATGAAAATAAATCATGCCGACTACCTTTAAAATGGTAACCGTCAAATGCGCAGAAAATAAATCCTGCCGATTACCTTTGAAATTGTAACCGACAAATATGCATGAAAAATAAACCTTGCCAATTACTTTTGAAATAGTAACCGACGAATATGCATGAAAAATAAATCATGCTGATTACCTCTGAAATAGTAACCGACGAATGTGCTGAAAATAAATCCTGTTGATTACCTTTGAACTTGTAACCGATGAATGTGCAGAAAATAAATCCTGCCAATTATCTTTGAAATAGTAACCGACGAATATGCATGAAAAATAAATCTAGCCGAACCGACGACTATGCATGAAAATAAATCATTCCGATTACCTTTGAAATGGTAACCGACGAATATGCATGAAAAATAAAACTTGCCGATTACTTTTGAAATAGTAACCGACAAATATGCATGAAAAATAAATCTTGCCGAACCGACGACTATGCATGAAAATAAATCATGTCGATTACCTTTGAAATGGTAACCGACGAATATGCATGAAAAATAAAACTTGCCGATTACTTTTGAAATAGTAACCGACAAATATGCATGAAAATAAATCCTGCAGATTACCTTTGAAATAGTAACCGACGAATATGCAAGAAAATAAATCCTACCAATTACATTTAAAATAGTAACCGCCGAATATGCATGAAAAATAATTCTTGCCGAACCGACGACTATGCATGAAAATAAATCATGCCGATTACCTTTGAAATGGTAACCGACGAATATGCATGAAAAATAAAACTTGCCAATTACTTTTGAAATAGTAACCCGTGAATATGCATGAAAATAAGTCCTGCAGATTACCTTTGAAATAATAACCGACTGATACGCAAGAAAATAAATTCTGCCGATTACTTTTGAAATAGTAACTGACGAATGTGCTGAAAATAAATCCTGTTGATTACCTTTGAAATAGTAACCAATGAATGTGCAGAAAATAAATCCTGCCAATTACCTTTGAAATAATAACCGACAAATATGCATGAAAAATAAATCTAGCCGAACCGACGACTATGCATGAAAATAAATCATGCCGATTAACTTTGAAATGGTAACCGACGAATATGCATGAAAAATACATCATGTCGATTACCTTTGAAATAGTAACCGACGAATGTGCTGAAAATAAATCTTGCCGATTACCTTTTTAAATGGTAACCGATGAATGTGCAGAAAATAAATCCTGCCGAGAGTATGCATGATAAATAAATCCTGCCGATTACCTTTGAAATAGTAACCGACGACTATGCATGAAAATAAATCATGCCGATTACCTTTTGAAGTGGTAACCGTCAAATGTGCAGAAAATAAATCCTGCCGATTACCTTTGAAATTGTAACCGACGAATATGCATGAAAAATAAACCTTGCCAATTACTTTTGAAATAGTAACCGACGAATATGCATGAAAAATAAATCCTGCTGATTACCTTTGAAATAGTAACCGACGAATATGCATGAAAATAAATCCTGTTTATTACCTTTGAAATGATAATCGACAAATGTGCATGAAAATAAATCTTGCCGATTACCTTTGAAATAGTAACCGATAAATATGCAAGAAAATAAATCCTGCCGATTACCTTTGAAATAGTAACCGACGAATATGCATGAAAAATACATCATGTCGATTACCTTTGAAATAGTAACCGACGAATGTGCTGAAAATAAATCCTGTTGATTACCTTTGAAATAGTAACCGATGAATGTGCAGAAAATAAATCCTGCCAATTACCTTTGAAATAGTAACCGACGAATATGCTGAAAATAAATCCTGCTGATTACCTTTGAAATAGTAACCGACGAATATGCATGAAAATAAATCATGTCGATTACCTTTGAAATGGTAATTGTAACACCCCGTTTTCCCAACATAAAAATTTCTTAAAAACATTTATCAGAGTATGCAAACATAACAACGGGATATCACATATAACTTAATCCGATAATAGATAAATAATAATTTAACCAAATAACTTCAAACTTTGCAGCGGAAAAATACTTATAAATCATAAATGTTTGGCACGCAGGCCCCATAAAAATATCTCAAAAGAGTTAGTTCCATTATTGCAAAATATCATAAAGATTCACGTAAAAGAATGAAGCATGCATACAATACAACCCCATCCCGTTACGTATCAGAGCGACCTAGATGACACAGTGAGATAAGGCCACTCACGAAGCAACAGCAACTACGCACGATCACCTGCACTTGCCCACAAGGCGGCAATTCCAGCAGAAGGGGTGAGATTTCATAACAAAATAATATTAATCAACATAATTTAGAATAACAATTAACATCAAAACATCAATGGCATTCTTGCATAATTTAATAACAATTAGCACGTAAACACATAATCAACTTCACGTAATCATATATTCAATCTTTATCAACAACATGACATCATAAATATGACCATGCGACAATGCTCTTAGACTCCTTATATGCATGTGGTACCAAACTTCATCATAAGTATTAATATACTTTTAAAACGTGCGGAGGACAAAGCTCCTAATAAATGTGCGGAGGACAAAGCTCCTATCATGGTGAGGACTAAGCTCAATGTATGCTATGCATGGACTCAATTCAAAACAACATTTATCCTTAATCATCTTATCAACATGCATCCAATAAATTGGAGCTAAACAACAACTTATCATCGCATATATAATATATTCACATATCGTAACGGTTCAGTTTAATAACATCAACAGTATAATATAGACATCAAAGCAGAATGATATCATCACAACAATTACTAATCAAGCAACATAGGCTTTATCATTTAGCATAAGGTTTAATACTTAAATTCTTGCTCACTCAACAATCCATACTTAGAACAGCTCTGCACAGGACTCTCAACATTACCACTAGGCCTAAATAACACTCAGGGATCATCTCCAAATCAATCACACGGAACAGATCACACTAACCCTCACAACTCCCAATCTGGTAGTGTTCGCGAGGCGAGGGAAAGCGCTCGCTATGGCGAGCTGCCAGAAGCAACTCGCGAGGCGGGGAAAAGCACTCGCTATGGCGAGCTGCCAGAAGCAACTCGCGAGGCGGGGAAAAGCACTCGCCGTGGCGAGCGATGAGGCTCATCACTCGCGAGGCGAGGATCACTGCTCGCCGTGGCGAGCGATGAATCTCACCGCGGCCAGAACTGCTATTTTCTCAAAATCTCACAAATTCTCATGGTTCTAAGCCTTCTACTGATTCCAGAACTCATCCTAAACATATTCTAAGGTCTAAGAACACTTTCTACACGAATTAAACCTAAACTAACCGTTAGATCATCAATTTCTAAGGCTTTGACCTAGTTTTCTCATTCTCTCAATTCAATCCTAATTCTTGTTAATTGTTCATCAGAACTATGCTAACCAATATTACAGAGTTATTAGTCCCACCCTTACCTGGTTTAGAAGCAAAATTGTAACGCCCTCTTTAATTATTTAATTATTTTATTAGATGATATGGTATATGTTTATATATTATGTGATTTATGACGATTATGTGACGTATTTGTGACGTATATGTGACGTGTGACGTGTTATTATTTTATTGTTTAATAAAATAATATAAGTGATGTTTATATGAATATTTATTTGGTAAATAAATAGATTTGGTGGAATAAGATAGAATTTTAAGAGATGGGGTTATATTTATAATTAAGAAGAGTTGTGTGGGTTAAGAGGGAATTAATTAAGTTGTGAGGGAGTATATAAGAGAAGTAGGTTAAGAAAGGAAACATTTTGAGAACGCGTATCAGACTTTTGGTTGGAGAGAAAGAACGGTTGAACAAGGAGGAAGCTAGGCTGCGATTTCTGCATAATTTCCAGGTAAGGGTGAGCCTAACTTCAGTAGTATTGATCTTGAATCATCTGTTTTGATTAGCTTAGGGTTTGGGGAAGAATTGAGATGAGTTTTGAGAATTAGGGTTATGATGGATTTGATGAATTTGATGTGAGAAAGTGTTGCATTGCTGTAGGAATGTGTTACAGAACCTAGATTATCCCCTAGGATGATATTGCTGATGAATTAGAAGCTTAATTGGAGAGAATTGGCAGGTTTTGGTGTGAATTGGACTGAACCCGTAGTGGTTCTGAGATCGGTCGCCTGTGGCGAGCAGATCACTCGCCGTGGCGAGTAACCCTTGGTTGCTCCCGAGGCGAGCAGTATAGCTCGCCGTGGCGAGCTTGACCCTCAAATTTAGGATTTTTGCCAAACTTTAGATGGTTTTGAGTGCCCTCATATTTATAGAGATGACCTGTGAAGTTGGTTTGGTCAAATTGGATTTAGAGAGCTTAAAAATGAGGATTTTGTTGAAAAATGTCAAAAAGGCCGAAGCACCCAGTTTTTCTCGCCTCCAGCTCGCCCCCAACTCGCCTTTGGCGAGTGAGCTGCTGGGAGTACTCGCCTGTGGCGAGCAGATGTACTCGCCGTGGCGAGTTAGTTGGTTCAGGACTGTTTGTTGTTTTGCGATCTGTTTCGCATGGGACTTTGAGAGGAACCCTTGGGGGTAGTATTAGTGAAGTTTTATATCCTTAAATGTATGCTGTAAAGATGAATGCTGATGAATTACTTGAGCTGTTGATAAATGACGTATGGTTGAAAATGAGTGATGTTTAAATATGATGATTATGTGATTGTGATGATGAAACGTGTTGTGTTGTATGTGATTAATGGGATGATGATCTGCCATGTAATTATTATTAACTGCATGTGTCAGTCTGGAAAATGTAATGTTGGTTGAGACGGTGTACTAAGTTGTTAAACGACGAGTCCATGCATTTGCATATATATATGAGACGGTGGAGCTTTATGCTCAAAGCGACGGTGGAGCATTTGCTCAATGCGACGGTGAAGCATATTAATGCTATAATCATATGGTACCACATGCATGATGTTGAGACGTTATGTGTTGCATTTAGTCGAGTCAATTGTGACATATATGAGATGATGTTTTGAGATGTTGATGCTTGATATGATGTGCTTATGATGATGCTATGACGTGCTATAATGTATATGTGATGGATTGGATATATGATTTGTTAATCGTAACTTATGATTTATATATTAATATTATTGTTGTGAGTCTCACCCCTTCTGCTGGAATTGCCGCCTTGTGGGCAAGTGCAGGTACCCAGTCTTAGATGCGTTGATGCGAGGATGTGTGTGAAGTTAGGGTTGCTCTGATATGTAACGGGATGGGGTCTTTTGTGGAGTCTATTCCTTTATGTATCATGTTTGAACAAATGTTGACTTTTGGGATGTTAAACTAATAATGTTTTGAGACGTTTGATGGCTTTTAAGCCGAGACATTTATGATATGAGACTTTTTGAATTCCGCTGATTAATTGAATATTTTGTGTAATTGATAAACTATTATCTAAGTTGTTTTTATGATGAAATGTGACACTCCTTTGAGAAGTACTCTGATTTTATATGATTTAATTTAAAGAAAATTTTAAGACGGGATATCGGGGTGTCATAATTGGTATCAGAGCAGGTCGGTCCGTCCGGCCAAGTAGAGAGTCGAGTGACGTTGTCTTAGAGTTAGAATAGTATTATTGTATTATTCTGACTTATGTTTGTTTCCAGAGAACTAGATGGCTGGTAGAAACGATGCTGCTCTTGCTGCTGCTTTGGAAGCAATGGCTAACGCTGTGGGTAATCAGAACAACGCTGGTGGTAATGACGGGACGAGGATGTTGGAGACGTTTCTGAGGAATCACCCGCCTACCTTCAAGGGGCGTTATGATCCTGATGGAGCTCAGACGTGGCTCAAAGAAGTTGAGAGAATCTTCAGGGTCATGCAGTGTGACGATGTTCAGAAGGTGCGGTTTGGTACGCACATGCTCGCGGAGGAGGCTGATGATTGGTGGGTTAGTCTCCTACCTATTTTGGAGCAAGATGGAGCTGTGGTGACGTGGGCTATTTTCACGAGGGAGTTCCTTAATAGATACTTTCCAGAAGATGTTCGTGGAAAGAAAGAGATAGAGTTCCTGGAGCTTAAGCAAGGGAACATGTCGGTGACCGAGTATGCGGCCAAGTTTGTGGAGTTGGCTAAGTTCTATCCGCATTATGCACCCGAGACGGCTGAGTTTTCAAAATGCATCAAGTTTGAGAACGGGTTGCGCGCTGATATCAAGAGGGCTATCGGTTATCAGAAGATCCGTGATTTTTCTGAGTTGGTGAGTAGCTGTCGGATATATGAGGAGGATACTAAGGCTCACTACAAGGTAGTGAATGATCGGAAAGCTAAGGGCCAGCAGAGTCGCCCTAAACCTTATGATGCCCCTAGAGATAAAGGGAAGCAAAGAGTGAATGATGAGAGGAGGCCCCAGAAGAAGGCTGCTCCTGCTGAGATCACTTGTTACACTTGTGGCGAGAAAGGCCATAAGAGCAATGCATGTACCGTTGAGGTGAAGAGGTGCTACCGTTGTGGTCAAAAAGGGCATATTACTAGTGACTGCAAGTTTGATGATGTTGTGTGTTTCAACTGCAATGAGCAAGGACACATTGGTTCGCAGTGTAAGCAACCCAAGAAGACTAAGACTACTGGGAGAGTGTTTGCATTGACCGGCACTCAGACTGAGAATGATGATCGTTTGATCAGAGGTACTTGCTATATTAATAATACTCCTTTAGTTTCTATTATTGATACTGGTGCTACGCACAGTTTTGTTGCTTTTGATTGTGTTTCTGCTTTGGGACTTGATGTTTCTGATATGAATGGAGAAATGGTTGTCGAGACTCCAGCTAAGGGTTCGGTGACTACTTCCCTCGTTTGTGTAAATTGTCCTTTATCTATGTTTGGCCGTGACTTTGTGATGGATTTAGTGTGCCTACCCTTAAGTGGTATGGATGTGATTCTGGGTATGAACTGGCTAGAATACAACCGAGTTCTTATCAACTGTTTTAGAAACACGGTGCATTTTTCTTCCGTCGAAGAAGAGTGGGGCGCAGAGTTTCTATCTACTAAGCAGCTGAAGCAACTAGAACGCGATGGGATGTTGATGTTTTCGTTGATGGCTTCGTTATCTTTAGAGAACCAGGCTGTGATTGATGGGCTGCCTGTTGTGAAGGAATTTCTTGAAGTTTTCCCTGATGAGATTCCAGATGTGCCACCAGAGAGGGAGGTTGAGTTTTCGATAGACCTTGTGCCGGGTACGAAGCCGGTGTCGATGGCACCTTATCGTATGTCTGCTTCTGAGTTATCAGAGTTGAAGAAGCAGTTGGAAGACTTGCTTGAGAAAAAGTTTGTGAGACCTAGTGTTTCACCATGGGGAGCTCCGGTGTTGTTGGTAAAGAAGAAGGATGGTAGCATGCGGTTGTGCATTGATTACCGTCAGTTGAACAAAGTGACGATCAAGAATAGGTATCCACTTCCGAGGATTGACGACTTGATGGACCAGTTAGTGGGTGCAAGGGTATTCAGCAAGATTGACTTGAGGTCAGGTTACCATCAGATTAAGGTGAAGGATGAGGATATGCAGAAGACGGCCTTTAGGACGTGGTATGGTCACTATGAATATAAGGTGATGCCTTTCGGTGTTACTAATGCGCCTGGTGTGTTTATGGAATATATGAACAGAATCTTTCATGAGTACTTGGATCAATTTGTTGTGGTCTTTATTGATGATATACTGATCTATTCTAAGACTGAAGCTGAGCATGCAGAGCATTTGAAGATTGTATTGCAAGTGTTGAAGGAAAAGAAGCTGTATGCTAAATTGTCTAAGTGTGAGTTCTGGCTAAACGAAGTAAGTTTTCTTGGCCATGTCATTTCTGGTGAAGGTATTGCGGTTGACCCGTCAAAAGTTGAAGCGGTATCGCAATGGGAGACGCCTAAGTCGGTTACGGAGATTAGAAGCTTTCTGGGACTAGCTGGTTATTACAGGAGGTTTATAGAAGGATTTTCTAAGTTGGCTCTTCCGTTAACGCAGTTGACGTGTAAGGGTAAGTCGTTTGTATGGGATGTGCATTGTGAGAATAGTTTCAATGAATTGAAGAAGCGCCTGACGACGGCTCCAGTTTTGATTTTGCCGAAGTCTGATGAACCTTTTGTGGTATATTGTGATGCGTCCAAGTTGGGTTTAGGAGGTGTGCTTATGCAAGAAGGTAAGGTGGTAGCATATGCTTCGAGACAATTGAGGATTCATGAGAAGAATTATCCGACGCATGACTTAGAGTTGGCAGCAGTGGTCTTCGTATTGAAAATATGGAGACATTACTTGTATGGTACAAGGTTTGAGGTATTTAGTGATCATAAGAGTTTGAGATATTTATTTGATCAGAAAGAGTTGAATATGAGGCAGAGAAGGTGGCTTGAGTTATTGAAGGATTATGATTTTGGTTTGAATTACCATCCTGGTAAAGCAAATGTGGTTGCAGATGCCTTGAGTAGGAAAACTGTGCATATGTCCGCGTTGATGGTGAAAGAATTTGAGTTGTTGGAACAGTTTAGAGACTTGAGCTTGGTGTGTGAAAGAACACCTCAGAGCATAAAGCTGGGAATGTTGAGAATTGATAATGATTTCCTGAAGCATATCAAAGAAGAACAAAAAGAAGATGTCAAGTTTGTAGACTTGTTGATTGCTGATAATGAGACTGTGGATGGTGACTTTAAGGTCGATGATCAAGGAGTGTTGAGATTCCGAGGAAGGATTTGCATTCCTGACAATGAAGAGATTAAGAAGATGATTCTTGAAGAGAGTCATATAAGTAGCTTGAGTATTCACCCGGGAGCTACGAAGATGTATCATGACTTAAAGAGGCTGTTTTGGTGGTCTGGTTTGAAACGCGATGTGGCACAATTTGTGTATTCTTGCTTGGTTTGTCAAAAGTCGAAGATTGAGCATCAGAAGCCGACTGGTATGATTGTACCTCTAGATGTGCCAGAGTGGAAATGGGATAGTATATCCATGGATTTTGTGACGAGTTTGCCCAATACTCCTAGAGGGAATGATGCTATATGGGTTATTGTTGATAGGTTGACGAAGTCTGCTCACTTTCTACCAATTAACATTACTTTTCCTGTGGCTCAGTTGGCGGAGATTTATGTTAGAGAGATAGTTAAGCTGCATGGTGTTCCTTCGAGCATCGTATCTGATAGAGATCCAAGATTTACTTCTAGATTTTGGAAGAGTTTGCAAGAGGCGTTAGGATCTCAGTTGAGGTTGAGTTCGGCTTATCATCCGCAAACAGATGGTCAGTCGGAGAGGACGATTCAGTCGTTGGAGGACTTGTTGAGGGTTTGTGTACTTGAACAGGGAGGAGCTTGGGATAGTCATCTTCCATTGATAGAGTTCACGTACAACAACAGTTACCATTCAAGTATTGGAATGGCGCCGTTTGAGGCTTTGTATGGTCGGAGATGCAGGACTCCGTTATGCTGGTTTGAGTCGGGTGAAAGAGTGGTCTTAGGACCAGAGATCGTTCAACAGACTACTGAGAAGGTGAGAATGATCCAAGAAAAGATGAAAGCGTCGCAGAGTCGACAAAAGAGTTATCATGATAAGCGTAGAAAGGACCTTGAATTCCAAGAGGGGGATCATGTGTTCCTGAGAGTGACTCCTTTGATGGGTGTTGGACGTGCTTTGAAATCGAAGAAGTTGACTCCGAGGTTTATTGGACCGTATCAGATTTCAGAGAGGATTGGACCGGTGGCGTATCGTGTTGGATTACCACCGCACTTGTCGAATTTGCATGATGTTTTTCATGTATCTCAACTGAGGAAGTATGTTCTGGATCCGTCTCATGTGATCCAAAGCGATGATGTGCAAGTTAGGGACAACCTTACGGTTGAGACCTTACCCGTGAGGATTGATGATCGTAAGACAAAGACGTTGAGAGGCAACGAGATACCTCTTGTGAGAGTTGTTTGGGACGGAGCGACGGGTGAAAGCTTGACTTGGGAGCTAGAAAGTAAGATGCTGGAATCCTATCCAGAGTTGTTTGAGCGAGGTAAATTTTCGAGGACGAAAATCCTTTAAGAGGGGGAGAGTTGTAACGCCCTCTTTAATTATTTAATTATTTTATTAGATGATATGGTATATGTTTATATATTATGTGATTTATGACGATTATGTGACGTATTTGTGACGTATATGTGACGTGTGATGTGTTATTATTTTATTGTTTAATAAAATAATATAAGTGATGTTTATATGAATATTTATTTGGTAAATAAATAGATTTGGTGGAATAAGATAGAATTTTAAGAGATGGGGTTATATTTATAATTAAGAAGAGTTGTGTGGGTTAAGAGGGAATTAATTAAGTTGTGAGGGAGTATATAAGAGAAGTAGGTTAAGAAAGGAAACATTTTGAGAACGCGTATCAGACTTTTGGTTGGAGAGAAAGAATGGTTGAACAAGGAGGAAGCTAGGCTGCGATTTCTGCATAATTTCCAGGTAAGGGTGAGCCTAACTTCAGTAGTACTGATCTTGAATCATCTGTTTTGATTAGCTTAGGGTTTGGGGAAGAATTGAGATGAGTTTTGAGAATTAGGGTTATGATGGATTTGATGAATTTGATGTGAGAAAGTGTTGCATTGCTGTAGGAATGTGTTACAGAACCTAGATTATCCCCTAGGATGATATTGCTGATGAATTAGAAGCTTAATTGAAGAGAATTGGCAGGTTTTGGTGTGAATTGGACTGAACCCGTAGTGGTTCTGAGATCGCTCGCCTGTGGCGAGCAGATCACTCGCCGTGGCGAGTAACCCTTGGTTGCTCCCGAGGCGAGCAGTATAGCTCGCCGTGGCGAGCTTGACCCTCAAATTTAGGATTTTTGCCAAACTTTAGATGGTTTTGACTGCCCTCATATTTATAGAGATGACCTGTGAAGTTGGTTTGGTCAAATTGGATTTAGAGAGCTTAAAAATGAGGATTTTGTTGAAAAATGTCAAAAAGGCCGAAGCACCCAGTTTTTCTCGCCTCCAGCTCGCCCCCAACTCGCCTTTGGCGAGTGAGCTGCTGGGAGTACTCGCCTGTGGCGAGCGGATGTACTCGCCGTGGCGAGTTAGTTGGTTCAGGACTGTTTGTTGTTTTGCGATCTGTTTCGCATGGGACTTTGAGAGGAACCCTTGGGGGTAGTATTAGTGAATTTTTATGTATGTCATAAAAATCGCAGCACACCCTCCTTCTCTTCTCACGCGTGCGTTTTCTTTCTTTCTGTTTCCAAAGTCTGAAAGCGTTACTGACTTCCTAACCCTAGTTGCCTTATTTATACTGCCAACAAATCTTATCTTATTTACTCTTTCTCCCACAAAACTCTCTAAAATCCAAAACTAACCCACAACTAAATATTTTATGTTCTTTTCAAATCTTATTTTATTTAACAATAAAATAAGTCTCTTAACCTTATCAAATCCACATAAATCATATCTTATCTCATAAATCAACTTAAATTATCAAAGCATACCAAAATCACACATATATTATATAAATATATTATAATCACCTAAACTCGATTTAAATAAATACTAAAACGAACGTGGGCGTTACAACTCTCCCCCACTTAAAAGATTTTCGTCCTCGAAAATTACCTCAAGCAAATAACTCTGGATAAGACTCCAGCATCTTACTCTCAAGCTCCCAAGTCAAGCTTTCACCAGTCGCTCCCGACCAAACGACTCTAACGAGAGGTATATCCTTGCCTCTCAACGTCTTCACTTTCCGATCATCAATCCTTACCGGTAAAGTCTCCACCGTAAGGTTGTCTCTAACTTGCACATCATCGCTCTGGATCACATGAGATGGATCCGGAACATACTTCCGAAGCTGCGACACATGGAAAACATCATGTAAATTCGAAAGATGCGGTGGTAACCCAACTCGGTACGCCACCGTTCCAACCCTCTCCGATATCTGATACGGGCCAATAAATCTCGGAGTCAACTTCTTTGACTTCAACGCACGTCCAACACCAGTCATAGGTGTGACCCTTAAAAACACGTGGTCTCCTTCCTGAAACTCAAGATCTTTCCTTCGCTTATCATGGTAACTCTTTTGTCGACTCTGCGACGCTTTCATTTTCTCTTGAATCATCTTAACCTTCTCAGTAGTTTGCTGAACAATCTCTGGCCCTAAAACCACTCTTTCACCTGACTCAAACCAACACAACGGAGTTCTGCACCTCCGACCGTACAAAGCCTCAAAAGGTGCCATTCCAATACTAGAATGATAACTATTATTGTATGTGAACTCGATTAAGGGAAGATGACTATCCCAAGTTCCTCCTTGCTCAAGAACACAAACTCTCAACAAATCCTCTAGCGACTGAATTGTCCTTTCCGACTGACCATCTGTCTGCGGATGATACGCCGAACTCAATCTCAACTTAGAACCCAAAGCCTCTTGCAAACTTTTCCAAAATCTAGAAGTAAATCTTGGATCTCTATCTGATACTATGCTCGAAGGAACACCATGCAATCTCACAATCTCCTTGATATAAATCTCTGCCAACTGGGCAACAGGAAAACTAATATTAATCGGTAGAAAATGAGCCGACTTCGTCAATCTGTCAACTATCACCCAAATGGCGTCATTCCCTCTTGGAGTATTCGGCAAGCTAGTCACAAAATCCATGGATATACTATCCCATTTCCACTCCGGCACATCTAAAGACACCATCATGCCAGCCGGTTTCTGATGCTCAATTTTCGACTTCTGGCAAACTAAACAAGCATACACAAACTGTGCCACATCACGTTTCAATCCAGACCACCAAAACAACTTCTTCAAATCATGATACATCTTCGTAGCTCCCGGGTGAATACTCAAGCTACTTCTGTGACTCTCTTCGAGAATCATCTTCTTAATCTCTTCATTGTCAGGAATGCAAATCCTACCTCGGAATCTCAACACTCCCTGATCGTCGACTTGAAAATCACTATCCTCAGTCTGATTACCAGCAACCATTAAGTCCACAAACTTGACATCTTCTTTCTGCGCCTCTCTTATATTCATCAAGAAGTCACTATCAATCTTCAGCATCCCTAGCTTCACACTCTGAGGCGTCCTTTCACAAACCAAACTCAAATCTCTAAATTGCTCAAGTAATTCGAACTCCTTAACCATCATAGCAGACATATGCAAAGTCTTCGTACTCAAAGCATCTGCTACCACATTCGCTTTACCCGGATGATAATTCAACCCAAAGTCGAAGTCCTTCAAAAGTTCTAGCCATCTTCTCTGCCTCATATTCAATTCCTTCTGATCGAAAAGATACTTCAAGCTCTTGTGATCACTGAACACTTCGAATCTCGCACCATATAAGTAGTGTCTCCACATCTTCAATATAAAAACCACAGCTGCTAATTCCAAATCATGCGTCGGGTAATTCTTCTCATGAATCCTCAACTGTCTTGAAGCATAAGCTACCACTTTACCTTCTTGCATAAGCACACCTCCTAAACCCAACTTCGACGCATCACAATACACTACAAATGGCGCATTTGGCTTCGGCAAAATCAAAACTGGAGCAGTCGTCAAACGCTTCTTCAACTCGTTGAAACTGTTCTCACAATGCACATCCCAAACAAAAGCTCTACCTTTACAAGTCAACTGGGTCAACGGAAGAGCCAACTTGGAGAATCCTTCAATAAACCTTCTATAATACCCGGCTAAACCCAAAAAGCTCCTGATCTCAGTAACTGACTTCGGAGTCTCCCACTGCGATACGGCTTCAATCTTAGACGGATCTACTGCAATACCATCACCAGAGATAACATGACCAAGAAAACTCACTTCTTTCAACCAGAACTCACACTTAGACAATTTGGCATAAAGCTTCTTTTCTTTCAACACTTGCAAGACAATCTTCAGATGTTCAGCATGCTCTTCCTCAGTCTTGGAGTAAATCAAAATATCATCAATAAATACAACTACGAACCGATCCAGAAATGCATGGAAGATGCGATTCATATACTCCATAAATACTCCAGGTGCATTAGTAACTCCAAAAGGCATAACCTTGTACTCATAATGGCCATAACGCGTTCTGAAAGCTGTCTTCTGCATATCTTCATCCTTTACTTTAATCTGGTGATAACCCGACCTCAAGTCAACCTTGCTGAAAACACGTGCACCCACTAACTGATCCATCAAATCGTCAATTCTCGGTAGTGGATACCTATTCTTGATAGTTACCTTGTTCAACTGCCGATAATCAATACATAGCCTCATACTACCATCCTTCTTCTTTACTAGTAACACTGGCGCTCCCCAAGGTGACACACTTGGTCTAACGAATTTCTTCTCGAGTAAATCTTCCAACTGTTTCTTCAATTCAGCTAATTCGGAAGCGGACATACGATAAGGTGCCATCGACACCGGCTTAGTTCCAGGAACAAGATCAATAGAAAACTCGACTTCCCTCTCTGGAGGCACATCAGGAATTTCATCTGGGAAAACTTCAGGAAAGTCGCATACCACTTGTAATTTATCGATCACTGCTTGATTCTCTAAAGATAAAGAAGCCATCAACGAAAACATCAACATACCATCACGTTCTAGTTGCTTCAACTGTTTAGTAGATAAGAACTCAGCACCACTTTCCTCTTCAGCGGACGAGAAATGCACCGTCTTGCGAAAACAATTGATAAGAACGTGGTTGTACTCTAACCAATTCATACCCAGAATTACATCCATACCGCTTAAAGGTAGACAAACTAGATCCATCTCAAAATCGCGACCAAACATAGACAAAGGACAACTCAAGCATACGAGAGAAGTAGTCACCGAACCCTTAGCTGGAGTTTCGACAACCATCTCTCCATTCATATCAGACATAGCAAGACTCAAAGCAGAAACACAGTCTAAAGCAATAAAGCAATGTGTAGCACCAGTATCAATAATAGCAACTAAAGGAGTATTATTAATATAGCAAGTACCTCTGATCAAACGATCATCACTGTCTGTCTGAGTACCAGTCAGGGAAAAAACTCGACCCGTAGTAGGCGCCCTCTGCGGCTGCTTGCACTAGGAACCAATATGACCCTCTTCGTTGCAATTGAAACACACGATATCATTACGCTTGCAATCAGCTACTAAATGACCCTTCTTGCCACACCGGACACACTTCTTGATCACTTTTGGACAAGCATTGCTCTTGTGGCCCTTCACACCACAGTTGAAACACACGATCTCAGCAGGGGTACCCTTCTTCGCAGTCTACCTATCAACGACCATCCTCTGTTTCCCTTTATCAGCGGGAGCACTGTACGGCTTAGGACGACTCTGCTGGCCCTTGGCTTTCCTCTCATTCACTACCTTGTAGTGAGCCTTCGTATCTTCCTCATAAATCCTGCAGCTATTCACTAGATCCGGAAAAACTCTAATCTACTGGTACCCAATCGCCCTCTTAATGTCGGGCCTCAAACCGTTCTCGAACTTAATGCACTTTGAAAACTCTGCAGTCTCAGCAGCATAGTGCGGATAGAACTTTGCCAACTCCACAAACTTGGCAGCATACTCGGTCACTGACATATTTCCCTGCTTCAGCTCAAGGAATTCGATCTCTTTCTTCCCGCGAACATCCTCCGGAAAGTACCTCCTCAGAAACTCTCTTCTGAACACGGCCCATGTCACAACAGCTCCATCTTGCTCAAGGCTAGGTAACAGGCTGACCCACCAATCATCAGCTTCCTCTGACAGCTGATGTGTACCAAAGCGCACTTGTTGAACTTCAGTACACTGCATCACTCTGAAGATCCTCTCTATCTCCTTAAGCCACGTCTGGGCTCCATTGGGGTCATACCTTCCCTTGAAAGTTGGAGGATGATTCCTCATGAAAGTCTCCAACATCCTCGTCTCAGCATTCACGCCAGCATTTGCATTAGGTTGTCCCACAGCTTGAAGTGCAGCAGCTAATGCGGTATCGTTCCTCCCAGCCATTCTGATATTCTACAACAGCAGTAGCAGCAACATAAGATTAGTAATACAAATATTACTAAGACTCAACAAGACTCTCTAATTGGCCGGACAGACCGACTGGCTCTGATACCAATTGTAACACCCCGTTTTCCCAACATAAAAATTTCTTAAAAACATTTATCAGAGTATGCAAACATAACAACGGGATATCACATATAACTTAATCCGATAATAGATAAATAATAATTTAACCAAATAACTTCAAACTTTGCAGCGGAAAAATACTTATAAATCATAAACGTTTGGCACGCAGGCCCCATAAAAATATCTCAAAAGAGTTAGTTCCATTATTGCAAAATATCATAAAGATTCATGTAAAAGAATGAAGCATGCATACAATACAACCCCATCCCGTTACGTATCAGAGCGACCTAGATGACACAGTGAGATAAGGCCACTCACGAAGCAACAGCAACTACGCACGATCACCTGCACTTGCCCACAAGGCGGCAATTCCAGCAGAAGGGGTGAGATTTCATAACAAAATAATATTAATCAACATAATTTAGAATAACAATTAACATCAAAACATCAATGGCATTCTTGCATAATTTAATAACAATTAGCACGTAAACACATAATTAACTTCACGTAATCATATATTCAATCTTTATCAACAACATGACATCATAAATATGACCATGCGACAATGCTCTTAGACTCCTTATATGCATGTGGTACCAAACTTCATCATAAGTATTAATATACTTTTAAAACGTGCGGAGGACAAAGCTCCTAATAAATGTGCGGAGGACAAAGCTCCTATCATGGTGAGGACTAAGCTCAATGTATGCTATGCATGGACTCAATTCAAAACAACATTTATCCTTAATCATCTTATCAACATGCATCCAATAAATTGGAGCTAAACAACAACTTATCATCGCATATATAATATATTCACATATCGTAACGGTTCAGTTTAATAACATCAGCAGTATAATATAGACATCAAAGCAGAATGATATCATCACAACAATTACTAATCAAGCAACATAGGCTTTATCATTTAGCATAAGGTTTAATACTTAAATTCTTGCTCACTCAACAATCCATACTTAGAACAGCTCTGCACAGGACTCTCAACATTACCACTAGGCCTAAATAACACTCAGGGATCATCTCCAAATCAATCACACGGAACAGATCACACTAACCCTCACAACTCCCAATCTGGTAGTGTTCGCGAGGCGAGGGAAAGCGCTCGCTATGGCGAGCTGCCAGAAGCAACTCGCGAGGCGGGGAAAAGCACTCGCTATGGCGAGCTGCCAGAAGCAACTCGCGAGGCGGGGAAAAGCACTCGCCGTGGCGAGCGATGAGGCTCATCACTTGCGAGGCGAGGATCACTGCTCGCCGTGGCGAGCGATGAATCTCACCGCGGCCAGAACTGCTATTTTCTCAAAATCTCACAAATTCTCATGGTTCTAAGCCTTCTACTGATTCCAGAACTCATCCTAAACATATTCTAAGGTCTAAGAACACTTTCTACACGAATTAAACCTAAACTAACCGTTAGATCATCAATTTCTAAGGTTTTGACCTAGTTTTCTCATTCTCTCAATTCAATCCTAATTCTTGTTAATTGTTCATCAGAACTATGCTAACCAATATTACAGAGTTATTAGTCCCACCCTTACCTGGTTTAGAAGCAAAATCGCAGCACACCCTCCTTCTCTTCTCACGCGTGCGTTTTCTTTCTTTCTGTTTCCAAAGTCTGAAAGCGTTACTGACATCCTAACCCTAGTTGCCTTATTTATACTGCCAACAAATCTTATCTTATTTACTCTTTCTCCCACAAAACTCTCTAAAATCCAAAACTAACCCACAACTAAATATTTTATTTTCTTTTCAAATCTTATTTTATTTAACAATAAAATAAGTCTCTTAACCTTATCAAATCCACATAAATCATATCTTATCTCATAAATCAACTTAAATTATCAAAGCATACCAAAATCACACATATATTATATAAATATATTATAATCACCTAAACTCGATTTAAATAAAAACTAAAACGAACGTGGGCGTTACAGTAATCGACGAATGTATGGGAAAATAAATCTTGCCGATTACCTTTGAAATGGTAAACGATGAATGTGGAGAAAATAAATCTTGCCGATTACCTTTGAAATAGTAACCGACGACTATGCATGAAAATAAATCATGCCGACTACCTTTGAAATTGTAACCGTCAAATGCGCAGAAAATAAATCCTGCCAATTACCTTTGAAATTGTAACCGACGAATATGCATGAAAAATAAACCTTGCCAATTACTTTTGAAATAGTAACCGACGAATATGCATGAAAAATAAATCATGCTGATTACCTCTGAAATAGTAACCGACGAATGTGCTGAAAATAAATCCTGTTGATTACCTTTGAACTAGTAACCGATGAATGTGCAGAAAATAAATCCTGCCAATTACCTTTGAAATTGTAACCGACGAATATGCATGAAAAATAAATCTTGCCAATTACTTTTGAAATAGTAACCGTTGAATATGCATGAAAAATAAATCATGCCGATTACCTTTGAAATAGTAACCCACGAATATGCATGAAAATAAATCCTGCCGATTACCTTTGAAATTGTAACCGTCGAATATGCATGAAAAATAAATCTTGCCGATTACCTTTGAAATAGTAACCCACGATTGTGCTGAAAATATATCCTGCTGATTACCTATGAAATAGTAACCGACGAATATGCATGAAAATAAATCCTGTTTATTACCTTTGAAATGATAATCGACGAATGTACATGAAAATAAATCTTGCCGATTACCTTTGAAATAGTAACCGACAAATATGCAAGAAAATAAATCCTGCCGATTACCTTTGAAATAGTAACCGACGAATATGCATGAAAAATACATCATGTCGATTACCTTTGAAAAAGTAACCGACGAATGTGCTGAAAATAAATCCTGTTGATTACCTTTGAAATAGTAACCAATGAATGTGCAGAAAATAAATCCTGCCAATTACCTTTGAAATAGTAACCGACGAATATGCTGAAAATAAATCCTGCTGATTACCTTTGAAATAGTAACCGACGAATATGCATGAAAATAAATCATGTCGATTACCTTTGAAATGGTAATCGACGAATGTATGGGAAAATAAATCTTGCCGATTACCTTTGAAATGGTAAACGATGAATGTGGAGAAAATAAATCCTGCCGATTACCTTCGAAATAGTAACCGACGACTATGCATGAAAATAAATCATGCCGAC
This sequence comes from Medicago lupulina, assembly GCA_958299785.1. NCBI lineage: Eukaryota > Viridiplantae > Streptophyta > Magnoliopsida > Fabales > Fabaceae > Medicago > Medicago lupulina. The sequence continues at coordinate 48,021,881 of OY283144.1, read as the reverse complement.
TACCTTTGAAATGGTAACCGTCAAATGCGCAGATAATAAATCCTGCCGATTACCTTTGAAATTGTAACCGACGAATATGCATGAAAAATAAACCTTGCCAATTACTTTTGAAATAGTAACCGACGAATATGCATGAAAAATATATCATGTTGATTACCTCTGAAATAGTAACCAACGAATGTGCTGAAAATAAATCCTGTTGATTACCTTTGAACTAGTAACCGATGAATGTGCAGAAAATAAATCCTGCCAATTACCTTTGAAATTGTAACCGACGAATATGCATGAAAAATAAATCTTGCCAATTACTTTTGAAATAGTAACCGTCGAATATGCATGAAAAATAAATCATGCCGATTACCTTTGAAATAGTAACCCACGAATATGCATGAAAATAAATCCTGCCGATTACCTTTGAAATAGTAACCGACGAATATGCATGAAAATAAATCCTGTTTATTACCTTTGAAATGATAATCGACGAATGTGCATGAAAATATATCTTGCCGATTACCTTTGAAATAGTAACCGACAAATATGCAAGAAAATAAATCCTGCCGATTACCTTTGAAATAGTAACCGACGAATATGCATGAAAAATACATCATGTCGATTACCTTTGAAATAGTAACCGACGAATGTGCTGAAAATAAATCCTGTTGATTACCTTTGAAATAGTAACCGATGAATGTGCAGAAAATAAATCCTGCCAATTACCTTTGAAATAGTAACCGACGAATGTGCTGAAAATAAATCCTGCTGATTACCTTTGAAATAGTAACCGACGAATATGCATGAAAATAAATCATGTCGATTACCTTTGAAATGGTAATCGACGAATGTATGGGAAAATAAATGTTGCCGATTACCTTTGAAATGGTAAACGATGAATGTGGAGAAAATAAATCCTGCCGATTACCTTTGAAATAGTAACCGACGACTATGCATGAAAATAAATCATGCCGACTACCTTTGAAATGGTAACCGTCAAATGCGCAGAAAATAAATCCTGTCGATTACCTTTGAAATTGTAACCGACGAATATGCATGAAAAATAAACCTTGCCAATTACTTTTGAAATAGTAACCGACGAATATGCATGAAAAATAAATCATGCTGATTACCTCTGAAATAGTAACCGACGAATGTGCTGAAAATAAATCCTGTTGATTACCTTTGAACTAGTAACCGATGAATGTGCAGAAAATAAATCCTGCTAATTACCTTTGAAATTGTAACCGACGAATATGCATGAAAAATAAATCTTGCCAATTACTTTTGAAATAGTAACCGTCGAATATGCATGAAAAATAAATCATGCCGATTACCTTTGAAATAGTAACCCACGAATATGCATGAAAATAAATCCTGCCGATTACCTTTGAAATAGTAACCGACGAATATGCATGAAAATAAATCCTGTTTATTACCTTTGAAATGATAATCGACGAATGTGCATGAAAATATATCTTGCCGATTACCTTTGAAATAGTAACCGACAAATATGCAAGAAAATAAATCCTGCCGATTACCTTTGAAATAGTAACCGACGAATATGCATGAAAAATACATCATGTCGATTACCTTTGAAATAGTAACCGACGAATGTGCTGAAAATAAATCCTGTTGATTACCTTTGAAATAGTAACCGATGAATGTGCAGAAAATAAATCCTGCCAATTACCTTTGAAATAGTAACCGACGAATGTGCTGAAAATAAATCCTGCTGATTACCTTTGAAATAGTAACCGACGAATATGCATGAAAATAAATCATGTCGATTACCTTTGAAATGGTAATCGACGAATGTATGGGAAAATAAATGTTGCCGATTACCTTTGAAATGGTAAACGATGAATGTGGAGAAAATAAATCCTGCCGATTACCTTTGAAATAGTAACCGACGACTATGCATGAAAATAAATCATGCCGACTACCTTTGAAATGGTAACCGTCAAATGCGCAGAAAATAAATCCTGTCGATTACCTTTGAAATTGTAACCGACGAATATGCATGAAAAATAAACCTTGCCAATTACTTTTGAAATAGTAACCGACGAATATGCATGAAAAATAAATCATGCTGATTACCTCTGAAATAGTAACCGACGAATGTGCTGAAAATAAATCCTGTTGATTACCTTTGAACTAGTAACCGATGAATGTGCAGAAAATAAATCCTGCCAATTACCTTTGAAATTGTAACCGACGAATATGCATGAAAAATAAATCTTGCCAATTACTTTTGAAATAGTAACCGTCGAATATGCATGAAAAATAAATCATGCCGATTACCTTTGAAATAGTAACCCACGAATATGCATGAAAATAAATCCTGCCGATTACCTTTGAAATTGTAACCGTTGAATATGCATGAAAAATAAATCTTGCCGATTACCTTTGAAATAGTAACCCACGATTGTGCTGAAAATAAATCCTGTCGATTACCTTTGAAATTGTAACCGACGAATATGCATGAAAAATAAACCTTGCCAATTACTTTTGAAATAGTAACCGACGAATATGCATGAAAAATAAATCATGCTGATTACCTCTGAAATAGTAACCGACGAATGTGCTGAAAATAAATCCTGTTGATTACCTTTGAACTAGTAACCGATGAATGTGCAGAAAATAAATCCTGCTAATTACCTTTGAAATTGTAACCGACGAATATGCATGAAAAATAAATCTTGCCAATTACTTTTGAAATAGTAACCGTCGAATATGCATGAAAAATAAATCATGCCGATTACCTTTGAAATAGTAACCCACGAATATGCATGAAAATAAATCCTGCCGATTACCTTTGAAATAGTAACCGACGAATATGCATGAAAATAAATCCTGTTTATTACCTTTGAAATGATAATCGACGAATGTGCATGAAAATATATCTTGCCGATTACCTTTGAAATAGTAACCGACAAATATGCAAGAAAATAAATCCTGCCGATTACCTTTGAAATAGTAACCGACGAATATGCATGAAAAATACATCATGTCGATTACCTTTGAAATAGTAACCGACGAATGTGCTGAAAATAAATCCTGTTGATTACCTTTGAAATAGTAACCGATGAATGTGCAGAAAATAAATCCTGCCAATTACCTTTGAAATAGTAACCGACGAATATGCTGAAAATAAATCCTGCTGATTACCTTTGAAATAGTAACCGACGAATATGCATGAAAATAAATCATGTCGATTACCTTTGAAATGGTAATCGACGAATATATGGGAAAATAAATCTTGCCGATTATCTTTGAAATGGTAAACGATGAATGTGGAGAAAATAAATCCTGCCGATTACCTTTGAAATAGTAACCGACGACTATGCATGAAAATAAATCATGCCGACTACCTTTGAAATGGTAACCGTCAAATGCGCAGAAAATAAATCCTGCCGATTACCTTTGAAATTGTAACCGACGAATATGCATGAAAAATAAACCTTGCCAATTACTTTTGAAATAGTAACCGACGAATATGCATGAAAAATAAATCATGCTGATTACCTCTGAAATAGTAACCGACGAATGTGCTGAAAATAAATCCTGTTGATTACCTTTGAACTAGTAACCGATGAATGTGCAGAAAATAAATCCTGCCAATTACCTTTGAAATTGTAACCGACGAATATGCATGAAAAATAAATCTTGCCAATTACTTTTGAAATAGTAACCGTCGAATATGCATGAAAAATAAATCATGCCGATTACCTTTGAAATAGTAACCCACGAATATGCATGAAAATAAATCCTGCCGATTACCTTTGAAATTGTAACCGTCGAATATGCATGAAAAATAAATCTTGCCGATTACCTTTGAAATAGTAACCCACGATTGTGCTGAAGATAAATCCTGCTGATTACCTTTGAAATAGTAACCGACGAATATGCATGAAAATAAATCCTGTTTATTACCTTGGAAATGATAATCGACGAATGTGCATGAAATTAAATCTTGCCGATTACCTTTGAAATAGTAACCGACAAATATGCAAGAAAATAAATCCTGCCGATTACCTTTGAAATAGTAACCGACGAATATGCATGAAAAATACATCATGTCGATTACCTTTGAAATAGTAACCGACGAGTGTGCTGAAAATAAATCCTGTTGATTACCTTTGAAATAGTAACCGATGAATGTGCAGAAAATAAATCCTGCCAATTACCTTTGAAATAGTAACCGACGAATATGCTGAAAATAAATCCTGCTGATTACCTTTGAAATAGTAACCGACGAATATGCATGAAAATAAATCATGTCGATTACCTTTGAAATGGTAATCGACGAATATATGGGAAAATAAATCTTGCCGATTATCTTTGAAATGGTAAACGATGAATGTGGAGAAAATAAATCCTGCCGATTACCTTTGAAATAGTAACCGACGACTATGCATGAAAATAAATCATGCCGACTACCTTTGAAATGGTAACCGTCAAATGCGCAGAAAATAAATCCTGCCGATTACCTTTGAAATTGTAACCGACGAATATGCATGAAAAATAAACCTTGCCAATTACTTTTGAAATAGTAACCGACGAATATGCATGAAAAATAAATCATGCTGATTACCTCTGAAATAGTAACCGACGAATGTGCTGAAAATAAATCCTGTTGATTACCTTTGAACTAGTAACCGATGAATGTGCAGAAAATAAATCCTGCCAATTACCTTTGAAATTGTAACCGACGAATATGCATGAAAAATAAATCTTGCCAATTACTTTTGAAATAGTAACCGTCGAATATGCATGAAAAATAAATCATGCCGATTACCTTTGAAATAGTAACCCACGAATATGCATGAAAATAAATCCTGCCGATTACCTTTGAAATTGTAACCGTCGAATATGCATGAAAAATAAATCTTGCCGATTACCTTTGAAATAGTAACCCACGATTGTGCTGAAAATAAATCCTGCTGATTACCTTTGAAATAGTAACCGACGAATATGCATGAAAATAAATCCTGTTTATTACCTTTGAAATGATAATCGACGAATGTGCATGAAAATAAATCTTGCCGATTACCTTTGAAATAGTAACCGACAAATATGCAAGAAAATAAATCCTGCCGATTACCTTTGAAATAGTAACCGACGAATATGCATGAAAAATACATCATGTCGATTGCCTTTGAAATAGTAACCAACGAATGTGCTGAAAATAAATCCTGTTGATTACCTTTGAAATAGTAACCGATGAATGTGCAGAAAATAAATCCTGCCAATTACCTTTGAAATAGTAACCGACGAATGTGCTGAAAATAAATCCTGCTGATTACCTTTGAAATAGTAACCGACGAATATGCATGAAAATAAATCATGTCGATTACCTTTGAAATGGTAATCGACGAATGTATGGGAAAATAAATCTTGCCGATTACCTTTGAAATGGTAAACGATGAATGTGGAGAAAATAAATCCTGCCGATTACCTTTGAAATAGTAACCGACGACTATGCATGAAAATAAATCATGCCGACTACCTTTGAAATGGTAACCGTCAAATGCGCAGAAAATAAATCCTGCCGATTACCTTTGAAATTGTAACCGACGAATATGCATGAAAAATAAACCTTGCCAATTACTTTTGAAATAGTAACCGACGAATATGCATGAAAAATAAATCATGCTGATTACCTCTGAAATAGTAATCGACGAATGTGCTGAAAATAAATCCTGTTGACTACCTTTGAACTAGTAACCGATGAATGTGCAGAAAATAAATCCTGCCAATTACCTTTGAAATTGTAACCGACGAATATGCATGAAAAATAAATCTTGCCAATTACTTTTGAAATAGTAACCGTCGAATATGCATGAAAAATAAATCATGCCGATTACCTTTGAAATAGTAACCCACGAATATGCATGAAAATAAATCCTGCCGATTACCTTTGAAATTGTAACCGTCGAATATGCATGAAAAATAAATCTTGCCGATTACCTTTGAAATAGTAACCCACGATTGTGCTGAAAATAAATCCTGCTGATTACCTTTGAAATAGTAACCGACGAATATGCATGAAAATAAATCCTGTTTATTACCTTTGAAATGATAATCGACGAATGTGCATGAAAATAAATCTTGCCGATTACCTTTGAAATAGTAACCGACAAATATGCAAGAAAATAAATCCTGCCGATTACCTTTGAAATAGTAACCGACGAATATGCATGAAAAATACATCATGTCGATTACCTTTGAAATAGTAACCAACGAATGTGCTGAAAATAAATCCTGTTGATTACCTTTGAAATAGTAACCGATGAATGTGCAGAAAATAAATCCTGCCAATTACCTTTGAAATAGTAACCGACGAATGTGCTGAAAATAAATCCTGCTGATTACCTTTGAAATAGTAACCGACGAATATGCATGAAAATAAATCATGTCGATTACCTTTGAAATGGTAATCGACGAATGTATGGGAAAATAAATCTTGCCGATTACCTTTGAAATGGTAAACGATGAATGTGGAGAAAATAAATCCTGCCGATTACCTTTGAAATAGTAACCGACGACTATGCATGAAAATAAATCATGCCGACTACCTTTGAAATGGTAACCGTCAAATGCGCAGAAAATAAATCCTGCCGATTACCTTTGAAATTGTAACCGACGAATATGCATGAAAAATAAACCTTGCCAATTACTTTTGAAATAGTAACCGACGAATATGCATGAAAAATAAATCATGCTGATTACCTCTGAAATAGTAACCGACGAATGTGCTGAAAATAAATCCTATTGATTACCTTTGAACTAGTAACCGATGAATGTGCAGAAAATAAATCCTGCCAATTACCTTTGAAATTGTAACCGACGAATATGCATGAAAAATAAATCTTGCCAATTACTTTTGAAATAGTAACCGTCGAATATGCATGAAAAATAAATCATGCCGATTACCTTTGAAATAGTAACCCACGAATATGCATGAAAATAAATCCTGCCGATTACCTTTGAAATTGTAACCGACGAATATGCATGAAAAATAAACCTTGCCAATTACTTTTGAAATAGTAACCGACGAATATGCATGAAAAATAAATCATGCTGATTACCTCTGAAATAGTAACCGACGAATGTGCTGAAAATAAATCCTGTTGATTACCTTTGAACTAGTAACCGATGAATGTGCTGAAAATAAATCCTGTTGATTACCTTTGAAATAGTAACCGATGAATGTGCAGAAAATAAATCCTGCCAATTACCTTTGAAATAGTAACCGACGAATGTGCTGAAAATAAATCCTGCTGATTACCTTTGAAATAGTAACCGACGAATATGCATGAAAATAAATCATGTCGATTACCTTTGAAATGGTAATCGACGAATGTATGGGAAAATAAATCTTGCCGATTACCTTTGAAATGGTAAACGATGAATGTGGAGAAAATAAATCCTGCCGATTACCTTTGAAATAGTAACCGACGACTATGCATGAAAATAAATCATGCCGACTACCTTTGAAATGGTAACCGTCAAATGCGCAGAAAATAAATCCTGCCGATTACCTTTGAAATTGTAACCGACGAATATGCATGAAAAATAAACCTTGCCAATTACTTTTGAAATAGTAACCGACGAATATGCATGAAAAATAAATCATGCTGATTACCTCTGAAATAGTAACCGACGAATGTGCTGAAAATAAATCCTGTTGATTACCTTTGAACTAGTAACCGATGAATGTGCAGAAAATAAATCCTGCCAATTACCTTTGAAATTGTAACCGACGAATATGCATGAAAAATAAATCTTGCCAATTACTTTTGAAATAGTAACCGTCGAATATGCATGAAAAATAAATCATGCCGATTACCTTTGAAATAGTAACCCACGAATATGCATGAAAATAAATCCTGCCGATTACCTTTGAAATTGTAACCGACGAATATGCATGAAAAATAAACCTTGCCAATTACTTTTGAAATAGTAACCGACGAATATGCATGAAAAATAAATCATGCTGATTACCTCTGAAATAGTAACCGACGAATGTGCTGAAAATAAATCCTGTTGATTACCTTTGAACTAGTAACCGATGAATGTGCAGAAAATAAATCCTGCCAATTACCTTTGAAATTGTAACCGACGAATATGCATGAAAAATAAATCTTGCCAATTACTTTTGAAATAGTAACCGTCGAATATGCATGAAAAATAAATCATGCCGATTACCTTTGAAATAGTAACCCACGAATATGCATGAAAATAAATCCTGCCGATTACCTTTGAAATTGTAACCGACGAATATGCATGAAAAATAAACCTTGCCAATTACTTTTGAAATAGTAACCGACGAATATGCATGAAAAATAAATCATGCTGATTACCTCTGAAATAGTAACCGACGAATGTGCTGAAAATAAATCCTGTTGATTACCTTTGAACTAGTAACCGATGAATGTGCTGAAAATAAATCCTGTTGATTACCTTTGAAATAGTAACCGATGAATGTGCATGAAAAATAAATCTTGCCGATTACCTTTGAAATAGTAACCCACGATTGTGCTGAAAATAAATCCTGCTGATTACCTTTGAAATAGTAACCGACGAATATGCATGAAAATAAATCCTGTTTATTACCTTTGAAATGATAATCGACGAATGTGCATGAAAATAAATCTTGCCGATTACCTTTGAAATAGTAACCGACAAATATGCAAGAAAATAAATCCTGCCGATTACCTTTGAAATAGTAACCGACGAATATGCATGAAAAATACATCATGTCGATTGCCTTTGAAATAGTAACCAACGAATGTGCTGAAAATAAATCCTGTTGATTACCTTTGAAATAGTAACCGATGAATGTGCAGAAAATAAATCCTGCCAATTACCTTTGAAATAGTAACCGACGAATGTGCTGAAAATAAATCCTGCTGATTACCTTTGAAATAGTAACCGACGAATATGCATGAAAATAAATCATGTCGATTACCTTTGAAATGGTAATCGACGAATGTATGGGAAAATAAATCTTGCCGATTACCTTTGAAATGGTAAACGATGAATGTGGAGAAAATAAATCCTGCCGATTACCTTTGAAATAGTAACCGACGACTATGCATGAAAATAAATCATGTCGACTACCTTTGAAATGGTAACCGTCAAATGCGCAGAAAATAAATCCTGCCGATTACCTTTGAAATTGTAACCGACGAATATGCATGAAAAATAAACCTTGCCAATTACTTTTGAAATAGTAACCGACGAATATGCATGAAAAATAAATCATGCTGATTACCTCTGAAATAGTAAGCGACGAATGTGCTGAAAATAAATCCTGTTGACTACCTTTGAACTAGTAACCGATGAATGTGCAGAAAATAAATCCTGCCAATTACCTTTGAAATTGTAACCGACGAATATGCATGAAAAATAAACCTTGCCAATTACTTTTGAAATAGTAACCGACGAATATGCATGAAAAATAAATCATGTTGATTACCTCTGAAATAGTAACCGACGAATGTGCTGAAAATAAATCCTGTTGATTACCTTTGAACTAATAACCGATGAATGTGCAGAAAATAAATCCTGCCAATTACCTTTGAAATTGTAACCGACGAATATGCAAGAAAAATAAATCTTGCCAATTACTTTTGAAATAGTAACCGTCGAATATGCATGAAAAATAAATCATGCCGATTACCTTTGAAATAGTAACCCACGAATATGCATGAAAATAAATCCTGCCGATTACCTTTGAAATTGTAACCGTCGAATATGCATGAAAAATAAATCTTGCCGATTACCTTTGAAATAGTAACCCACGATTGTGCTGAAAATAAATCCTGCTGATTACCTTTGAAATAGTAACCGACGAATATGCATGAAAATAAATCCTGTTTATTACCTTTGAAATGATAATCGACGAATGTGCATGAAAATAAATCTTGCCGATTACCTTTGAAATAGTAACCGACAAATATGCAAGAAAATAAATCCTGCCGATTACCTTTGAAATAGTAACCGACGAATATGCATGAAAAATACATCATGTCGATTACCTTTGAAATAGTAACCAACGAATGTGCTGAAAATAAATCCTGTTGATTACCTTTGAAATAGTAACCGATGAATGTGCAGAAAATAAATCCTGCCAATTACCTTTGAAATAGTAACCGACGAATGTGCTGAAAATAAATCCTGCTGATTACCTTTGAAATAGTAACCGACGAATATGCATGAAAATAAATCATGTCGATTACCTTTGAAATGGTAATCGACGAATGTATGGGAAAATAAATCTTGCCGATTACCTTTGAAATGGTAAACGATGAATGTGGAGAAAATAAATCCTGCCGATTACCTTTGAAATAGTAACCGACGACTATGCATGAAAATAAATCATGCCGACTACCTTTGAAATGGTAACCGTCAAATGCGCAGAAAATAAATCCTGCCGATTACCTTTGAAATTGTAACCGACGAATATGCATGAAAAATAAACCTTGCCAATTACTTTTGAAATAGTAACCGACGAATATGCATGAAAAATAAATCATGCTGATTACCTCTGAAATAGTAACCGACGAATGTGCTGAAAATAAATCCTGTTGATTACCTTTGAACTAGTAACCGATGAATGTGCAGAAAATAAATCCTGCCAATTACCTTTGAAATTGTAACCGACGAATATGCATGAAAAATAAATCTTGCCAATTACTTTTGAAATAGTAACCGTCGAATATGCATGAAAAATAAATCATGCCGATTACCTTTGAAATAGTAACCCACGAATATGCATGAAAATAAATCCTGCCGATTACCTTTGAAATTGTAACCGTCGAATATGCATGAAAAATAAATCTTGCCGATTACCTTTGAAATAGTAACCCACGATTGTGCTGAAAATGAATCCTGCTGATTACCTTTGAAATAGTAACCGACGAATATGCATGAAAATAAATCCTGTTTATTACCTTTGAAATGATAATCGACGAATGTGCATGAAAATAAATCTTGCCGATTACCTTTGAAATAGTAACCGACAAATATGCAAGAAAATAAATCCTGCCGATTACCTTTGAAATAGTAACCGACGAATATGCATGAAAAATACATCATGTCGATTACCTTTGAAATAGTAACCAACGAATGTGCTGAAAATAAATCCTGTTGATTACCTTTGAAATAGTAACCGATGAATGTGCAGAAAATAAATCCTGCCAATTACCTTTGAAATAGTAACCGACGAATGTGCTGAAAATAAATCCTGCTGATTACCTTTGAAATAGTAACCGACGAATATGCATGAAAATAAATCATGTCGATTACCTTTGAAATGGTAATCGACGAATGTATGGGAAAATAAATCTTGCCGATTACCTTTGAAATGGTAAACGATGAATGTGGAGAAAATAAATCCTGCCGATTACCTTTGAAATAGTAACCGACGACTATGCATTAAAATAAATCATGCCGACTACCTTTGAAATGGTAACCGTCAAATGCGCAGAAAATAAATCCTGCCGATTACCTTTGAAATTGTAACCGACGAATATGCATGAAAAATAAACTTTGCCAATTACTTTTGAAATAGTAACCGACGAATATGCATGAAAAAATAAATCATGCTGATTACCTCTAAAATAGTAACCGACGAATGTGCTGAAAATAAATCCTGTTGATTACCTTTGAACTAGTAACCGATGAATGTGCATGAAAATAAATCTTGCCGATTACCTTTGAAATAGTAACCGACAAATATGCAAGAAAATAAATCCTGCCGATTACCTTTGAAATAGTAACCGACGAATATGCATGAAAAATACATCATGTCGATTACCTTTGAAATAGTAACCAACGAATGTGCTGAAAATAAATCCTGTTGATTACCTTTGAAATAGTAACCGATGAATGTGCAGAAAATAAATCCTGCCAATTACCTTTGAAATAGTAACCGACGAATGTGCTGAAAATAAATCCTGCTGATTACCTTTGAAATAGTAACCGACGAATATGCATGAAAATAAATCATGTCGATTACCTTTGAAATGGTAATCGACGAATGTATGGGAAAATAAATCTTGCCGATTACCTTTGAAATGGTAAACGATGAATGTGGAGAAAATAAATTCTGCCGATTACCTTTGAAATAGTAACCGACGACTATGCATTAAAATAAATCATGCCGACTACCTTTGAAATGGTAACCGTCAAATGCGCAGAAAATAAATCCTGCCGATTACCTTTGAAATTGTAACCGACGAATATGCATGAAAAATAAACCTTGCCAATTACTTTTGAAATAGTAACCGACGAATATGCATGAAAAATAAATCATGCTGATTACCTCTGAAATAGTAACCGACGAATGTGCTGAAAATGAATCCTGCTGATTACCTTTGAAATAGTAACCGACGAATATGCATGAAAATAAATCTTGTTTATTACCTTTGAAATGATAATCGACGAATGTGCATGAAAATAAATCTTGCCGATTACCTTTGAAATAGTAACCGACAAATATGCAAGAAAATAAATCCTGCCGATTACCTTTGAAATAGTAACCGACGAATATGCATGAAAAATACATCATGTCGATTACCTTTGAAATAGTAACCAACGAATGTGCTGAAAATAAATCCTGTTGATTACCTTTGAAATAGTAACCGATGAATGTGCAGAAAATAAATCCTACCAATTACCTTTGAAATAGTAACCGACGAATGTGCTGAAAATAAATCCTGCTGATTACCTTTGAAATAGTAACCGACGAATATGCATGAAAATAAATCATGTCGATTACCTTTGAAATGGTAATCGACGAATGTATGGGAAAATAAATCTTGCCGATTACCTTTGAAATGGTAAACGATGAATGTGGAGAAAATAAATCCTGCCGATTACCTTTGAAATAGTAACCGACGACTATGCATTAAAATAAATCATGCCGACTACCTTTGAAATGGTAACCGTCAAATGCGCAGAAAATAAATCCTGCCGATTACCTTTGAAATTGTAACCGACGAATATGCATGAAAAATAAACCTTGCCAATTACTTTTGAAATAGTAACCGACGAATATGCATGAAAAAATAAATCATGCTGATTACCTCTGAAATAGTAACCGACGAATGTGCTGAAAATAAATCCTGTTGATTACCTTTGAACTAGTAACCGATGAATGTGCATGAAAATAAATCTTGCCGATTACCTTTGAAATAGTAACCGACAAATATGCAAGAAAATAAATCCTGCCGATTACCTTTGAAATAGTAACCGACGAATATGCATGAAAAATACATCATGTCGATTACCTTTGAAATAGTAACCAACGAATGTGCTGAAAATAAATCCTGTTGATTACCTTTGAAATAGTAACCGATGAATGTGCAGAAAATAAATCATGCCAATTACCTTTGAAATAGTAACCGACGAATGTGCTGAAAATAAATCCTGCTGATTACCTTTGAAATAGTAACCGACGAATATGCATGAAAATAAATCATGTCGATTACCTTTGAAATGGTAATCGACGAATGTATGGGAAAATAAATCTTGCCGATTACCTTTGAAATGGTAAACGATGAATGTGGAGAAAATAAATCCTGCCGATTACCTTTGAAATAGTAACCGACGACTATGCATTAAAATAAATCATGCCGACTACCTTTGAAATGGTAACCGTCAAATGCGCAGAAAATAAATCCTGCCGATTACCTTTGAAATTGTAACCGACGAATATGCATGAAAAATAAACCTTGCCAATTACTTTTGAAATAGTAACCGACGAATATGCATGAAAAATAAATCATGCTGATTACCTCTGAAATAGTAACCGACGAATGTGCTGAAAATAAATCCTGTTGATTACCTTTGAACTAGTAACCGATGAATGTGCAGAAAATAAATCCTGCCAATTACCTTTGAAATTGTAACCGACGAATATGCATGAAAAATAAATCTTGCCAATTACTTTTGAAATAGTAACCGTCGAATATGCATGAAAAATAAATCATGCCGATTACCTTTGAAATAGTAACCCAAGAATATGCATGAAAATAAATCCTGCCGATTACCTTTGAAATTGTAACCGTCGAATATGCATGAAAAATAAATCTTGCCGATTACCTTTGAAATAGTAACCCACGATTGTGCTGAAAATGAATCCTGCTGATTACCTTTGAAATAGTAACCGACGAATATGCATGAAAATAAATCCTGTTTATTACCTTTGAAATGATAATCGACGAATGTGCATGAAAATAAATCTTGCCGATTACCTTTGAAATAGTAACCGACAAATATGCAAGAAAATAAATCCTGCCGATTACCTTTGAAATAGTAACCGACGAATATGCATGAAAAATACATCATGTCGATTACCTTTGAAATAGTAACCAACGAATGTGCTGAAAATAAATCCTGTTGATTACCTTTGAAATAGTAACCGATGAATGTGCAGAAAATAAATCCTGCCAATTACCTTTGAAATAGTAACCGATGAATGTGCTGAAAATAAATCCTGCTGATTACCTTTGAAATAGTAACCGACGAATATGCATGAAAATAAATCATGTCGATTACCTTTGAAATGGTAATCGACGAATGTATGGGAAAATAAATCTTGCCGATTACCTTTGAAATGGTAAACGATGAATGTGGAGAAAATAAATCCTGCCGATTACCTTTGAAATAGTAACCAACGACTATGCATTAAAATAAATCATGCCGACTACCTTTGAAATGGTAACCGTCAAATGCGCAGAAAATAAATCCTGCCGATTACCTTTGAAATTGTAACCGACGAATATGCATGAAAAATAAACCTTGCCAATTACTTTTGAAATAGTAACCGACGAATATGCATGAAAAATAAATCATGCTGATTACCTCTGAAATAGTAACCGACGAATGTGCTGAAAATAAATCTTGTTGATTACCTTTGAACTAGTAACCGATGAATGTGCAGAAAATAAATCCTGCCAATTACCTTTGAAATTGTAACCGACGAATATGCATGAAAAATAAACCTTGCCAATTACTTTTGAAATAGTAACCGACGAATATGCATGAAAAATAAATCATGCTGATTACCTCTGAAATAGTAACCGACGAATGTGCTGAAAATAAATCCTGTTGATTACCTTTGAACTAGTAACCGATGAATGTGCAGAAAATAAATCCTGCCAATTACCTTTGAAATTGTAACCGACGAATATGCATGAAAAATAAATCTTGCCAATTACTTTTGAAATAGTAACCGTCGAATATGCATGAAAAATAAATCATGCCGATTACCTTTGAAATAGTAACCCAAGAATATGCATGAAAATAAATCCTGCCGATTACCTTTGAAATTGTAACCGTCGAATATTCATGAAAAATAAATCTTGCCGATTACCTTTGAAATAGTAACCCACGATTGTGCTGAAAATGAATCCTGCTGATTACCTTTGAAATAGTAACCGACGAATATGCATGAAAATAAATCCTGTTTATTACCTTTGAAATGATAATCGACGAATGTGCATGAAAATAAATCTTGCCGATTACCTTTGAAATAGTAACCGACAAATATGCAAGAAAATAAATCCTGCCGATTACCTTTGAAATAGTAACCGACGAATATGCATGAAAAATACATCATGTCGATTACCTTTGAAATAGTAACCAACGAATGTGCTGAAAATAAATCCTGTTGATTACCTTTGAAATAGTAACCGATGAATGTGCAGAAAATAAATCCTGCCAATTACCTTTGAAATAGTAACCGATGAATGTGCTGAAAATAAATCCTGCTGATTACCTTTGAAATAGTAACCGACGAATATGCATGAAAATAAATCATGTCGATTACCTTTGAAATGGTAATCGACGAATGTATGGGAAAATAAATCTTGCCGATTACCTTTGAAATGGTAAACGATGAATGTGGAGAAAATAAATCCTGCCGATTACCTTTGAAATAGTAACCAACGACTATGCATTAAAATAAACCTTGCCAATTACTTTTGAAATAGTAACCGACGAATATGCATGAAAAATAAATCATGCTGATTACCTCTGAAATAGTAACCGACGAATGTGCTGAAAATAAATCTTGTTGATTACCTTTGAACTAGTAACCGATGAATGTGCAGAAAATAAATCCTGCCAATTACCTTTGAAATTGTAACCGACGAATATGCATGAAAAATAAATCTTGCCAATTACTTTTGAAATAGTAACCGTCGAATATGCATGAAAAATAAATCATGCCGATTACCTTTGAAATAGTAACCCAAGAATATGCATGAAAATAAATCCTGCCGATTACCTTTGAAATTGTAACCGTCGAATATGCATGAAAAATAAATCCTGCTGATTACCTTTGAAATAGTAACCGACGAATATGCATGAAAATAAATCATGTCGATTACCTTTGAAATGGTAATCGACGAATGTATGGGAAAATAAATCTTGCCGATTACCTTTGAAATGGTAAACGATGAATGTGGAGAAAATAAATCCTGCCGATTACCTTTGAAATAGTAACCGACGACTATGCATGAAAATAAATCATGCCGACTACCTTTGAAATGGTAACCGTCAAATGCGCAGAAAATAAATCCTGCCGATTGCCTTTGAAATTGTAACCGACGAATATGCATGAAAAATAAACCTTGCCAATTACTTTTGAAATAGTAACCGACGAATATGCATGAAAAATAAATCATGTTGATTACCTCTGAAATAGTAACCGACGAATGTGCTGAAAATAAATCCTGTTGATTACCTTTGAACTAGTAACCGATGAATGTGCAGAAAATAAATCCTGCCAATTACCTTTGAAATTGTAACCGACGAATATGCATGAAAAATAAATCTTGCCAATTACTTTTGAAATAGTAACCGTCGAATATGCATGAAAAATAAATCATGCCGATTACCTTTGAAATAGTAACCCACGAATATGCATGAAAATAAATCCTGCCGATTACCTTTGAAATTGTAACCGTCGAATATGCATGAAAAATAAATCTTGCCGATTACCTTTGAAATAGTAACCCACGATTGTGCTGAAAATAAATCCTGCTGATTACCTTTGAAATTGTAACCGACGAATATGCATGAAAATAAATCATGTCGTTTACCTTTGAAATGGTAATCGACGAATGTATGGGAAAATAAATCTTGCCGATTACCTTTGAAATGGTAAACGATGAATGTGGAGAAAATAAATCCTGCCGATTACCTTTGAAATAGTAACCGACGACTATGCATTAAAATAAATCATGCCGACTACCTTTGAAATGGTAACCGTCAAATGCGCAGAAAATAAATCCTGTCGATTACCTTTGAAATTGTAACCGACGAATATGCATGAAAAATAAACCTTGCCAATTACTTTTGAAATAGTAACCGACGAATATGCATGAAAAATAAATCATGTTGATTACCTCTGAAATAGTAACCGACGAATGTGCTGAAAATAAATCCTGTTGATTACCTTTGAACTAGTAACCGATGAATGTGCATGAAAATAAATCTTGCCGATTACCTTTGAAATAGTAACCGACAAATATGCAAGAAAATAAATCCTGCCGATTACCTTTGAAATAGTAACCGACGAATATGCATGAAAAATACATCATGTCGATTACCTTTGAAATAGTAACCAACGAATGTGCTGAAAATAAATCTTGTTGATTACCTTTGAAATAGTAACCGATGAATGTGCAGAAAATAAATCCTGCCAATTACCTTTGAAATAGTAACCGACGAATGTGCTGAAAATAAATCCTGCTGATTACCTTTGAAATAGTAACCGACGAATATGCATGAAAATAAATCATGTCGATTACCTTTGAAATGGTAATCGACGAATGTATGGGAAAATAAATCTTGCCGATTACCTTTGAAATGGTAAACGATGAATATGGAGAAAATAAATCCTGCCGATTACCTTTGAAATAGTAACCGACGACTATGCATTAAAATAAATCATGCCGACTACCTTTGAAATGGTAACCGTCAAATGCGCAGAAAATAAATCCTGCCGATTACCTTTGAAATTGTAACCGACGAATATGCATGAAAAATAAATCTTGCCAATTACTTTTGAAATAGTAACCGTCGAATATGCATGAAAAATAAATCATGCCGATTACCTTTGAAATAGTAACCCACGAATATGCATGAAAATAAATCCTGCTGATTACCTTTGAAATTGTAACCGTCGAATATGCATGAAAAATAAATCTTGCCGATTACCTTTGAAATAGTAACCCACGATTGTGCTGAAAATAAATCCTGCTGATTACCTTTGAAATTGTAACCGACGAATATGCATGAAAATAAATCATGTCGATTACCTTTGAAATGGTAATCGACGAATGTATGGGAAAATAAATTTTGCCGATTACCTTTGAAATGGTAAACGATGAGTGTAGAGAAAATAAATCCTGCCGATTACCTTTGAAATAGTAACCGACGACTATGCATTAAAATAAATCATGCCGACTACCTTTGAAATGGTAACCGTCAAATGCGCAGAAAATAAATCCTGCCGATTACCTTTGAAATTGTAACCGACGAATATGCATGAAAAATAAACCTTGCCAATTACTTTTGAAATAGTAACCGACGAATATGCATGAAAAATAAATCATGTTGATTACCTCTGAAATAGTAACCGACGAATGTGCTGAAAATAAATCCTGTTGATTACCTTTGAACTAGTAACCGATGAATGTGCATGAAAATAAATCTTGCCGATTACCTTTGAAATAGTAACCGACAAATATGCAAGAAAATAAATCCTGCCGATTACCTTTGAAATAGTAACCGACGAATATGCATGAAAAATACATCATGTCGATTACCTTTGAAATAGTAACCAACGAATGTGCTGAAAATAAATCCTGTTGATTACCTTTGAAATAGTAACCGATGAATGTGCAGAAAATAAATCCTGCCAATTACCTTTGAAATAGTAACCGACGAATATGCATGAAAATAAATCATGTCGATTACCTTTGAAATGGTAATCGACGAATGTATGGGAAAATAAATCTTGCCGATTACCTTTGAAATGGTAAACGATGAATGTGGAGAAAATAAATCCTGCCGATTACCTTTGAAATAGTAACCGACGACTATGCATTAAAATAAATCATGCCGACTACCTTTGAAATGGTAACCGTCAAATGCGCAGAAAATAAATCCTGCCGATTACCTTTGAAATTGTAACCGACGAATATGCATGAAAAATAAACCTTGCCAATTACTTTTGAAATAGTAACCGACGAATATGCATGAAAAATAAATCATGCTGATTACCTCTGAAATAGTAACCGACGAATGTGCTGAAAATAAATCCTGTTGATTACCTTTGAACTAGTAACCGATGAATGTGCAGAAAATAAATCCTGCCAATTACCTTTGAAATTGTAACCGACGAATATGCATGAAAAATAAATCTTGCCAATTACTTTTGAAATAGTAACCGTCGAATATGCATGAAAAATAAATCATGCCGATTACCTTTGAAATAGTAACCCAAGAATATGCATGAAAATAAATCCTGCCGATTACCTTTGAAATTGTAACCGTCGAATATGCATGAAAAATAAATCTTGCTGATTACCTTTGAAATAGTAACCCACGATTGTGCTGAAAATAAATCCTGCTGATTACCTTTGAAATAGTAACCGACGAATATGTATGAAAATAAATCCTGTTTATTACCTTTGAAATGATAATCGACGAATGTGCATGAAAATAAATCTTGCCGATTACCTTTGAAATAGTAACCGACAAATATGCAAGAAAATAAATCCTGCCGATTAACTTTGAAATAGTAACCGACGAATATGCATGAAAAATACATCATGTCGATTACCTTTGTAATAGTAACCGACGAATGTGCTGAAAATAAATCATGTTGATTACCTTTGAAATAGTAACCGATGAATGTGCAGAAAATAAATCCTGCCAATTACCTTTGAAATAGTAACCGACGAATGTGCTGAAAATAAATCCTGCTGATTACCTTTGAAATAGTAACCGACGAATATGCATGAAAATAAATCATGTCGATTACCTTTGAAATGGTAATCGACGAATATATGGGAAAATAAATCTTGCCGATTACCTTTGAAATGGTAAACGATGAATGTGGAGAAAATAAATCCTGCCGATTACCTTTGAAATAGTAACCGACGACTATGCATGAAAATAAATCATGCCGACTACCTTTGAAATGGTAACCGTCAAATGCGCAGAAAATAAATCCTGCCGATTACCTTTGAAATTGTAACCGACGAATATGCATGAAAAATAAACCTTGCCAATTACTTTTGAAATAGTAACCGTCGAATATGCATGAAAAATAAATCATGCCGATTACCTTTGAAATAGTAACCCAAGAATATGCATGAAAATAAATCCTGCCGATTACCTTTGAAATTGTAACCGTCGAATATTCATGAAAAATAAATCTTGCCGATTACCTTTGAAATAGTAACCCACGATTGTGCTGAAAATGAATCCTGCTGATTACCTTTGAAATAGTAACCGACGAATATGCATGAAAATAAATCCTGTTTATTACCTTTGAAATGATAATCGACGAATGTGCATGAAAATAAATCTTGCCGATTACCTTTGAAATAGTAACCGACAAATATGCAAGAAAATAAATCCTGCCGATTACCTTTGAAATAGTAACCGACGAATATGCATGAAAAATACATCATGTCGATTACCTTTGAAATAGTAACCAACGAATGTGCTGAAAATAAATCCTGTTGATTACCTTTGAAATAGTAACCGATGAATGTGCAGAAAATAAATCCTGCCAATTACCTTTGAAATAGTAACCGATGAATGTGCTGAAAATAAATCCTGCTGATTACCTTTGAAATAGTAACCGACGAATATGCATGAAAATAAATCATGTCGATTACCTTTGAAATGGTAATCGACGAATGTATGGGAAAATAAATCTTGCCGATTACCTTTGAAATGGTAAACGATGAATGTGGAGAAAATAAATCCTGCCGATTACCTTTGAAATAGTAACCAACGACTATGCATTAAAATAAACCTTGCCAATTACTTTTGAAATAGTAACCGACGAATATGCATGAAAAATAAATCATGCTGATTACCTCTGAAATAGTAACCGACGAATGTGCTGAAAATAAATCTTGTTGATTACCTTTGAACTAGTAACCGATGAATGTGCAGAAAATAAATCCTGCCAATTACCTTTGAAATTGTAACCGACGAATATGCATGAAAAATAAATCTTGCCAATTACTTTTGAAATAGTAACCGTCGAATATGCATGAAAAATAAATCATGCCGATTACCTTTGAAATAGTAACCCAAGAATATGCATGAAAATAAATCCTGCCGATTACCTTTGAAATTGTAACCGTCGAATATGCATGAAAAATAAATCCTGCTGATTACCTTTGAAATAGTAACCGACGAATATGCATGAAAATAAATCATGTCGATTACCTTTGAAATGGTAATCGACGAATGTATGGGAAAATAAATCTTGCCGATTACCTTTGAAATGGTAAACGATGAATGTGGAGAAAATAAATCCTGCCGATTACCTTTGAAATAGTAACCGACGACTATGCATGAAAATAAATCATGCCGACTACCTTTGAAATGGTAACCGTCAAATGCGCAGAAAATAAATCCTGCCGATTGCCTTTGAAATTGTAACCGACGAATATGCATGAAAAATAAACCTTGCCAATTACTTTTGAAATAGTAACCGACGAATATGCATGAAAAATAAATCATGTTGATTACCTCTGAAATAGTAACCGACGAATGTGCTGAAAATAAATCCTGTTGATTACCTTTGAACTAGTAACCGATGAATGTGCAGAAAATAAATCCTGCCAATTACCTTTGAAATTGTAACCGACGAATATGCATGAAAAATAAATCTTGCCAATTACTTTTGAAATAGTAACCGTCGAATATGCATGAAAAATAAATCATGCCGATTACCTTTGAAATAGTAACCCACGAATATGCATGAAAATAAATCCTGCCGATTACCTTTGAAATTGTAACCGTCGAATATGCATGAAAAATAAATCTTGCCGATTACCTTTGAAATAGTAACCCACGATTGTGCTGAAAATAAATCCTGCTGATTACCTTTGAAATTGTAACCGACGAATATGCATGAAAATAAATCATGTCGATTACCTTTGAAATGGTAATCGACGAATGTATGGGAAAATAAATCTTGCCGATTACCTTTGAAATGGTAAACGATGAATGTGGAGAAAATAAATCCTGCCGATTACCTTTGAAATAGTAACCGACGACTATGCATTAAAATAAATCATGCCGACTACCTTTGAAATGGTAACCGTCAAATGCGCAGAAAATAAATCCTGTCGATTACCTTTGAAATTGTAACCGACGAATATGCATGAAAAATAAACCTTGCCAATTACTTTTGAAATAGTAACCGACGAATATGCATGAAAAATAAATCATGTTGATTACCTCTGAAATAGTAACCGACGAATGTGCTGAAAATAAATCCTGTTGATTACCTTTGAACTAGTAACCGATGAATGTGCATGAAAATAAATCTTGCCGATTACCTTTGAAATAGTAACCGACAAATATGCAAGAAAATAAATCCTGCCGATTACCTTTGAAATAGTAACCGACGAATATGCATGAAAAATACATCATGTCGATTACCTTTGAAATAGTAACCAACGAATGTGCTGAAAATAAATCTTGTTGATTACCTTTGAAATAGTAACCGATGAATGTGCAGAAAATAAATCCTGCCAATTACCTTTGAAATAGTAACCGACGAATGTGCTGAAAATAAATCCTGCTGATTACCTTTGAAATAGTAACCGACGAATATGCATGAAAATAAATCATGTCGATTACCTTTGAAATGGTAATCGACGAATGTATGGGAAAATAAATCTTGCCGATTACCTTTGAAATGGTAAACGATGAATATGGAGAAAATAAATCCTGCCGATTACCTTTGAAATAGTAACCGACGACTATGCATTAAAATAAATCATGCCGACTACCTTTGAAATGGTAACCATCAAATGCGCAGAAAATAAATCCTGCCGATTACCTTTGAAATTGTAACCGACGAATATGCATGAAAAATAAATCTTGCCAATTACTTTTGAAATAGTAACCGTCGAATATGCATGAAAAATAAATCATGCCGATTACCTTTGAAATAGTAACCCACGAATATGCATGAAAATAAATCCTGCTGATTACCTTTGAAATTGTAACCGTCGAATATGCATGAAAAATAAATCTTGCCGATTACCTTTGAAATAGTAACCCACGATTGTGCTGAAAATAAATCCTGCTGATTACCTTTGAAATTGTAACCGACGAATATGCATGAAAATAAATCATGTCGATTACCTTTGAAATGGTAATCGACGAATGTATGGGAAAATAAATTTTGCCGATTACCTTTGAAATGGTAAACGATGAGTGTAGAGAAAATAAATCCTGCCGATTACCTTTGAAATAGTAACCGACGACTATGCATTAAAATAAATCATGCCGACTACCTTTGAAATGGTAACCGTCAAATGCGCAGAAAATAAATCCTGCCGATTACCTTTGAAATTGTAACCGACGAATATGCATGAAAAATAAACCTTGCCAATTACTTTTGAAATAGTAACCGACGAATATGCATGAAAAATAAATCATGTTGATTACCTCTGCAATAGTAACCGACGAATGTGCTGAAAATAAATCCTGTTGATTACCTTTGAACTAGTAACCGATGAATGTGCATGAAAATAAATCTTGCCGATTACCTTTGAAATAGTAACCGACAAATATGCAAGAAAATAAATCCTGCCGATTACCTTTGAAATAGTAACCGACGAATATGCATGAAAAATACATCATGTCGATTACCTTTGAAATAGTAACCAACGAATGTGCTGAAAATAAATCCTGTTGATTACCTTTGAAATAGTAACCGATGAATGTGCAGAAAATAAATCCTGCCAATTACCTTTGAAATAGTAACCGACGAATATGCATGAAAATAAATCATGTCGATTACCTTTGAAATGGTAATCGACGAATGTATGGGAAAATAAATCTTGCCGATTACCTTTGAAATGGTAAACGATGAATGTGGAGAAAATAAATCCTGCCGATTACCTTTGAAATAGTAACCGACGACTATGCATTAAAATAAATCATGCCGACTACCTTTGAAATGGTAACCGTCAAATGCGCAGAAAATAAATCCTGCCGATTACCTTTGAAATTGTAACCGACGAATATGCATGAAAAATAAACCTTGCCAATTACTTTTGAAATAGTAACCGACGAATATGCATGAAAAATAAATCATGCTGATTACCTCTGAAATAGTAACCGACGAATGTGCTGAAAATAAATCCTGTTGATTACCTTTGAACTAGTAACCGATGAATGTGCAGAAAATAAATCCTGCCAATTACCTTTGAAATTGTAACCGACGAATATGCATGAAAAATAAATCTTGCCAATTACTTTTGAAATAGTAACCGTCGAATATGCATGAAAAATAAATCATGCCGATTACCTTTGAAATAGTAACCCAAGAATATGCATGAAAATAAATCCTGCCGATTACCTTTGAAATAGTAACCGACGACTATGCATTAAAATAAATCATGCCGACTACCTTTGAAATGGTAACCGTCAAATGCGCAGAAAATAAATCCTGCCGATTACCTTTGAAATTGTAACCGACGAATATGCATGAAAAATAAATCTTGCCAATTACTTTTGAAATAGTAACCGTCGAATATGCATGAAAAATAAATCATGCCGATTACCTTTGAAATAGTAACCCACGAATATGCATGAAAATAAATCCTGCTGATTACCTTTGAAATTGTAACCGTCGAATATGCATGAAAAATAAATCTTGCCGATTACCTTTGAAATAGTAACCCACGATTGTGCTGAAAATAAATCCTGCTGATTACCTTTGAAATTGTAACCGACGAATATGCATGAAAATAAATCATGTCGATTACCTTTGAAATGGTAATCGACGAATGTATGGGAAAATAAATTTTGCCGATTACCTTTGAAATGGTAAACGATGAGTGTAGAGAAAATAAATCCTGCCGATTACCTTTGAAATAGTAACCGACGACTATGCATTAAAATAAATCATGCCGACTACCTTTGAAATGGTAACCGTCAAATGCGCAGAAAATAAATCCTGCCGATTACCTTTGAAATTGTAACCGACGAATATGCATGAAAAATAAACCTTGCCAATTACTTTTGAAATAGTAACCGACGAATATGCATGAAAAATAAATCATGTTGATTACCTCTGCAATAGTAACCGACGAATGTGCTGAAAATAAATCCTGTTGATTACCTTTGAACTAGTAACCGATGAATGTGCATGAAAATAAATCTTGCCGATTACCTTTGAAATAGTAACCGACAAATATGCAAGAAAATAAATCCTGCCGATTACCTTTGAAATAGTAACCGACGAATATGCATGAAAAATACATCATGTCGATTACCTTTGAAATAGTAACCAACGAATGTGCTGAAAATAAATCCTGTTGATTACCTTTGAAATAGTAACCGATGAATGTGCAGAAAATAAATCCTGCCAATTACCTTTGAAATAGTAACCGACGAATATGCATGAAAATAAATCATGTCGATTACCTTTGAAATGGTAATCGACGAATGTATGGGAAAATAAATCTTGCCGATTACCTTTGAAATGGTAAACGATGAATGTGGAGAAAATAAATCCTGCCGATTACCTTTGAAATAGTAACCGACGACTATGCATTAAAATAAATCATGCCGACTACCTTTGAAATGGTAACCGTCAAATGCGCAGAAAATAAATCCTGCCGATTACCTTTGAAATTGTAACCGACGAATATGCATGAAAAATAAACCTTGCCAATTACTTTTGAAATAGTAACCGACGAATATGCATGAAAAATAAATCATGCTGATTACCTCTGAAATAGTAACCGACGAATGTGCTGAAAATAAATCCTGTTGATTACCTTTGAACTAGTAACCGATGAATGTGCAGAAAATAAATCCTGCCAATTACCTTTGAAATTGTAACCGACGAATATGCATGAAAAATAAATCTTGCCAATTACTTTTGAAATAGTAACCGTCGAATATGCATGAAAAATAAATCATGCCGATTACCTTTGAAATAGTAACCCAAGAATATGCATGAAAATAAATCCTGCCGATTACCTTTGAAATTGTAACCGTCGAATATGCATGAAAAATAAATCTTGCTGATTACCTTTGAAATAGTAACCCACGATTGTGCTGAAAATAAATCCTGCTGATTACCTTTGAAATAGTAACCGACGAATATGTATGAAAATAAATCCTGTTTATTACCTTTGAAATGATAATCGACGAATGTGCATGAAAATAAATCTTGCCGATTACCTTTGAAATAGTAACCGACAAATATGCAAGAAAATAAATCCTGCCGATTAACTTTGAAATAGTAACCGACGAATATGCATGAAAAATACATCATGTCGATTACCTTTGTAATAGTAACCGACGAATGTGCTGAAAATAAATCATGTTGATTACCTTTGAAATAGTAACCGATGAATGTGCAGAAAATAAATCCTGCCAATTACCTTTGAAATAGTAACCGACGAATGTGCTGAAAATAAATCCTGCTGATTACCTTTGAAATAGTAACCGACGAATATGCATGAAAATAAATCATGTCGATTACCTTTGAAATGGTAATCGACGAATGTATGGGAAAATAAATCTTGCCGATTACCTTTGAAATGGTAAACGATGAATGTGGAGAAAATAAATCCTGCCGATTACCTTTGAAATAGTAACCGACGACTATGCATTAAAATAAATCATGCCGACTAGCTTTGAAATGGTAACCGTCAAATGCGCAGAAAATAAAT
Organism: Medicago lupulina; assembly: GCA_958299785.1. Classification (NCBI taxonomy): domain Eukaryota; kingdom Viridiplantae; phylum Streptophyta; class Magnoliopsida; order Fabales; family Fabaceae; genus Medicago; species Medicago lupulina. The sequence goes on along the minus strand of OY283144.1, from coordinate 47,994,903 downwards.
CCTGCCGATTACCTTTGAAATTGTAACCGACGAATATGCATGAAAAATAAACCTTGCCAATTACTTTTGAAATAGTAACCGACGAATATGCATGAAAAATAAATCATGTTGATTACCTCTGAAATAGTAACCGACGAATGTGCTGAAAATAAATCCTGTTGATTACCTTTGAACTAGTAACCGATGAATGTGCAGAAAATAAATCCTGCCAATTACCTTTGAAATTGTAACCGACGAATATGCATGAAAAATAAATCTTGCCAATTACTTTTGAAATAGTAACCGTCGAATATGCATGAAAAATAAATCATGCCGATTACCTTTGAAATAGTAACCCACGAATATGCATGAAAATAAATCCTGCCGATTACCTTTGAAATTGTAACCGTCGAATATGCATGAAAAATAAATCTTGCCGATTACCTTTGAAATAGTAACCCACGATTGTGCTGAAAATAAATCCTGCTGATTACCTTTGAAATAGTAACCGACGAATATGCATGAAAATAAATCCTGTTTATTACCTTTGAAATGATAATCGACGAATGTGCATGAAAATAAATCTTGCCGATTACCTTTGAAATAGTAACCGACAAATATGCAAGAAAATAAATCCTGCCGATTACCTTTTAAATAGTAACCGACGAATATGCATGAAAAATACATCATGTCGATTACCTTTGAAATAGTAACCAACGAATGTGCTGAAAATAAATCATGTTGATTACCTTTGAAATAGTAACCGATGAATGTGCAGAAAATAAATGCTGCCAATTACCTTTGAAATAGTAACCGACGAATGTGCTGAAAATAAATCCTGCTGATTACCTTTGAAATAGTAACCCACGAATATGCATGAAAATAAATCATGTCGATTACCTTTGAAATGGTAATCGACGAATGTATGGGAAAATAAATCTTGCCGATTACCTTTGAAATGGTAAACGATGAATGTGGAGAAAATAAATCCTGCCGATTACCTTTGAAATAGTAACCGACGACTATGCATTAAAATAAATCATGCCGACTACCTTTGAAATGGTAACCGTCAAATGCGCAGAAAATAAATCCTGCCGATTACCTTTTAAATTGTAACCGACGAATATGCATGAAAAATAAACCTTGCCAATTACTTTTGAAATAGTAACCGACGAATATGCATGAAAAATAAATCATGTTGATTACCTCTGAAATAGTAACCGACGAATGTGCTGAAAATAAATCCTGTTGATTACCTTTGAACTAGTAACCGATGAATGTGCAAAAAATAAATCCTGCCAATTACCTTTGAAATTGTAACCGACGAATATGCATGAAAAATAAATCTTGCCAATTACTTTTGAAATAGTAACCGTCGAATATGCATGAAAAATAAATCATGCCGATTACCTTTGAAATAGTAACCCACGAATATGCATGAAAATAAATCCTGCCGATTACCTTTGAAATTGTAACCGTCGAATATGCATGAAAAATAAATCTTGCCGATTACCTTTGAAATAGTAACCCACGATTGTGCTGAAAATAAATCCTGCTGATTACCTTTGAAATAGTAACCGACGAATATGCATGAAAATAAATCCTGTTTATTACCTTTGAAATGATAATCGACGAATGTGCATGAAAATAAATCTTGCCGATTACCTTTGAAATAGTAACCGACAAATATGCAAGAAAATAAATCCTGCCGATTACCTTTTAAATAGTAACCGACGAATATGCATGAAAAATACATCATGTCGATTACCTTTGAAATAGTAACCAACGAATGTGCTGAAAATAAATCATGTTGATTACCTTTGAAATAGTAACCGATGAATGTGCAGAAAATAAATGCTGCCAATTACCTTTGAAATAGTAACCGACGAATGTGCTGAAAATAAATCCTGCTGATTACCTTTGAAATAGTAACCCACGAATATGCATGAAAATAAATCATGTCGATTACCTTTGAAATGGTAATCGACGAATGTATGGGAAAATAAATCTTGCCGATTACCTTTGAAATGGTAAACGATGAATGTGGAGAAAATAAATCCTGCCGATTACCTTTGAAATAGTAACCGACGACTATGCATTAAAATAAATCATGCCGACTACCTTTGAAATGGTAACCGTCAAATGCGCAGAAAATAAATCCTGCCGATTACCTTTTAAATTGTAACCGACGAATATGCATGAAAAATAAACCTTGCCAATTACTTTTGAAATAGTAACCGACGAATATGCATGAAAAATAAATCATGTTGATTACCTCTGAAATAGTAACCGACGAATGTGCTGAAAATAAATCCTGTTGATTACCTTTGAACTAGTAACCGATGAATGTGCAAAAAATAAATCCTGCCAATTACCTTTGAAATTGTAACCAACGAATATGCATGAAAAATAAATCTTGCCAATTACTTTTGAAATAGTAACCGTCGAATATGCATGAAAAATAAATCATGCCGATTACCTTTGAAATAGTAACCCACGAATATGCATGAAAATAAATCCTGCCGATTACCTTTGAAATTGTAACCGTCGAATATGCATGAAAAATAAATCTTGCCGATTACCTTTGAAATAGTAACCCACGATTGTGCTGAAAATAAATCCTGCTGATTACCTTTGAAATAGTAACCGACGAATATGCATGAAAATAAATCCTGTTTATTACCTTTGAAATGATAATCGACGAATGTGCATGAAAATAAATCTTGCCAATTACCTTTGAAATAGTAACCGACAAATATGCAAGAAAATAAATCCTGCCGATTACCTTTTAAATAGTAACCGACGAATATGCATGAAAAATACATCATGTCGATTACCTTTGAAATAGTAACCAACGAATGTGCTGAAAATAAATCCTGTTGATTACCTTTGAAATAGTAACCGATGAATGTGCAGAAAATAAATGCTGCCAATTACCTTTGAAATAGTAACCGACGAATGTGCTGAAAATAAATCCTGCTGATTACCTTTGAAATAGTAACCCACGAATATGCATGAAAATAAATCATGTCGATTACCTTTGAAATGGTAATCGACGAATGTATGGGAAAATAAATCTTGCCGATTACCTTTGAAATGGTAAACGATGAATGTGGAGAAAATAAATCCTGCCGATTACCTTTGAAATAGTAACCGACGACTATGCATTAAAATAAATCATGCCGACTACCTTTGAAATGGTAACCGTCAAATGCACAGAAAATAAATCCTGCCGATTACCTTTGAAATTGTAACCGACGAATATGCATGAAAAAATAAACCTTGCCAATTACTTTTGAAATAGTAACCGACGAATATGCATGAAAAATAAATCATGCTGATTACCTCTGAAATAGTAACCGACGAATGTGCTGAAAATAAATCTTGTTGATTACCTTTGAACTAGTAACCGATGAATGTGCATGAAAATAAATCTTGCCGATTACCTTTGAAATAGTAACCGACGAATGTGCTGAAAATAAATCCTGCTGATTACCTTTGAAATAGTAACCGACGAATATGCATGAAAATAAATCATGTCGATTACCTTTGAAATGGTAATCGACGAATGTATGGGAAAATAAATCTTGCCGATTACCTTTGAAATCGTAAACGATGAATGTGGAGAAAATAAATCCTGCCGATTACCTTTGAAATAGTAACCGACGACTATGCATTAAAATAAATCATGCCGACTACCTTTGAAATGGTAACCATCAAATGCACAGAAAATAAATCCTGCCGATTACCTTTGAAATTGTAACCGACGAATATGCATGAAAAATACATCATGTCGATTACCATTGAAATAGTAACTGACGAATGTGCTGAAAATAAATCCTGTTGATTACCTTTGAAATAGTAACCGATGAATGTGCAGAAAATAAATCCTGCCAATTACCTTTGAAATAGTAACCGACGAATGTGCTGAAAATAAATCCTGCTGATTACCTTTGAAATAGTAACCGACGAATATGCATGAAAATAAATCATGTCGATTACCTTTGAAATGGTAATCGACGAATGTATGGGAAAATAAATCTTGCCGATTACCTTTGAAATGGTAAACGATGAATGTGGAGAAAATAAATCCTGCCGATTACCTTTGAAATAGTAACCGACGACTATGCATGAAAATAAATCATGCCGACTACCTTTGAAATGGTAACCGTCAAATGCGCAGAAAATAAATCTTGCCGATTACCTTTGAAATTGTAACCGACGAATATGCATGAAAAATAAACCTTGCCAATTACTTTTGAAATAGTAACCGACGAATATGCATGAAAAATAAATCATGTTGATTACCTCTGAAATAGTAACCGACGAATGTGCTGAAAATAAATCCTGTTGATTACCTTTGAACTAATAACCGATGAATGTGCAGAAAATAAATCCTGCCAATTACCTTTGAAATTGTAACCGACGAATATGCATGAAAAATAAATCTTGCCAATTACTTTTGAAATAGTAACCGTCGAATATGCATGAAAAATAAATCATGCCGATTACCTTTGAAATAGTAACCCACGAATATGCATGAAAATAAATCCTGCCGATTACCTTTGAAATTGTAACCGTCGAATATGCATGAAAAATAAATCTTGCCGATTACCTTTGAAATAGTAACCCACGATTGTGCTGAATATAAATCCTGCTGATTACCTTTGAAATTGTAACCGACGAATATGCATGAAAAATAAATCTTGCCAATTACTTTTGAAATAGTAACCGTCGAATATGCATGAAAAATAAATCATGCCGATTACCTTTGAAATAGTAACCCACGAATATGCATGAAAATAAATCCTGCCGATTACCTTTGAAATTGTAACCGTCGAATATGCATGAAAAATAAATCTTGTCGATTACCTTTGAAATAGTAACCCACGATTGTGCTTAAAATAAATCCTGCTGATTACCTTTGAAATAGTAACCGACGAATATGCATGAAAATAAATCCTGTTTATTACCTTTGAAATGATAATCGACGAATGTGCATGAAAATAAATCTTGCCGATTACCTTTGAAATAGTAACCGACAAATATGCAAGAAAATAAATCCTGCCGATTACCTTTGAAATAGTAACCGACGAATATGCATGAAAAATAAATCATGTCGATTACCTTTAAAATAGTAACCAACGAATGTGCTGAAAATAAATCCTGTTAATTACCTTTGAAATAGTAACCGATGAATGTGCAGAAAATAAATCCTGCCAATTACCTTTGAAATAGTAACCGACGAATGTGCTGAAAATAAATCCTGCTGATTACCTTTGAAATAGTAACCGACGAATATGCATGAAAATAAATCATGTCGATTACCTTTGAAATGGTAATCGACGAATGTATGGGAAAACAAATCTTGCCGATTACCTTTGAAATGGTAAACGATGAATGTGGAGAAAATAAATCCTGCCGATTACCTTTGAAATAGTAACCGACGACTATGCATTAAAATAAATCATGCCGACTACCTTTGAAATGGTAACCGTCAAATGCACAGAAAATAAATCCTGCCGATTACCTTTGAAATTGTAACCGACGAATATGCATGAAAAAATAAACCTTGCCAATTACTTTTGAAATAGTAACCGACGAATATGCATGAAAAATAAATCATGCTGATTACCTCTGAAATAGTAACCGACGAATGTGCTGAAAATAAATCTTGTTGATTACCTTTGAACTAGTAACCGATGAATGTGCATGAAAATAAATCTTGCCGATTACCTTTGAAATAGTAACCGACGAATGTGCTGAAAATAAATCCTGCTGATTACCTTTGAAATAGTAACCGACGAATATGCATGAAAATAAATCATGTCGATTACCTTTGAAATGGTAATCGACGAATGTATGGGAAAATAAATCTTGCCGATTACCTTTGAAATCGTAAACGATGAATGTGGAGAAAATAAATCCTGCCGATTACCTTTGAAATAGTAACCGACGACTATGCATTAAAATAAATCATGCCGACTACCTTTGAAATGGTAACCATCAAATGCACAGAAAATAAATCCTGCCGATTACCTTTGAAATTGTAACCGACGAATATGCATGAAAAATACATCATGTCGATTACCATTGAAATAGTAACTGACGAATGTGCTGAAAATAAATCCTGTTGATTACCTTTGAAATAGTAACCGATGAATGTGCAGAAAATAAATCCTGCCAATTACCTTTGAAATAGTAACCGACGAATGTGCTGAAAATAAATCCTGCTGATTACCTTTGAAATAGTAACCGACGAATATGCATGAAAATAAATCATGTCGATTACCTTTGAAATGGTAATCGACGAATGTATGGGAAAATAAATCTTGCCGATTACCTTTGAAATGGTAAACGATGAATGTGGAGAAAATAAATCCTGCCGATTACCTTTGAAATAGTAACCGACGACTATGCATGAAAATAAATCATGCCGACTACCTTTGAAATGGTAACCGTCAAATGCGCAGAAAATAAATCTTGCCGATTACCTTTGAAATTGTAACCGACGAATATGCATGAAAAATAAACCTTGCCAATTACTTTTGAAATAGTAACCGACGAATATGCATGAAAAATAAATCATGTTGATTACCTCTGAAATAGTAACCGACGAATGTGCTGAAAATAAATCCTGTTGATTACCTTTGAACTAATAACCGATGAATGTGCAGAAAATAAATCCTGCCAATTACCTTTGAAATTGTAACCGACGAATATGCATGAAAAATAAATCTTGCCAATTACTTTTGAAATAGTAACCGTCGAATATGCATGAAAAATAAATCATGCCGATTACCTTTGAAATAGTAACCCACGAATATGCATGAAAATAAATCCTGCCGATTACCTTTGAAATTGTAACCGTCGAATATGCATGAAAAATAAATCTTGCCGATTACCTTTGAAATAGTAACCCACGATTGTGCTGAATATAAATCCTGCTGATTACCTTTGAAATTGTAACCGACGAATATGCATGAAAAATAAATCTTGCCAATTACTTTTGAAATAGTAACCGTCGAATATGCATGAAAAATAAATCATGCCGATTACCTTTGAAATAGTAACCCACGAATATGCATGAAAATAAATCCTGCCGATTACCTTTGAAATTGTAACCGTCGAATATGCATGAAAAATAAATCTTGTCGATTACCTTTGAAATAGTAACCCACGATTGTGCTTAAAATAAATCCTGCTGATTACCTTTGAAATAGTAACCGACGAATATGCATGAAAATAAATCCTGTTTATTACCTTTGAAATGATAATCGACGAATGTGCATGAAAATAAATCTTGCCGATTACCTTTGAAATAGTAACCGACAAATATGCAAGAAAATAAATCCTGCCGATTACCTTTGAAATAGTAACCGACGAATATGCATGAAAAATAAATCATGTCGATTACCTTTAAAATAGTAACCAACGAATGTGCTGAAAATAAATCCTGTTAATTACCTTTGAAATAGTAACCGATGAATGTGCAGAAAATAAATCCTGCCAATTACCTTTGAAATAGTAACCGACGAATGTGCTGAAAATAAATCCTGCTGATTACCTTTGAAATAGTAACCGACGAATATGCATGAAAATAAATCATGTCGATTACCTTTGAAATGGTAATCGACGAATGTATGGGAAAACAAATCTTGCCGATTACCTTTGAAATGGTAAACGATGAATGTGGAGAAAATAAATCCTGCCGATTACCTTTGAAATAGTAACCGACGACTATGCATTAAAATAAATCATGCCGACTACCTTTGAAATGGTAACCGTCAAATGCGCAGAAAATAAATCCTGCCGATTACCTTTGAAATTGTAACCGACGAATATGCATGAAAAATAAACCTTGCCAATTACTTTTGAAATAGTAACCGACGAATATGCATGAAAAATAAATCATGCTGATTACCTCTGAAATAGTAACCGACGAATGTGCTGAAAATAAATCCTGTTGATTACCTTTGAACTAGTAACCGATGAATGTGCATGAAAATAAATCTTGTCGATTACCTTTGAAATAGTAACCGACAAATATGCAAGAAAATAAATCCTGCCGATTACCTTTGAAATAGTAACCGACGAATATGCATGAAAAATAAATCATGTCGATTACCTTTGAAATAGTAACCAACGAATGTGCTGAAAATAAATCCTGTTGATTACCTTTGAAATAGTAACCGATGAATGTGCAGAAAATAAATCCTGCCAATTACCTTTGAAATAGTAACCGACGAATGTGCTGAAAATAAATCCTGCTGATTACCTTTGAAATAGTAACCGACGAATATGCATGAAAATAAATCATGTCGATTACCTTTGAAATGGTAATCGACGAATGTATGGGAAAATAAATCTTGCCGATTACCTTTGAAATGGTAAACGATGAATGTGGAGAAAATAAATCCTGCCGATTACCTTTGAAATAGTAACCGACGACTATGCATGAAAATAAATCATGTCGATTACCTTTGAAATGGTAATCGACGAATGTATGGGAAAATAAATCTTGCTGATTACCTTTGAAATGGTAAACGATGAATGTGGAGAAAATAAATCCTGCCGATTACCTTTGAAATAGTAACCGACGACTATGCATTAAAATAAATCATGCCGACTACCTTTGAAATGGTAACCGTCAAATGCGCAGAAAATAAATCCTGCCGATTACCTTTGAAATTGTAACCGACGAATATGCATGAAAAATAAACCTTGCCAATTACTTTTGAAATAGTAACCGACGAATATGCATGAAAAATAAATCATGCTGATTACCTCTGAAATAGTAACCGACGAATGTGCTGAAAATAAATCCTGTTGATTACCTTTGAACTAGTAACCGATGAATGTGCATGAAAATAAATCTTGCCGATTACCTTTGAAATAGTAACCGACAAATATGCAAGAAAATAAATCCTGCCGATTACCTTTGAAATAGTAACCGACGAATATGCATGAAAAATACATCATGTCGATTACCTTTGAAATAGTAACCAACGAATGTGCTGAAAATAAATCCTGTTGATTACCTTTGAAATAATAACCGATGAATGTGCAGAAAATAAATCCTGCCAATTACCTTTGAAATAGTAACCGACGAATGTGCTGAAAATAAATCCTGCTGATTACCTTTGAAATAGTAACCGACGAATATGCATGAAAATAAATCATGTCGATTACCTTTGAAATGGTAATCGACGAATGTATGGGAAAATAAATCTTGCCGATTACCTTTGAAATGGTAAACGATGAATGTGGAGAAAATAAATCCTGCCGATTACCTTTGAAATAGTAACCGACGACTATGCATTAAAATAAATCATGCCGACTACCTTTGAAATGATAACCGTCAAATGCGCAGAAAATAAATCCTGCCGATTACCTTTGAAATTGTAACCGACGAATATGCATGAAAAATAAACCTTGCCAATTACTTTTGAAATAGTAACCGACGAATATGCATGAAAAATAAATCATGCTGATTACCTCTGAAATAGTAACCGACGAATGTGCTGAAATAAATCCTGTTGATTACCTTTGAACTAGTAACCGATGAATGTGCAGAAAATAAATCCTGCCAATTACCTTTGAAATTGTAACCGACGAATATGCATGAAAAATAAATCTTGCCAATTACTTTTGAAATAGTAACCGTCGAATATGCATGAAAAATAAATCATGCCGATTACCTTTGAAATAGTAACCCACGAATATGCATGAAAATAAATCCTGCCGATTACCTTTGAAATTGTAACCGTCGAATATGCATGAAAAATAAATCTTGCCGATTACCTTTGAAATAGTAACCCACGATTGTGCTGAAAATAAATCCTGCTGATTACCTTTGAAATAGTAACCGACGAATATGCATGAAAATAAATCCTGTTTATTACCTTTGAAATGATAATCGACGAATGTGCATGAAAATAAATCTTGCCGATTACCTTTGAAATAGTAACCGACAAATATGCAAGAAAATAAATCCTGCCGATTACCTTTGAAATTGTAACCGTCGAATATGCATGAAAAATAAATCTTGCCGATTACCTTTGAAATAGTAACCGACGAATATGCATGAAAAATAAATCATGCTGATTACCTCTGAAATAGTAACCGACGAATGTGCTGAAAATAAATCCTGTTGATTACCTTTGAACTAGTAACCGATGAATGTGCATGAAAATAAATCTTGCCGATTACCTTTGAAATAGTAACCGACAAATATGCAAGAAAATAAATCCTGCCGATTACCTTTGAAATAGTAACCGACGAATATGCATGAAAAATACATCATGTCGATTACCTTTGAAATAGTAACCAACGAATGTGCTGAAAATAAATCCTGTTGATTACCTTTGAAATAGTAACCGATGAATGTGCAGAAAATAAATCCTGCCAATTACCTTTGAAATAGTAACCGACGAATGTGCTGAAAATAAATCCTGCTGATTACCTTTGAAATAGTAACCGACGAATATGAATGAAAATAAATCATGTCGATTACCTTTGAAATGGTAATCGACGAATGTATGGGAAAATAAATCTTGCCGATTACCTTTGAAATGGTAAACGATGAATGTGGAGAAAATAAATCCTGCCGATTACCTTTGAAATAGTAACCGACGACTATGCATTAAAATAAATCATGCCGACTACCTTTGAAATGGTAACCGCCAAATGCGCAGAAAATAAATCCTGCCGATTACCTTTGAAATTGTAACCGACGAATATGCATGAAAAATAAACCTTGCCAATTACTTTTGAAATAGTAACCGACGAATATGCATGAAAAATAAATCATGTTGATTACCTCTGAAATAGTAACCAACGAATGTGCTGAAAATAAATCCTGTTGATTACCTTTGAACTAGTAACCGATGAATGTGCAGAAAATAAATCCTGCCAATTACCTTTGAAATAGTAACCGACGAATATGCATGAAAATAAATCCTGTTTATTACCTTTGAAATGATAATCGACGAATGTGCATGAAAATAAATCTTGCCGATTACCTTTGAAATAGTAACCGACAAATATGCAAGAAAATAAATCCTGCCGATTACCTTTGAAATGGTAATCGTCAAATGCGCAGAAAATAAATCCTGCCGATTACCTTTGAAATTGTAACCGACGAATATGCATGAAAAATAAACCTTGCCAATTACTTTTGAAATAGTAACCGACGAATATGCATGAAAAATAAATCATGTTGATTACCTCTGAAATAGTAACCGACGAATGTGCTGAAAATAAATCCTGTTGATTACCTTTGAACTAGTAACCGATGAATGTGCATGAAAATAAATCTTGCCGATTACCTTTGAAATAGTAACCGACAAATACGCAAGAAAATAAATCCTGCCGATTACCTTTGAAATAGTAACCGACGAATATGCATGAAAAATACATCATGTCGATTACCTTTGAAATAGTAACCAACGAATGTGCTGAAAATAAATCCTGTTGATTACCTTTGAAATAGTAACCGATGAATGTGCAGAAAATAAATCCTGCCAATTACCTTTGAAATAGTAACCGACGAATGTGCTGAAAATAAATCCTGCTGATTACCTATGAAATAGTAACCGACGAATATGCATGAAAATAAATCATGTCGATTACCTTTGAAATGGTAATCGACGAATGTATGGGAAAACAAATCTTGCCGATTACCTTTGAAATGGTAAACGATGAATGTGGAGAAAATAAATCCTGCCGATTACCTTTGAAATAGTAACCGACGACTATGCATTAAAATAAATCATGCCGACTACCTTTGAAATGGTAACCGTCAAATGCGCAGAAAATAAATCCTGCCGATTACCTTTGAAATTGTAACCGACGAATATGCATGAAAAATAAACCTTGCCAATTACTTTTGAAATAGTAACCGACGAATATGCATGAAAAATAAATCATGCTGATTACCTCTGAAATAGTAACCGACGAATGTGCTGAAAATAAATCCTGTTGATTACCTTTGAACTAGTAACCGATGAATGTGCATGAAAATAAATCTTGTCGATTACCTTTGAAATAGTAACCGACAAATATGCAAGAAAATAAATCCTGCCGATTACCTTTGAAATAGTAACCGACGAATATGCATGAAAAATAAATCATGTCGATTACCTTTGAAATAGTAACCAACGAATGTGCTGAAAATAAATCCTGTTGATTACCTTTGAAATAGTAACCGATGAATGTGCAGAAAATAAATCCTGCCAATTACCTTTGAAATAGTAACCGACGAATGTGCTGAAAATAAATCCTGCTGATTACCTTTGAAATAGTAACCGACGAATATGCATGAAAATAAATCATGTCGATTACCTTTGAAATGGTAATCGACGAATGTATGGGAAAATAAATCTTGCCGATTACCTTTGAAATGGTAAACGATGAATGTGGAGAAAATAAATCCTGCCGATTACCTTTGAAATAGTAACCGACGACTATGCATGAAAATAAATCATGTCGATTACCTTTGAAATGGTAATCGACGAATGTATGGGAAAATAAATCTTGCTGATTACCTTTGAAATGGTAAACGATGAATGTGGAGAAAATAAATCCTGCCGATTACCTTTGAAATAGTAACCGACGACTATGCATTAAAATAAATCATGCCGACTACCTTTGAAATGGTAACCGTCAAATGCGCAGAAAATAAATCCTGCCGATTACCTTTGAAATTGTAACCGACGAATATGCATGAAAAATAAACCTTGCCAATTACTTTTGAAATAGTAACCGACGAATATGCATGAAAAATAAATCATGCTGATTACCTCTGAAATAGTAACCGACGAATGTGTTGAAAATAAATCCTGTTGATTACCTTTGAACTAGTAACCGATGAATGTGCATGAAAATAAATCTTGCCGATTACCTTTGAAATAGTAACCGACAAATATGCAAGAAAATAAATCCTGCCGATTACCTTTGAAATAGTAACCGACGAATATGCATGAAAAATACATCATGTCGATTACCTTTGAAATAGTAACCAACGAATGTGCTGAAAATAAATCCTGTTGATTACCTTTGAAATAATAACCGATGAATGTGCAGAAAATAAATCCTGCCAATTACCTTTGAAATAGTAACCGACGAATGTGCTGAAAATAAATCCTGCTGATTACCTTTGAAATAGTAACCGACGAATATGCATGAAAATAAATCATGTCGATTACCTTTGAAATGGTAATCGACGAATGTATGGGAAAATAAATCTTGCCGATTACCTTTGAAATGGTAAACGATGAATGTGGAGAAAATAAATCCTGCCGATTACCTTTGAAATAGTAACCGACGACTATGCATTAAAATAAATCATGCCGACTACCTTTGAAATGATAACCGTCAAATGCGCAGAAAATAAATCCTGCCGATTACCTTTGAAATTGTAACCGACGAATATGCATGAAAAATAAACCTTGCCAATTACTTTTGAAATAGTAACCGACGAATATGCATGAAAAATAAATCATGCTGATTACCTCTGAAATAGTAACCGACGAATGTGCTGAAATAAATCCTGTTGATTACCTTTGAACTAGTAACCGATGAATGTGCAGAAAATAAATCCTGCCAATTACCTTTGAAATTGTAACCGACGAATATGCATGAAAAATAAATCTTGCCAATTACTTTTGAAATAGTAACCGTCGAATATGCATGAAAAATAAATCATGCCGATTACCTTTGAAATAGTAACCCACGAATATGCATGAAAATAAATCCTGCCGATTACCTTTGAAATTGTAACCGTCGAATATGCATGAAAAATAAATCTTGCCGATTACCTTTGAAATAGTAACCCACGATTGTGCTGAAAATAAATCCTGCTGATTACCTTTGAAATAGTAACCGACGAATATGCATGAAAATAAATCCTGTTTATTACCTTTGAAATGATAATCGACGAATGTGCATGAAAATAAATCTTGCCGATTACCTTTGAAATAGTAACCGACAAATATGCAAGAAAATAAATCCTGCCGATTACCTTTGAAATTGTAACCGTCGAATATGCATGAAAAATAAATCTTGCCGATTACCTTTGAAATAGTAACCGACGAATATGCATGAAAAATAAATCATGCTGATTACCTCTGAAATAGTAACCGACGAATGTGCTGAAAATAAATCCTGTTGATTACCTTTGAACTAGTAACCGATGAATGTGCATGAAAATAAATCTTGCCGATTACCTTTGAAATAGTAACCGACAAATATGCAAGAAAATAAATCCTGCCGATTACCTTTGAAATAGTAACCGACGAATATGCATGAAAAATACATCATGTCGATTACCTTTGAAATAGTAACCAACGAATGTGCTGAAAATAAATCCTGTTGATTACCTTTGAAATAGTAACCGATGAATGTGCAGAAAATAAATCCTGCCAATTACCTTTGAAATAGTAACCGACGAATGTGCTGAAAATAAATCCTGCTGATTACCTTTGAAATAGTAACCGACGAATATGAATGAAAATAAATCATGTCGATTACCTTTGAAATGGTAATCGACGAATGTATGGGAAAATAAATCTTGCCGATTACCTTTGAAATGGTAAACGATGAATGTGGAGAAAATAAATCCTGCCGATTACCTTTGAAATAGTAACCGACGACTATGCATTAAAATAAATCATGCCGACTACCTTTGAAATGGTAACCGCCAAATGCGCAGAAAATAAATCCTGCCGATTACCTTTGAAATTGTAACCGACGAATATGCATGAAAAATAAACCTTGCCAATTACTTTTGAAATAGTAACCGACGAATATGCATGAAAAATAAATCATGTTGATTACCTCTGAAATAGTAACCAACGAATGTGCTGAAAATAAATCCTGTTGATTACCTTTGAACTAGTAACCGATGAATGTGCAGAAAATAAATCCTGCCAATTACCTTTGAAATAGTAACCGACGAATATGCATGAAAATAAATCCTGTTTATTACCTTTGAAATGATAATCGACGAATGTGCATGAAAATAAATCTTGCCGATTACCTTTGAAATAGTAACCGACAAATATGCAAGAAAATAAATCCTGCCGATTACCTTTGAAATAGTAACCGACGAATATGCATGAAAAATACATCATGTCGATTACCTTTGAAATAGTAACCAACGAATGTGCTGAAAATAAATCCTGTTGATTACCTTTGAAATAGTAACCGATGAATGTGCAGAAAATAAATCCTGCCAATTACCTTTGAAATAGTAACCGACGAATGTGCTGAAAATAAATCCTGCTGATTACCTTTGAAATAGTAACCGACGAATATGCATGAAAATAAATCATGTCGATTACCTTTGAAATGGTAATCGACGAATGTATGGGAAAATAAATCTTGCCGATTACCTTTGAAATGGTAAACGATGAATGTGGAGAAAATAAATCCTGCCGATTACCTTTGAAATAGTAACCGACGACTATGCATTAAAATAAATCATGCCGACTACCTTTGAAATGGTAATCGTCAAATGCGCAGAAAATAAATCCTGCCGATTACCTTTGAAATTGTAACCGACGAATATGCATGAAAAATAAACCTTGCCAATTACTTTTGAAATAGTAACCGACGAATATGCATGAAAAATAAATCATGTTGATTACCTCTGAAATAGTAACCGACGAATGTGCTGAAAATAAATCCTGTTGATTACCTTTGAACTAGTAACCGATGAATGTGCATGAAAATAAATCTTGCCGATTACCTTTGAAATAGTAACCGACAAATACGCAAGAAAATAAATCCTGCCGATTACCTTTGAAATAGTAACCGACGAATATGCATGAAAAATACATCATGTCGATTACCTTTGAAATAGTAACCAACGAATGTGCTGAAAATAAATCCTGTTGATTACCTTTGAAATAGTAACCGATGAATGTGCAGAAAATAAATCCTGCCAATTACCTTTGAAATAGTAACCGACGAATGTGCTGAAAATAAATCCTGCTGATTACCTTTGAAATAGTAACCGACGAATATGCATGAAAATAAATCATGTCGATTACCTTTGAAATGGTAATCGACGAATGTATGGGAAAATAAATCTTGCCGATTACCTTTGAAATGGTAAACGATGAATGTGGAGAAAATAAATCCTGCCGATTACCTTTGAAATAGTAACCGACGACTATGCATTAAAATAAATCATGCCGACTACCTTTGAAATGGTAACCGTCAAATGCGCAGAAAGTAAATCCTGCCGATTACCTTTGAAATTGTAACCGACGAATATGCATGAAAAATAAACCTTGCCAATTACTTTTGAAATAGTAACCGACGAATATGCATGAAAAATAAATCATGCTGATTACCTCTGAAATAGTAACCGACGAATGTGCTGAAAATAAATCCTGTTGATTACCTTTGAACTAGTAACCGATGAATGTGCATGAAAATAAATCTTGCCGATTACCTTTGAAATAGTAACCGACAAATATGCAAGAAAATAAATCCTGCCGATTACCTTTGAAATAGTAACCGACGAATATGCATGAAAAATACATCATGTCGATTACCTTTGAAATAGTAACCAACGAATGTGCTGAAAATAAATCCTGTTGATTAC
Source organism: Medicago lupulina (assembly GCA_958299785.1). Classification (NCBI taxonomy): domain Eukaryota; kingdom Viridiplantae; phylum Streptophyta; class Magnoliopsida; order Fabales; family Fabaceae; genus Medicago; species Medicago lupulina. The sequence continues at coordinate 47,978,309 of OY283144.1, read as the reverse complement.
CTTTGAAATAGTAACCGATGAATGTGCAGAAAATAAATCCTGCCAATTACCTTTGAAATAGTAACCGACGAATGTGCTGAAAATAAATCCTGCTGATTACCTTTGAAATAGTAACCGACGAATATGCATGAAAATAAATCATGTCGATTACCTTTGAAATGGTAATCGACGAATGTATGGGAAAATAAATCTTGCCGATTACCTTTGAAATGGTAAACGATGAATGTGGAGAAAATAAATCCTGCCGATTACCTTTGAAATAGTAACCGACGACTATGCATTAAAATAAATCATGCCGACTACCTTTGAAATGGTAATCGTCAAATGCGCAGAAAATAAATCCTGCCGATTACCTTTGAAATTGTAACCGACGAATATGCATGAAAAATAAACCTTGCCAATTACTTTTGAAATAGTAACCGACGAATATGCATGAAAAATAAATCATGTTGATTACCTCTGAAATAGTAACCGACGAATGTGCTGAAAATAAATCCTGTTGATTACCTTTGAACTAGTAACCGATGAATGTGCATGAAAATAAATCTTGCCGATTACCTTTGAAATAGTAACCGACAAATACGTAAGAAAATAAATCCTGCCGATTACCTTTGAAATAGTAACCGACGAATATGCATGAAAAATACATCATGTCGATTACCTTTGAAATAGTAACCAACGAATGTGCTGAAAATAAATCCTGTTGATTACCTTTGAAATAGTAACCGATGAATGTGCAGAAAATAAATCCTGCCAATTACCTTTGAAATAGTAACCGACGAATGTGCTGAAAATAAATCCTGCTGATTACCTTTGAAATAGTAACCGACGAATATGCATGAAAATAAATCATGTCGATTACCTTTGAAATGGTAATCGACGAATGTATGGGAAAATAAATCTTGCCGATTACCTTTGAAATGGTAAACGATGAATGTGGAGAAAATAAATCCTGCCGATTACCTTTGAAATAGTAACCGACGACTATGCATTAAAATAAATCATGCCGACTACCTTTGAAATGGTAACCGTCAAATGCGCAGAAAGTAAATCCTGCCGATTACCTTTGAAATTGTAACCGACGAATATGCATGAAAAATAAACCTTGCCAATTACTTTTGAAATAGTAACCGACGAATATGCATGAAAAATAAATCATGCTGATTACCTCTGAAATAGTAACCGACGAATGTGCTGAAAATAAATCCTGTTGATTACCTTTGAACTAGTAACCGATGAATGTGCATGAAAATAAATCTTGCCGATTACCTTTGAAATAGTAACTGACAAATATGCAAGAAAATAAATCCTGCCGATTACCTTTGAAATAGTAACCGACGAATATGCATGAAAAATACATCATGTCGATTACCTTTGAAATAGTAACCAACGAATGTGCTGAAAATAAATCCTGTTGATTACCTTTGAAATAGTAACCGATGAATGTGCAGAAAATAAATCCTGCCAATTACCTTTGAAATAGTAACCGACGAATGTGCTGAAAATAAATCCTACTGATTACCTTTGAAATAGTAACCGACGAATATGCATGAAAATAAATCATGTCGATTACCTTTGAAATGGTAATCGACGAATGTATGGGAAAATAAATCTTGCCGATTACCTTTGAAATGGTAAACGATGAATGTGGAGAAAATAAATCCTGCCGATTACCTTTGAAATAGTAACCGACGACTATGCATTAAAATAAATCATGCCGACTACCTTTGAAATGGTAACCGTCAAATGCGCAGAAAATAAATCCTGCCAATTACCTTTGAAATTGTAACCGACGAATATGCATGAAAAATAAACCTTGCCAATTACTTTTGAAATAGTAACCGACGAATATGCATGAAAAATAAATCATGTTGATTACCTCTGAAATAGTAACCAACGAATGTGCTGAAAATAAATCATGTTGATTACCTTTGAACTAGTAACCGATGAATGTGCAGAAAATAAATCCTGCCAATTACCTTTGAAATAGTAACCGACGAATATGCATGAAAATAAATCCTGTTTATTACCTTTGAAATGATAATCGACGAATGTGCATGAAAATAAATCTTGCCGATTACCTTTGAAATAGTAACCGACAAATATGCAAGAAAATAAATCCTGCCGATTACCTTTGAAATAGTAACCGACGAATATGCATGAAAAATACATCATGTCGATTACCTTTGAAATAGTAACCAACGAATGTGCTGAAAATAAATCCTGTTGATTACCTTTGAAATAGTAACCGATGAATGTGCAGAAAATAAATCCTGCCAATTACCTTTGAAATAGTAACCGACGAATGTGCATGAAAATAAATCATGTCGATTACCTTTGAAATGGTAATCGACGAATGTATGGGAAAATAAATCTTGCCGATTACCTTTGAAATGGTAAACGATGAATGTGGAGAAAATAAATCCTGCCGATTACCTTTGAAATAGTAACCGACGACTATGCATTAAACTAAATCATGCCGACTACCTTTGAAATGGTAACCGTCAAATGCGCAGAAAATAAATCCTGCCAATTACCTTTGAAATTGTAACCGACGAATATGCATGAAAAATAAACCTTGCCAATTACTTTTGAAATAGTAACCGACGAATATGCATGAAAAATAAATCATGTTGATTACCTCTGAAATAGTAACCAACGAATGTGCTGAAAATAAATCATGTTGATTACCTTTGAACTAGTAACCGATGAATGTGCAGAAAATAAATCCTGCCAATTACCTTTGAAATAGTAACCGACGAATATGCATGAAAATAAATCCTGTTTATTACCTTTGAAATGATAATCGACGAATGTGCATGAAAATAAATCTTGCCGATTACCTTTGAAATAGTAACCGACAAATATGCAAGAAAATAAATCCTGCCGATTACCTTTGAAATAGTAACCGACGAATATGCATGAAAAATACATCATGTCGATTACCTTTGAAATAGTAACCAACGAATGTGCTGAAAATAAATCCTGTTGATTACCTTTGAAATAGTAACCGATGAATGTGCAGAAAATAAATCCTGCCAATTACCTTTGAAATAGTAACCGACGAATGTGCTGAAAATAAATCCTGCTGATTACCTTTGAAATAGTAACCGACGAATATGCATGAAAATAAATCATGTCGATTACCTTTGAAATGGTAATCGACGAATGTATGGGAAAATAAATCTTGCCGATTACCTTTGAAATGGTAAACGATGAATGTGGAGAAAATAAATCCTGCCGATTACCTTTGAAATAGTAACCGACGACTATGCATTAAAATAAATCATGCCGACTACCTTTGAAATGGTAATCGTCAAATGCGCAGAAAATAAATCCTGCCGATTACCTTTGAAATTGTAACCGACGAATATGCATGAAAAATAAACCTTGCCAATTACTTTTGAAATAGTAACCGACGAATATGCATGAAAAATAAATCATGTTGATTACCTCTGAAATAGTAACCGACGAATGTGCTGAAAATAAATCCTGTTGATTACCTTTGAACTAGTAACCGATGAATGTGCATGAAAATAAATCTTGCCGATTACCTTTGATATAGTAACCGACAAATATGCAAGAAAATAAATCCTGCCGATTACCTTTGAAATAGTAACCGACGAATATGCATGAAAAATACATCATGTCGATTACCTTTGAAATAGTAACCAACGAATGTGCTGAAAATAAATCCTGTTGATTACCTTTGAAATAGTAACCGATGAATGTGCAGAAAATAAATCCTGCCAATTACCTTTGAAATAGTAACCGACGAATGTGCTGAAAATAAATCCTGCTGATTACCTTTGAAATAGTAACCGACGAATATGCATGAAAATAAATCATGTCGATTACCTTTGAAATGGTAATCGACGAATGTATGGGAAAATAAATCTTGCCGATTACCTTTGAAATGGTAAACGATGAATGTGGAGAAAATAAATCCTGCCGATTACCTTTGAAATAGTAACCGACGACTATGCATTAAAATAAATCATGCCGACTAGCTTTGAAATGGTAACCGTCAAATGCGCAGAAAATAAATCCTGCCGATTACCTTTGAAATTGTAACCGACGAATATGCATGAAAAATAAACCTTGCCAATTACTTTTGAAATAGTAACCGACGAATATGCATGAAAAATAAATCATGTTGATTACCTCTGAAATAGTAACCGACGAATGTGCTGAAAATAAATCCTGTTGATTACCTTTGAACTAGTAACCGATGAATGTGCAGAAAATAAATCCTGCCAATTACCTTTGAAATTGTAACCGACGAATATGCATGAAAAATAAATCTTGCCAATTACTTTTGAAATAGTAACCGTCGAATATGCATGAAAAATAAATCATGCCGATTACCTTTGAAATAGTAACCCACGAATATGCATGAAAATAAATCCTGCCGATTACCTTTGAAATTGTAACCGTCGAATATGCATGAAAAATAAATCTTGCCGATTACCTTTGAAATAGTAACCCACGATTGTGCTGAAAATAAATCCTGCTGATTACCTTTGAAATAGTAACCGACGAATATGCATGAAAATAAATCCTGTTTATTACCTTTGAAATGATAATCGACGAATGTGCATGAAAATAAATCTTGCCGATTACCTTTGAAATAGTAACCGACAAATATGCAAGAAAATAAATCCTGCCGATTACCTTTGAAATAGTAACCGACGAATATGCATGAAAAATACATCATGTCGATTACCTTTGAAATAGTAACCGACGAATGTGCTGAAAATAAATCCTGTTGATTACCTTTGAAATAGTAACCGATGAATGTGCAGAAAATAAATCCTGCCAATTACCTTTGAAATAGTAACCGACGAATGTGCTGAAAATAAATCCTGCTGATTACCTTTGAAATAGTAACCGACGAATATGCATGAAAATAAATCATGTCGATTACCTTTGAAATGGTAATCGACGAATGTATGGGAAAATAAATCTTGTCGATTACCTTTGAAATGGTAAACGATGAATGTGGAGAAAATAAATCCTGCCGATTACCTTTGAAATAGTAACCGACGACTATGCATGAAAATAAATCATGCCGACTACCTTTGAAATGGTAACCGTCAAATGCGCAGAAAATAAATCTTGCCGATTAGCTTTGAAATTGTAACCGACGAATATGCATGAAAAATAAACCTTGCCAATTACTTTTGAAATAGTAACCGACGAATATGCATGAAAAATAAATCATGCTGATTACCTCTGAAATAGTAACCGACGAATGTGCTGAAAATAAATCCTGTTGATTACCTTTGAACTAGTAACCGATGAATGTGCAGAAAATAAATCCTGTCAATTTCCTTTGAAATTGTAACCGACGAATATGCATGAAAAATAAATCTTGCCAATTACTTTTGAAATAGTAACCGTCGAATATGCATGAAAAATAAATCATGCCGATTACCTTTGAAATAGTAACCCACGAATATGCATGAAAATAAATCCTGCCGATTACCTTTGAAATTGTAACCGTCGAATATGCATGAAAAATAAATCTTGCCGATTACCTTTGAAATAGTAACCCACGATTGTGCTGAAAATAAATCCTGCTGATTACCTTTGAAATTGTAACCGACGAATATGCATGAAAATAAATCCTGTTTATTACCTTTGAAATGATAATCGACAAATGTGCATGAAAATAAATCTTGCCGATTACCTTTGAAATAGTAACCGACAAATATGCAAGAAAATAAATCCTGCCGATTACCTTTGAAATAGTAACCGACGAATATGCATGAAAAATACATCATGTCAATTACCTTTGAAATAGTAACCGACGAATGTGCTGAAAATAAATCCTGCTGATTACCTTTGAAATAGTAACCGACGAATATGCATGAAAATAAATCCTGTTTATTACCTTTGAAATGATAATCGACGAATGTGCATGAAAATAAATCTTGCCGATTACCTTTGAAATCGTAACCGACAAATATGCAAGAAAATAAATCCGGCCGATTACCTTTGAAATAGTAACCGACGAATATGCATGAAAAATACATCATGTCGATTACCTTTGAAATAGTAACCAACGAATGTGCTGAAAATAAATCCTGTTGATTACCTTTGAAATAGTAACCGATGAATGTGCAGAAAATAAATCCTGCCAATTACCTTTGAAATAGTAACCGACGAATGTGCTGAAAATAAATCCTGCTGATTACCTTTGAAATAGTAACCGACGAATATGCATGAAAATAAATCATGTCGATTACCTTTGAAATGGTAATCGACGAATGTATGGGAAAATAAATCTTGCCGATTACCTTTGAAATGGTAAACGATGAATGTGGAGAAAATAAATCCTGCCGATTACCTTTGAAATAGTAACCGACGACTATGCATTAAAATAAATCATGCCGACTACCTTTGAAATGGTAACCGTCAAATGCGCAGAAAGTAAATCCTGCCGATTACCTTTGAAATTGTAACCGACGAATATGCATGAAAAATAAACCTTGCCAATTACTTTTGAAATAGTAACCGACGAATATGCATGAAAAATAAATCATGCTGATTACCTCTGAAATAGTAACCGACGAATGTGCTGAAAATAAATCCTGTTGATTACCTTTGAACTAGTAACCGATGAATGTGCATGAAAATAAATCTTGCCGATTACCTTTGAAATAGTAACCGACAAATATGCAAGAAAATAAATCCTGCCGATTACCTTTGAAATAGTAACCGACGAATATGCATGAAAAATACATCATGTCGATTACCTTTGAAATAGTAACCGACGAATGTGCTGAAAATAAATCCTGTTGATTACCTTTGAAATAGTAACCGATGAATGTGCAGAAAATAAATCCTGCCAATTACCTTTGAAATAGTAACCGACGAATGTGCTGAAAATAAATCCTGCTGATTCACTTTGAAATAGTAACCGACGAATATGCATGAAAATAAATCATGTCGATTACCTTTGAAATGGTAATCGACGAATGTATGGGAAAATAAATCTTGTCGATTACCTTTGAAATGGTAAACGATGAATGTGGAGAAAATAAATCCTGCCGATTACCTTTGAAATAGTAACCGACGACTATGCATGAAAATAAATCATGCCGACTACCTTTGAAATGGTAACCGTCAAATGCGCAGAAAATAAATCTTGCCGATTAGCTTTGAAATTGTAACCGACGAATATGCATGAAAAATAAACCTTGCCAATTACTTTTGAAATAGTAACCGACGAATATGCATGAAAAATAAATCATGCTGATTACCTCTGAAATAGTAACCGACGAATGTGCTGAAAATAAATCCTGTTGATTACCTTTGAACTAGTAACCGAAGAATGTGCAGAAAATAAATCCTGTCAATTTCCTTTGAAATTGTAACCGACGAATATGCATGAAAAATAAATCTTGCCAATTACTTTTGAAATAGTAACCGTCGAATATGCATGAAAAATAAATCATGCCGATTACCTTTGAAATAGTAACCCACGAATATGCATGAAAATAAATCCTGCCGATTACCTTTGAAATTGTAACCGTCGAATATGCATGAAAAATAAATCTTGCCGATTACCTTTGAAATAGTAACCCACGATTGTGCTGAAAATAAATCCTGCTGATTACCTTTGAAATTGTAACCGACGAATATGCATGAAAATAAATCCTGTTTATTACCTTTGAAATGATAATCGACAAATGTGCATGAAAATAAATCTTGCCGATTACCTTTGAAATAGTAACCGACAAATATGCAAGAAAATAAATCCTGCCGATTACCTTTGAAATAGTAACCGACGAATATGCATGAAAAATACATCATGTCAATTACCTTTGAAATAGTAACCGACGAATGTGCTGAAAATAAATCCTGCTGATTACCTTTGAAATAGTAACCGACGAATATGCATGAAAATAAATCCTGTTTATTACCTTTGAAATGATAATCGACGAATGTGCATGAAAATAAATCTTGCCGATTACCTTTGAAATCGTAACCGACAAATATGCAAGAAAATAAATCCGGCCGATTACCTTTGAAATAGTAACCGACGAATATGCATGAAAAATACATCATGTCGATTACCTTTGAAATAGTAACCAACGAATGTGCTGAAAATAAATCCTGTTGATTACCTTTGAAATAGTAACCGATGAATGTGCAGAAAATAAATCCTGCCAATTACCTTTGAAATAGTAACCGACGAATGTGCTGAAAATAAATCCTGCTGATTACCTTTGAAATAGTAACCGACGAATATGCATGAAAATAAATCATGTCGATTACCTTTGAAATGGTAATCGACGAATGTATGGGAAAATAAATCTTGCCGATTACCTTTGAAATGGTAAACGATGAATGTGGAGAAAATAAATCCTGCCGATTACCTTTGAAATAGTAACCGACGACTATGCATTAAAATAAATCATGCCGACTACCTTTGAAATGGTAACCGTCAAATGCGCAGAAAGTAAATCCTGCCGATTACCTTTGAAATTGTAACCGACGAATATGCATGAAAAATAAACCTTGCCAATTACTTTTGAAATAGTAACCGACGAATATGCATGAAAAATAAATCATGCTGATTACCTCTGAAATAGTAACCGACGAATGTGCTGAAAATAAATCCTGTTGATTACCTTTGAACTAGTAACCGATGAATGTGCATGAAAATAAATCTTGCCGATTACCTTTGAAATAGTAACCGACAAATATGCAAGAAAATAAATCCTGCCGATTACCTTTGAAATAGTAACCGACGAATATGCATGAAAAATACATCATGTCGATTACCTTTGAAATAGTAACCAACGAATGTGCTGAAAATAAATCCTGTTGATTACCTTTGAAATAGTAACCGATGAATGTGCAGAAAATAAATCCTGCCAATTACCTTTGAAATAGTAACCGACGAATGTGCTGAAAATAAATCCTACTGATTACCTTTGAAATAGTAACCGACGAATATGCATGAAAATAAATCATGTCGATTACCTTTGAAATGGTAATCGACGAATGTATGGGAAAATAAATCTTGCCGATTACCTTTGAAATGGTAAACGATGAATGTGGAGAAAATAAATCCTGCCGATTACCTTTGAAATAGTAACCGACGACTATGCATTAAAATAAATCATGCCGACTACCTTTGAAATGGTAACCGTCAAATGCGCAGAAAATAAATCCTGCCAATTACCTTTGAAATTGTAACCGACGAATATGCATGAAAAATAAACCTTGCCAATTACTTTTGAAATAGTAACCGACGAATATGCATGAAAAATAAATCATGTTGATTACCTCTGAAATAGTAACCAACGAATGTGCTGAAAATAAATCATGTTGATTACCTTTGAACTAGTAACCGATGAATGTGCAGAAAATAAATCCTACCAATTACCTTTGAAATAGTAACCGACGAATATGCATGAAAATAAATCCTGTTTATTACCTTTGAAATGATAATCGACGAATGTGCATGAAAATAAATCTTGCCGATTACCTTTGAAATAGTAACCGACAAATATGCAAGAAAATAAATCCTGCCGATTACCTTTGAAATAGTAACCGACGAATATGCATGAAAAATACATCATGTCGATTACCTTTGAAATAGTAACCAACGAATGTGCTGAAAATAAATCCTGTTGATTACCTTTGAAATAGTAACCGATGAATGTGCAGAAAATAAATCCTGCCAATTACCTTTGAAATAGTAACCGACGAATGTGCTGAAAATAAATCCTGCTGATTACCTATGAAATAGTAACCGACGAATATGCATGAAAATAAATCATGTCGATTACCTTTGAAATGGTAATCGACGAATGTATGGGAAAATAAATCTTGCCGATTACCTTTGAAATGGTAAACGATGAATGTGGAGAAAATAAATCCTACCGATTACCTTTGAAATAGTAACCGACGACTATGCATTAAAATAAATCATGCCGACTACCTTTGAAATGGTAATCGTCAAATGCGCAGAAAATAAATCCTGCCGATTACCTTTGAAATTGTAACCGACGAATATGCATGAAAAATAAACCTTGCCAATTACTTTTGAAATAGTAACCGACGAATATGCATGAAAAATAAATCATGTTGATTACCTCTGAAATAGTAACCGACGAATATGCATGAAAAATAAATCTTGCCAATTACTTTTGAAATAGTAACCGTCGAATATGCATGAAAAATAAATCATGCCGATTACCTTTGAAATAGTAACCCACGAATATGCATGAAAATAAATCCTGCCGATTACCTTTGAAATTGTAACCGTCGAATATGCATGAAAAATAAATCTTGCCGATTACCTTTGAAATAGTAACCCACGATTGTGCTGAAAATAAATCCTGCTGATTACCTTTGAAATTGTAACCGACGAATATGCATGAAAATAAATCCTGTTTATTACCTTTGAAATGATAATCGACAAATGTGCATGAAAATAAATCTTGCCGATTACCTTTGAAATAGTAACCGACAAATATGCAAGAAAATAAATCCTGCCGATTACCTTTGAAATAGTAACCGACGAATATGCATGAAAAATACATCATGTCAATTACCTTTGAAATAGTAACCGACGAATGTGCTGAAAATAAATCCTGCTGATTACCTTTGAAATAGTAACCGACGAATATGCATGAAAATAAATCCTGTTTATTACCTTTGAAATGATAATCGACGAATGTGCATGAAAATAAATCTTGCCGATTACCTTTGAAATCGTAACCGACAAATATGCAAGAAAATAAATCCGGCCGATTACCTTTGAAATAGTAACCGACGAATATGCATGAAAAATACATCATGTCGATTACCTTTGAAATAGTAACCAACGAATGTGCTGAAAATAAATCCTGTTGATTACCTTTGAAATAGTAACCGATGAATGTGCAGAAAATAAATCCTGCCAATTACCTTTGAAATAGTAACCGACGAATGTGCTGAAAATAAATCCTGCTGATTACCTTTGAAATAGTAACCGACGAATATGCATGAAAATAAATCATGTCGATTACCTTTGAAATGGTAATCGACGAATGTATGGGAAAATAAATCTTGCCGATTACCTTTGAAATGGTAAACGATGAATGTGGAGAAAATAAATCCTGCCGATTACCTTTGAAATAGTAACCGACGACTATGCATTAAAATAAATCATGCCGACTACCTTTGAAATGGTAACCGTCAAATGCGCAGAAAGTAAATCCTGCCGATTACCTTTGAAATTGTAACCGACGAATATGCATGAAAAATAAACCTTGCCAATTACTTTTGAAATAGTAACCGACGAATATGCATGAAAAATAAATCATGCTGATTACCTCTGAAATAGTAACCGACGAATGTGCTGAAAATAAATCCTGTTGATTACCTTTGAACTAGTAACCGATGAATGTGCATGAAAATAAATCTTGCCGATTACCTTTGAAATAGTAACCGACAAATATGCAAGAAAATAAATCCTGCCGATTACCTTTGAAATAGTAACCGACGAATATGCATGAAAAATACATCATGTCGATTACCTTTGAAATAGTAACCAACGAATGTGCTGAAAATAAATCCTGTTGATTACCTTTGAAATAGTAACCGATGAATGTGCAGAAAATAAATCCTGCCAATTACCTTTGAAATAGTAACCGACGAATGTGCTGAAAATAAATCCTACTGATTACCTTTGAAATAGTAACCGACGAATATGCATGAAAATAAATCATGTCGATTACCTTTGAAATGGTAATCGACGAATGTATGGGAAAATAAATCTTGCCGATTACCTTTGAAATGGTAAACGATGAATGTGGAGAAAATAAATCCTGCCGATTACCTTTGAAATAGTAACCGACGACTATGCATTAAAATAAATCATGCCGACTACCTTTGAAATGGTAACCGTCAAATGCGCAGAAAATAAATCCTGCCAATTACCTTTGAAATTGTAACCGACGAATATGCATGAAAAATAAACCTTGCCAATTACTTTTGAAATAGTAACCGACGAATATGCATGAAAAATAAATCATGTTGATTACCTCTGAAATAGTAACCAACGAATGTGCTGAAAATAAATCATGTTGATTACCTTTGAACTAGTAACCGATGAATGTGCAGAAAATAAATCCTACCAATTACCTTTGAAATAGTAACCGACGAATATGCATGAAAATAAATCCTGTTTATTACCTTTGAAATGATAATCGACGAATGTGCATGAAAATAAATCTTGCCGATTACCTTTGAAATAGTAACCGACAAATATGCAAGAAAATAAATCCTGCCGATTACCTTTGAAATAGTAACCGACGAATATGCATGAAAAATACATCATGTCGATTACCTTTGAAATAGTAACCAACGAATGTGCTGAAAATAAATCCTGTTGATTACCTTTGAAATAGTAACCGATGAATGTGCAGAAAATAAATCCTGCCAATTACCTTTGAAATAGTAACCGACGAATGTGCTGAAAATAAATCCTGCTGATTACCTTTGAAATAGTAACCGACGAATATGCATGAAAATAAATCATGTCGATTACCTTTGAAATGGTAATCGACGAATGTATGGGAAAATAAATCTTGCCGATTACCTTTGAAATGGTAAACGATGAATGTGGAGAAAATAAATCCTGCCGATTACCTTTGAAATAGTAACCGACGACTATGCATTAAAATAAATCATGCCGACTACCTTTGAAATGGTAATCGTCAAATGCGCAGAAAATAAATCCTGCCGATTACCTTTGAAATTGTAACCGACGAATATGCATGAAAAATAAACCTTGCCAATTACTTTTGAAATAGTAACCGACGAATATGCATGAAAAATAAATCATGTTGATTACCTCTGAAATAGTAACCGACGAATGTGCTGAAAATAAATCCTGTTGATTACCTTTGAACTAGTAACCGATGAATGTGCATGAAAATAAATCTTGCCGATTACCTTTGAAATAGTAACCGACAAATATGCAAGAAAATAAATCCTGCCGATTACCTTTGAAATAGTAACCGACGAATATGCATGAAAAATACATCATGTCGATTACCTTTGAAATAGTAACCAACGAATGTGCTGAAAATAAATCTTGTTGATTACCTTTGAAATAGTAACCGATGAATGTGCAGAAAATAAATCCTGCCAATTACCTTTGAAATAGTAACCGACGAATGTGCTGAAAATAAATCCTGCTGATTACCTTTGAAATAGTAACCGACGAATATGCATGAAAATAAATCATGTCGATTACCTTTGAAATGGTAATCGACGAATGTATGGGAAAATAAATCTTGCCGATTACCTTTGAAATGGTAAACGATGAATGTGGAGAAAATAAATCCTGCCGATTACCTTTGAAATAGTAACCGACGACTATGCATTAAAATAAATCATGCCGACTAGCTTTGAAATGGTAACCGTCAAATGCGCAGAAAATAAATCCTGCCGATTACCTTTGAAATTGTAACCGACGAATATGCATGAAAAATAAACCTTGCCAATTACTTTTGAAATAGTAACCGACGAATATGCATGAAAAATAAATCATGCTGATTACCTCTGAAATAGTAACCGACGAATGTGCTGAAAATAAATCCTGTTGATTACCTTTGAACTAGTAACCGATGAATGTGCAGAAAATAAATCCTGCCAATTACCTTTGAAATTGTAACCGACGAATATGCATGAAAAATAAATCTTGCCAATTACTTTTGAAATAGTAACCGTCGAATATGCATGAAAAATAAATCATGCCGATTACCTTTGAAATAGTAACCCACGAATATGCATGAAAATAAATCCTGCCGATTACCTTTGAAATTGTAACCGTCGAATATGCATGAAAAATAAATCTTGCCGATTACCTTTGAAATAGTAACCCACGATTGTGCTGAAAATAAATCCTGCTGATTACCTTTGAAATAGTAACCGACGAATATGCATGAAAATAAATCCTGTTTATTACCTTTGAAATGATAATCGACGAATGTGCATGAAAATAAATCTTGCCGATTACCTTTAAAATAGTAACCGACAAATATGCAAGAAAATAAATCCTGCCGATTACCTTTGAAATAGTAACCGACGAATATGCATGAAAAATACATCATGTCGATTACCTTTGAAATAGTAACCGACGAATGTGCTGAAAATAAATCCTGTTGATTACCTTTGAAATAGTAACCGATGAATGTGCAGAAAATAAATCCTGCCAATTACCTTTGAAATAGTAACCGACGAATGTGCTGAAAATAAATCCTGCTGATTACCTTTGAAATGGTAATCGACGAATGTATGGGAAAATAAATCTTGCCGATTACCTTTGAAATGGTAAACGATGAATGTGGAGAAAATAAATCCTGCCGATTACCTTTGAAATAGTAACCGACGACTATGCATGAAAATAAATCATGTCGATTACCTTTGAAATGGTAATCGACGAATGTATGGGAAAATAAATCTTGCCGATTACCTTTGAAATGGTAAACGATGAATGTGGAGAAAATAAATCCTGCCGATTACCTTTGAAATAGTAACCGACGACTATGCATGAAAATAAATCATGCCGACTACCTTTGAAATGGTAACCGTCAAATGCGCACAAAATAAATCCTGCCGATTACCTTTGAAATTGTAACCGACGAATATGCATGAAAAATAAACCTTGCCAATTACTTTTGAAATAGTAACCGACGAATATGCATGAAAAATAAATCATGCTGATTACCTCTGAAATAGTAACCGACGAATGTGCTGAAAATAAATCCTGTTGATTACCTTTGAACTAGTAACCGATGAATGTGCATGAAAATAAATCTTGCCGATTACCTTTGAAATAGTAACCGACAAATATGCAAGAAAATAAATCCTGCCGATTACCTTTGAAATAGTAACCGACGAATATGCATGAAAAATACATCATGTCGATTACCTTTGAAATAGTAACCAACGAATGTGCTGAAAATAAATCCTGTTGATTACCTTTGAAATAGTAACCGATGAATGTGCAGAAAATAAATCCTGCCAATTACCTTTGAAATAGTAACCGACGAATGTGCTGAAAATAAATCCTGCTGATTACCTTTGAAATAGTAACCGACGAATATGCATGAAAATAAATCATGTCGATTACCTTTGAAATGGTAATCGACGAATGTATGGGAAAATAAATCTTGCCGATTACCTTTGAAATGGTAAACGATGAATGTGGAGAAAATAAATCCTGCCGATTACCTTTGAAATAGTAACCGACGACTATGCATTAAAATAAATCATGCCGACTACCTTTGAAATGGTAACCGTCAAATGCGCAGAAAATAAATCCTGCCGATTACCTTTGAAATTGTAACCGACGAATATGCATGAAAAATAAACCTTGCCAATTACTTTTGAAATAGTAACCGACGAATATGCATGAAAAATAAATCATGCTGATTACCTCTGAAATAGTAACCGACGAATGTGCTGAAAATAAATCCTGTTGATTACCTTTGAACTAGTAACCGATGAATGTGCAGAAAATAAATCCTGCCAATTACCTTTGAAATTGTAACCGACGAATATGCATGAAAAATAAATCTTGCCAATTACTTTTGAAATAGTAACCGTCGAATATGCATGAAAAATAAATCATGCCGATTACCTTTGAAATAGTAACCCACGAATATGCATGAAAATAAATCCTGCCGATTACCTTTGAAATTGTAACCGTCGAATATGCATGAAAAATAAATCTTGCCGATTACCTTTGAAATAGTAACCCACGATTGTGCTGAAAATAAATCCTGCTGATTACCTTTGAAATAGTAATCGACGAATATGCATGAAAATAAATCCTGTTTATTACCTTTGAAATGATAATCGACGAATGTGCATGAAAATAAATCTTGCCGATTACCTTTGAAATAGTAACCGACAAATATGCAAGAAAATAAATCCTGCCGATTACCTTTGAAATAGTAACCGACGAATATGCATGAAAAATACATCATGTCGATTACCTTTGAAATAGTAACCGACGAATGTGCTGAAAATAAATCCTGTTGATTACCTTTGAAATAGTAACCGATGAATGTGCAGAAAATAAATCCTGCCAATTACCTTTGAAATAGTAACCGACGAATGTGCTGAAAATAAATCCTGCTGATTACCTATGAAATAGTAACCGACGAATATGCATGAAAATAAATCATGTCGATTACCTTTGAAATGGTAATCGACGAATGTATGGGAAAATAAATCTTGCCGATTACCTTTGAAATGCTAAACGATGAATGTGGAGAAAATAAATCCTGCCGATTACCTTTGAAATAGTAACCGACGACTATGCATGAAAATAAATCATGCCGACTACCTTTGAAATGGTAACCGTCAAATGCGCAGAAAATAAATCCTGCCGATTACCTTTGAAATTGTAACCGACGAATATGCGTGAAAAATAAACCTTGCCAATTACTTTTGAAATAGTAACCGACGAATATGCATGAAAAATAAATCATGCTGATTACCTCTGAAATAGTAACCGACGAATGTGCTGAAAATAAATCCTGTTGATTACCTTTGAACTAGTAACCGATGAATGTGCAGAAAATAAATCCTGCCAATTTCCTTTGAAATTGTAACCGACGAATATGCATGAAAAATAAATCTTGCCAATTACTTTTGAAATAGTAACCGTCGAATATGCATGAAAAATAAATCATGGCGATTACCTTTGAAATACTAACCCACGAATATGCATGAAAATAAATCCTGCCGATTAACTTTGAAATTGTAACCGTCGAATATGCATGAAAAATGAATCTTGCCGATTACCTTTGAAATAGTAACCCACGATTGTGCTGAAAATAAATCCTGCTGATAACCTTTGAAATAGTAACCGACGAATATGCATGAAAATAAATCCTGTTTATTACCTTTGAAATGATAATCGACAAATGTGCATGAAAATAAATCTTGCCGATTACCTTTGAAATAGTAACCGACAAATATGCAAGAAAATAAATCCTGCCGATTACCTTTGAAATAGTAACCGACGAATATGCATGAAAAATACATCATGTCGATTACCTTTGAAATAGTAACCGACGAATGTGCTGAAAATAAATCCTGCTGATTACCTTTGAAATAGTAACCGACGAATATGCATGAAAATAAATCGTGTCGATTACCTTTGAAATGGTAATCGACGAATGTATGGGAAAATAAATCTTGCCGATTACCTTTGAAATGGTAAACGATGAATGTGGAGAAAATAAATCCTGTCGATTACCTTTGAAATAGTAACCGACGACTATGCATGAAAATAAATCATGCCGACTACCTTTGAAATGCTAACCGTCAAATGCGCAGAAAATAAATCCTGCCGATTACCTTTGAAATTGTAACCGACGAATATGCATGAAAAATAAACCTTGCCAATTACTTTTGAAATAGTAACCGACGAATATGCATGAAAAATAAATCATGCTGATTACCTCTGAAATAGTAACCGACGAATGTGCTGAAAATAAATCCTGTTGATTACCTTTGAACTAGTAACCGATGAATGTGCAGAAAATAAATCCTGCCAATTTCCTTTGAAATTGTAACCGACGAATATGCATGAAAAATAAATCTTGCCAATTACTTTTGAAATATTAACCGTCGAATATGCATGAAAAATAAATCATGCCGATTACCTTTGAAATACTAACCCACGAATATGCATGAAAATAAATCCTGCCGATTACCTTTGAAATTGTAACCGTCGAATATGCATGAAAAATAAATCTTGCCGATTACCTTTGAAATAGTAACCCACGATTGTGCTGAAAATAAATCCTGCTGATTACCTTTGAAATAGTAACCGACGAATATGCATGAAAATAAATCCTGTTTATTACCTTTGAAATGATAATCGACAAATGTGCATGAAAATAAATCTTGCCGATTACCTTTGAAATAGTAACCGACAAATATGCAAGAAAATAAATCCTGCCGATTACCTTTGAAATAGTAACCGACGAATATGCATGAAAAATACATCATGTCGATTACCTTTGAAATAGTAACCGACGAATGTGCTGAAAATAAATCCTGCTGATTACCTTTGAAATGGTAATCGACGAATGTATGGGAAAATAAATCTTGTCGATTACCTTTGAAATGGTAAACGATGAATGTGGAGAAAATAAATCCTGCCGATTACCTTTGAAATAGTAACCGACGACTATGAAGGAAAATAAATCATGCCGACTACCTTTGAAATGGTAACCGTCAAATGCGCAGAAAATAAATCCTGCCGATTACCTTTGAAATTGTAACCGACGAATATGCATGAAAAATAAACCTTGCCAATTACTTTTGAAATAGTAACCGACGAATATGCATGAAAAATAAATCATGCTGATTACCTCTGAAATAGTAACCGACGAATGTGCTGAAAATAAATCCTGTTGATTACCTTTGAACTAGTAACCGATGAATGTGCAGAAAATAAATCCTGCCAATTACCTTTGAAATTGTAACCGACGAATATGCATGAAAAATAAATCTTGCCAATTACCTTTGAAATTGTAACCGTCGAATATGCATGAAAAATAAATCTTGCCGATTACCTTTGAAATAGTAACCCACGATTGTGCTGAAAATAAATCCTGCTGATTACCTTTGAAATAGTAACCGACGAATATGCATGAAAATAAATCCTGTTTATTACCTTTGAAATGATAATCGACAAATGTGCATGAAAATAAATCTTGCCGATTACCTTTGAAATAGTAACCGACAAATATGCAAGAAAATAAATCCTGCCGATTACCTTTGAAATAGTAACCGACGAATATGCATGAAAAATACATCATGTCGATTACCTTTGAAATAGTAACTGACGAATGTGCTGAAAATAAATCCTGCTGATTACCTTTGAAATAGTAACCGACGAATATGCATGAAAATAAATCATGTCGATTACCTTTGAAATGGTAATCGACGAATGTGCGAGAAAATAAATCTTGCCGATTACCTCTTGTTATACCCTCATTTTGGACCTAAAAAAACTCATTCAAATTTCTCTGCTATTTTCTGATACTTTCGAATTCACCGTGTTTTCTACTGTGCTTCAAACGCACATTTTGCTGTTATAATCTCCAATTTTCTTGCATTTAAAACCATCCAAAGTTTTTTCTTGCATTACAAGCCATTTAAAAGGGTTTCTAGGACCATGGCATACTTTCCTCCATTTTATTCCAATTTTTGCATAAAATCATACAAAAGGGTATTTTGGTCATTTCCCTCAATGGAACCCATTTTAGTCCCTACGATTCGTCCCTGAGTCTTTTCAATTTGTTTGCATGAATCATTGATCAAATTTTGTACAAAATCATCTTAGTGTTGCATCTGAGCCAGTCTGAGTCAGTCGGGGTCGTTTTAGTCCCTAGGGGTATTTTGGTCTTTTCACATCATATAAATTTTGGGCAGAGAGGTATTTTGAAATACCTCATTTTGGTAGTTTGTTCGTTTTAGTCCGTTTTGTCATTTTTAATTGTTTCGCTTTACGTTTTTTCCAAATTACATTTTTTACCAATTTTATTTTTACTTTTGCAAGTAAGTCCAAATTTCATTTTTAATTGCAAATAAGTCCAATTATTCCTTTTTTCCAAAAAAAAAACAGTCCAATTTTCCTTTTAATTTCAAAACAGTCCAATCTTTAATAAATTGTAGTTCAGTCCCAAGTTTTTACATAATTGCAGAAAGGTCCAAAAGTCAGAATTGAGTCCAGATTGCCACGCAGATGTTCAAGTCCACATGTCACAAGCTCATTGGATCAGAGGCCACACGGCAGCTTATAAATAGTGAACAGTTTCAGAATCAGAGGATCCCATTCATTACGCGCCACATCATAAACAGAAAAGAATTTTCTCTCTCATGTCAGTTAGATCAAAATTGCAACCAACTCAGAAAATCAGAAGAACATGAAGAACTTCTACAAACCCTAACCGTTTCTCAAAAGCAATTCAAGGTGAATCAATGGAGTTTTTCAACTGCTCTCAGGGACTCACTAGAATCTTCATCACTGAGCATTAAGCTTATGCAATTCAAGCATCAGATTCGTTGCACAAGGCCACAAACCCTAAATGCGATCACAGAAGCTGTATGAGAAGAAGAAGGAAAGAAATGCGAGGATTCTGAACCGGTTAAGAGAAGGAAAAGGAAATTACCAGTTTATTTCTGGATCCAAACCAAGAATCAACAGAACAGAACCACAAATTTCAAGTTCTCGAAGATTCTAGCTCGAACCTCCTATTGAAACTCAGGTAAACACGAAAACCTCACTCTTACGCATCTGAGAACATCAAAGAACCGGTGAATCGATGTAGATTCGTAAAGAAATCCAGAAATTGTTCAAAATCATGAAAACCCTAAAAATCATTTGAAGCCGTAAGGAATCTACGGTTTACAACGAAAATCAATCGTCGTAAACCTAAGAATCC
Source organism: Medicago lupulina (assembly GCA_958299785.1). Taxonomy (NCBI): domain Eukaryota; kingdom Viridiplantae; phylum Streptophyta; class Magnoliopsida; order Fabales; family Fabaceae; genus Medicago; species Medicago lupulina. The sequence continues at coordinate 47,957,820 of OY283144.1, read as the reverse complement.
ACGGAAGATTCGTTCAGAAAAGGTTTGAAACAAGAAACAAAGAAAATCCGTTCGTAAGCCGTGGGAGAAAATTCCATGATCTACGTCGATTCACCGTTTGAAAGTACTTGCAAACGATGAATCCATGCTTAGAACAAAGAAACGAATCGTTTAAGACCTGATTGAACAAATTCTGGGTTGGATTACGAATTAGGGTTAGGGTTTGTAAGAGAGAAGAGAGAGCGGCGAGAAGAAAGAGAAAGAGGGTTGGAAAGTGAGCAAACCGGTTCAGATTGGCTTTATATAAGCATGCGAACCGGGTTGATCCATACCCGGTCCACTTCCTCTTGATTCCAGCCATTAGATCTAAATCCAGGTGGATCTGGATCAATCCAACGCTTCTGAAGCATTAAATTGATCCGGATCCATCAGGTACATGGGTCTGGACCTCTAACCGTGGGTTTGAGCATTGTAACTGTGGGCCTTAAGCTTTCTTAGGCTTTCTTGAATTTCTTGTGCTACGTACACCCTTGTCCTTGCTATCTGAATCCCCATGCATGTTAAATTTCTTGCGAAAATTCCTAGAAAATTATAGTGTGTTCTTGATATATTTTTGATTGTTTTGGTGATATTTCCACACATGTAAAGCTGATAAAAAAATATGTGCTAATTTCTTCTATGGTTTTGAGTACTAGGTGTGTTTGTGAGAGTTTCTTGCATAATTTTAGATCCAATTTTTGCCACATGATGTTGATATTTGATACCTGATTTTGTGATGTGTTTGGTTCTGAGTTCATTGCTGGTTCTTGCTTTTCACAAGCTTAATTGATTATTTCCAAATTCTTTTTTGCAAACTTAGTGTTAATTCCTTGTGTTTTTTGCAAATTTAGTTGTTAATTTCCAAATCTTTGCAAATTTAGTGGTAGTTACTTGTCTTACAAGCTTAACCGTTAAGTTTCCAATTTCTTGCAAATTTAGAAGTAATTTCTTGTTTTACAAATTCAATAGTTAGTTTCTTGTTTTGCAAGTAATGTGAACTTTTGTTTGGAAATAAGGTGTGAAATATGCATAAAATGTGTGTGTGCTAAATATGAATGCATGGCTTGTAATTTCCTCATAATTCTTGAAATATTTCCCTTGAAAGTGCTGTTTTGGTAAGGATTATAGGTCATGGGATTTGGTTTAAGTTTTAGGCTTTTGTTTTGTGTCATTTGCACTATTTTTGGCACTTGTTCCTCTTGCAATTTGCTTAATACTCTTTGTTATGATCATTTCATCTACCATGCATTGCTACTCATACTATCATTTCTCTATTCATCACTAACCATTTCACTTCATGCCTTATTCATATTGCAAGCGTTGCATCATTTTCATCTTTTTCTTTCTTTTAAGCCATCTTATGCAATTTCCTACTAATTCATGTAATATTTTTAGGTTAGTTTTAGTTTTCTTTAAATTCTTGCAAGACCATAGAATGTAAACTAGGACCCGATGTAAAGGACTATGGACACTATGATGATGTACACCGACACAAGCACCGACACGCACACACGTTGTATGTTTACCGCTAGATGTATGTTTAGGAAACGCGACACTTAGAAAATATGCATTTTTCAAAGCAAGCTAACTCTTCACTCAAATCTTTTCACAATAATGTTGGAGTCAAAACTCCACAATTTTCCCTTTATTTTCTTAATCAAAAATACAAATGAAACTTAAATTCCAACTTTAACCTTTTTGTTTAATAAGTGATCAACCTCACCTTCTTTCAAATCTCATGCCTTTAAGGCCTCTCATCCTTTCTTCAAAACTATTTTCAAAACTAAAATTGAACCAACCCACAAAATCTTTTGGAAGAGAACTACATGGAATTTTGATCCCTTAAAAGGGTATGTAGGCAAGAGACCAAAATCTCCCCAAGTCCAATAAAATAAAATCCGAACCATCTTCTTTCCCCCATTCTTAAAAACAATTTTCTTTCAAAAAATAGCATAAAAATAAAGCGTAAAACATAGAATTAGAAAAACGGCTCCTATAGAGTACTATAGTCGTTGCGGGTGTCTAACACCTTCCCGTAGCGAAAATTGCCCCGAACTTAGAATTTCTAAGGGTTTTCTCAATTTTACCCTTCCCCAAAAAAAATAGAGACATCAATGATTGAAAGGTTCAAGCCTAATTAATGACTTGAAACCCGAAAATCGCGATGACAGAAATGGCGACTTCACTGGGGACTTTAGGGCTACGCCTAGTTTTTCATGCTTTATGTTTCACGCTTTGCTTTATTGTTGTTATTTTCATGCAACGTGTGGGGTGAGAATATCAAAAGTCCTATACCCGGGCTGAGTGAACCTAAGATTAGGAAGAGATATAATCGACAATCCAATCCGGGGGTTGCCTCGTGTATTGGGTTATGCGATCAATGTCACATAGCTGAGGCATTTTGGGGGTGATGTTGTCGGCGTGTGTTGTCATGCTTAGGCACTTTACTTCCAATTGACCGATGAAGGCTATGGACCGTAGTTACCAAACCCATCTTTGGCCTTTTCTTAGGACGTAGTGCGGTGGCTAAACCGGGCGTTGCCTCGGAATTTAGTCGTCACGCGATACTACACTCAAACTAGACCTTCTTACAAATAATCATGGAACGGGCGTCGCCTTGTGCTACCATGATATATGTAAGAGAGGTTGCAGTTTGGGAACCTTACTAGAACCATGGTTACTACTATCAAAACTCTAGTTTCACCGGACACCGTGTCCACTTGCAACCTCAACCCACCGTGTTCTCTTTGTAGTCAAAATCATGCATACATGCATTCATGCATAAATCTTTTCTCATGCATTTATCGAAAGGTCTAGACAAATTGAAAATTTTGTAAACACTCCAGGTATGAAGAGGACTAAATCTTACAAATTCAAGGAAGTCGATTTGGTTAGCCTAAGGGAGTTGGCACTTAAGGTCAAGAATCCGACTGGGTTTCGTCTCCGATACGGTGGTTTGTTCACTATTCTCCGGACTAATGTAGAAGAGAAATTGGTGCACACTCTGGTGCAATTCTATGATCCGGCCTTCCGTTGTTTCACTTTCCCGGATTTCCAGTTAGTTCCTACACTTGAGGCTTATTCTAGTTTATTGGGTTTACCTATAGCCGAGAGGACACCTTTCACGGGCCCCGGAGCTCCCCTTACTCCTTTGGTGATTGCTAAGGATCTTTATCTCAAGACCTCCGATGTGTCCAAGAATCTCATTACCAAATCTCACATTCAGGGTTTCACTTCGAAGTACTTACTTGAGCGGGCTAATCTCGAATCTACTTGTCAGGACACTCTTGAGGCTATTCTTGCACTCCTTATCTACGGGCTCATTCTCTTCCCGAATCTTGACAACTTTGTGGACATGAGTGCTATTGAGATCTTCCACTCCAAGAACCCGGTTCCTACTTTGTTAGCTGACACTTACCACGCCATCCATGATCGGACTCTCAAAGGTCGTGGGTATATTCTTTGCTGTGTGCCTCTTCTATATAGGTGGTTTATTTCTCACCTTCCAAGCTCTTTCCATGCCAACTCGGAGAATTGGTCTTATTCGCAGAGGATTATGGCTCTCACTCCCGATGAGGTGGTTTGGATTACTCCGGCAGCTCGAGTCAAGGAGATTATTACTGGTTGTGGAGATTTCCTCAATGTACCTCTTCTCGGTACCCGGGGAGGAATCAACTACAATCCCGAGTTAGCCATGAGGCAGTTCGGCTTCCCTATGAGAGCAAAGCCCATCAATCTTGCTACATCCCAGGAGTTCTTTTACTATTCCAATGCCCCCACCGGGCAAAGGAAAACTTTTACAGATGCTTGGGCTAAGATTCGAAAGAAGGATGTGAAGCATTTGGGTGTGAGATCCGGCATAGCTCATGAGGCCTATACTCAGTGGGTGATAGATCGAGCCGAAGAGATTGGCATGCCTTATCCTGTTATGAGACATGTGTCCGTGTCTGTTCCGTCTAGGCCATTACCTTTGCTTCCCGCAACCCAGGAGATGTATCAGGAGCATCTAGCTATGGAGAGTCAGGAGAAACGGGCATGGAAAGCCCGATACAATGAAGCCGAGAACTTGATTTTGACTTTGGACGGTAGAGATGAGCAGAAGGATCATGAGAATCGGATGTTGAAGAAAGAGCTGGCCAAAGCTAGGAAAGAACTCGAGGAAAAGGATAAGCTGCTTATGAGAGATTCCAAGAGAGCTAGAGGCCGTCGGGAATTCTATGCTAGATACTGCGGTTCAGTTCCAGAATCTGATTCTGAGGAGTACCCTGTCACCCCGTAGACTTAGATGATTATGTTGTTTGTATTATGTTATGCGGCCCACTCCCTTTGGCTCGACATTTCAAAAGATTTATCTCTACAGCTTGCTAGTCTCTTCATTTGTTCCCAAAAATGTTTACAAAATTTCTAATTTGTCTAAAAGATCCGTTCGATAACGAAAAAAGAGTCATTTTTGCATCTGCATTTATACATATCATGCATCATATGCATCATTCATCAGTCGCGAAAATTCCAAGTGCTCATTGCCTCCTGGTTCTTCTGCCGCAGTGTGAAAAGTGGCTCGTGCTCGAAAGACCGATCAACCTACCAGAGTACATCAGACTAGACAATACAGGAGGAGGAATCAGGTAGCCATGGAAGAAGAAAACACACAGCTCTGTACCGAATTGGCATCCTTAAGGGAAGAGTTGGCTAAAGCTCATGATGTCATGACCGCTCTGTTGGCTGCCCAGGAACAACCAGCTTCATCTGCTCCAGAGACCACTGAGCCAATTCCAACAGCATCTCTTGATGACCGCTTTGCTATGCCGAGGGGATACCCTTATGGGCTCCCACCCTACTACGCACCCGGTACCGCAGCCGGTCTTTCAGGCGCCGGCACGTCTGGTGCTGCCAATAGTAACCAAATCCCCGTCCCAGGGCATGCTTCTCTCCGCACTACTTTGCCTCAGTCAACGGTCTTCACTGACCCAATTGTACATTCTATGCCTCAAGACATCAACACCGGTACCAATACCCACCGGGGGGAGTCGCCCTTGACCGGAACTATGGAAGAAAGAATGGAGGAGCTTGCTAGAGAACTCCGTCGTGAAATCAAAGCCAACCGTGGGAGTGGTGATCTCGTCAATACTCACGATCTCTGTCTAGTACCAAGGGTAAATGTCCCCAAAAAGTTCAAGGTCCCAGAATTCGACCGATACAATGGACTGACTTGCCCTCAGAATCATATCATCAAATATGTCCGGAAGATGGCCAATTACTCGGACAATGATTCGCTCATGATCCACTGCTTCCAAGACAGTTTGATGGAAGACGCTGCAGAGTGGTATACTGGTCTGAGTAAAGAGGACATTCATACCTTCGATGATTTGGCTGCCGCTTTCAAGAGTCATTACGGGTTTAACACCAGGTTGAAGCCAAACAGGGAATTTCTCAGGTCCCTCTCTCAGAAGAAAGATGAAAGTTTCCGTGAGTACGCACAAAGGTGGAGAGGCGCAGCCGCCCGCATCACCCCTGCTCTCGATGAAGAGGAGATGACACAGACGTTCCTGAAGACGCTGAAAAAAGACTATGTTGAAAGGATGATCGTTGCTGCTCCGAGTAACTTCTCCGAGATGGTCACCATGGGAACCCGCCTAGAAGAAGCAGTTAAAGAAGGCATCATTGTGTTTGAAAAAGGTGAGTCCTCGAATGCACCAAAGAAGTATGGTAATGGCCATCACAAGAAGAAGGAACCAGAAGTTGGAATGGTGTCCGCCGGGACCAATCAATCTGCTATTGTCGCTCCCGTTAATGCTACACAACTGCCTCAACCGTACCAGTACCTACAGTATGCCCAGCACCCGTTCTATCCGCCGTTCTACCATCAATACCCCCCACTACCGGGCCAGCCTCAGGTCCCTGTTAATGCCATCGCTCAACAGGCTCAGCAACAACCGCAGCAACAACAACAAGGTCCTCAGGCAAGACCATCTTTCCCTCCGATACCAATGGCATACGCTGAACTACTCCCAACTCTGTTACACAAAGGATATTGCACCACTAGACCCGGCAAACCTCCGCCGAATCCATTGCCTCCTAGATTCCGTTCTGATCTCAGGTGCGACTTTCACCAAGGCGCCTTAGGTCACGATGTAGAAGGTTGCTACGCTCTGAAATATATTGTGAAGAAGCTGATTGATCAGGGAAAGCTATCCTTCGAAAACAACGCCCCGCATGTGCTCGACAATCCACTCCCCAACCATGCCGCTGTAAATATGATCGAAGTGTATGAAGAGACTTTCGGCCTCGCTGTCCGCAATATTGCAACCCCTCTAGTACCGCTACATATCAAGCTGTGCCAAGCTTCCCTGTTTAGCCACGACGACGCTGCTTGCTGTGAATGTCTTCAGAACCCTATGGGTTGCAGCATAGTTCAGACTGATATCCAAAGCTTGATGAATGACAACTACCTGACTGCCAGTGATGTTTGTATAATTGTACCGATCTTCCACGATACTCCCGCCAAGAGCACGCCTGCCATGGGGGATGTTGAACCGTTGGTTATACGGTTACCTGGTCCAGTGCCGTATGTTTCCGCGAAAGCTATCCCTTATAAGTACAATGCAACTATGGTGGAGAACGGGAAGGAAGTACCCTTGGTGTCCTCAAGCACGGTGGGTAATATCGCTGAGGTGACGACTTTGAGAAGCGGTAAAGTCCGTCCCCTCTTGTTTCAAAAGAAAGATGATATGCCAGTTGCGATTCCTGCTGGTAAGACTACGCCATTGCCAATCCCTCCTGTTGTTGAAAATACCAGCCGTCCAGGCCAGTCCATTGAAGATTCCAATCTGGACGAGATTCTGAAGATAATCAAGAGGAGTGATTATAAGATCGTTGACCAGCTGTTACAGACCCCTTCGAAGATATCTATCTTGTCTCTACTCCTTAGTTCGGAGGCTCACAGGAACGTCTTGTTGAAAGTGTTGGAGCAAGCATACGTCGACCACGAAGTCACAGAAGATCAATTTGGTGGGATAGTGGCTAACATCACCGCCTGCAGTAACCTCTGGTTTGGTGAGGATGAACTTCCAGAAGCAGGGAGGCACCACAACTTGGCCCTGCACATCTCCATGAACTGCAAAGCAGATATGCTGTCCAACGTGTTGGTAGATACTGGGTCGTCGCTGAATGTGATGCCTAAGTCGACATTGGACCAGTTAAGTTGTCAGGGAGTTCCTTTGAGAAGAAGTACTTTTCTAGTCAAGGCTTTCGATGGTTCCCGTAAAACTGTGCTTGGAGAAGTAGATCTCCCCATGACTATTGGCCCTGAAACATTCATGATTACTTTCCAGGTTATGGACGTAGATGCCTCTTACAGTTGCCTCCTCGGAAGGCCATGGATACATGAGGCTGGCGCAGTCACTTCTACCCTCCATCAGAAGCTAAAATTTGTAAAGAATGGCAAGCTTGTGACAGTGCATGGAGAAGAAGCTTATTTGGTTAGTCAGTTGTCATCTTTCTCTTGCATCGAAGCTAAATCTGCCGAAGGAACTGCATTCCAGGGTTTGATTATCGAGGGTACGGAGCCCAAGAGGGCTAGTGCTGCCATGGCTTCTTTGAAGGACGCACAGAAGGCCGTTCAGGAGGGTCAGGCCGCCGGTTGGGGCCAGTTGATACAGCTGCGGGACAACAAGCACAAAGAGGGTCTCGGTTTCTCTCCGACGTCAGGCGTGTCAACTGGAACGTTTCATAGTGCTGGATTTACCAACGCAATTCTTGAAGGTGCTGCTGAAGAAGGGTCTAGGCCCACATTTGTGATACCAGGAGGCATTGCAAAGAACTGGAACGTTATCAATCTCCCTGTGTTCGTGCATGATTCTAAGTAATACGTCTTGCTGTCTAGGCTTTTGTTTTCAAAATAACAATCCTTCCGCCCTGCCCGAGGCGGAAGTGACACTTTTGTAAAGGGCATGTTTGTTCCGACATCACCATTATCAATAAAAAACGTCGTTTCTTTCACGACTCTTTTTCTTTCTTTAATGCTTTTCCCTTGGAAATAATGGTAATGCCAGAAAAAACCAAAACATCTGTATTTTCTTATTAATTTCAAAGGTCTGCATGAAAATTATTTTCTAAAAATCATCCAATCATGTCATGCAGATCGAACCAAAATAAACCCGTTGAACACAGTGACCCTATGTTTCTTCCAACTGTTGGATCCCCGGTGTTTGAAGCCGAGGACGAAGATAGTGATGACATACCGGACGAGATTGCCCGATTACTTGAACAAGAAGAGAAAACCATTCGGCCTCATCAGGAGGAAATTGAGTTGATCAACTTGGGTACCGAGGATAAAAAACGAGAGATCAAAGTCGGTGCTACATTGGAGAAAGGGGTCAAGAAAAGGATCTTCCAACTTCTCCGCGAATATTCAGATATTTTCGCATGGTCGTATGAAGATATGCCGGGTTTGGATCCCCAGATCGTGGAACACCGGATACCGACAAAACCAGACTGTCCCCCTGTCAGACAAAAGTTAAGACGGACTCGGCCGGACATGGCTCTGAAGATCAAAGGTGAGGTGCAGAAACAGATTGATGCGGGTTTTCTCATGACAGTTGAATATCCCGAGTGGGTTGCTAACATTGTGCCAGTGCCGAAGAAGGATGGTAAGGTCCGGATGTGTGTTGATTACAGAGATTTGAATAGAGCAAGCTTGAAGGACAATTTCCCACTACCTCACATCGATGTGCTTGTTGATAATACTGCCCAGTGCAAGGTGTTCTCCTTCATGGACGGTTTTTCTGGCTATAACCAAATCAAAATGTCACCCAAAGACAGGGAGAAGACGTCGTTCATCACTCCGTGGGGAACTTTCTGTTGCAAAGCAATGTCGTTCGGTCTAATAAATGCTGGTGCTACTTATCAAAGGGGGATGACTACATTGTTCCATGACATGATCCACAAAGAAGTCGAGGTGTATGTGGACGACATGATCGTCAAGTCAAGCGATGAAGAGCAACACGTTGAGTATTTGGCAAAGATGTTTGAAAGGTTGAGGAAGTACAAGCTTCGGCTGAATCCAAACAAGTGCACGTTCGGTGTTAGGTCTGGGAAGTTGCTAGGCTTCATTGTCAGTCAAAGAGGCATTGAAGTAGATCCCGACAAAGTCCGAGCAATCCGTGAAATGCCGGCCCCGCAGACCGAGAAGCAAGTTAGAGGGTTCCTCGGGTGTCTGAACTATATCTCTCGATTCATATCTCACATGACTGCGACCTGCGGGCCGATCTTCAAGCTACTCAGGAAGAATCAACCTATTGTGTGGAATGACGAATGCCAAGAAGCTTTTGACAACATAAAGAACTATTTGCTAGAGCCACCTATCCTTGTCCCGCCGGTGGAAGGAAGGCCATTGGTTATGTATCTGTCAGTGTTAGATGAATCCATGGGGTGTGTGCTCGGTCAACAGGACGAGACTGGAAAGAAAGAGCATGCCATCTACTATCTGAGCAAGAAATTCACCGACTGCGAGACTCGGTATACAATGCTTGAAAAGACTTGTTGTGCTCTGGCCTGGGCTGCCAAACGCCTGCGCCACTACTTAATGAACCACACAACTTGGTTGATATCCAGGATGGATCCGATCAAATACATCTTTGAGAAGCCTGCAGTCACTGGAAAGATTGCGCGTTGGCAGATGCTGCTGTCTGAATATGATATTGTGTTCAAAGCTCAGAAGGCCGTTAGAGGAAGTGTTATAGCTGATCACCTTGCTTACCAACCACTAGATGACTATCAGCCCATCAAGTTCGATTTCCCCGACGAAGAGGTCATGTATTTGAAGTCACGAGACTGTGAAGAACCGTTGATTGGTGAGGGTCCGGACCCCGATAGCAAGTGGGGATTGGTCTTTGATGGCGCTGTCAATGCGTATGGCAAAGGAATTGGGGCAGTGATCGTATCTCCGCAGGGGCATCATATTCCCTTTACCGCCCGGATTGTATTTGAATGCACAAACAACATGGCTGAGTATGAAGCATGTATCTTGGGGATCGAGGAGGCAATTGACATGAGAATCAAGCACCTCGACATCTATGGAGATTCTGCGCTTGTGATTAACCAAATAAAGGGAGAATGGGAGACTCATCATGCCAATCTGATCCCTTACCGTGACTACGCGAGGCGTCTGCTGACGTACTTTACGAAAGTCGAATTACACCATATTCCCCGTGAGGAAAATCAGATGGCCGACGCTCTTGCCACTTTATCCTCCATGTTTCAAGTGAACCATTGGAACCACGTGCCAGTAATCAAAGTGCAGCGCCTTGACCGACCTTCTCATGTGTTCGTCATCAGTAATGTGACCGCTCAAACAAATGCGGATATAATTGACAACAAACCCTGGTATTGTGATATCAAGCAGTTTTTGCAAAGCCGCGAGTATCCGCCGAATACTTCCAATAAGGACAAGAAAACCTTGCGTAGGTTGGCTAGCAAGTTCGTGTTGGATGGGGACGTTCTGTACAAGAGAAACTTTGATATGATATTGTTGAGATGTGTTGATGAGCGTGAAGCAGAGCAACTGATGCACGACGTGCACGATGGCACTTTCGGGACCCATGCTTCAGGGCACACCATGTCTAGAAAATTGTTGAGAGCAGGCTACTATTGGATGACCATGGAACACGATTGCTACCAATACGCCAGGAAGTGTCATAAATGTCAAATATATGCTGATAAGATTCATGTGCCTCCGCATGCCCTCAATGTCATTTCCTCTCCGCGGCCTTTCTCTATGTGGGGCATCGATGTGATCGGAAGGATTGAACCAAAGGCTTCGAATGGCCATCGTTTCATTTTGGTAGCAATCGATTACTTCACCAAATGGGTCGAAGCTGCATCTTATGCCAATGTAACTAAGCAAGTGGTGGTTAAGTTCATCAAGAACAACATCATCTGTCGATATGGTGTTCCCAGCAAGATTATCACTAACAATGGTACCAATTTGAACAATGACATGGTGCAAACCTTGTGTGAGAAATTCAAGATTGAACATCACAACTCTTCTCCTTACAGACCTCAGATGAATGGTGCAGTTGAGGCCGCCAATAAGAACATCAAAAAGATTGTGCAGAAGATGGTAACTACATACAAAGACTGGCATGAGATGTTGCCCTACGCTTTACACGGCTATCGCATTACAGTACGTAGTTCAACCGGGGCAACGCCTTTCTCCCTTGTTTATGGCATGGAAGCAGTTCTCCCCTTGGAAGTGGAGATTCCATCTCTCCGCGTGATTATGGAAGCCAAATTGTCTGAGGCTGAATGGTGCCAAAATCGGTATGATCAGTTGAATTTGATTGAGGAAAGACGTCTAGATGCCTTGGCTCGTGGACGGCTGTATCAAACAAGAATGAAGACTGCTTTTGACAAGAAAGTCCGTCCTCGGGAGTTCAAGGAGGGTGAACTTGTTTTGAAAAGAAGAGTAAGTCAACAACCCGACCCAAGGGGCAAGTGGACGCCTAACTACGAAAGACCATATGTCGTCAAGAAGGCCTTCTCCGGCGGAGCCTTGATTCTTACACACATGGATGGTGTGGAACTTCCTAATCCTGTGAATGCCGATATAGTCAAGAAATATTTTGTCTAGATATGAAAAGAACAGCGTGGTAGGTCGAAAACCCGAAAGGGCGGCCTAGGCAAAAATGCGCTTCCCGGTGGATTGAAAACCCGAAAGGGCGATCCAGGCAAAATAAGGGACAAAAAAAAAAAAAATATAAAAGCTCGCTGAGATTACATGTAACTCAGGCAAAAAAGAGCGTCTCGATGAGCCAAAAACCCGAAAGGGCGGTTCATGCAAAAATGAGATTGAAATGAAAGACAATTGACTATATCTGGCAGACTACCATTCCCTTTGGGATCTCTGCAACTGATAATTGGCTGTTCTCATCCGAGGTTCCGACGCTTGTGGATTCAAGAGTTCTAGGGACTGTGATGGTCACTGTGTTCAATGTACCACCAACCAATAAAATTACCATTTTCCAAGCTTTGTAAATCCGTGGAGTCACGCCTTTGGCCGATTGCCACCCTTATACATCGATTTGAACCTATGCTTTTGTTTGGCACTCTATTTTTTTCGTTCTATCTTCAAAGCTTTATACAAAAAGTTTTTTCTATGTTAATAATGATGTGTGTCTGGAATAAACATTCTGAAAACTGAAAACCTTTTATGTGTATTTTGAAAGCAAGCCTAAGCAGCTAGGTATATTCAAATGAAACATGCATGAACAAATATACATTGATATCAGCTCCAATACAAGTTACCAGCAGGCCCTCTCCCCAGTAACGGTCTGTGGTCAATGGCAAGAATGAAAAAAACAGAATGAAAAGCATGAAAAAGTGAATATGCTCGCTAAGTCGAAAACCCGAAAGGGCGGCTTAGGCAAAAATGAGCACCCCGATGGATTGACAACCTTCAAATGCAATTCATGCAAAAACAGGGGCATTTGAAAAGAATTTACACCCTGATGGATTGACAACCTTCAAAGGCAATTCAGGCAAAAACAGGGGCATTTGAAAAGAATTTATTCCCCGGTGGATTGAAAACCCGAAAGGGTGATCCAGGCAAAAATGGGATGATGAAAAAACAAACAAAAGCAAACATGCAAAAAAGCATTGACCACAGATGCGATGTCCAAGATGCTCGACAGTAGGGCGTCCAGCAATAGCAATACCACCAAGTCTGTGAACGGGATCTGACTCCCTGTCCTCAACAATGGTCTTGATGTGTCTTCAAACGACGGCGTCCCCAGAAGAGGAACTTTTGCAAGCATAAGTCAGAACACGAGCCATTACGTGCCCAATATTCCAATGTTTTGTCTGTCTCTGCGAAATTATGTTTGCAAATTGCCAATCATCATGCATTTCAAAGCATTCATACATGCATAATCATGCATCCTATATGTTCATGCATCTGATAAAACTGTTATGCTATTCACACACATTTGCATTTTCAATTCCTATGTTAATCTCTGTCAAAATCAATCATGTCAATTCCAAATTCATAACTGTCATGTCAATTTCAAAATCCAACAATCTTGTCAACTTCAAACTTTAGCTATCCTTTCAAATTCAAGCTCCTGCAGTCATGTCAAGTCAATTGCAATTTGTTTCTACGATACAATTTGTTTCTGTTAGCGGCCAAGTGGCTAGTTCGTACCCAAGAACAGCTTGTGCCTGCCTATTCATTCTTGTTATCGGTCAAGTGGCTAGTTCGCATCCAAGAACAGCTTGTACCTGTCAATTTGTTTTCACTCTTGTCATCAGTCAAGCCGCTAGTTCAAATCCAAGAACAGCTTGTACTTGTGTTTTGTTTCTACCATTAGCCAAGTAACCAGTTCAAATACAAGAACAGCTTGTGCTCCCTACTTTTCTTTCAGCCAAGCGACCAGCTCAGATACAAGAGCATCTTGCGCCCTTTTACTTGTCAGTATTCCCGGTCAAGTTCCCAGTTCGAGCCAAAAGAACAACTTGCACCTGTCAATTTGCTACTTAGTCTCCCCAGTGAGCCTTGTTATTCACCATTCTGTTAATGTCTACCAATCCCGCAATGGATACGACATACTCTGTTTTGCTATTCTGTTAATGTCTACCAGTCCCGCAATGGATACGACATATTTTGTTAAATTCAATCCTCAGTCTGTCTTGCATCCATAATCAAAATGTTGCATGGCATACCCTCATGTACGAACGTATTTTTACGCCCAAAATCAGTGCTAATGTCGATATTTAAGTATCTTCGTCACGTCAAGCCAAAGACTCTGTCTCTTGACTCTCCAAACGAAGAAACTTAAATAGGGGCAGCTGTTATACCCTCATTTTGGACCTAAAAATACTCATTCAAATTTCTCTGCTATTTTCTGATACTTTCGAATTCACCGTGTTTTCTACTGTGCTTCAAACGCACATTTTGCTGTTATAATCTCCAATTTTCTTGCATTTAAAACCATCCAAAGTTTTTTCTTGCATTACAAGCCATTTAGAAGGGTCTCTAGGACCATGGCATACTTTCCTCCATTTTATTCCAATTTTTGCATAAAATCATACAAAAGGGTATTTTGGTCATTTCCCTCAATGGAACCCATTTTAGTCCCTACGATTCGTCCCTGAGTCTTTTCAATTTGTTTGCATGAATCATTGATCAAATTTTGTACAAAATCATCTTAGTGTTGCATCTGAGCCAGTCTGAGTCAGTCGGGGTCGTTTTAGTCCCTAGGGGTATTTTGGTCTTTTCACATCATATAAATTTTGGGCAGAGAGGTATTTTGAAATACCTCATTTTGGTAGTTTGTTCGTTTTAGTCCGTTTTGTCATTTTTAATTGTTTCGCTTTACGTTTTTTCCAAATTACATTTTTTACCAATTTTATTTTTACTTTTGCAAGTAAGTCCAAATTTCATTTTTAATTGCAAATAAGTCCAATTATTCCTTTTTTCCAAAAAAAAACAGTCCAATTTTCCTTTTAATTTCAAAACAGTCCAATCTTTAATAAATTGCAGTTCAGTCCCAAGTTTTTACATAATTGCAGAAAGGTCCAAAAGTCAGAATTGAGTCTAGATTGCCACGCAGATGTTCAAGTCCACATGTCACAAGCTCATTGGATCAGAGGCCACACGGCAGCTTATAAATAGTGAACAGTGTCAGAATCAGAGGATCCCATTCATTATGCGCCACATCATAAACAGAAAAGAATTTTCTCTCTCATGTCAGTTAGATCAAAATTGCAACCAACTCAGAAAATCAGAAGAACATGAAGAACTTCTACAAACCCTAACCGTTTCTCAGAAGCAATTCAAGGTGAATCAATGGAGTTTTTCAACTGCTCTCAGGGACTCACTAGAATCTTCATCACTGAGCATTAAGCTTATGCAATTCAAGCATCAGATTCGTTGCACAAGGCCACAAACCCTAAATGCGATCACAGAAGCTGTATGAGAAGAAGAAGGAAAGAAATGCGAGGATTCTGAACCGGTTAAGAGAAGGAAAAGGAAATTACCAGTTTATTTCTGGATCCAAACCAAGAATCAACAGAACTGAACCACAAATTTCAAGTTCTCGAAGATTCTAGCTCGAACCTCCTATTGAAACTCAGGTAAACACGAAAACCTCACTCTTACGCATTTGAGAACATCAAAGAACCGGTGAATCGATGTAGATTCATAAAGAAATCCAGAAATTGTTCAAAATCATGAAAACCCTAAAAATCATTTGAAGCCGTAAGGAATCTACGGTTTACAACGAAAATCAATCGTCGTAAACCTAAGAATCCACGGAAGATTCGTTCAAAAAAGGTTTGAAACAAGAAACAAAGAAAATCCGTTCGTAAGCCGTGGGAGAAAATTCCACGATCTACGTCGATTCACCGTTTGAAAGTATTTGCAAACGATGAATCCATGCTTAGAACAAAGAAACGAATCGTTTAAGACCTGATTGAACAAATTCTGGGTTGGATTACGAATTAGGGTTAGGGTTTGTAAGAGAGGAGAAGAGAGAGCGGCGAGAAGAAAGAGAAAGAGGGTTGGAAAGTGAGCAAACCGGTTCAGATTGGCTTTATATAAGCATGCGAACCGGGTTGATCCATACCCGGTCCACTTCCTCTTGATTCCAGCCGTTAGATCTAAATCCAGGTGGATCTGGATCAATCCAACGCTTCTGAAGCATTAAATTGATCTGGATCCATCAGGTACATGGGTCTGGACCTCTAACCGTGGGTTTGAGCATTGTAACTGTGGGCCTTAAGCTTTCTTAGGCTTTCTTGAATTTCTTGTGCTACGTACACCCCTGTCCTTGCTATCTGAATCCCCATGCATGTTAAATTTCTTGCGAAAATTCCTATAAAATTATAGTGTGTTCTTGATATATTTTTGATTGTTTTGGTGATATTTCCACACATGTAAAGCTGATAAAAAAATATGTGCTAATTTCTTCTATGGTTTTGAGTACTAGGTGTGTTTGTGAGAGTTTCTTGCATAATTTTAGATCCAATTTTTGCCACATGATGTTGATATTTGATACCTGATTTTGTGATGTGTTTGGTTCTGAGTTCATTGCTGGTTCTTGCTTTTCACAAGCTTAATTGATTATTTCCAAATTCTTTTTTGCAAACTTAGTGTTAATTCCTTGTGTTTTTTGCAAATTTAGTTGTTAATTTCCAAATCTTTGCAAATTTAGTGGTAGTTACTTGTCTTACAAGCTTAACCGTTAAGTTTCCAATTTCTTGCAAATTTAGAAGTAATTTCTTGTTTTACAAATTCAATAGTTAGTTTCTTGTTTTGCAAGTAATGTGAACTTTTGTTTGGAAATAAGGTGTGAAATATGCATAAAATGTGTGTGTGCTAAATATGAATGCATGGCTTGTAATTTCCTCATAATTCTTGAAATATTTCCCTTGAAAGTGCTGTTTTGGTAAGGATTATAGGTCATGGGATTTGGTTTAAGTTTTAGGCTTTTGTTTTGTGTCATTTGCACTATTTTTGGCACTTGTTCCTCTTGCAATTTGCTTAATACTCTTTGTTATGATCATTTCATCTACCATGCATTGCTACTCATACTATCATTTCTCTATTCATCACTAACCATTTCACTTCATGCCTTATTCATATTGCAAGCGTTGCATCATTTTCATCTTTTTCTTTCTTTTAAGCCATCTTATGCAATTTCCTACTAATTCATGTAATATTTTTAGGTTAGTTTTAGTTTTCTTTAAATTCTTGCAAGACCATAGAATGTAAACTAGGACCCGATGTAAAGGACTATGGACACTATGATGATGTACACCGACACAAGCACCGACACGCACACACGTTGTATGTTTACCGCTAGATGTATGTTTAGGAAACGCGACACTTAGAAAATATGCATTTTTCAAAGCAAGCTAACTCTTCACTCAAATCTTTTCACAATAATGTTGGAGTCAAAACTCCACAATTTTCCCTTTATTTTCTTAATCAAAAATACAAATGAAACTTAAATTCCAACTTTAACCTTTTTGTTTAATAAGTGATCAACCTCACCTTCTTTCAAATCTCATGCCTTTAAGGCCTCTCATCCTTTCTTCAAAACTATTTTCAAAACTAAAATTGAACCAACCCACAAAATCTTTTGGAAGAGAACTACATGGAATTTTGATCCCTTAAAAGGGTATGTAGGCAAGAGACCAAAATCTCCCCAAGTCCAATAAAATAAAATCCGAACCATCTTCTTTCCCCCATTCTTAAAAACAATTTTCTTTCAAAAAATAGCATAAAAATAAAGCGTAAAACATAGAATTAGAAAAACGGCTCCTATAGAGTACTATAGTCGTTGCGGGTGTCTAACACCTTCCCGTAGCGAAAATTGCCCCGAACTTAGAATTTCTAAGGGTTTTCTCAATTTTACCCTTCCCCAAAAAAAATAGAGACATCAATGATTGAAAGGTTCAAGCCTAATTAATGACTTGAAACCCGAAAATCGCGATGACAGAAATGGCGACTTCACTGGGGACTTTAGGGCTACGCCTAGTTTTTCATGCTTTATGTTTCACGCTTTGCTTTATTGTTGTTATTTTCATGCAACGTGTGGGGTGAGAATATCAAAAGTCCTATACCCGGGCTGAGTGAACCTAAGATTAGGAAGAGATATAATCGACAATCCAATCCGGGGGTTGCCTCGTGTATTGGGTTATGCGATCAATGTCACATAGCTGAGGCATTTTGGGGGTGATGTTGTCGGCGTGTGTTGTCATGCTTAGGCACTTTACTTCCAATTGACCGATGAAGGCTATGGACCGTAGTTACCAAACCCATCTTTGGCCTTTTCTTAGGACGTAGTGCGGTGGCTAAACCGGGCGTTGCCTCGGAATTTAGTCGTCACGCGATACTACACTCAAACTAGACCTTCTTACAAATAATCATGGAACGGGCGTCGCCTTGTGCTACCATGATATATGTAAGAGAGGTTGCAGTTTGGGAACCTTACTAGAACCATGGTTACTACTATCAAAACTCTAGTTTCACCGGACACCGTGTCCACTTGCAACCTCAACCCACCGTGTTCTCTTTGTAGTCAAAATCATGCATACATGCATTCATGCATAAATCTTTTCTCATGCATTTATCGAAAGGTCTAGACAAATTGAAAATTTTGTAAACACTCCAGGTATGAAGAGGACTAAATCTTACAAATTCAAGGAAGTCGATTTGGTTAGCCTAAGGGAGTTGGCACTTAAGGTCAAGAATCCGACTGGGTTTCGTCTCCGATACGGTGGTTTGTTCACTATTCTCCGGACTAATGTAGAAGAGAAATTGGTGCACACTCTGGTGCAATTCTATGATCCGGCCTTCCGTTGTTTCACTTTCCCGGATTTCCAGTTAGTTCCTACACTTGAGGCTTATTCTAGTTTATTGGGTTTACCTATAGCCGAGAGGACACCTTTCACGGGCCCCGGAGCTCCCCTTACTCCTTTGGTGATTGCTAAGGATCTTTATCTCAAGACCTCCGATGTGTCCAAGAATCTCATTACCAAATCTCACATTCAGGGTTTCACTTCGAAGTACTTACTTGAGCGGGCTAATCTCGAATCTACTTGTCAGGACACTCTTGAGGCTATTCTTGCACTCCTTATCTACGGGCTCATTCTCTTCCCGAATCTTGACAACTTTGTGGACATGAGTGCTATTGAGATCTTCCACTCCAAGAACCCGGTTCCTACTTTGTTAGCTGACACTTACCACGCCATCCATGATCGGACTCTCAAAGGTCGTGGGTATATTCTTTGCTGTGTGCCTCTTCTATATAGGTGGTTTATTTCTCACCTTCCAAGCTCTTTCCATGCCAACTCGGAGAATTGGTCTTATTCGCAGAGGATTATGGCTCTCACTCCCGATGAGGTGGTTTGGATTACTCCGGCAGCTCGAGTCAAGGAGATTATTACTGGTTGTGGAGATTTCCTCAATGTACCTCTTCTCGGTACCCGGGGAGGAATCAACTACAATCCCGAGTTAGCCATGAGGCAGTTCGGCTTCCCTATGAGAGCAAAGCCCATCAATCTTGCTACATCCCAGGAGTTCTTTTACTATTCCAATGCCCCCACCGGGCAAAGGAAAACTTTTACAGATGCTTGGGCTAAGATTCGAAAGAAGGATGTGAAGCATTTGGGTGTGAGATCCGGCATAGCTCATGAGGCCTATATTCAGTGGGTGATAGATCGAGCCGAAGAGATTGGCATGCCTTATCCTGTTATGAGACATGTGTCCGCGTCTGTTCCGTCTAGGCCATTACCTTTGCTTCCCGCAACCCAGGAGATGTATCAGGAGCATCTAGCTATGGAGAGTCAGGAGAAACGGGCATGGAAAGCCCGATACAATGAAGCCGAGAACTTGATTTTGACTTTGGACGGTAGAGATGAGCAGAAGGATCATGAGAATCGGATGTTGAAGAAAGAGCTGGCCAAAGCTAGGAAAGAACTCGAGGAAAAGGATAAGCTGCTTATGAGAGATTCCAAGAGAGCTAGAGGCCGTCGGGAATTCTATGCCAGATACTGCGGTTCAGTTCCAGAATCTGATTCTGAGGAGTACCCTGTCACCCCGTAGACTTAGATGATTATGTTGTTTGTATTATGTTATGCGGCCCACTCCCTTTGGCTCGACATTTCAAAAGATTTATCTCTACAGCTTGCTAGTCTCTTCATTTGTTCCCAAAAATGTTTACAAAATTTCTAATTTGTCTAAAAGATCCGTTCGATAACGAAAAAAGAGTCATTTTTGCATCTGCATTTATACATATCATGCATCATATGCATCATTCATCAGTCGCGAAAATTCCAAGTGCTCATTGCCTCCTGGTTCTTCTGCCGCAGTGTGAAAAGTGGCTCGTGCTCGAAAGACCGATCAACCTACCAGAGTACATCAGACTAGACAATACAGGAGGAGGAATCAGGTAGCCATGGAAGAAGAAAACACACAGCTCTGTACCGAATTGGCATCCTTAAGGGAAGAGTTGGCTAAAGCTCATGATGTCATGACCGCTCTGTTGGCTGCCCAGGAACAACCAGCTTCGTCTGCTCCAGAGACCACTGAGCCAATTCCAACAGCATCTCTTGATGACCGCTTTGCTATGCCGAGGGGATACCCTTATGGGCTCCCACCCTACTACGCACCCGGTCTTTCAGGCGCCGGCACGTCTGGTGCTGCCAATAGTAACCAAATCCCCGTCCCAGGGCATGCTTCTCTCCGCACTACTTTGCCTCAGTCAACGGTCTTCACTGACCCAATTGTACATTCTATGCCTCAAGACATCAACACCGGTACCAATACCCACCGGGGGGAGTCGCCCTTGACCGGAACTATGGAAGAAAGAATGGAGGAGCTTGCTAGAGAACTCCGTCGTGAAATCAAAGCCAACCGTGGGAGTGGTGATCTCGTCAATACTCACGATCTCTGTCTAGTACCAAGGGTAAATGTCCCCAAAAAGTTCAAGGTCCCAGAATTCGACCGATACAATGGACTGACTTGCCCTCAGAATCATATCATCAAATATGTCCGGAAGATGGCCAATTACTCGGACAATGATTCGCTCATGATCCACTGCTTCCAAGACAGTTTGATGGAAGACGCTGCAGAGTGGTATACTGGTCTGAGTAAAGAGGACATTCATACCTTCGATGATTTGGCTGCCGCTTTCAAGAGTCATTACGGGTTTAACACCAGGTTGAAGCCAAACAGGGAATTTCTCAGGTCCCTCTCTCAGAAGAAAGATGAAAGTTTCCGTGAGTACGCACAAAGGTGGAGAGGCGCAGCCGCCCGCATCACCCCTGCTCTCGATGAAGAGGAGATGACACAGACGTTCCTGAAGACGCTGAAAAAAGACTATGTTGAAAGGATGATCGTTGCTGCTCCGAGTAACTTCTCCGAGATGGTCACCATGGGAACCCGCCTAGAAGAAGCAGTTAAAGAAGGCATCATTGTGTTTGAAAAAGGTGAGTCCTCGAATGCACCAAAGAAGTATGGTAATGGCCATCACAAGAAGAAGGAACCAGAAGTTGGAATGGTGTCCGCCGGGACCAATCAATCTGCTATTGTCGCTCCCGTTAATGCTACACAACTGCCTCAACCGTACCAGTACCTACAGTATGCCCAGCACCCGTTCTATCCGCCGTTCTACCATCAATACCCCCCACTACCGGGCCAGCCTCAGGTCCCTGTTAATGCCATCGCTCAACAGGCTCAGCAACAACCGCAGCAACAACAACAAGGTCCTCAGGCAAGACCATCTTTCCCTCCGATACCAATGGCATACGCTGAACTACTCCCAACTCTGTTACACAAAGGATATTGCACCACTAGACCCGGCAAACCTCCGCCGAATCCATTGCCTCCTAGATTCCGTTCTGATCTCAGGTGCGACTTTCACCAAGGCGCCTTAGGTCACGATGTAGAAGGTTGCTACGCTCTGAAATATATTGTGAAGAAGCTGATTGATCAGGGAAAGCTATCCTTCGAAAACAACGCCCCGCATGTGCTCGACAATCCACTCCCCAACCATGCCGCTGTAAATATGATCGAAGTGTATGAAGAGACTTTCGGCCTCGCTGTCCGCAATATTGCAACCCCTCTAGTACCGCTACATATCAAGCTGTGCCAAGCTTCCCTGTTTAGCCACGACGACGCTGCTTGCTGTGAATGTCTTCAGAACCCTATGGGTTGCAGCATAGTTCAGACTGATATCCAAAGCTTGATGAATGACAACTACCTGACTGCCAGTGATGTTTGTATAATTGTACCGATCTTCCACGATACTCCCGCCAAGAGCACGCCCGCCATGGGGGATGTTGAACCGTTGGTTATACGGTTACCTGGTCCAGTGCCGTATGTTTCCGCGAAAGCTATCCCTTATAAGTACAATGCAACTATGGTGGAGAACGGGAAGGAAGTACCCTTGGTGTCCTCAAGCACGGTGGGTAATATCGTTGAGGTGACGACTTTGAGAAGCGGTAAAGTCCGTCCCCTCTTGTTTCAAAAGAAAGATGATATGCCAGTTGCGATTCCTGCTGGTAAGACTACGCCATTGCCAATCCCTCCTGTTGTTGAAAACACCAGCCGTCCAGGCTAGTCCATTGAAGATTCCAATCTGGACGAGATTCTGAAGATAATCAAGAGGAGTGATTATAAGATCGTTGACCAGCTGTTACAGACCCCTTCGAAGATATCTATCTTGTCTCTACTCCTTAGTTCGGAGGCTCACAGGAACGTCTTGTTGAAAGTGTTGGAGCAAGCATACGTCGACCACGAAGTCACAGAAGATCAATTTGGTGGGATAGTGGCTAACATCACCGCCTGCAGTAACCTCTGGTTTGGTGAGGATGAACTTCCAGAAGCAGGGAGGCACTACAACTTGGCCCTGCACATCTCCATGAACTGCAAAGCAGATATGCTGTCCAACGTGTTGGTAGATACTGGGTCGTTGCTGAATGTGATGCCTAAGTCGACATTGGACCAGTTAAGTTGTCAGGGAGTTCCTTTGAGAAGAAGTACTTTTCTTGTCAAGGCTTTCGATGGTTCTCGTAAAACTGTGCTTGGAGAAGTAGATCTCCCCATGACTATTGGCCCTGAAACATTCATGATTACTTTCCAGGTTATGGACGTAGATGCCTCTTACAGTTGCCTCCTCGGAAGGCCATGGATACATGAGGCTGGCGCAGTCACTTCTACCCTCCATCAGAAGCTAAAATTTGTAAAGAATGGCAAGCTTGTGACAGTGCATGGAGAAGAAGCTTATTTGGTTAGTCAGTTGTCATCTTTCTCTTGCATCGAAGCTAAATCTGCCGAAGGAACTGCATTCCAGGGTTTGATTATCGAGGGTACGGAGCCCAAGAGGGCTAGTGCTGCCATGGCTTCTTTGAAGGACGCACAGAAGGCCGTTCAGGAGGGTCAGGCCGCCGGTTGGGGCCAGTTGATACAGCTGCGGGACAACAAGCACAAAGAGGGTCTCGGTTTCTCTCCGACGTCAGGCGTGTCAACTGGAACGTTTCATAGTGCTGGATTTACCAACGCAATTCTTGAAGGTGCTGCTGAAGAAGGGTCTAGGCCCACATTTGTGATACCAGGAGGCATTGCAAAGAACTGGAACGTTATCAATCTCCCTGTGTTCGTGCATGATTCTAAGTAATACGTCTTGCTGTCTAGGCTTTTGTTTTCAAAATAACAATCCTTCCGCCCTGCCCGAGGCGGAAGTGACACTTTTGTAAAGGGCATGTTTGTTCCGACATCACCATTATCAATAAAAAACGTCGTTTCTTTCACGACTCTTTTTCTTTCTTTAATGCTTTTCCCTTGGAAATAATGGTAATGCCAGAAAAAACCAAAACATCTGTATTTTCTTATTAATTTCAAAGGTCTGCATGAAAATTATTTTCTAAAAATCATCCAATCATGTCATGCAGATCGAACCAAAATAAACCCGTTGAACACAGTGACCCTATGTTTCTTCCAACTGTTGGATCCCCGGTGTTTGAAGCCGAGGACGAAGATAGTGATGACATACCGGACGAGATTGCCCGATTACTTGAACAAGAAGAGAAAACCATTCGGCCTCATCAGGAGGAAATTGAGTTGATCAACTTGGGTACCGAGGATAAAAAACGAGAGATCAAAGTCGGTGCTGCATTGGAGAAAGGGGTCAAGAAAAGGATCTTCCAACTTCTCCGCGAATATTCAGATATTTTTGCATGGTCGTATGAAGATATGCCGGGTTTGGATCCCCAGATCGTGGAACACCGGATACCGACAAAACCAGACTGTCCCCCTGTCAGACAAAAGTTGAGACGGACTCGGCCGGACATGGCTCTGAAGATCAAAGGTGAGGTGCAGAAACAGATTGATGCGGGTTTTCTCATGACAGTTGAATATCCCGAGTGGGTTGCTAACATTGTGCCAGTGCCGAAGAAGGATGGTAAGGTCCGGATGTGTGTTGATTACAGAGATTTGAATAGAGCAAGCTTGAAGGACAATTTCCCACTACCTCACATCGATGTGCTTGTTGATAATACTGCCCAGTGCAAGGTGTTCTCCTTCATGGACGGTTTTTCTGGCTATAACCAAATCAAAATGTCACCCAAAGACAGGGAGAAGACGTCGTTCATCACTCCGTGGGGAACTTTCTGTTGCAAAGCAATGTCGTTCGGTCTAATAAATGCTGGTGCTACTTATCAAAGGGGGATGACTACATTGTTCCATGACATGATCCACAAAGAAGTCGAGGTGTATGTGGACGACATGATCGTCAAGTCAAGCGATGAAGAGCAACACGTTGAGTATTTGGCAAAGATGTTTGAAAGGTTGAGGAAGTACAAGCTTCGGCTGAATCCAAACAAGTGCACGTTCGGTGTTAGGTCTGGGAAGTTGCTAGGCTTCATTGTCAGTCAAAGAGGCATTGAAGTAGATCCCGACAAAGTCCGAGCAATCCGTGAAATGCCAGCCCCGCAGACCGAGAAGCAAGTTAGAGGGTTCCTCGGGTGTCTGAACTATATCTCTCGATTCATATCTCACATGACTGCGACCTGCGGGCCGATCTTCAAGCTACTCAGGAAGAATCAACCTATTGTGTGGAATGACGAATGCCAAGAAGCTTTTGACAACATAAAGAACTATTTGCTAGAGCCACCTATCCTTGTCCCGCCGGTGGAAGGAAGGCCATTGGTTATGTATCTGTCAGTGTTAGATGAATCCATGGGGTGTGTGCTCGGTCAACAGGACGAGACTGGAAAGAAAGAGCATGTCATCTACTATCTGAGCAAGAAATTCACCGACTGCGAGACTCGGTATACAATGCTTGAAAAGACTTGTTGTGCTCTGGCCTGGGCTGCCAAACGCCTGCGCCACTACTTAATGAACCACACAACTTGGTTGATATCCAGGATGGATCCGATCAAATACATCTTTGAGAAGCCTGCAGTCACTGGAAAGATTGCGCGTTGGCAGATGCTGCTGTCTGAATATGATATTGTGTTCAAAGCTCAGAAGGCCGTTAGAGGAAGTGTTATAGCTGATCACCTTGCTTACCAACCACTGGATGACTATCAGCCCATCAAGTTCGATTTCCCCGACGAAGAGGTCATGTATTTGAAGTCACGAGACTGTGAAGAACCGTTGATTGGTGAGGGTCCGGACCCCGATAGCAAGTGGGGATTGGTCTTTGACGGCGCTGTCAATGCGTATGGCAAAGGAATTGGGGCAGTGATCGTATCTCCGCAGGGGCATCACATTCCCTTTACCGCCCGGATTGTATTTGAATGCACAAACAACATGGCTGAGTATGAAGCATGTATCTTGGGGATCGAGGAGGCAATTGACATGAGAATCAAGCACCTCGACATCTATGGAGATTCTGCGCTTCTGATTAACCAAATAAAGGGAGAATGGGAGACTCATCATGCCAATCTGATCCCTTACCGTGACTACGCGAGGCGTCTGCTGACGTACTTTACGAAAGTCGAATTACACCATATTCCCCGTGAGGAAAATCAGATGGCCGACGCTCTTGCCACTTTATCCTCCATGTTTCAAGTGAACCATTGGAACCACGTGCCAGTAATCAAAGTGCAGCGCCTTGACCGACCTTCTCATGTGTTCGTCATCAGTAATGTGACCGCTCAAACAAATGCGGATATAATTGACAACAAACCCTGGTATTGTGATATCAAGCAGTTTTTGCAAAGCCGCGAGTATCCGCCGAATACTTCCAATAAGGACAAGAAAACCTTGCGTAGGTTGGCTAGCAAGTTCGTGTTGGATGGGGACGTTCTGTACAAGAGAAACTTTGATATGATATTGTTGAGATGTGTTGATGAGCGTGAAGCAGAGCAACTGATGCACGACGTGCACGATGGCACTTTCGGGACCCATGCTTCAGGGCACACCATGTCTAGAAAATTGTTGAGAGCAGGCTACTATTGGATGACCATGGAACACGATTGCTACCAATACGCCAGGAAGTGTCATAAATGTCAAATATATGCTGATAAGATTCATGTGCCTCCGCATGCCCTCAATGTCATTTCCTCTCCGCGGCCTTTCTCTATGTGGGGCATCGATGTGATCGGAAGGATTGAACCAAAGGCTTCGAATGGCCATCGTTTCATTTTGGTAGCAATCGATTACTTCACCAAATGGGTCGAAGCTGCATCTTATGCCAATGTAACTAAGCAAGTGGTGGTTAAGTTCATCAAGAACAACATCATCTGTCGATATGGTGTTCCCAGCAAGATTATCACTAACAATGGTACCAATTTGAACAATGACATGGTGCAAACCTTGTGTGAGAAATTCAAGATTGAACATCACAACTCTTCTCCTTACAGACCTCAGATGAATGGTGCAGTTGAGGCCGCCAATAAGAACATCAAAAAGATTGTGCAGAAGATGGTAACTACATACAAAGACTGGCATGAGATGTTGCCCTACGCTTTACACGGCTATCGCACTACAGTACGTAGTTCAACCGGGGCAACGCCTTTCTCCCTTGTTTATGGCATGGAAGCAGTTCTCCCCTTGGAAGTGGAGATTCCATCTCTCCGCGTGATTATGGAAGCCAAATTGTCTGAGGCTGAATGGTGCCAAAATCGGTATGATCAGTTGAATTTGATTGAGGAAAGACGTCTAGATGCCTTGGCTCGTGGACGGCTGTATCAAACAAGAATGAAGACTGCTTTTGACAAGAAAGTCCGTCCTCGGGAGTTCAAGGAGGGTGAACTTGTTTTGAAAAGAAGAGTAAGTCAACAACCCGACCCAAGGGGCAAGTGGACGCCTAACTACAAAAGACCATATGTCGTCAAGAAGGCCTTCTCCGGCGGAGCCTTGATTCTTACACACATGGATGGTGTGGAACTTCCTAATCCTGTGAATGCCGATATAGTCAAGAAATATTTTGTCTAGATATGAAAAGAACAGCGTGGTAGGTCGAAAACCCGAAAGGGCGGCCTAGGCAAAAATGCGCTTCCCGGTGGATTGAAAACCCGAAAGGGCGATCCAGGCAAAATAAGGGACAAAAAAAAAAAAAAAATATAAAAGCTCGCTGAGATTACATGTAACTCAGGCAAAAAAGAGCGTCTCGATGAGCCAAAAACCCGAAAGGGCGGTTCATGCAAAAATGAGATTGAAATGAAAGACAATTGACTATATCTGGCAGACTACCATTCCTTTTGGGATCTCTGCAACTGATAATTGGCTGTTCTCATCCGAGGTTCCGACGCTTGTGGATTCAAGAGTTCTAGGGACTGTGATGGTCACTGTGTTCAATGTACCACCAACCAATAAAATTACCATTTTCCAAGCTTTGTAAATCCGTGGAGTCACGCCTTTGGCCGATTGCCACCCTTATACATCGATTTGAACCTATGCTTTTGTTTGGCACTCTATTTTTTTCGTTCTATCTTCAAAGCTTTATACAAAAAGTTTTTTCTA
Organism: Medicago lupulina; assembly: GCA_958299785.1. Lineage (NCBI taxonomy): Eukaryota > Viridiplantae > Streptophyta > Magnoliopsida > Fabales > Fabaceae > Medicago > Medicago lupulina. The sequence continues at coordinate 47,930,330 of OY283144.1, read as the reverse complement.
TGTTAATAATGATGTGTGTCTGGAATAAACATTCTGAAAACTGAAAACCTTTTATGTGTATTTTGAAAGCAAGCCTAAGCAGCTAGGTATATTCAAATGAAACATGCATGAACAAATATACATTGATATCAGCTCCAATACAAGTTACCAGCAGGCCCTCTCCCCAGTAACGGTCTGTGGTCAATGGCAAGAATGAAAAAAACAGAATGAAAAGCATGAAAAAGTGAATATGCTCGCTAAGTCGAAAACCCGAAAGGGCGGCTTAGGCAAAAATGAGCACCCCGATGGATTGACAACCTTCAAAGGCAATTCATGCAAAAACAGGGGCATTTGAAAAGAATTTACACCCCGATGGATTGACAACCTTCAAAGGCAATTCAGGCAAAAACAGGGGCATTTGAAAAGAATTTATTCCCCGGTGGATTGAAAACCCGAAAGGGTGATCCAGGCAAAAATGGGATGATGAAAAAACAAACAAAAGCAAACATGCAAAAAAGCATTGACCACAGATGCGATGTCCAAGATGCTCGACAGTAGGGCGTCCAGCAATAGCAATACCACCAAGTCTGTGAACGGGATCTGACTCCCTGTCCTCAACAATGGTCTTGATGTGTCTTCAAACGACGGCGTCCCCAGAAGAGGAACTTTTGCAAGCATAAGTCAGAACACGAGCCATTACGTGCCCAATATTCCAATGTTTTGTCTGTCTCTGCGAAATTATGTTTGCAAATTGCCAATCATCATGCATTTCAAAGCATTCATACATGCATAATCATGCATCCTATATGTTCATGCATCTGATAAAACTGTTATGCTATTCACACACATTTGCATTTTCAATTCCTATGTTAATCTCTGTCAAAATCAATCATGTCAATTCCAAATTCATAACTGTCATGTCAATTTCAAAATCCAACAATCTTGTCAACTTCAAACTTTAGCTATCCTTTCAAATTCAAGCTCCTGCAGTCATGTCAAGTCAATTGCAATTTGTTTCTACGATACAATTTGTTTCTGTTAGCGGCCAAGTGGCTAGTTCGTACCCAAGAACAGCTTGTGCCTGCCTATTCATTCTTGTTATCGGTCAAGTGGCTAGTTCGCATCCAAGAACAGCTTGTACCTGTCAATTTGTTTTCACTCTTGTCATCAGTCAAGCCGCTAGTTCAAATCCAAGAACAGCTTGTACTTGTGTTTTGTTTCTACCATTAGCCAAGTAACCAGTTCAAATACAAGAACAGCTTGTGCTCCCTACTTTTCTTTCAGCCAAGCGACCAGCTCAGATACAAGAGCATCTTGCGCCCTTTTACTTGTCAGTATTCCCGGTCAAGTTCCCAGTTCGAGCCAAAAGAACAACTTGCACCTGTCAATTTGCTACTTAGTCTCCCCAGTGAGCCTTGTTATTCACCATTCTGTTAATGTCTACCAATCCCGCAATGGATACGACATACTCTGTTTTGCTATTCTGTTAATGTCTACCAGTCCCGCAATGGATACGACATATTTTGTTAAATTCAATCCTCAGTCTGTCTTGCATCCATAATCAAAATGTTGCATGGCATACCCTCATGTACGAACGTATTTTTACGCCCAAAATCAGTGCTAATGTCGATATTTAAGTATCTTCGTCACGTCAAGCCAAAGACTCTGTCTCTTGACTCTCCAAACGAAGAAACTTAAATAGGGGCAGCTGTTATACCCTCATTTTGGACCTAAAAATACTCATTCAAATTTCTCTGCTATTTTCTGATACTTTCGAATTCACCGTGTTTTCTACTGTGCTTCAAACGCACATTTTGCTGTTATAATCTCCAATTTTCTTGCATTTAAAACCATCCAAAGTTTTTTCTTGCATTACAAGCCATTTAGAAGGGTCTCTAGGACCATGGCATACTTTCCTCCATTTTATTCCAATTTTTGCATAAAATCATACAAAAGGGTATTTTGGTCATTTCCCTCAATGGAACCCATTTTAGTCCCTACGATTCGTCCCTGAGTCTTTTCAATTTGTTTGCATGAATCATTGATCAAATTTTGTACAAAATCATCTTAGTGTTGCATCTGAGCCAGTCTGAGTCAGTCGGGGTCGTTTTAGTCCCTAGGGGTATTTTGGTCTTTTCACATCATATCAATTTTGGGCAGAGAGGTATTTTGAAATACCTCATTTTGGTAGTTTGTTCGTTTTAGTCCGTTTTGTCATTTTTAATTGTTTCGCTTTACGTTTTTTCCAAATTACATTTTTTTACCAATTTTATTTTTACTTTTGCAAGTAAGTCCAAATTTCACTTTTAATTGCAAATAAGTCCAATTATTCCTTTTTTCCAAAAAAAAACAGTCCAATTTTCCTTTTAATTTCAAAACAGTCCAATCTTTAATAAATTGCAGTTCAGTCCCAAGTTTTTACATAATTGCAGAAAGGTCCAAAAGTCAGAATTGAGTCTAGATTGCCACGCAGATGTTCAAGTCCACATGTCACAAGCTCATTGGATCAGAGGCCACACGGCAGCTTATAAATAGTGAACAGTGTCAGAATCAGAGGATCCCATTCATTATGCGCCACATCATAAACAGAAAAGAATTTTCTCTCTCATGTCAGTTAGATCAAAATTGCAACCAACTCAGAAAATCAGAAGAACATGAAGAACTTCTACAAACCCTAACCGTTTCTCAGAAGCAATTCAAGGTGAATCAATGGAGTTTTTCAACTGCTCTCAGGGACTCACTAGAATCTTCATCACTGAGCATTAAGCTTATGCAATTCAAGCATCAGATTCGTTGCACAAGGCCACAAACCCTAAATGCGATCACAGAAGCTGTATGAGAAGAAGAAGGAAAGAAATGCGAGGATTCTGAACCGGTTAAGAGAAGGAAAAGGAAATTACCAGTTTATTTCTGGATCCAAACCAAGAATCAACAGAACAGAACCACAAATTTCAAGTTCTCGAAGATTCTAGCTCGAACCTCCTATTGAAACTCAGGTAAACACGAAAACCTCACTCTTACGCATTTGAGAACATCAAAGAACCGGTGAATCGATGTAGATTCGTAAAGAAATCCAGAAATTGTTCAAAATCATGAAAACCCTAAAAATCATTTGAAGCCGTAAGGAATCTACGGTTTACAACGAAAATCAATCGTCGTAAACCTAAGAATCCACGGAAGATTCGTTCAAAAAAGGTTTGAAACAAGAAACAAAGAAAATCCGTTCGTAAGCCGTGGGAGAAAATTCCACGATCTACGTCGATTCACCGTTTGAAAGTACTTGCAAACGATGAATCCATGCTTAGAACAAAGAAACGAATCGTTTAAGACCTGATTGAACAAATTCTGGGTTGGATTACGAATTAGGGTTAGGGTTTGTAAGAGAGGAGAAGAGAGAGCGGCGAGAAGAAAGAGAAAGAGGGTTGGAAAGTGAGCAAACCGGTTCAGATTGGCTTTATATAAGCATGCGAACCGGGTTGATCCATACCCGGTCCACTTCCTCTTGATTCCAGCCGTTAGATCTAAATCCAGGTGGATCTGGATCAATCCAACGCTTCTGAAGCATTAAATTGATCTGGATCCATCAGGTACATGGGTCTGGACCTCTAACCGTGGGTTTGAGCATTGTAACTGTGGGCCTTAAGCTTTCTTAGGCTTTCTTGAATTTCTTGTGCTACGTACACCCCTGTCCTTGCTATCTGAATCCCCATGCATGTTAAATTTCTTGCGAAAATTCCTATAAAATTATAGTGTGTTCTTGATATATTTTTGATTGTTTTGGTGATATTTCCACACATGTAAAGCTGATAAAAAAATATGTGCTAATTTCTTCTATGGTTTTGAGTACTAGGTGTGTTTGTGAGAGTTTCTTGCATAATTTTAGATCCAATTTTTGCCACATGATGTTGATATTTGATACCTGATTTTGTGATGTGTTTGGTTCTGAGTTCATTGCTGGTTCTTGCTTTTCACAAGCTTAATTGATTATTTCCAAATTCTTTTTTGCAAACTTAGTGTTAATTCCTTGTGTTTTTTGCAAATTTAGTTGTTAATTTCCAAATCTTTGCAAATTTAGTGGTAGTTACTTGTCTTACAAGCTTAACCGTTAAGTTTCCAATTTCTTGCAAATTTAGAAGTAATTTCTTGTTTTACAAATTCAATAGTTAGTTTCTTGTTTTGCAAGTAATGTGAACTTTTGTTTGGAAATAAGGTGTGAAATATGCATAAAATGTGTGTGTGCTAAATATGAATGCATGGCTTGTAATTTCCTCATAATTCTTGAAATATTTCCCTTGAAAGTGCTGTTTTGGTAAGGATTATAGGTCATGGGATTTGGTTTAAGTTTTAGGCTTTTGTTTTGTGTCATTTGCACTATTTTTGGCACTTGTTCCTCTTGCAATTTGCTTAATACTCTTTGTTATGATCATTTCATCTACCATGCATTGCTACTCATACTATCATTTCTCTATTCATCACTAACCATTTCACTTCATGCCTTATTCATATTGCAAGCGTTGCATCATTTTCATCTTTTTCTTTCTTTTAAGCCATCTTATGCAATTTCCTACTAATTCATGTAATATTTTTAGGTTAGTTTTAGTTTTCTTTAAATTCTTGCAAGACCATAGAATGTAAACTAGGACCCGATGTAAAGGACTATGGACACTATGATGATGTACACCGACACAAGCACCGACACGCACACACGTTGTATGTTTACCGCTAGATGTATGTTTAGGAAACGCGACACTTAGAAAATATGCATTTTTCAAAGCAAGCTAACTCTTCACTCAAATCTTTTCACAATAATGTTGGAGTCAAAACTCCACAATTTTCCCTTTATTTTCTTAATCAAAAATACAAATGAAACTTAAATTCCAACTTTAACCTTTTTGTTTAATAAGTGATCAACCTCACCTTCTTTCAAATCTCATGCCTTTAAGGCCTCTCATCCTTTCTTCAAAACTATTTTCAAAACTAAAATTGAACCAACCCACAAAATCTTTTGGAAGAGAACTACATGGAATTTTGATCCCTTAAAAGGGTATGTAGGCAAGAGACCAAAATCTCCCCAAGTCCAATAAAATAAAATCCGAACCATCTTCTTTCCCCCATTCTTAAAAACAATTTTCTTTCAAAAAATAGCATAAAAATAAAGCGTAAAACATAGAATTAAAAAAACGGCTCCTATAGAGTACTATAGTCGTTGCGGGTGCCTAACACCTTCCCGTAGCGAAAATTGCCCCGAACTTAGAATTTCTAAGGGTTTTCTCAATTTTACCCTTCCCCAAAAAAAATAGAGACATCAATGATTGAAAGGTTCAAGCCTAATTAATGACTTGAAACCCGAAAATCGCGATGACACCTTTGAAATGGTAAACGATGAATGTGGAGAAAATAAATCCTGCCGATTACCTTTGAAATAGTAATCGACGACTATGCATGAAAATAAATCATGCCGACTACCTTTGAAATGGTAACCGTCAAATGCGCAGAAAATAAATCCTGCCGATTACCTTTGAAATTGTAACCGACGAATATGCATGAAAAATAAACCTTGCCAATTACTTTTGAAATAGTAACCGACGAATATGCACGAAAAATAAATCATGCTGATTACCTCTGAAATAGTAACCGACGAATGTGCTGAAAATAAATCCTGTTGATTACCTTTGAACTAGTAACCGATGAATGTGCAGAAAATAAATCCTGCCAATTACCTTTGAAATTGTAACCGACGAATATGCATGAAAAATAAATCTTGCCAATTACTTTTGAAATAGTAACCGTCGAACATGCATGAAAATAAATCATGCCGATTACCTTTGAAATAGTAACCCACGAATATGCATGAAAATAAATCCTGCTGATTACCTTTGAAATAGTAACCGACGAATATGCATGAAAATAAATCATGTCGATTACCTTTGAAATGGTAATCGACGAATGTATGGGAAAATAAATCTTGCCGATTACCTTTGAAATGGTAAACGATGAATGTGGAGAAAATAAATCCTGCCGATTACCTTTGAAATAGTAACCGACGACTATGCATGAAAATAAATCATGCCGACTACCTTTGAAATGGTAACCGTCAAATGCGCAGAAAATAAATCCTGCCGATTACCTTTGAAATTGTAACCGACGAATATGCATGAAAAATAAACCTTGCCAATTACTTTTGAAATAGTAACCGACGAATATGCACGAAAAATAAATCATGCTGATTACCTCTGAAATAGTAACCGACGAATGTGCTGAAAATAAATCCTGTTGATTACCTTTGAACTAGTAACCGATGAATGTGCAGAAAATAAATCCTGCCAATTACCTTTGAAATTGTAACCGACGAATATGCATGAAAAATAAATCTTGCCAATTACTTTTGAAATAGTAACCGTCGAATATGCATGAAAATAAATCATGCCGATTACCTTTGAAATAGTAACCCACGAATATGCATGAAAATAAATCCTGCTGATTACCTTTGAAATAGTAACCGACGAATATGCATGAAAATAAATCATGTCGATTACCTTTGAAATGGTAATCGACGAATGTATGGGAAAATAAATCTTGCCGATTACCTTTGAAATGGTAAACGATGAATGTGGAGAAACTAAATCCTGCCGATTACCTTTGAAATAGTAACCGACGACTATGCATGAAAATAAATCATGCCGACTACCTTTGAAATGGTAACCGTCAAATGCGCAGAAAATAAATCCTGCCGATTACCTTTGAAATTGTAACCGACGAATATGCATGAAAAATAAACCTTGCCAATTACTTTTGAAATAGTAACCGACGAATATGCACGAAAAATTAATCATGCTGATTACCTCTGAAATAGTAACCGACGAATGTGCTGAAAATAAATCCTGTTGATTACCTTTGAACTAGTAACCGATGAATGTGTAGAAAATAAATCCTGCCAATTACCTTTGAAATTGTAACCGACGAATATGCATGAAAAATAAATCATGCCGATTACCTTTGAAATAGTAACCCACGAATATGTATGAAAATAAATCATGCCGATTACCTTTGAAATTGTAACCGTCGAATATGCATGAAAAATAAATCTTGCCGATTACCTTTGAAATAGTAACCCACGATTGTGCTGAAAATAAATCCTGCCAATTACCTTTGAAATTGTAACCGACGAATATGCATGAAAAATAAATCTAGACGAACCGACGACTATGCATGAAAATAAATCATGCCGATTACCTTTGAAATGGTAACCGACGAATATGCATGAAAAATAAAACTTGCCGATTACTTTTAAAATAGTAACCGACAAATATGCATGAAAATAAATCCTGCAGATTACGTTTGAAATAGTAACCGACGAATATGCTTGAAAAATAAATCTAGACGAACCGACGACTATGCATGAAAATAAATCATGTCGATTACCTTTGAAATGGTAACCGACGAATATGCATGAAAAATAAAACTTGCCGATTACTTTTGAAATAGTAACCGACAAATATGCATGAAAAATAAATCTTGCCGAACCGACGACTATGCATGAAAATAAATCATGCCGATTACCTTTGAAATTGTAACCGACGAATATGCATGAAAAATACATCATGTCGATTACCTTTGAAATAGTAACCGACGAATGTGCTGAAAATAAATCCTGCTGATTACCTTTGAAATAGTAACCGACGAATATGCATGAAAATAAATCATGTCGATTACCTTGAAATGGTAATCGACGAATGTATGGGAAAATAAATCTTGCCGATTACCTTTGAAATGGTAAACGATGAATGTGGAGAAAATAAATCCTGCCGATTACCTTTGAAATAGTAACCGACGACTATGCATGAAAATAAATCATGCCGACTACCTTTGAAATGGTAACCGTCAAATGCGCAGAAAATAAATCCTGCCGATTACCTTTGAAATTGTAACCGAGGAATATGCATGAAAAATAAACCTTGCCATTTACTTTTGAAATAGTAACCGACGAATATGCATGAAAAATAAATCATGTTGATTACCTCTGAAATAGTAACCGACGAATGTGCTGAAAATAAATCCTGTTGATTACCTTTGAACTAGTAACCGATGAATGTGCAGAAAATAAATCCTGCCAATTACCTTTGAAATTGTAACCGACGAATATGCATGAAAAATAAATCTTGCCAATTACTTTTGAAATAGTAACCGTCGAATATGCATGAAAAATAAATCATGCCGATTACCTTTGAAATACTAACCCACGAATATGCATGAAAATAAATCCTGCCGATTGCCTTTGAAATTGTAACCGTCGAATATGCATGAAAAATAAATCTTGCCGATTACCTTTGAAATAGTAACCCACGATTGTGCTGAAAATAAATCCTGCCAATTACCTTTGAAATTGTAACCGACGAATATGCATGAAAAATAAATCTAGACGAACCGACGACTATGCATGAAAATAAATCATGCCGATTACCTTTGAAATGGTAACCGACGAATATGCATGAAAAATAAAACTTGCCGATTACTTTTAAAATAGTAACCGACAAATATGCATGAAAATAAATCCTGCAGATTACGTTTGAAATAGTAACCGACGAATATGCTTGAAAAATAAATCTAGACGAACCGACGACTATGCATGAAAATAAATCATGTCGATTACCTTTGAAATGGTAACCGACGAATATGCATGAAAAATAAAACTTGCCGATTACTTTTGAAATAGTAACCGACAAATATGCATGAAAAATAAATCTTGCCGAACCGACGACTATGCATGAAAATAAATCATGCCGATTACCTTTGAAATTGTAACCGACGAATATGCATGAAAAATACATCATGTCGATTACCTTTGAAATAGTAACCGACGAATGTGCTGAAAATAAATCCTGCTGATTACCTTTGAAATAGTAACCGACGAATATGCATGAAAATAAATCATGTCGATTACCTTGAAATGGTAATCGACGAATGTATGGGAAAATAAATCTTGCCGATTACCTTTGAAATGGTAAACGATGAATGTGGAGAAAATAAATCCTGCCGATTACCTTTGAAATAGTAACCGACGACTATGCATGAAAATAAATCATGCCGACTACCTTTGAAATGGTAACCGTCAAATGCGCAGAAAATAAATCCTGCCGATTACCTTTGAAATTGTAACCGAGGAATATGCATGAAAAATAAACCTTGCCATTTACTTTTGAAATAGTAACCGACGAATATGCATGAAAAATAAATCATGTTGATTACCTCTGAAATAGTAACCGACGAATGTGCTGAAAATAAATCCTGTTGATTACCTTTGAACTAGTAACCGATGAATGTGCAGAAAATAAATCCTGCCAATTACCTTTGAAATTGTAACCGACGAATATGCATGAAAAATAAATCTTGCCAATTACTTTTGAAATAGTAACCGTCGAATATGCATGAAAAATAAATCATGCCGATTACCTTTGAAATACTAACCCACGAATATGCATGAAAATAAATCCTGCCGATTACCTTTGAAATTGTAACCGTCGAATATGCATGAAAAATAAATCTTGCCGATTACCTTTGAAATAGTAACCCACGATTGTGCTGAAAATAAATCCTGCTGATTACCTTTGAAATAGTAACCGACGAATATGCATGAAAATAAATCCTGTTTATTACCTTTGAAATGATAATCGACGAATATGCATGAAAATAAATCTTGCCGATTACCTTTGAAATAGTAATCGACAAATATGCAAGAAAATAAATCTTGCCGATTACCTTTGAAATAGTAACCGACGAATATGCATGAAAAATAAATCATGTCGATTACCTTTGAAATAGTAACCGACGAATGTGCTGAAAATAAATCCTGTTGATTACCTTTGAAATAGTAACCGATGAATGTGCAGAAAATAAATCCTGCCAATTACCTTTGAAATAGTAACCGACGAATGTGCTGAAAATAAATCCTGCTGATTACCTTTGAAATAGTAACCGACGAATATGCATGAAAATAAATCATGTCGATTACCTTTCAAATGGTAATCGACGAAAGTATGGGAAAATAAATCTTGCCGATTTCCTTTGAAATGGTAAACGATGAATGTGGAGAAAATATATCCTGCCGCTTACCTTTGAAATAGTAACCGACGACTATGCATGAAAATAAATCATGTCGACTACGTTTGAAATGGTAACCGTCAAATGCGCAGAAAATAAATCCTACCGATTACCTTTGAAATTGTAACCGACGAATATGCATGAAAAATAAAACTTGCCGATTACTTTTGAAATAGTAACCGACAAATATGCATGAAAAATAAATCTTGCCGAACCGACGACTATGCATGAAAATAAATCATGTCGATTACCTTTGAAATGGTAACCGACGAATATGCATGATAAATAAAACTTGCCGATTACTTTCGAAATAGTAACCGACAAATATGCATGAAAATAAATCCTGCAGATTAGCTTTGAAATAGTAACCGACGAATATGCATGAAAAATAAATCTAGACGAACTGATGACTATGCATGAAAATAAATCATGCCGATTACCTTTGAAATGGTAACCGACGAATATGCATGAAAAATAAAACTTGCCGATTACTTTTGAAATAGTAACCGACAAATATACATGAATAATAAATCTTGCCGAACCGACGACTATGCATGAAAATAAATCATGCCGATTACCTTTGAAATTGTAACCGACGAATATGCATGAAAAATACATCATGTCGATTACCTTTGAAATAGTAACCGACGAATGTGCTGAAAATAAATCTTGCCGATTACCTTTGAAATGGTAACCGATGAATGTGCAGAAAATAAATCCTGCCGATTACCTTTGAAATCATAACCGACGAGTATGCATGAAAAATAAATCCTGCCGATTACCTTTGAAATAGTAACCGACGACTATGCATGAAAATAAGTCATGCCGATTACCTTTTGAAATGGTAACCGTCAAATGTGCAGAAAATAAATCCTGCCGATTACCTTTGAAATTGTAACCCACGAATATGCATGAAAAATAAACCTTGCCAATTACTTTTGAAATAGTAACCGACGAATATGCATGAAAAATAAATCATGTTGATTACTTTTGAAATAGTAACCGATGAATGTGCAGAAAATAAATCCTGCCAATTACCTTTGAAATGGTAATCGACGAATGTGCGGGAAAATAAATCTTGCCGATTACCTTTGAAATGGTAAACGATGAATGTGGAGAAAATAAATCCTGCCGATTACCTTTGAAATAGTAACCGACGACTATGCATGAAAATAAATCATGCCGACTACCTTTGAAATGGTAACCGTCAAATGCGCAGAAAATAAATCCTGCCATTTACCTTTGAAATTGTAACCGACAAATATGCATGAAAAATAAACCTTGCCAATTACTTTTGAAATAGTAACCGACGAATATGCATGAAAAATAAATCATGCTGATTACCTCTGAAATAGTAACTGACGAATGTGCTGAAAATAAATCCTGTTGATTACCTTTGAACTAGTAACCGATGAATGTGCAGAAAATAAATCCTGCCAATTACCTTTGAAATAGTAACCGACGAATATGCATGAAATATAAATCTAGACGAACCGACGACTATGCATGAAAATAAATCATGCCGATTACCTTTGAAATGGTAACCGACGAATATGCATGAAAAATAAAACTTGCCGATTACTTTTGAAATAGTAACCGACAAATATGCATGAAAAATAAATCTTGCCGAACCAACGACTATGCATGAAAATAAATCATGCCGATTACCTTTGAAATAGTAACCGACGAATATGCATGAAAAATAAATCTAGACGAACTGACGACTATGCATGAAAATAAATCATGCCGATTACCTTTGAAATGGTAACCGACGAATATGCATGAAAAATAAAACTTGCCGATTACTTTTGAAATAGTAACCGACAAATATACATGAAAAATAAATCTTGCCGAACCGACGACTATGCATGAAAATAAATCATGCCGATTACCTTTGAAATTGTAACCGACGAATATGCATGAAAAATACATCATGTCGATTACCTTTGAAATAGTAACCGACGAATGTGCTGAAAATAAATCTTGCCGATTACCTTTGAAATGGTAACCGATGAATGTGCAGAAAATAAATCCTGCCGATTACCTTTGAAATCATAACCGACGAGTATGCATGAAAAATAAATCCTGCCGATTACCTTTGAAATAGTAACCGACGACTATGCATGAAAATAAATCATGCCGATTACCTTTTGAAATGGTAACCGTCAAATGTGCAGAAAATAAATCCTGCCGATTACCTTTGAAATTGTAACCCACGAATATGCATGAAAAATAAACCTTGCCAATTACTTTTGAAATAGTAACCGACGAATATGCATGAAAAATAAATCATGTTGATTACTTTTGAAATAGTAACCGATGAATGTGCAGAAAATAAATCCTGCCAATTACCTTTGAAATGGTAATCGACGAATGTGCGGGAAAATAAATCTTGCCGATTACCTTTGAAATGGTAAACGATGAATGTGGAGAAAATAAATCCTGCCGATTACGTTTGAAATAGTAACCGACGACTATGCATGAAAATAAATCATGCCGACTACCTTTGAAATGGTAACCGTCAAATGCGCAGAAAATAAATCGTGCCATTTACCTTTGAATTTGTAACCGACAAATATGCATGAAAAATAAACCTTGCCAATTACTTTTGAAATAGTAACCGACGAATATGCATGAAAAATAAATCATGCTGATTACCTCTGAAATAGTAACCGACGAATGTGCTGAAAATAAATCCTGTTGATTACCTTTGAACTAGTAACCGATGAATGTGCAGAAAATAAATCCTGCCAATTACCTTTGAAATAGTAACCGACGAATATGCATGAAATATAAATCTAGACGAACCGACGACTATGCATGAAAATAAATCATGCCGATTACCTTCGAAATGGTAACCGACGAATATGCATGAAAAATAAAACTTGCCGATTACTTTTGAAATAGTAACCGACAAATATGCATGAAAAATAAATCTTGCCGAACCGACGACTATGCATGAAAATAAATCATGCCGATTACCTTTGAAATTGTAACCGACGAATATGCATGAAAAATACATCATGTCGATTACCTTTGAAATAGTAACCGACGAATGTGCTGAAAATAAATCTTGCCGATTACCTTTGAAATGGTAACCGATGAATGTGCAGAAAATAAATCCTGCCGATTACCTTTGAAATCATAACCGACGAGTATGCATGAAAAATAAATCCTGCCGATTACCTTTGAAATAGTAACCGACGACTATGCATGAAAATAAATCATGCCGATTACCTTTTGAAATGGTAACCGTCAAATGTGCAGAAAATAAATCCTGTCAATTACCTTTGAAATTGTAACCGACGAATATGCATGAAAAATAAACCTTGCCAATTACTTTTGAAATAGTAACCGACGAATATGCATGAAAAATAAATCATGTTAATTACTTTTGAAATAGTAACCGATGAATGTGCAGAAAATAAATCCTGCCAATTACCTTTGAAATCGTAATCGACGAATGTGCAGGAAAATAAATCTTGCTGATTACCTTTGAAATGGTAAACGATGAATGTGGAGAAAGTAAATCCTGCCGATTACCTTTGAAATAGTAACCGACGTCTATGCATGAAAATAAATCATGTCGACTACCTTTGAAATGGTAACCGTCAAATGCGCAGAAAATAAATCCTGTCGATTACCTTTGAAATTGTAACCGACAAATGTGCAGAAAATAAATCCTGTCGATTACCTTTGAAATTGTAACCGACGAATATGCATGAAAAATAAACCTTGCCAATTACTTTTGAAATAGTAACCGACGAATATGCATGAAAAATAAACCTTGCCAATTACTTTTGAAATAGTAACCGACGAATATGAATGAAAAATAAATCATGCTGATTACCTCTGAAATAGTAACCGCCGAATGTGCTGAAAATAAATCTTGTTGATTACCTTTGAATTAGTAACCGATGAATGTGCAGAAAATAAATCCTGCCAATTACCTTTGAAATAGTAACCGACGAATATGCATGAAAAATAAATCTAGCCGAACCGACGACTATGCATGAAAATAAATAATGTCGATTACCTTTGAAATGGTAACCGACGAATATGCATGAAAAATAAAACTTGCCGATTACTTTTGAAATAGTAACCGACAAATTTGCATGAAAAATAAATCTTGCCGAACCGACGACTATGCATGAAAATAAATCATGTCGATTACCTTTGAAATGGTAACCGACGAATATGCATGAAAAATAAAACTTGCCGATTACTTTTGAAATAGTAACCGACAAAGATGCATGAAAATAAATCCTGCAGATTACCTTTGAAATAGTAACCGACGAATATGCAAGAAAATAAATCCTACCAATTACATTTAAAATAGTAACCGCCGAATATGCATGAAAAATAATTCTTGCCGAACCGACGAATATGCATGAAAAATAAAACTTGCCAATTACTTTTGAAATAGTAACCCGCGAATATGCATGAAAATAAGTCCTGCAGATTACCTTTGAAATAATAACCGACTGATACGCAAGAAAATAAATCCTGCCGATTACTTTTGAAATAGTAATTGACGAATGTGCTGAAAATAAATCTTATTGATTACCTTTGAAATGGTAACCGACGAATGTGCAGAAAATAAATCCTGCCGATTACCTTTGAAATCGTAACCGACGAATATGCATGAAAAATAAAACTTGCCAATTACTTTTGAAATAGTAACCCACGTATGTGCATGAAAATAAGTCCTGCAGATTACCTTTGAAATAGTAACCGACGAATACGCAAGAAAATAAATCCTGCCGATTACTTTTGAAATAGTAACTGACGAATGTGCTGAAAATAAATCCTGTTGATTACCTTTGAAATAGTAACCAATGAATGTGCAGAAAATAAATCCTGCCAATTACCTTTGAAATAGTAACCGACGAATATGCATGAAAAATAAACCTTGCCAATTACTTTTGAAATAGTAACCGACGAATATGCATGAAAAATAAATCATGTTGATTACTTTTGAAATAGTATCCGAAGAATGTGCAGAAAATAAATCCTGCCAATTACCTTTGAAATGGTAATCGACGAATGTGCGGGAAAATAAATCTTGCCGATTACCTTTGAAATGGTAAACGATGAATGTGGAGAAAATAAATCCTGCCGATTACCTTTGAAATAGTAACCGACGACTATGCATGAAAATAAATCTTGCCGACTACCTTTGAAATGGTAACCGTCAAATGCGCAGAAAATAAATCCTGCCATTTACCTTTGAAATTGTAACCGACAAATATGCATGAAAAATAAACCTTGCCAATTACTTTTGAAATAGTAACCGACGAATATGCATGAAAAATAAATCATGTTGATTACCTCTGAAATAGTAACCGACGAATGTGCTGAAAATAAATCCTGTTGATTACCTTTGAACTAGTAACCGATGAATGTGCAGAAAATAAATCCTGCCAATTACCTTTGAAATAGTAACCGACGAATATGCATGAAATATAAATCTAGACGAACCGACGACTATGCATGAAAATAAATCATGCCGATTACCTTTGAAATGGTAACCGACGAATATGCATGAAAAATAAAACTTGCCGATTACTTTTGAAATAGTAACCGACAAATATGCATAAAAAATAAATCTTGCCTTACCGACGACTATGCATGAAAATAAATCATGCCGATTACCTTTGAAATTGTAACCGACGAATATGCATGAAAAATACATCATGTCGATTACCTTTGAAATAGTAACCGACGAATGTGCTGAAAATAAATCTTGCCGATTACATTTGAAATGGTAACCGATGAATGTGCAGAAAATAAATCCTGCCGATTACCTTTGAAATTATAACCGACGAGTATGCATGAAAAATAAATCCTGCCGATTACCTTTGAAATAGTAACCGACGACTATGCACGAAAATAAATCATGCCGATTACCTTTTGAAATGGTAACCGTCAAATGTGCAGAAAATAAATCCTGTCGATTACCTTTCAAATTGTAACCGACGAATATGCATGAAAAATAAATCATGCTGATTACCTCTGAAATAGTAACCGACGAATGTGCTGAAAATAAATCCTGTTGATTACCTTTGAATTAGTAACCGATGAATGTGGAGAAAATAAATCCTGCCAATTACCTTTGAAATAGTAACCGACGAATATGCATGAAATATAAATCTAGACGAACCGACGACTATGCATGAAAATAAATCATGCCGATTACCTTTGAAATGGTAACCGACGAATATGCATGAAAAATAAAACTTGCCCATTACTTTTGAAATAGTAACCGACAAATATGCATGAAAAATAAATCTTGCCTTACCGATGACTATGCATGAAAATAAATCATGCCGATTACCTTTGAAATTGTAACCGACGAATATGCATGAAAAATACATTATGTCGATTACCTTTTGAAATGGTAACCGTCAAATGTGCAGAAAATAAATCCTGTCGATTACCATTCAAATTGTAACCGACGAATATGCATGAAAAATAAACCTTGCCAATTACTTTTGAAATAGTAACCGACGAATATGCATGAAAAATAAATCATGTTGATTACTTTTGAAATAGTAACCGACGAAAGTGCAGAAAATAAATCCTGCCAATTACCTTTGAAATGGTAATCGACGAATGTGCGGGAAAATAAATCTTGCCGATTACCTTTGAAATGGTAAACGATGAATGTGGAGAAAATAAATCCTGCCGATTACCTTTGAAATAGTAACCGATGACTATGCATGAAAATAAATCATGCCGACTACCTTTGAAATGGTAACCGTCAAATGCGCAAAAAATAAATCCTGTCGATTACCTTTGAAATTGTAACCGACAAATATGCATGAAAAATAAACCTTTCCAATTACTTTTGAAATAGTAACCGACGAATATGCATGAAAAATAAATCATGCTGATTACCTCTGAAATAGTAACCGACGAATGTGCTGAAAATAAATCCTGTTGATTACCTTTGAATTAGTAACCGATGAATGTGCAGAAAATAAATCCTGCCAATTACCTTTGAAATAGTAACCGACGAATATGCATGAAAAATAAATCTAGCCGAACCGACGACTATGCATGAAAATAAATAATGCCGATTACCTTTGAAATGGTAACCGACGAATATGCATGAAAAATAAAACTTGCCGATTACTTTTGAAATAGTAACCGACAAATATGCATGAAAAATAAATCTTGCCGAACCGACGACTATGCCTGAAAATAAATCATGCCGATTACCTTTGAAATTGTAACCGACGAATATGCATGAAAAATACATCATGTCGATTACCTTTGAAATAGTAACCGACGAATGTGCTGCAAATAAATCTTGCCGATTACCTTTGAAATGGTAACCGATGAATGTGCAGAAAATAAATCCTGCCGATTACCTTTGAAATCATAACCGACGAGTATGCATGAAAAGTAAATCCTGCCGATTACCTTTGATATAGTAACCGATGACTATGCATGAAAATAAATCATGCCGATTACCTTTTGAAATGGTAACCGTCAAATGTGCAGAAAATAAATCCTGCCGATTACCTTTGAAATTGTAACCGACGAATATGCATGAAAAATAAACCTTGCCAATTACTTTTGAAATAGTAACCGACGAATATGCATGAAAAATAAATCATGTTGATTACCTTTGAAATAGTAACCGACGAATGTGCTGAAAATAAATCCCGTTGATTACCTTTGAACTAGTAACCGATGAATGTGCAGAAAATAAATCCTGCCAATTACCTTTGAAATTGTAACTGACGAATATGCATGAAAAATAAATCTTGCCAGTTACTTTTGAAATAGTAACCGTCGAATATGCATGAAAAATAAATCATGCCGATTACCTTTGAAATGGTAACCGACGAATATGCATGAAAAATAAAACTTGCCGATTACTTTTGAAATAGTAACCGACAAATATGCATAAAAAATAAATCTTGCCTTACCGACGACTATGCATGAAAATAAATCATGCCGATTACCTTTGAAATTGTAACCGACGAATATGCATGAAAAATACATCATGTCGATTACCTTTGAAATAGTAACCGACGAATGTGCTGAAAATAAATCTTGCCGATTACATTTGAAATGGTAACCGATGAATGTGCAGAAAATAAATCCTGCCGATTACCTTTGAAATTATAACCGACGAGTATGCATGAAAAATAAATCCTGCCGATTACCTTTGAAATAGTAACCGACGACTATGCATGAAAATAAATCATGCCGATTACCTTTTGAAATGGTAACCGTCAAATGTGCAGAAAATAAATCCTGTCGATTACCTTTCAAATTGTTACCGACGAATATGCATGAAAAATAAATCATGCTGATTACCTCTGAAATAGTAACCGACGAATGTGCTGAAAATAAATCCTGTTGATTACCTTTGAATTAGTAACCGATGAATGTGGAGAAAATAAATCCTGCCAATTACCTTTGAAATAGTAACCGACGAATATGCATGAAATATAAATCTAGACGAACCGACGACTATGCATGAAAATAAATCATGCCGATTACCTTTGAAATGGTAACCGACGAATATGCATGAAAAATAAAACTTGCCGATTACTTTTGAAATAGTAACCGACAAATATGCATGAAAAATAAATCTTGCCTTACCGATGACTATGCATGAAAATAAATCATGCCGATTACCTTTGAAATTGTAACCGACGAATATGCATGAAAAATACATTATGTCGATTACCTTTTGAAATGGTAACCGTCAAATGTGCAGAAAATAAATCCTGTCGATTACCATTCAAATTGTAACCGACGAATATGCATGAAAAATAAACCTTGCCAATTACTTTTGAAATAGTAACCGACGAATATGCATGAAAAATAAATCATGTTGATTACTTTTGAAATAGTAACCGACGAAAGTGCAGAAAATAAATCCTGCCAATTACCTTTGAAATGGTAATCGACGAATGTGCGGGAAAATAAATCTTGCCGATTACCTTTGAAATGGTAAACGATGAATGTGGAGAAAATAAATCCTGCCGATTACCTTTGAAATAGTAACCGATGACTATGCATGAAAATAAATCATGCCGACTACCTTTGAAATGGTAACCGTCAAATGCGCAAAAAATAAATCCTGTCGATTACCTTTGAAATTGTAACCGACAAATATGCATGAAAAATAAACCTTTCCAATTACTTTTGAAATAGTAACCGACGAATATGCATGAAAAATAAATCATGCTGATTACCTCTGAAATAGTAACCGACGAATGTGCTGAAAATAAATCCTGTTGATTACCTTTGAATTAGTAACCGATGAATGTGCAGAAAATAAATCCTGCCAATTACCTTTGAAATAGTAACCGACGAATATGCATGAAAAATAAATCTAGCCGAACCGACGACTATGCATGAAAATAAATAATGCCGATTACCTTTGAAATGGTAACCGACGAATATGCATGAAAAATAAAACTTGCCGATTACTTTTGAAATAGTAACCGACAAATATGCATGAAAAATAAATCTTGCCGAACCGACGACTATGCCTGAAAATAAATCATGCCGATTACCTTTGAAATTGTAACCGACGAATATGCATGAAAAATACATCATGTCGATTACCTTTGAAATAGTAACCGACGAATGTGCTGAAAATAAATCTTGCCGATTACCTTTGAAATGGTAACCGATGAATGTGCAGAAAATAAATCCTGCCGATTACCTTTGAAATCATAACCGACGAGTATGCATGAAAAGTAAATCCTGCCGATTACCTTTGAAATAGTAACCGATGACTATGCATGAAAATAAATCATGCCGATTACCTTTTGAAATGGTAACCGTCAAATGTGCAGAAAATAAATCCTGCCGATTACCTTTGAAATTGTAACCGACGAATATGCATGAAAAATAAACCTTGCCAATTACTTTTGAAATAGTAACCGACGAATATGCATGAAAAATAAATCATGTTGATTACCTTTGAAATAGTAACCGACGAATGTGCTGAAAATAAATCCCGTTGATTACCTTTGAACTAGTAACCGATGAATGTGCAGAAAATAAATCCTGCCAATTACCTTTGAAATTGTAACTGACGAATATGCATGAAAAATAAATCTTGCCAGTTACTTTTGAAATAGTAACCGTCGAATATGCATGAAAAATAAATCATGCCGATTACCTTTGAAATAGTAACCCACGATTGTGCTGAAAATAAATCCTGCTGATTACCTTTGAAATACTAACCGACGAATATGCATGAAAATAAATCCTGTTTATTACCTTTGAAATGATAATCGACGAATGTGCATGAAAATAAATCTTGCCGATTACCTTTGAAATAGTAACTGACGAATATGCAAGAATATAAATCCTGCCGATTACCTTTGAAATAGTAACCGACGAATATGCATGAAAAATACATCATGTCGATTACCTTTGAAATAGTAACCGACGAATGTGCTGAAAATAAATCCTGTTGATTACTTTTGAAATAGTAACCGATGAATGTGAAGAAAATAAATCCTGCCAATTACCTTTGAAATAGTAACCGACGAATGTGCTGAAAATAAATCATGCTGATTACCTTTGAAATAGTAACCGACGAATATGCATGAAAATAAATCATGTCGATTACCTTTGAAATGGTAATCGACGAATGTGCGGGAAAATAAATCTTGCCGATTACCTTTGAAATCGTAAACGATGAATGTGGAGAAAATAAATCCTGCCGATTACCTTTGAAATAGTAACCGACGACTATGCATGAAAATAAATCATGCCGACTACCTTTGAAATGGTAACCGTCAAATGCGCAGAAAATAAATCCTGCCGATTACCTTTGAAATTGTAACCGACGAATACGCATGAAAAATAAACCTTGCCAATTACTTTTGAAATAGTAACCGACGAATATGCATGAAAAATAAATCATGTTGATTACCTCTGAAATAGTAACCGACGAATGTGCTGAAAATAAATCCTGTTGATTACCTTTGAACTAGTAACTGATGAATGTGCAGAAAATAAATCCTGCCCATTACCTTTGAAATAGTAACCGACAAATATGCATGAAAAATAAATCTAGACGAACCGACGACTATGCATGAAAATAAATCATGCCGATTACCTTTGAAATGGTAACCGACGAATATGCATGAAGAATAAAACTTGCCGATTACTTTTGAAATAGTAACCGACGAATATGCATGAAAAATAAATCATGCTGATTAACTCTGAAATAGTAACCGACGAATGTGCTGAAAATAAATCCTGTTGATTACCTTTGAACTAGTAACCGATGAATGTGCAAAAAATAAATCCTGCCAATTACCTTTGAAATTGTAACCGACGAATATGCATGAAAAATACATCATGTCGATTACCTTTGAAATAGTAACCGACGAATGTGCTGAAAATAAATCTTGCCGATTACCTTTGAAATGGTAACCGATGAATGTGCAGAAAATAAATCCTGCCGATTACCTTTGAAATCATAACCGACGAGTATGCATGAAAAGTAAATCCTGCCGATTACCTTTGAAATAGTAACCGATGACTATGCATGAAAATAAATCATGCCGATTACCTTTTGAAATGGTAACCGTCAAATGTGCAGAAAATAAATCCTGCCGATTACCTTTGAAATTGTAACCGACGAATATGCATGAAAAATAAACCTTGCCAATTACTTTTGAAATAGTAACCGACGAATATGCATGAAAAATAAATCATGTTGATTACCTTTGAAATAGTAACCGACGAATGTGCTGAAAATAAATCCCGTTGATTACCTTTGAACTAGTAACCGATGAATGTGCAGAAAATAAATCCTGCCAATTACCTTTGAAATTGTAACTGACGAATATGCATGAAAAATAAATCTTGCCAGTTACTTTTGAAATAGTAACCGTCGAATATGCATGAAAAATAAATCATGCCGATTACCTTTGAAATAGTAACCCACGATTGTGCTGAAAATAAATCCTGCTGATTACCTTTGAAATACTAACCGACGAATATGCATGAAAATAAATCCTGTTTATTACCTTTGAAATGATAATCGACGAATGTGCATGAAAATAAATCTTGCCGATTACCTTTGAAATAGTAACTGACGAATATGCAAGAATATAAATCCTGCCGATTACCTTTGAAATAGTAACCGACGAATATGCATGAAAAATACATCATGTCGATTACCTTTGAAATAGTAACCGACGAATGTGCTGAAAATAAATCCTGTTGATTACTTTTGAAATAGTAACCGATGAATGTGAAGAAAATAAATCCTGCCAATTACCTTTGAAATAGTAACCGACGAATGTGCTGAAAATAAATCATGCTGATTACCTTTGAAATAGTAACCGACGAATATGCATGAAAATAAATCATGTCGATTACCTTTGAAATGGTAATCGACGAATGTGCGGGAAAATAAATCTTGCCGATTACCTTTGAAATCGTAAACGATGAATGTGGAGAAAATAAATCCTGCCGATTACCTTTGAAATAGTAACCGACGACTATGCATGAAAATAAATCATGCCGACTACCTTTGAAATGGTAACCGTCAAATGCGCAGAAAATAAATCCTGCCGATTACCTTTGAAATTGTAACCGACGAATACGCATGAAAAATAAACCTTGCCAATTACTTTTGAAATAGTAACCGACGAATATGCATGAAAAATAAATCATGTTGATTACCTCTGAAATAGTAACCGACGAATGTGCTGAAAATAAATCCTGTTGATTACCTTTGAACTAGTAACTGATGAATGTGCAGAAAATAAATCCTGCCCATTACCTTTGAAATAGTAACCGACAAATATGCATGAAAAATAAATCTAGACGAACCGACGACTATGCATGAAAATAAATCATGCCGATTACCTTTGAAATGGTAACCGACGAATATGCATGAAGAATAAAACTTGCCGATTACTTTTGAAATAGTAACCGACGAATATGCATGAAAAATAAATCATGCTGATTAACTCTGAAATAGTAACCGACGAATGTGCTGAAAATAAATCCTGTTGATTACCTTTGAACTAGTAACCGATGAATGTGCAAAAAATAAATCCTGCCAATTACCTTTGAAATAGTAACCGACGAATATGCATGAAAAATAAATCTAGACGAACCGACGACTATGCATGAAAATAAATCATGCCGATTACCTTTGAAATGGTAACCGACGAATATGCATGAAAAATAAAACTTGCCGATTACTTTTGAAATAGTAACCGACAAATATGCATGAAAATAAATCCTGCAAATTACCTTTGAAGTAGTAACCGACGAATATGCATGAAAAAGAAATCTAGACGAACCGACGACTATGCATGAAAATAAATCATGCCAATTACCTTTGAAATGGTAACCGACGAATATGCATGAAAAATAAAACTTGCCGATTACTTTTGAAATAGTAACCGACAAATATGCATGAAAAATAAATCTTGCCGAACCGACGACTATGCATGAAAATAAATCATGCCGATTACCTTTGAAATTGTAACCGACGAATATGCATGAAAAATACATCATGTCGATTACCTTTGAAATAGTAACCGACGAATGTGCTGAAAATAAATCTTGCTGATTACCTTTGAAATGGTAACCGATGAATGTGCAGAAAATAAATCCTGCCGATTACCTTTGAAATCATAACCGACGAGTATGCATGAAAAATAAATCCTGCCGATTACCTTTGAAATAGTAACCGATGACTATGCATGAAAATAAATCATGCCGATTACCTTTTGAAATGGTAACCGTCAAATGTGCAGAAAATAAATCCTGCCGATTACCTTTGAAATTGTAACCGACGAATATGCATGAAAAATAAACCTTGCCAATTACTTTTGAAATAGTAACCGACGAATATGCATGAAAAATAAATCATGTTGATTACCTTTGAAATAGTAACCGACGAATGTGCTGAAAATAAATCCCGTTGATTACCTTTGAACTAGTAACCGATGAACGTGCAGAAAATAAATCCTGCCAATTACCTTTGAAATTGTAACCGACGAATATGCATGAAAAATAAATCTTGCCAGTCACTTTTGAAATAGTAACCGTCGAATATGCATGAAAAATAAATCATGCCGATTACCTTTGAAATAGTAACCCACGATTGTGCTGAAAATAAATCCTTTGAAATAGTAACCGACGAATATGCATGAAAATAAATCCTGTTTATTACCTTTGAAATGATAATCGACGAATGTGCATGAAAATAAATCTTGCAGATTACCTTTGAAATAGTAACCGACGAATATGCAAAAAAATAAATCCTACCAATTACCTTTAAAATAGTAACCGCCGAATTTGCATGAAAAATAATTCTTGCCGAACTGACGACTATGAATGAAAATAAATCATGCCGATTACCTTTGAAATGGTAACCGACGAATATGCATGAAAAATAAAACTTGCCAATTACTTTTGAAATAGTAACCCGCGAATGTGCATGAAAATAAGTCCTGCAGATTACCTTTGAAATAATAACCGACTGATACGCAAGAAAATAAATCCTGCCGATTACTTTTGAAATAGTAACTGACGAATGTGCTGAAAATAAATCTTATTGATTACCTTTGAAATGGTAACCGACGAATGTGCAGAAAATAAATCCTGCCGATTACCTTTGAAATGGTAACCGACGAATATGCATGAAATATAAAACTTGCCGATTACTTTTGAAATAGTAACCGACAAATATGCATGAAAATAAATCCTGCAAATTACCTTTGAAGTAGTAACCGACGAATATGCATGAAAAATAAATCTAGACGAACCGACGACTATGCATGAAAATAAATCATGCCGATTACCTTTGAAATGGTAACCGACGAATATGCATGAAAAATAAAACTTGCCGATTACTTTTGAAATAGTAACCGACAAATATGCATGAAAAATAAATCTTGCCGAACCGACGACTATGCATGAAAATAAATCATGCCGATTACCTTTGAAATTGTAACCGACGAATATAAATGAAAAATACATCATGTCGATTACCTTTGAAATAGTAACCGACGAATGTGCTGAAAATAAATCTTGCCGATTACCTTTGAAATGGTAACCGATGAATGTGCAGAAAATAAATCCTGCCGATTACCTTTGAAATCATAACCGACGAGTATGCATGAAAAATAAATCCTGCCGATTACCTTTGAAATAGTAACCGACGACTATGCATGAAAATAAATCATGCCGATTACCTTTTGAAATGGTAACCGTCAAATGTGCAGAAAATAAATCCTGCCGATTACCTTTGAAATTGTAACCGACGAATATGCATGAAAAATAAACCTTGCCAATTACTTTTGAAATAGTAACCGTCGAATATGCATGAAAAATAAATCATGCCGATTACCTTTGAAATAGTAACCCACGATTGTGCTGAAAATAAATCCTGCTGATTACCTTTGAAATAGTAACCGACGAATATGCATGAAAATAAATCCTGTTTATTACCTTTGAAATGATAATCGACGAATGTGCATGAAAATAAATCTTGCCGATTACCTTTGAAATAGTAACTGACGAATATGCAAGAAAATAAATCCTGCCGATTA
Source organism: Medicago lupulina (assembly GCA_958299785.1). Classification (NCBI taxonomy): domain Eukaryota; kingdom Viridiplantae; phylum Streptophyta; class Magnoliopsida; order Fabales; family Fabaceae; genus Medicago; species Medicago lupulina. Next base: position 47,904,678 of record OY283144.1, on the reverse strand, counting down.
CCTTTGAAATAGTAACCGACGAATATGCATGAAAAATACATCATGTCGATTACCTTTGAAATAGTAACCGACGAATGTGCTGAAAATAAATCCTGTTGATTACTTTTGAAATAGTAACCGATGAATGTGCAGAAAATAAATCCTGCCAATTACCTTTGAAATAGTAACCAACGAATGTGCTGAAAATAAATCCTGCTGATTACCATTGAAATAGTAACCGACGAATATGCATGAAAATAAATCATGTCGATTACCTTTGAAATGGTAATCGACGAATGTGCGGGAAAATAAATCTTGTCGATTACCTTTGAAATGGTAAACGTTGAATGTGGAGAAAATAAATCCTGCCGATTACCTTTGAAATAGTAACCGACGACTATGCATGAAAATAAATCATGCCGACTACCTTTGAAATGGTAACCGTCAAATGCGCAGAAAATAAATCCTGCCGATTACCTTTGAAATTGTAACCGACGAATACGCATGAAAAATAAACCTTGCCAATTACTTTTGAAATAGTAACCGACGAATATGCATGAAAAATAAATCATGCTGATTACCTCTGAAATAGTAACCGACGAATGTGCTGAAAATAAATCCTGTTGATTACCTTTGAACTAGTAACCGATGAATGTGCAGAAAATAAATCCTGCCCATTACCTTTGAAATAGTAACCGACGAATATGCATGAAAAATAAATCTAGCCGAACCGATGCATGAAAATAAATCATGCCGATTACCTTTGAAATGGTAACCGACGAATATGCATGAAAAATAAAACTTGCCAATTACTTTTGAAATAGTAACCGAAAAATATGCATGAAAAATAAATCTTGCCGAACCGACGACTATGCATGAAAATAAATCATGTGGATTACCTTTTTAAATGGTAACCGACGAATATGCATGAAAAATAAAACTTGCCGATTACTTTTGAAATAGTAACCGACAAATATGCATGAAAATAAATCATGCAGATTACCTTTGAAATAGTAACCGACGAATATGCAAGAAAATAAATCCTACCAATTACCTTTAAAATAGTAACCGCCGAATTTGCATGAAAAATAATTCTTGCCGAACTGACGACTATGCATGAAAATAAATCATGCCGATTACCTTTGAAATGGTAACCGACGAATATGCATGAAAAATAAAACTTGCCAATTACTTTTGAAATAGTAACCCGCGAATGTGCATGAAAATAAGTCCTGCAGATTACCTTTGAAATAATAACCGACTGATACGCATGAAAATAAATCCTGCCGATTACTTTTGAAATAGTAACTGACGAATGTGCTGAAAATAAATCTTATTGATTACCTTTGAAATGGTAACCGACGAATGTGCAGAAAATAAATCCTGCCGATTACCTTTGAAATCGTAACCGACGAATATGCATGAAAAATAAAACTTGCCAATTACTTTTGAAATAGTAACCCACGAATGTGCATGAAAATAAGTCCTGCAGATTACCTTTGAAATAGTAACCGACGAATACGCAAGAAAATAAATCCTGCCGATTACTTTTGAAATAGTAACTTACGAATGTGCTGAAAATAAATCTTGTTGATTACCTTTGAAATAGTAACCAATGAATGTGCAGAAAATAAATCCTGCCAATTACCTTTGAAATAGTAACCGACAAATATGCATGAAAAATAAATCTAGCCGAACCGACGACTATGCATGAAAATAAATCATGCCGATTACCTTTGAAATTGTAACCGACGAATATGCATGAAAAATACAACATGTCGATTACCTTTGAAATAGTAACCGACGAATGTGCTGAAAATAAATCTTGCCGATTACCTTTGAAATGGTAACCGATGAATGTGCAGAAAATAAATCATGCCGATTACCTTTGAAATCATAACCGACGAGTATGCATGAAAAATAAATCCTGCCGATTACCTTTGAAATAGTAACCGACGACTATGCATGAAAATAAATCATGCCGATTACCTTTTGAAATGGTAACCGTCAAATGTGCAGAAAATAAATCCTGCCGATTACCTTTGAAATAGGAACCGACGACTATGCATGAAAATAAATCATGCCGACTACCTTTGAAATGGTAACCGTCAAATGCGCAGAAAATAAATCCTGCCGATTACCTTTGAAATTGTAACCGACGAATACGCATGAAAAATAAACCTTGCCAATTACTTTTGAAATAGTAACCGACGAATATGCATGAAAAATAAATCATGCTGATTACCTCTGAAATAGTAACCGACGAATGTGCTGAAAATAAATCCTGTTGATTACCTTTGAACTAGTAACCGATGAATGTGCAGAAAATAAATCCTGCCCATTACCTTTGAAATAGTAACCGACGAATATGCATGAAAAATAAATCTAGCCGAACCGATGCATGAAAATAAATCATGCCGATTACCTTTGAAATGGTAACCGACGAATATGCATGAAAAATAAAACTTGCCAATTACTTTTGAAATAGTAACCGAAAAATATGCATGAAAAATAAATCTTGCCGAACCGACGACTATGCATGAAAATAAATCATGTGGATTACCTTTTTAAATGGTAACCGACGAATATGCATGAAAAATAAAACTTGCCGATTACTTTTGAAATAGTAACCGACAAATATGCATGAAAATAAATCATGCAGATTACCTTTGAAATAGTAACCGACGAATATGCAAGAAAATAAATCCTACCAATTACCTTTAAAATAGTAACCGCCGAATTTGCATGAAAAATAATTCTTGCCGGACTGACGACTATGCATGAAAATAAATCATGCCGATTACCTTTGAAATGGTAACCGACGAATATGCATGAAAAATAAAACTTGCCAATTACTTTTGAAATAGTAACCCGCGAATGTGCATGAAAATAAGTCCTGCAGATTACCTTTGAAATAATAACCGACTGATACGCATGAAAATAAATCCTGCCGATTACTTTTGAAATAGTAACTGACGAATGTGCTGAAAATAAATCTTATTGATTACCTTTGAAATGGTAACCGACGAATGTGCAGAAAATAAATCCTGCCGATTACCTTTGAAATCGTAACCGACGAATATGCATGAAAAATAAAACTTGCCAATTACTTTTGAAATAGTAACCCACGAATGTGCATGAAAATAAGTCCTGCAGATTACCTTTGAAATAGTAACCGACGAATACGCAAGAAAATAAATCCTGCCGATTACTTTTGAAATAGTAACTTACGAATGTGCTGAAAATAAATCTTGTTGATTACCTTTGAAATAGTAACCAATGAATGTGCAGAAAATAAATCCTGCCAATTACCTTTGAAATAGTAACCGACAAATATGCATGAAAAATAAATCTAGCCGAACCGACGACTATGCATGAAAATAAATCATGCCGATTACCTTTGAAATTGTAACCGACGAATATGCATGAAAAATACAACATGTCGATTACCTTTGAAATAGTAACCGACGAATGTGCTGAAAATAAATCTTGCCGATTACCTTTGAAATGGTAACCGATGAATGTGCAGAAAATAAATCATGCCGATTACCTTTGAAATCATAACCGACGAGTATGCATGAAAAATAAATCCTGCCGATTACCTTTGAAATAGTAACCGACGACTATGCATGAAAATAAATCATGCCGATTACCTTTTGAAATGGTAACCGTCAAATGTGCAGAAAATAAATCCTGCCGATTACCTTTGAAATTGTAACCGACGAATATGCATGAAAAATAAACCTTGCCAATTACTTTTGAAATAGTAACCCGCGAATGTGCATGAAAATAAGTCCTGCAGATTACCTTTGAAATAATAACCGACTGATACGCAAGAAAATAAATCCTGCCGATTACTTTTGAAATAGTAACTGACGAATGTGCTGAAAATAAATCTTATTGATTACCTTTGAAATGGTAACCGACGAATGTGTAGAAAATAAATCCTGCCGATTCCCTTTGAAATCGTAACCGACGAATATGCATGAAAAATAAAACTTGCCAATTACTTTTGAAATAGTAACCCACGAATGTGCATGAAAATAAGTCCTGCAGATTACCTTTGAAATAGTAACCGACGAATACGCAAGAAAATAAATCCTGCCGATTACTTTTGAAATAGTAACTTACGAATGTGCTGAAAATAAATCCTGTTCATTACCTTTGAAATAGTAACCAATGAATGTGCAGAAAATAAATCCTGCCAATTACCTTTGAAATAGTAACCGACAAATATGCATGAAAAATAAATCATGCCGATTACCTTTGAAATTGTAACCGACGAATATGCATGAAAAATACAACATGTCGATTACCTTTGAAATAGTAACCGACGAATGTGCTGAAAATAAATCTTGCCGATTACCTTTGAAATGGTAACCGATGAATGTGCAGAAAATAAATCAAGCCGATTACCTTTGAAATCATAACCGACGAGTATGCATGAAAAATAAATCCTGCCGATTACCTTTGAAATAGTAACGGACGACTATGCATGAAAATAAATCATGTCGATTACCTTTTGAAATGGTAACCGTCAAATGTGCAGAAAATAAATCCTGCCGATTACCTTTGAAATTGTAACCGACGAATATGCATGAAAAATAAACCTTGCCAATTACTTTTGAAATAGTAACCGACGAATATGCATGAAAAAATAAATCATGCTGATTACCTTTGAAATAGTAACCGACGAATGTGCTGAAAATAAATCCTGTTGATTACCTTTGAACTAGTAACCGATGAATGTGCAGAAAATAAATCCTGCCAATTACCTTTGAAATTGTAACCGACGAATATGCATGAAAAATAAATCTTGTCAATTACTTTTGAAATAGTAAACGTCGAATATGCATGAAAAATAAATCATGCCGATTACCTTTGAAATAGTAACCCACGAATATGCATGAAAATAAATCCTGCCGATTACCTTTGAAATTGTAACCGTCGAATATGCATGAAAAATAAATCTTGCCGATTACCTTTGAAATAGTAACGCACGAATATGCATGAAAATAAATCCTGCCGATTACCTTTGAAATTGTAACCGTCGAATATGCATGAAAAATAAATCTTGCCGATTACCTTTGAAATAGTAACCCACGATTGTGCTGAAAATAAATCCTGCTGATTACCTTTGAAATAGTAACCGACGAATATGCATGAAAATAAATCCTGTTTATTACCTTTGAAATGATAATCGACGAATGTGCATGAAAATAAATCTTGCCGATTACCTTTGAAATAGTAACCGACAAATATGCAAGAAAATAAATCCTGCCGAGTACCTTTGAAATAGTAACCGACGAATATGCATGAAAAATACATCATGTCGATTACCTTTGAAATAGTAACCGACGAATGTTTTGAAAATAAATCCTGTTGATTACCTTTGAAATAGTAACCGATGAATGTGCAGAAAATAAATCCTGCCAATTACCTTTGAAATAGTAACCGACGAATATGCATATGAATAAATAACAATTTATTCTTCATTAAAACATCTCAAACATTGCAGCGGAATCATAAAAAGTCTTGGCACGCAGGCCTCATCAAAACGTCTCAGAAAGTTCATAGTCTTATGAAATCATAAATGACATGCAAGGAATAGAAAAGCGTTTAACAAGTTTCCCCATCCCGTTACATATCAGAGCACCTAAGACTCAACCGAGGAAAGTCCTCACACGCTTGCACCTAATCTTGATTACCTGCAAGTTACCCATACGAAGAGCAACATTTTCAAGCAGAAGGGGTGAGATTCACAAAACAATAATATTAAACATATAATTCAAAAATTATAGTTAACAACAAATCATCACCTAAACACGTCACGACAAATAACGTTTAGAATTACAAGTATCATCATAAATCATCTTTCATGAACATCTTATACAACTTGACTCGACAATGCAGCTTCACTTGACTATGCAACTCTAACATCTTAAATGCATGTGGTACCAATCCAGGGCATAAGCCCTCGTCGCTTTGAGCATAAATATACTCCCAGGGCATAAGCCCTCGTCGCTATTGAGCAAAGGCTCCAGGGCATGAGCCCTCGTCGCTACTGAGTAAAAACTCCAGGGCATAAGCCCTCATCTCTGAATGAGTATGCATGAGACTCAATCTCTTATAACTTAAACAAGTTAAACATCTTAAACATCTTAAAATGTCTCAAACATCTTGGACCGACACATGCAGCTTGAACTCTTAAATGTACAACTACATGTCAGCAAATCATCAATCATGGCATATAGCAACACCAAGGGAATCATCATTCAAAATAATGCAAATATTCTTCGCATATGATTCACATAAATCACAAATCATCATCACAACATTAAATCATCTCAAAGCATCAGTACAGATCGTCATTTATAATATAGTTATCTTCCACTACTACCCAAGGGTCAACTCTCAAGGTCCTACGTGAAACAGATCCCAAAACACAAAGTTATGGCAGTCTGAAACCACACTACTCGCCATGGCGAGTTGATCTACTCGCCTCGCGAGCTCAACTAGGGGTAGTCGCCTTTGGCGAGTTGAGGGCGAACTGAAGGCGAGCAATACTGGGTGCTCTCGGCCTTTTTCACATTTTTCATCCAAAATCGTCAATTATAAGTTCCCTAGGTCCAATTTGATCCTAAAAACTTACCTAATCATTCTTATATACATCAAGGCACTCAAAACCATCTAAAACGCGTCTTAAAACAACAACCTAAAAATCACAATTCTCACAGGTCAACTCGCTATGGCGAGTGGGTTTGCTTGCCTCGCGAGTGGTCAAGTGCTACTCGCTATGGCGAGTTGGGTTGCTCGCCTCGCGAGCGATGAACGTCTACTCGCCGTGGCAAGTTGCTTAGCTCGCCTAGGCGAGCGATGAACAGACAGGCTACAGGTTCTGCGAATTTCTCACCAAAAGTCCCAAATCTCACCATGTTTAACCTCAAAACTATCAGTAACATTAGCCCTATGATTATTCTAGGTTCTGTATTCAATTCCTACATCAGTTTCACAACTTCACATCATCTAATCATCAATTCATCAAAAATAACCTAATTCTCCAATTCCCTAAAATCAACCCTACACTTGTTAATTACAATTAGATGGATTACAGTTTAATAGAATTGAAATGCTAGGCTCACCCTTACCTTAGTTTTACAGAAATCGCAGCTCTCCTTGGTCTCTTCTCTGTTCTCTGGTTTTTTTCTCCCTTTTTCTCCAAAAACGTACGTACTAACAACTCTTAACCTAATTTCCCTTTTTATATTCCCAACAAATCTTATCTTATTTACTCTTTCTCCCACATAACTCTCTAAAATCTCAAAACTACCCCACATCTCTATATTTATTTTATTTTCAAATCTTATTTTATTAAACAATAAAATAAGTCACCACTTCACATAAAAATCACATAAAAAATCACTTAAATCTTAATCTCCACATCTCTTCAAATATATATAATTATATCTAGACTCCTCAAATAATTCAAATAATTAAATAATTAAAATAATTCAAAGTGGACGTTACACAGATGGGAGGTAATCCACCTATACAGCAAGGGTGCACAACAAAGGATGGTTCCACGACCTGCCAGGGTGCGTTCATGGATGGAATGGTATGTGTCGGCTAACAAGGTAGGGACGGGGTTCTTTGAGAGGAAGATGTGGATGGCATTAATGTCAACAAAATTGTTAAGGTTGGGAAAAAACACAAGGCCATAGATGAGTAGGGCGAGGATAGCATCAAAGGCATCATGGTTGGAGGTTTCATCAGAAAAGGCGGCTTTTTGGTAAAGTAAGTTAGTTGAAAAGCACAAGAGTTTCCCATTAGGTTGGAGGTGGGCTTTCACCTCGACGGTTGTAAGGTGGAGAGTTGTAGCAATGGCAGAGTGTTTAGGAGTTTTTTCGAGACCACTGATGTAACACCCCAATTTCCCGACTTAAAAATTTCATTAAGATAAAAGCATAAATCAGAGTAACATCACAAAGGAGTGTCACATTTCACAATAACAAATCTTTAAACCAAATAAATATTAGTTTAACCTTCGCATAAATCATTCAATATAGCAGCGGAATCATAATTAAAATATCCTTCAAAAAGGTCTTGGCTCTAGGCCTCATAAACGTCTCATAATTTCGTCAAAATACTTAAAAGTCACAAAAATAGTTTCCACAAGATACATAAAGGAATAGACTCTAATAAAGACCCCATCCCGTTACGTATCAGAGCAATCCTACGTCACACAAGACTCCTCACATCTGCGCATCTAAGACTGGGTACCTGCACTTGCCCACAAGGCGGCAATTCCAGCAGAAGGGGTGAGATTCACAACAGAATATTAATATATAAATCACGCAGTTATGATTAACAACATAAAATCCATCTCATAAAACAGCTTATTAAAACACAGGGTGACATCATCACAAACATCTTTAAACAAACACATCAACGTCTCAAAGCATAGTCTCATATTATGTCAACAATTTGACTCAACTAAATGCAAGCCTTAACATCTTGACATCATGCATGTGGTACCAACTATATAAGCATTAATATGCTTCACCGTCGCTTTGAGCAAATGCTCCACCGTCGCTTTGAGCATAAAGCTCCACAGTCTCATAGTTATGCAAATGCATGGACTCAACTCTCAATAACTTAATCAAGTTAACATATCATTTCAAACATCATTAATAATTCAAGACTGACTCATGCAGCTATAACAATTACATGACAGAAGCTCATCTCATTAAACACACAATCACAATACATAAACATCAATATAGTCACTTAGCATCATGTTACAAACCATTTAAAATATGAATAATCCATCACTTAGCATCAACATAAGGGTGCATCATTAATCCTTATTACGGACTCCTTCACAGGTTATAAAACATCTCTAACACTACCCAAAGGGGTTCCCTCAAAGTCCTATGCGAACAGATTGCAACAAGCAAATCAGCCCTGAACCAACTAACTCGCCACAGCGAGTGATCTGCTCGCCACAGGCGAGTACTCACAAAAGGTTACTCGCCAAAGGCGAGTTGGGGGCGAACTGGAGGCGAGAATTCCTGGGTGCTCTCGGCCTTTTGACATTTTTCGCCTAAAATCTTCGTTTAAAGGTTCCCTAAATCCAATTTGGTCCAAACAACTTCACAGGTCATCTCTATAAATAATAAGGCACTCAAAACCACCTAAAATTTGGCAAAAATCTCAACTTTCAGGATTGTGCTCGCCACGGCGAGCTATACTGCTCGCCTCGCGAGCGATGGGTGCTTGCTCGCCACAGCGAGTTGTCACTCGCCACAAGCGAGCGATCTCAGACCCACTATGGGTTTGCCTCAATTCTCACCAACTCATCTCAATTCTCTCATGTTAGGCTCCTAATTCATCAGCAATGTTGTTCTAGAGAATAATCTAGGTTTTGTAACACGTTTCTACGGCCATTACATCAATTCACACCTCTCTTTCATCAAAATCATCCTAACCCTAATTCATGAACTCTTCTTAATTTCTTCCTAATCTCTTAGCTAATCAAAACAGATGATTTACAGTCAATATAACTGAAGTTAGGCTCACCCTTACCTGAAAAATTGCAGAAATCGCAGCTCCTATGTTCCTCTCTTCTCTTCAACCGTTCCTCTCCCTTTTCCAAAGTCTGTACGCGTTTCTGATTATTTCCTTAACCTAATTTCCTTTTATACCACCTCCCAACTTATCTAATTCTATCTCAACCCTCAAAAACTCTTCCTATTTATAAATATAACCCCACTTCTCAAAATAATATATTTTCATAACAAATCTCTATTTTTCATATAAATATACATATAAACACCACATATATTATTTTACTAAACAATAAAATAATCATCACGTCACACATCATTAACACGTCATATAATCACCAAAAATCATATAATATATAATAATATACTATATTCTCTAATAAATTAATTAAATAAATAAAGAGGGCGTTACAACTCTCCCCCTCTTAAAGGATTTTCGTCCTCGAAAATTTACCTCGATTAAACAACTCTGGATAGGATTCCAGCATCTTACTCTCCAGCTCCCAAGTCAAGCTTTCACCTGTCGCTCCGTCCCAAACAACTCTCACAAGTGAAGGGGAGAAAAACACAAGAAGGGGGGGGGGGGGGGGGGGGGGTTGAATTGTGTTTTCAAATTATCCTTTTCTCTTTTCAAAACTCAGAACATGAATGATCAGAAGCAGATTAGACAGCTTCTGAAGATACTGTTCAGGAGCGTATGCAGCGGAAAGATGAACAGAGAGAAAAGAGAAGAAGCAGGACACAAAAGATTTATACAGGTTCCTTCCACAACTCGGAAGTAGTCCTGTCCCCCTTGCACTTCCAAGGAGAGTTCACTAAAGTAATATCTGATTACAAATGCTCAAGCACACAAGCAAGAGACTTCAAATGCTCAAGAACACAATCAAGAGACTTCTAGTGCTCAAGCACACAAGCAAGAGACTTCTATCAAACAAAATTACACAGAAAATGTTTGAGATTGAACACTTGATATACAATCAGTGGTGTTCACAATACAAATCAGATACAGACTCTTAAGACTTAAGAATTTCAAAAATATGAACTTGAAAACTGAAATTCTAAGTGAACTTTGAATGCTTAGACAATTTGACAGAGTTTTGGCGCTTTCAATATATTGTAGAGTCCACGTTGTTCTTCAAGTCTTCACTCCTTTATATAGAGGTGTGAAGTGAACGTTGTAAGTGCCAACACATCCAAAAAGAGTCGTTAATGAAGCTTGATCTTTCACCAGTGATTCTTTGCCTGATTTAGTTATTATCCTATAAAGAATCAATTTCAAATCCATTCCAGTTGAGAGGGAACAAGGATGCAGGCTTGGTTGTACATAAGAGCTGTTATTCTTGTCTGTTAGCAGAGACAAAGAACAGAGTAGTGGAGAAGGTGGTTGTACAGTTCGTACAAAGTACAATGTCAACGCTTCTTGTCTATTTGCAACAAAATGACTTCAAATCCTTTTGAAATGACTGTTGCTTTAATCCACTAATCTTCTGCCAATGCTCTATAATTTTCGCTCCAAAATACAACACTTGAATCTTGAAATCTTGAGATAAACTGCTTCTGGTGAAATACTGTTTCTTCTAAAGAAACAGCTTCTGAGGATCTTCAGCTTCTGATGACGTCATACTCTTCAGGAGCTCTTGTCTTCAGGAGCGCTAGTCTTCAGGAGTGCCAGTCTTCAGGAGTGCCACTCTTCAGGAGCGCTAGTCTTCAGGAGCGCTTTAAACTTCAAATAGATACTTCCTTTGCTCTTTATTTGTTCGTTTAGAACCTTGTTAAAATATATCACTTTGTTTACAGTCCTGTACACTTGAACAAATGTTAGCAATACCAATTGTCAACTTTTAATACTTTGTTATCATCAAAACTCTTTAGGGTTTATTGTTAAACACATTTTGTTCCAACAATCTCCCCCTTTTTGATGATGACAAACAATAGTATTTAAAAATTTGATCAATTGTTGTTAATCTAATTAACAAGTTGACTTATAGGGTATGAGGTTTGTAAGCTCCCCCTGAGTCTAATAGTACTTTAAGGTGAGGTTTGTAAGCTCCCCCTGAGTTCTATCTTTGTTAATTAAATTCATTTAACGCTTAGTAAAATAATCAAAGAGAATAGAAGTGATAGAGAGAGATAGTGGTTTAGTTAAGTTATTTTGAAATAAAGTTACTCCCCCTAACAAAAAGTATTGAGAGACAATTAAATTTCAAAAACTTAATGGGGCTCAGGACCTTTAAATACTATCACACTTACTCCCCCTTTTGTCATTAACAAAAAGAAATCAACAAAAGAAAGAGAAAAACATAGTAAAAAGATTCAGAGCATAATCAATATCACAAGTGAAATGCGTTAAAAATAGTCAGAAGCAATTAATAAGATCAGGAGCAAAGAAATATATAGAAGTGTTTGAATTCAGAAGCATACAAAGTTAATAATAGAACAAACTGAAAAACACAACAAACAACAAAGGATGTGCAACTAGGGGTTGGTTTGTTTGAGAGTGTTTTCAAGAATCTTCTTCAGGAGGTCATTGGTTTCCTCTTGCTTCTGCTTCATCTCAGCTAGGCTTCTGGCCATATTTTCTTCTTTGATCCTGGCTTCTTCCAACTTAGCATCAGTTTCAGCTTTGTGTTCTAGGAGAAGCACCCTTTGCTCAAAGAGATCTTTTTCCAGCTTCTGATTCTTCTCCTTTAAGATCTTGTTCTCCTGAGCTAAAGCCGGATTAGGAGCTGATGCCTTTAGATTGACCTTTGTAAGGAAGGATAAGTCCAGGTCCTTGGGATGAATGTACTGAGGCAGAAAATCAGTTGGTTCTCTTCCTCTGATACTTAAAGATGATCTTGCCCAAGTTCCCGTTATCTTTACCTCTTCAAGGTCTTTATTGATACCGTTCAGCCAGTCCTGAAGCTTCTGCTTAGCTTGCTCTTGAGCTTCTACACAAGTTGAGGACAGTGCTTGCATGACATACTCAACTCTCTCCTTGAGCCTACTCCATTATTTCTCATAGCTTTCTCTGTGACTCAAGACACTTCTAGATGAAATGAGCTTGATCATTTTGTCAGCTATGTCCTCACACACGCCCTTTAATACATTAGAATCTAAGAATCTGGTGGGTGGTGAAGGTTGTTTTCTAGGCTTGGGAGGAGCACAGGGTTGAATTTGTAGATTATTTAAGGTTGATGATTAAGTATTGCTTTCAGATTGTGATTGTGCCTGATCAGAAGCAGACTGGTCAACCTCCATAGGTGAAGATTGAGCAGTTTGTGCATCAGGATCAATGACAGAATCATCAATCTCCATAGCATTTTCAGTGTAAAGAAATTCAGGAGTATGGTCAGAATTGGTTGGTTCAGGAACATCTAGTTCAGGAACAGTTTGTTCAGGAACAGATTGGGACACATGTGGTTCAGGTGCTTGTTGATGGGGGCTTTCTGAAGCAACTTGTGAAGTTGTTACTTCAGAGGCTTTTTGTGGTGTTAGGTTAATGTTTGGAAGTTCACCGGATAGATGACTGCTGAGATTATTTATAACAGAGTCATCTTCTGGCTTGTCAGGTAAAATCCTGTTGACGGGTTGAATGGTTTGTGGTTGAAGTGGATGATTAGGGGGTAATTTGCTGTATTTTAACTCAAGCAAACTATTGACCCTAGCTTGGATAGATGGTTCAGATTGTTTGAAAGGAGAATTAGGTTTGGAAGAATTTTTGTGGAGTTTGGAGGATGGTGATAGGCCTTTTTTGAGGATGCTTATAGGAATATCATCCATATCAGAAGATGACGATGATGAGGTTTTGGATTGAGAGGGTGATGAGGGAGAGGAGTCAGATTCTATATGTATCAAGGGTTGTGAGGAGGATGTACCTGATATAAAATCTGATCCAGGAGTAGCTAGAATACTTGCAGCTTCAGTAGCAACTTCAGCTTGCAGTTCTATTGAGCTCATCAGAGCTTGCTCAGCAACCTCAGCAGCATCTTTCTTGAGCAAGACCTCAGTAGGTACTTCTATTTCCTTAGCCAGCTCCAAAGCCTTCTGAACAGCTTCAGATTCAGCCTTCTTCTTCTTTCTTACCTCCCTGGTAACCAGTTCGGTAGCCTCTTCTACTTCTTGTGCCTCTGCAGCTGCACAATCTTCAGCAGTGTACACAGATTCCTTCAGTTTCCTTAATCTTTGAGTTCTTTTCTTCTTTTGAGGAATCTGTTTCATTTTAGTTGTTGTTGTAGATGCTGAAGCCATTTGCTTGCCACTTCTGGTCTTCTGAGGAATAATAGCTCCTGGGTTCAGATCTTGAACCTCTTCCTGAATTGATGATCCTCCAGGAGCACCAGATATAGACTTTTCAGGAGCCTTTTCCTTCTTCGCCTTCTTAGAAGGATTTTCACCTTCTAAGTACTCTTCTTGAGTGAGTACCTTTCTTTTAGATTTTCTTCCTTTAGCTACAGGAAGTTCTTGTCCATACATTTCTTCTGGAACTTCATCCAGACTGATCAGCTTCCCATGGGTCTCATAGTGATCAGCAATGAGAGCCATTTGAACAGCCAGGGTGTCCTTCTTGCAGATAGGAGAGAAGTCTTCCATTAGATTCGATACCACCCTTGATTCACAGATGTCTGTCTTTAGTTTGGTCACTTCAGGAATCAGTTTCATATGCTTCAAGGTGCTTGCATTCAACACCTTTCCGATCTCGGTTTCCAGCTGTTCATCAGTGAAGTAGTTTACTTCATTTAGAGCTCTAATAATGCCTCCTTGATGGAAGATTTCTGAGATCAGTCTTCCATAGGGAACCCAGACTCTGCACTTATTCTGGCTTTCCCTGAGCTCTTTAATCATGTGTTTGAAGATGTATTTGGGTAGATTCACCTTCTCACCCTTGATAATGTGATGGAGAAAAACTTTGTGAGCCAAAGAGGGTTGATCTCCACCACCTCCTTTAGGTAGCATGTTCTCATTGAGAATCTTCAGGAGCATCTTGTTGATCATGTTCAAGTCATAGTATTTACCGGCTGTTGTAGAATTGAAGAGAGTTTTATTCACCAAATCACTCCAGGTGCTTGACTGAGAGTTTGGTATATCTACACCGGAGTACTTTCCAGATGCTTCTGCTCCAATGACAAAAGCAATTATAGCTTCAGAAATGTAGACTGGGATACCCATCAGGCTCGACCTGATCTAAACTTTTTTGAATGGTTCCAGACCCATTTCTTCTCTGGTTTTCCCTTTAAGAGAGGGATCAATCAAAACTTTTTCTTGTTCCTCCAGTTCTGATGCAGCTTTATCATAGACTGATGCTCTTACCCAGAAGTGTCTTACTAACGTCTTGTAGGTAGGACCGTTGAGCATACTGAAATAGTTCATCAGACCTTGAACTTCATAAAACCTCTTGATGTCACAGCCATGATACGCAAGAGATTCAAAATCCACCGGATTCTCTGTTTGAATCTTAAGTTGCCATTCTTTTAGGCTCATGGTGACTCCTTTGATCTCGTAAGCAACCCTTTCTTGCTGACCTTCAGCTTGCTGAACTGCGAGTTGAGCGTTGGATTCTTGAACAGAACTTGATGAAGCCATTGATGTTTGAAGAAGTTTGAGATTTGGGTTCTTAGGGTTTTGAGAGAGAGAGAACTTTTCTTAGCAGATACGAAATCAAAAACAGAAAGTGTAGGATGTGAAGTGAGTAGTGTGTGTTTTTGATTAAGTGCTTTTTAGCGAAAAAACGTTTGAATAACAGGGGACAAACAAACATAGCATTAATGACAGTTGGGGGCGCGAGATAGTACTACGAAAAGTAAAATTAACATCATTGCCCTTTGAGTTATACGCCAATACATTTATGCCACGCTGTCAGATTTCAGATGAGCTATATAAGTTAGTGAGGCAGATGTCGCCAGGAGCAACTCCAAAAATTCCACTAACTTCTACTATTCAGGAGCACAAAGATTCTCTTCTGAAGTTTGAAATTCTGATGACTCATCAGGAGCACATTTTCCTCAGAACCTTACTCAGGAGCTTCTGAAGGACTATGTCTTCTGAAGTGACTTCAGAACCTAAGCTTTTTATTCAGGAGCAAGCAATTTTAATCAGACACGTAGTGCATGTTCAAATTTTTCTTAATAAAATCAAATCTTTCAACAGTTAAAGGCTTAGTAAATATACCAGCCCATTGATTTTCAGTATCAATGAATTGTATATCTAAAATTCCTTTTTGATCATAATCTTTGATAAAATGGTGTTTGATCTCAATATGCTTGGCTCTTGAATGCAGAATTGGATTCTTTGACAAGCAAATAGCAGCAGTATTATCACAAAAGATAGGAATACTGTTAGCATGTATCTGATAATCTTCCAGCTGATGTTTCATCCAGAGTAGTTGTGTGCAACAACTTGCAGCTGAAATGTATCCTGCTTCTGCTGTAGACATAGCAATAGTTGCTTGTCTCTTGCTAGCCCAGGATATCAGATTATAACCCAGAAATTGACAATTGCCACTGATTGACTTTCTTTCAATCCTGTCACCAGCATAATCAGCATCACAGAATCCAATTAGCTTATAATCTGGGGATTTTCTATAAAGGAGTCCCAGATTAGTTGTTCCTTTCAGATACCTGAAGATTCTCTTAACAGCAGTTAAATGAGATTCTCTAGGATCTGACTGAAACCTTGCACATAAGCATACACTGAATAAAATATCTGGCCTAGATGCAGTGAGGTATAACAGAGAACCAATCATACCTCTGTATAGCTTCTGATCCACTTTTGATCCTTCATCTTCTTTGCTTAAGGTGCATGTAGGATGCATTGGAGTGTTCATCAGTTTGCAATCTTCAAGCTTGAACTTCTTCAGAAGCTCCTTCGTATATTTTGTCTGATGAACATATACTCCATCTTTGCTTTGATTAATTTGAATGCCCAGGAAGAACTTCAGCTCTCCCATCATGCTCATTTCAAATTCATCCTGCATTAACTTAGAAAACTCCTTGCAAAGAGATGAATTAGTAGAACCAAATATTATATCATCAACATATATCTGCACAACAAGAATGTCTTTCTCAAGAGTCCTTCTGAAGAGTGTTGTGTCAACCTGACCTCGTTTAAAATCGTTTTTAATCAAGAAATTACTTAGTCTGTCATACCAAGCTCTGGGAGCTTGTTTCAAGCCATACAGTGATTTCTTAAGTTTGTAAACATGGTCAAGATGCTTCTGATCCTCAAAACCAGGAGGTTGTTTGACATACAATTCTTCTTCTATGACACCTTTAAGAAATGCACTCTTGACATCCATTTGATATAATATTATTCCATGATTAATTGCATAAGATAAAAGTAACCTGATTGCTTCCAATCTTGCAACTAGAGCAAATTTTTCGGTGTAATCAATGCCTTCTTGTTGACTGTACCCTTGAGCAACAAGTCTGGCTTTGTTTCTGGTTACTTCACCTTTTTCATTCAGCTTGTTTCTGAATACCCATTTTGTTCCAATAATGTTCTTCTGAGAAGGTTTGGGTACTAGATCCCACACATCATTCCGTTGGAATTGATTCAGCTCTTCTTGCATGGCTATGATCCATCCATCATCTGAAAGTGCTTCTTCAACTGTTGTTGGCTCAATCATTGAAATTAGTCCTATCATTGATTCTTCTTGTCTGAAGTGTGATCTTGTTCTTCTGGGACTTTCTTTACTTCCAATGATTTGATCTTGAGGGTGAGAAGACTTGTATTTGAAAGTATTGTTGGATGAATCTGCTTGCTGTGAGCCATTTTGTGCTTCATCAGAAGCAACTTCATCAGGAGCTACTTCATCAGGAGCAACTCCATCAGGAGCGACTTCATCAGGAGCAACTGATGTGGGTGCTGCTTCTGGACTATCTTCAGATTCAACTGACTGACCAGGTTCTGGAATGTCTTCAGGAACCTGTATCTCTACAAAACCTTCATCTTGCTTTGAAGTTTTATCTTCAAGCTCTTTGTCATCAAATTTAACGTGCATAGATTCTTCAACACAGAGTGTCTCTGAATTATACACTCTGTATGCCTTTGACCTTTCAGAGTAACCTAAAAAGATTCCTCTTTGGGCCTTGGCATCAAATTTCTTTAGGTAGAGCTTGTTATTCAGAATGTAACATGTACATCCAAATTGATGAAAGTAAGAGATATTGGGTTTTCTTCCTTTAAACAGTTCATATGCTGTTTTCTCCAAGATAGGTCTTATGTAGATCCTATTCTGGACATAACACGCTGTATTCACAGCTTCTGCCCAAAAATGTTTTGCCAAATTGTTTTCATGGATCATGGTTCTGGCCATTTCTTGTAACGTTCTATTCTTTCTTTCTACAACTCCATTCTGTTGTGGAGTTCTAGGAGAAGAGAATTCATGGAGGATTCCATGTTTTTCACAAAAAGCTTCAAATGGCTCATTTTCAAATTCACCACCATGATCACTTCTGATTTTCAAAATTTTGGCTTCTTTTTTAGATTGAATAAGGGTGCAGAAGTTACTGAATACATTGTATGCATGATCTTTGTTTTTCAGAAATTTCACCCAAGTCCATCTGCTATAATCATCAACAATAACTAATCCATACTTGCTTCCATATAAGGATAGAGGTAGAGGAGTTACTAATAGTCCCCGTACCAATAATCTTCCCAGACTGGTTGCCTCCAAACTTTACATTTCCTCCTTCTTTCATTGTGAGGGATAGGAACATTGACTTCTCTCCTGTCATGTGCCTTGAGCAACCGCTGTCCAGGTACCATGATTTTTGCTTTGTTCTTGCTTTTAAACAAATCTGCAGTATTGACAATTTCAGATTTAGGTACCCATTGTTTTATGGGTCCTTTGGGGTTAGAGCTGGAGAATTTACTCACCATTTCCCGATCCTTTTGATCCTTTTTGGGTAGCTTCTGATTAATCATTACCTTAGGTTTTTCAACTTTTGGTTTTGATACTTCAGAAGCACCAACTGCTTTGCCCTTCTGAACCTTAGACTTTAGGACATCAGATTCTGATTTTATCAGACTCTGAGGAACAGGTTCTGATATCTTCAGAATCTTAATCTTTGTGGTCTTAGATTCAGAATTTATCATATCCTTAGGTTTGAAGTTCTTTGGCTTTGATGTAATCTTAGCCTTAGAACTGGAAGCTTCAGGTTCTGACTGAGCAGCAGTTCCCATTTTTGCACCTTCAGGAACAAAAAAGGTTTTCAATCCTTCCTTTATGCATTCACAATATGCTTTGAGATTGGTTTCACTAGACTTAGCTTCTGAAAACCCAATCCCTTTACCATTGTTTTTGTAAATGCTATAAATCATAGAAGCAATTCTGCTTCTGTCAATACCAGACATAATGAAATCTTCAAGAGCAATCTCATGGTTACTTAAAGACTTTCCATCACAATTTTCTTGCAGCTTCTGACATAAGAACTTAAGTTTGTCTTCATATGTCTTGCATATGAAGTCAAAACCTCTGAGTCCTTCTTCAGAAGCTTTTAGATCCAATAGAGTTGATTCGTGTTGCTTCATCAAAGCAACATATTTTTCTTTCAAAACTTTCAACTCATTGGTTCTCAATTCAAAGTGAGTGAGGAGTTCTTTAAGTGACTCTTCTTCTCTAGGGATTTTGGAATATACCTCGTTTTCATCTTCTGAATCTGATTCAGTTTCAGCTTCTGAAGTTGCTGTAGCTACTAACCCAACAGCTATTTTTGCACCTTCATCAGACTCTTCTTTGTCAGATTCAGATTCACTATCCAAGTTATCCCATGTAGCCATCAAACTCTGCTTTAACTGTTTCTTGAACTTGCTTGACTTGAATGTTGGTTTCTTTGACTTTTCCTTTGCTTTTTCCTTCTGAAGATCAGGGCAATCAGCAATGAAATGACCAGGCTTCTTGCAGTTGAAGCATCCCTTTTGATCTTCCTTCTTTGAGCTTCTGAAGCTACCTCTCCTGGACACAAACTTCTTGTTCTTTTTGGCTAGATACTGAAGTCTGTTTGAGAGCATAGCCATCATCTCAGTAACCTCTTCATCAGAATCTCCAGTTGGTGAATCTTCTTCATCAGACTCAGCCACTTTAAGAGCTTTGGATGACTTGCCTTTTGATGGAAGAGCTATTGATTTACTCTTTTTAGTAGACTCATGTTCATTTAGACTTAACTCATGAACTTTGAGAGAACTAACAAGATCTTCAACACTTAAAGTGTTTAAATCTTTAGCTTCCTCAATGGCAGTCACCTTTGGTCTCCATCTGGCAGGGAGGCTTCTGAGAATCTTACTCACGTGATCAGAAGCAACATAGCTTTTCTTCAGTATTTGGAGTCCAGAGACTAGGGTTTGAAATCTTGAGTACATCTCCTCAATACTTTCATCATCCTTCATCTTGAACAGTTCATACTGATGAACAAGCATCAGTGCTTTGGCTTCTCTAACTTTCTTGCTTCCTTCATAGTTAGCACATAAAGATGCAAATATAGCTTTAGCAGTTGATTTATCACTCATCTTCATGTACTCTGCTCGTGGTATAGCAAAAACCAGAGAGCCTCTGATCTTGTGATGTTTCTTGTACATCTTCTTCTGAGCAGGAGTATGTATCTTTCTATCAACAGCAGCTCCTTCTTCATCAAGAATTAAGTCACCAACACCATCTTCCAGAATATCCCATAGTTCTTCATCTAAGCCCATGATATAACTGTAGAAGTTGGTTTTCCACCAAGAAAACTCTTCAGGATCTCCATTAAACTTTGGAACCTTCCCTGAGTCAGTTTTCTTTTCACTATAATCATATGCTACAACATGATGATTACCACTAGAGCCAGCAGAACCAGAAACAGATGAATCAGTAGACATGTTTTTCTCAGATCTTGGACTGTTACACTATTAGGTGTTGACAACAGAACCAAGGCTCTAGATACCAATTGAAGGGGAGAAAAACACAAGAAGGGGGGGTTGAATTGTGTTTTCAAATTATCGTTTTCTCTTTTCAAAACTCAGAACATGAATGATCAGAAGCAGATTAGACAGCTTCTGAAGATACTGTTCAGGAGCGTATGCAGCGGAAAGATGAACAGAGAGAAAAGAGAAGAAGCAGGACACAAAAGATTTATACAGGTTCCTTCCACAACTCGGAAGTAGTCCTGTCCCCCTTGCACTTCCAAGGAGAGTTCACTAAAGTAATATCTGATTACAAATGCTCAAGCACACAAGCAAGAGACTTCAAATGCTCAAGAACACAATCAAGAGACTTCTAGTGCTCAAGCACACAAGCAAGAGACTTCTATCAAACAAAATTACACAGAAAATGTTTGAGATTGAACACTTGATATACAATCAGTGGTGTTCACAATACAAATCAGATACAGACTCTTAAGACTTAAGAATTTCAAAGATATGAACTTGAAAACTGAAATTCTAAGTGAACTTTGAATGCTTAGATAATTTGACAGAGTTTTGGCGCTTTCAATATATTGTAGAGTCCACGTTGTTCTTCAAGTCTTCACTCCTTTATATAGAGGTGTGAAGTGAACGTTGTAAGTGCCAACACATCCAAAAAGAGTCGTTAATGAAGCTTGATCTTTCACCAGTGATTCTTTGCCTGATTTAGTTATTGTCCTATAAAGAATCAATTTCAAATCCATTCCAGTTGAGAGGGAACAAGGATGCAGGCTTGGTTGTACATAAGAGCTGTTATTCTTGTCTGTTAGCAGAGACAAAGAACAGAGTAGTGGAGAAGGTGGTTGTACAGTTCATACAAAGTACAATGTCAACGCTTCTTGTCTATTTGCAACAAAATGACTTCAAATCCTTTTGAAATGACCGTTGCTTTAATCCACTAATCTTCTGCCAATGCTCTATAATTTTCGCTCCAAAATACAACACTTGAATCTTGAAATCTTGAGATAAACTGCTTCTGGTGAAATACTGTTGCTTCTGAGGATCTTCAGCTTCTGATGACGTCATACTCTTCAGGAGCTCTTGTCTTCAGGAGCGCTAGTCTTCAGGAGTGCCAGTCTTCAAGAGTGCCACTCTTCAGGAGCGCTAGTCTTCAGGAGCGCTTTAAACTTCAAATAGATACTTCCTTTGCTCTTTATTTGTTCGTTTAGAACCTTGTTAAAATATATCACTTTGTTTACAGTCCTGTACACTTGAACAAATGTTAGCAATACCAATTGTCAACTTTTAATACTTTGTTATCATCAAAACTCTTTAGGGTTTATTGTGAAGGTGGGAAAAACACAAGAAGGGGGGGGGGGGGGGGGGTTGAATTGTGTTTTCAAAAACGTTTCTTTCTTACGAAAAATAACATTGTTCTCAGGATACAGAGTCTGATGGAGTTCAGACTTTGATCAGAGTTCAGAGTCTTAGCAGCGGAATAAAGAACAGATGCAAGAAAGAAAGAAGACACAAGCAATTTTATACAGGTTCCTTCCACAAACCGGAAGTAGTCCTGTCCCCCTTGCACTTCCAAGGAGAGTTTCACTAAAATGTAATATCAAATTACAAGTTGCTCAAACACACAAGTAAGAGACTTCCTTTGCTCAATCACACAAGAATGAGACTTCAGATGCTCAAGCACACAAGCAAGAGACTTTAAGACAATTACAGAGAATTGGAAAGAGTTTTGAATACTTGATATACAATCAGAGGTATTCACAATACAAAACGAAACAGAACAGACTCTGTTTTCTTAGATACTTAGAAATTCTAAAATGTGAGCTTTTGAAAGAATTATCTAAGTTGTTGATGAGCAAATATTGCGACTTGGAATATGAGAGAAGGACTCAATTCGCGTGTATTCTTTTTATCACTTATTGCCTCGTTCTTCAAGTCTTCAGCTCTATTTATAGAGGTTTTGAGAGACGTTGGAAAACTGCCAGCTCATCACTTTTTCTTTACCGAAGCTGATTTGACACCTTTGATCCTTTGCTTGATTTGAGGCTTGTACAATGAAATCAAATTCAAATCCATTCCATCAAATATGGAAAAGTTTATGCTACAGTTACTGTTATTCTTGTCGTGTATAGAAGACACTGTGCAGAGTTGGTGGTTGCAGGAACAGGCGTAGGCATAGTGGTTGTACTTTTCGTACAATGTACTTTGTCAACGCTTCTTAGTGTCTGAAGAATCTTTGCTTCTGATGAATCTGCCTCTGGATACCATTTGCTTCTGATGAGTCTGCCTCTGATGAACTTGCTTCTGATGACGTCATCTTCAGAAGCTCTTTCTTCAGACGCATTCTGACTCTGATTTTCCAGGAGCGCTTTCAGTCAGATGTTCTTCAAGCTTCAGTCTTAATTTCCTTTGCTCTTTAATTTATTCAATTAGAACCTTTTGTAAATAAAACTTTGATAATGGTCCTGCACACTTGAATAAATGTTTAGCATATCCAATTGATAATTTTTAATACCTTGTTATCATCAAAACTTAAGTGGTATACTTGTGAAACACCCTTTGTTCCAACAATCTCCCCCTTTTTGATGATGACAAACATAAGTATTTAAAAAGATCAATTGTTGTTAACTTAATTAACAGGTTGACTCTTAGAGATTCTGAGTTTTGTAAGCTCAGACTCCCCCTGAGTCTGATATTCTTTAAGGTGAGGTTTGTAAGCTCCCCCTAAGTCCTATCCAGGTTAATTAAGTTCATTTTTAAGCTTAATACAGATATCATAGAATGTAGATGAAATTATGTTCTCTGAAATAAAATTTGTTAAGTTTTATTTCATTTTTGGGCTCAGCTTCTGTTAAATACTTTTCTATTACTCCCCCTTTTGTCATCTATTAAAAAGATTAAAGACAGTAAACAAAATAACATGTATAAAACAAAAGTGAAGAAATAGAAACTTTTATATAAGATATGGTCAGAAAAGGTACAGAGTATCAAAACACTGAAAGTAGGCAATTAGAACACATAACAAGAAAACAAAACAAGGTGTGCAACTAAGGGTTGGGTTAAGGTTGATTCTGTTGCTGTTGCTGTTGGACAAGAGCCATCAGACGCTTAATGTCTTCAGACTGCTTCCTAACAGTTTCTTCCAGAGCCAGTTGTCTCTGAAGAAGATGATCTTCCCTAGCCTTAGCTTCTTCTTGCTGCTTCAGCACCTTTTGCTTCAGCATCTTGAAGACCTTGGAGTCTCTTGTTACATATTCAGATTCAGCATAGAACGGAGCATTAGCCAAAAACAGGGGCTTGTTCTGGAGTTGAGAGGAAGAGTGGGATTCTCGCAAACGTCGTGTCATGGCGCGAGCTTGAATATCACAACACTTCTGGGCAACACCATCAAAGAAATTCAATGCTCTGTTCGTGAGATTACACCAGCTTTCTTGATATACGAATGGTAGAAATGGAGTGTTCCGAAGAAGCACCAAACTCTGCATTTCATCATTCAGAGCCACCAGACGTTCATCCAGGTATTCAGAATCCAAGATGTTGATGGGGGGTTGGTCAGACATTTGGATTGGTGAGGAGGGTGAGGATTGGTCAGAATCAGTGGTATGGTTTTGTGGTGGTTCAGAATGTGAAGCAGACACAGTGGGTTCAGATTCTGTCACTGGGACAGACTCTGTAGCCACAGTTTCCATTTCAGATTCTGGAATGGTTTCATTTGGGGGTTGGTTGACAGTGGTTTTTTGTTGTTGTTGGTATTCAGGAAGTTCTCCTGAATAATGTTTTTCAAGGTTGGATAGATCAATTTGTTCTGTGGATTTGGTTTGTTGTGAAGAGGGTGGTTGTTGTTGGTTGTTTGTTGATGGATTTGAGATGGGTTTGGATTTTGTAGAGGTTGTTTTAGTTTTGAGGGTTCGTTTGGCCTTGGGTACAGGTATGGATATTTTGAATTTCTGACTTAGAGGTGCATCGTCTAAGTCAGAGTCTGTAGAAGATGAGTTGGAAGTAGCAGGTGGGGGGATTGGATTCTGAGTTACCTTAGATATCTTGGGAACGTCTGAGGCAGCAGCCTCTGAAGCAGCAGCTTCTGATGTAATCCCAGTGACTGATCTGCCTGGGAGAGAAACACTTGTCCGGATTACTGGTGAAGAACCAGCAGCTCCTGAAGCAGTAGCTTCTGATGCAGTCCCTGTGACTGATCTCTCTGGGAGAGAAACACTGGTTTGCATTACTGGTGGAGGACCAGCAGCTACTGAAGCATTCTCTTGAGGGACAGCATCTGAGGTAACAGCTTCAGAAGTCCTTGAAGTTTCTTGCAGAACCTGCTGAGCTCCTTTCACAGCACTTTCTTCCAGCTTCTTGGCCAAATTCTGAGCCTCAATAACCTTCTCAATGAGGTGTTGATCTTCATCATGATCAATGCCTATAGCTTCCAGAGCCTTGTCTCTATCAATCCGGTATTGGGCTGCTAACCTTTTCTTCTCATTTTTGAGGTTCTGATAGTGCTCTTCAGTCATCTTCTGCTGTTCAGGAGTGGGTTCAAACATGGACATCACAATCTCCCCAGTTGCTAGCCTCTTGAGTGGTCTTACAGTCTCAACAAAGCCAGCTTCTTTTTCCTCCTGGGCTCGTTGATACCTTTCCTCCATGTCTGCATCAGCCTTACCTCTTTTCCTCTTTGGAGTAGTTACAGTTCCAAAGGTAGTTGCCTGAGTGTTAGCAGCCTTCTGCTTTCTGGCCACTGCAACTTCAGATTTCCTCTGAGTCTCTCCAGACTCCTTAGCAAAAGCTGCTAGATAAGCAGATAATGCTTCAGGATTATTTTCTTTAAGAACAGAAGGAAAGTTTCTGATGAATGGAAGAGGGGCTTCAGACTCCTTCAAATCCTTTGAATCAATGAGGATTGATGTAATGGCCTTCATGTTGTAGAGGGATGTGCCATTAATCATCCTTCCAGTAGAGACACCCAGCACTCTGTCTGACGCCAGATTGAACGTCTCCAGAGTTCTTAGTAGGCCTCCTTGGTAGAAGATTTCAGAGAGAAGTCTTCCACAAGGGATTTGTTTCCTTTTTCCTTTATATGCTTCCTTGACAGCCCAGCATAAATGATGCATGATATATCTTGGAAGATTTATTTGCTGAAATCCAGCCAAGAAATACAGCACCAGTTTATGATCTGAATTTGGTTGGTCAGCACCTCCTCCCTTCTGGAAGAAGCACTCATTCATAATCTTCAGAAGCACCCTGTGCTCTATATCCATTTCAGCCAACCTGGTTGCAGGGTTTCCTTTCAGCAGCAGTCTTGTAAAGCTGCCTAGCATAGCGTCTTTACTGCTGACGTTCCATTGGAACCTTCCTTCCAGAGGCATCCTGCATGCCTGAGCAATCACTCCTTCAGTGATAGATACAGGGATACCCATCACAGCAGACTTGATTTCAAGGCCATGAAAAGGTTCAAGACCCATTTCTTTTCTTGTTTTGCCTCTCAAGGAGGGGTTTCTTGACACAGCTTCCCTTTCTTGTGCCTTGGCTGAATCAACATCAAAAACCTCAGCCCTAGTCCAGAATTCCTTAACCAGATTCACATACGTTGGACCGTTTAACATTTGAAAGTACCCATCCATCTTCTGAGCAGAGATAAACGCCTCCATATCAACCTTGTTTCTTTTCAAAGAGGTGAAATCCACCGGTGATTCGATTTGAACAACCAACGAACCCATTGGAAGAGGAACGGTTACAGGTTTAATGGAGATGTTTGATTTAGAACTTGAACCGCTTGTAGACGAAGCCATTTGGAGAAGATGAAGTTTGGGGGTTTAGGGTTTCTAAGTTGAGAGAGGAAAGAAAGTTGATTCTTTTAAAACGTAACTGCTTAAAGATTTGAAAGTGTAGGAAAAGGAGTGAGTAGTGTGTGTTTGGTATTTATAGTGATTTGAAAAACAACTTTTCACATTTCAGAAGTAATAGCCAAACATGCGTATTAATGACTTGAGGGGCGCGAAAAATATTGAGAAAGAAAAACCATCATTGCCCTTAAAAAGCGTTGTTTCCCAATGCAGATAGACGTGTCAGAAGCCTACACAAAATAACTTTAACCTTTCCACTTCCCAGTACTTTCAGAGTCAAAAAGATTCCTTTTTCGAGTCTGATAATTTTCTCAGAGTCTGAGTCTTTTCAGAGTCTCCAAGGAGAGTCTGAAACTTCATCAGCATCTGATAATTTTTTCAGAGTCTGATTTTTCATTCAGAGTCAAACATTACTCAGAGACAAAATGCATGTTCAAATTTTTCTTTATAAAATCAAATCTTTCAACGGTTAAGGGTTTTGTAAAGATATCAGCCCACTGATGATCAGTATCAATGAATTGAATATCTAATATTCCCTTTTGAACATAGTCTCTGATAAAATGATGTTTGATTTCAATGTGTTTGGCTCTTGAATGAAGAATAGGATTTTTAGATAGACAAATAGCAGCAGTATTGTCACAATAAATTGGGATACAGTTTTCAGTTATTTGGTAGTCTTCTAACTGATGTTTCATCCAAAGCAGTTGTGTGCAACAACTAGCAGCTGAGATGTATTCTGCTTCTGCTGTTGACAAAGCAATAGTTGCTTGTCTCTTACTGGCCCAGGATATCAGATTCTCACCAAGAAACTGACAGTTTCCACTGGTTGATTTTCTTTCAATCCTGTCACCAGCATAGTCAGCATCACAGAATCCAACTAGCTTATAATCTGAGGATTTCTTGTAAAGAAGTCCAAGATTAGTTGTTCCTCTCAGATATCTAAAGATTCTTTTAACTGCAGTTAAATGTGATTCTCTAGGATCTGATTGAAATCTTGCACACAAGCAGACACTGAACAAAATATCAGGTCTAGATGCAGTGAGATACAACAGAGAACCAATCATACCTCGATACAGCTTTTGATCAACTTTGGTTCCTTGATCTTCTTTGTTCAGAGTGCAGGTAGGATGCATTGGAGTGTTCATTTCCTTGCAGTCTTCAAGTTTAAACTTTTTCAGAAGCTCTTTGGTATATTTAGACTGATGAACATATACTCCTTCTTTGCATTGATTGATCTGAATTCCCAGAAAGAACTTCAGTTCTCCCATCATGCTCATTTCAAATTCTTCCTGCATCATCTTAGAAAATTCCTTGCAAAGAGATCTATTAGTTGAACCAAAAATGATATCATCAACATAAATTTGTACAATCAGAATGTCTTTCTCAAGTGTCTTCTTGAAGAGTGTTGTGTCAACCTGACCTCTTTTAAAATCATTTTTAAGCAAGAAATTACTCAGTCTGTCATACCAAGCTCTGGGAGCTTGTTTCAGACCATAGAGAGATTTCTTTAGCTTATAAACGTGGTCAGGATGTTTTAAATCCTCAAAACCAGGTGGTTGTTTTACAAACACTTCTTCAGATATGACTCCATTGAGAAATGCACTTTTAACGTCCATTTGATACAAGGTTATGTTGTGATTTACTGCGTAGGAAAGAAGTAACCTGATTGCTTCCAATCTTGCAACTAGAGCAAAAGTTTCAGTGTAATCAATGCCTTCTTGTTGACTATATCCTTGAGCAACAAGTCTGGCTTTGTTTCTGATTACTTCTCCCTGTTCATCCAGCTTGTTCCTAAACACCCATTTGGTTCCAATAATGTTTTTGTGTTCAGGCTTAGATACAAGATCCCATACGTCATTTCTTTTAAATTGATTGAGCTCATCTTGCATTGCTAAGATCCATCCATCATCAGCTAGTGCTTCATCAACTGTAGTAGGTTCTATCATGGATAGCAGACCCAGGGCAGACTCTTCAGGTCTGAAATGTGATCTAGTTCTTCTGGGGCTTTATTTGCTACCAATGATCTGATCCTCAGGATGAGAAGACTTGTATTTGAATGAATTTTTGGATTGGATAACTTGCTGTGAATCATCTTGATTTTCTTCAGAAGCTTCAGCAATAGGGACATCAGGAGCTGTCACAGCTTCTGAAGTTTCATGTGCCTCTGGAGTTTGATCAGGTTCTGAACAATCATCAGACTCTTCTGAACCTGCATTATTTTCACTTTGCTCTGGAATTTGACTTCCAGGCTCTTTGTCATCAAACTTGACATGTATAGACTCTTCAACATAGAGTGTTTCCAAGTTATACAGTCTGTATGCCTTAGATCTCTCAGAGTAACCTAGAAAGATTCCCTTTTGAGCTTTTGCATCAAATTTCTTCAGATAGACTTTATTGTTCAGAATGTAACAAGTACATCCAAACTGATGAAAATAAGAAATGTTGGGTTTCCTACCTTTAAAGAGTTCATATGCTGTTTTGTTCAGGATGGGTCTGATGTAGATCCGGTTCTGAACATAACACGCTGTGTTCACTGCTTCTGCCCAAAAATGTTTTGCCAGATTGTTTTCATGAATCATGGTTCTTGCCATTTCTTGAAGAGTCCTATTCTTTCTCTCTACAACTCCATTTTGTTGTGGAGTTCTAGGAGAAGAGAATTCATGGACAATTCCAAATTTTTCACAAAATATTTCAAATGGCTCATTTTCAAATTCTCCCCCATGATCACTTCTGACTTTTAGAATTTTAAGTTCTTTTTCAGATTGGACTTGAATACAGAATTTTGTGAACACATCATATGAATCATCTTTAGATTTGAGAAACTTAACCCAACTCCATCTACTGTAATCATCAACAATCACCAATCCATATTTACTTCCATATATGGATGCAGTACTGACTGGTCCAAATAAATCAATATGGAGTAGTTCTAAGGGTCTGGAGGTAGAAACAATGTCTTTAGATTTGAAAGAAGTTTTAACAATTTTTCCCTTCTGACATGCACCACAAAGAGCATCTGAATGATAATCAATGTCTGGTAGCCCTTTGACAAGTTGTAACTTGCTAAGCTTGGAGATTAATCTCTAGTTAGCATGTCCCAACCTTCTGTGCCACAGCCATTTCTTATCACTCACTGACAGGAGGCAAAACACCTTCTGATCAGTCAGTTCTGAAAAATTTATCTTATAGACATTGTTCTTTCTCTTTCCCTTAAACACTACAGATTGGTCATCAGTGTTGATTACTGTGCAGTTGTTCTTATTAAACAAGACGTCATAACCATTATCACAAAATTGACTTATGCTAAGTAGGTTATGCCTTAGTCCATCTACAAACCACACATTATTGATTGAGACTGAGGAGTTACCAATTGTTCCAGTACCAATGATTTTGCCAGTTTGGTTTCCTCCAAATCCCACAGTTCCTCCCTCTTTCATGGTCAGGGTTAGGAACATAGACTTTTCTCCCGTCATATGTCGCGAGCAGCCACTGTCGAGATACCAGGACTTCTGCTTTGTATTTCCTTTTAGACATATCTGCAGCATCAACAATTTGTGTCTTAGGTACCCATACTTTCATGGGTCCTCTTGGGTTAGTCCTAGAAGTTCTGAATCTCTTTTGTGTACTCTATCTAAACTTTTCTTTATCAGTCTTCTTCCAGACTTTGGGTTCAAAACCTTTAGTCTTAGAACGTGACTTAGAAAAAATAGCTTCTTTTCTCTGAAATCTAGACTTTTGAGTTTCAGACTCTGTTTTCTTCAGAACCTGTTTGATGGGTTCTGATCTTTTCAGAATCTGTAACGCTGGAGCTTTTGATTTAGAGTCATTCGTGACCTTTGTCTTATAACTCTTAGGTTTTGACTTAGTCAATTCCTCTGAATTTGAAGACTTAGATTTTGAATGAGAAGCCTTTTCAGATTCAGACACAAAATGAGTTTTCAGACCTTCTTTGATGTTATCAGAACAAGGTTTCAGAATTACTTCACTAGAGTTTCCTCCTGTGAAACCAATTCCCTTTTTGTTGTTCTGATTTATGCTATAAATCATGGATGCAACTTTGGTTCTATCAATTCCTGTGTTAATAAACTCCTGAAGAGCAGCATCCTGCTCAGTCATGGTTTTATTATCACCCTTCTTTGTCATTGTTTTCAAGTTATAATTTTCTTGTTTTAAAGCTTCCATTTCCGTCTTAGTTGATTCATGGAGTTTCAGCAGCTTATTGTATCGTTGCTTAACTCTCTTCAACTCAGTGGATTGGTTTTCATAATGACAAAGAAGTTCTTTGAGAGAATCAATTAGTTCAGATCTGGTGAGTTTAGAATATACCTCAGTTTCAGTTTCAGAATCTGTACTTGACTCAGCATCAGATGATTCTTCTTTGTTATCAGCAGTAGCTACCAAAGCCAGAGCTATTTTAGCTTCATCTTCAGCATCATCTTTGTCAGACTCAGACTCATTATCCAGATCTTCCCAAGTTGCCATCAAGCTCTTCTTGAATTGCTTCTTGAATTTGTTAGACTTGAAGAATGCTTTCTTAGATTTTTCTTTGGATTTCTCTTTCTGCAAGTCTGGACATTCAGCAATGAAGTGTCCAACCTTTATACAGTTGAAGCAACCTTTCTGATCTTCCTTTCTTGAACTTTTGTGATTACTACCTTTGTTCATAAACTTCTTGTTCTTCTTAGCAAGGTATTGTAATCTGTTGGTGAGCATAGCCATCTCTTGTACAATCTCAGAGTCTTCATCAGAATCTTCAGATGTAGATTCTTCTTCAGACTCCAAAGCCTTCAGAGCCTTACTTGACTTGCCTCTGGACTTTAGTGCGATGGACTTGGACTTCTTGACAGGTTCTTGCTCATTAAGACCTATTTCATGACATTTCAAGGAGCTTATGAGATCCTCAACACTTAAAGTGTTTAAATCTTTAGCTTCCTCAATGGCTGTCACTTTTGGTCTCCACTTTGCAGGTAAACTTCTCAGAATCTTGTTCACATGATCAGACGTTACGTAGCTTTTCTTCAGAATCTGAAGTCCAGAAACAAGAGTCTGAAACCTTGAGTACATGGTCTCAATGTTTTCATCCTCCTTCATTCTGAACAACTCATACTGATGAACAAGCATAGTAGCCTTGGCCTCTCTGACTTTCTTGTTACCCTCATAAAGTGAGCACAATGAGGTGAACATAGCCTTTGCTGTTGATTTGTCACTCATCTTTAAGTACTCTTTATGAGGCAAGGCAGCCACAAGAATGCCTCTGATCGTATGATGTTTCTTATAAAGCTTTTCCTGCTCAGGAGTGTGAGCTTTCCTATCAAGAGCAGCTCCTTCTTCATCTAACCTCAGATCACCAACACCATCTTCAAGAACATCCCACAACTCTTCATCCATTCCCATGATGTGACTGTACATCTTGGTTTTCCACCAAGAAAACATTTCAGGATCACCATTAAACATAGGAGGTTTGTTGTGATTAGAAGATTTTTCACTTTTGTTAATGTTGCTGTAGTCATAATGCACAGCAGCTCCAGAACCAAAACCAGAACCAGATGCAGATGCAGAAGCTTCATCCCCAGACATGTTTTTCACCGATCGTTTACTGTAACACGGTTAAGTGCTAACTACAGAGCCGAAGCTCTGATACCAACTGAAGGTGGGAAAAACACAAGAAGGGGGGGGGGTTTCAAAAACGTTTCTTTCTTACGAAAAATAACACTGTTCTCAGGATACAGAGTCTGATGGAGTTCAGACTTTGATCAGAGTTCAGAGTCTTAGCAGCGGAATAAAGAACAGATGCAAGAAAGAAAGAAGACACAAGCAATTTTATACAGGTTCCTTCCACAAACCGGAAGTAGTCCTGTCCCCCTTGCACTTCCAAGGAGAGTTTCACTAAAATGTAATATCAAATTACAAGTTGCTCAAACACACAAGTAAGAGACTTCCTTTGCTCAATCACACAAGAATGAGACTTCAGATGCTCAAGCACACAAGCAAGAGACTTTAAGACAATTACAGAGAATTGGAAAGAGTTTTGAATACTTGATATACAATCAGAGGTATTCACAATACAAAACGAAACAGAACAGACTCTGTTTTCTTAGATACTTAGAAATTCTAAAATGTGAGCTTTTGAGAGAATTATCTAAGTTGTTGATGAGCAAATATTGCGACTTGGAATATGAGAGAAGGACTCAATTCGCGTGTATTCTTTTTATCACTTATTGCCTCGTTCTTCAAGTCTTCAGCTCTATTTATAGAGGTTTTGAGAGACGTTGGAAACCTGCCAGCTCATCACTTTTTCTTTACCGAAGCTGATTTGACACCTTTGATCCTTTGCTTGATTTGAGGCTTGTACAATGAAATCAAATTCAAATCCATTCCATCAAATATGGAAAAGTTTCTGCTACAGTTACTGTTATTCTTGTCGTGTATAGAAGACACTGTGCAGAGTTGGTGGTTGCAGGAACAGGCGTAGGCATAGTGGTTGTACTTTTCGTACACTGTACTTTGTCAACGCTTCTTAGTGTCTGAAGAATCTTTGCTTCTGATGAATCTGCCTCTGGATACCATTTGCTTCTGATGAGTCTGCCTCTGATGAACTTGCTTCTGATGACGTCATCTTCAGAAGCTCTTTCTTCAGACGCATTCTGACTCTGATTTTCCAGGAGCGCTTTCAGTCAGATGTTCTTCAAGCTTCAGTCTTAATTTCCTTTGCTCTTTAATTTATTCAATTAGAACCTTTTGTAAATAAAACTTTGATAATGGTCCTGCACACTTGAATAAATGTTTAGCATATCCAATTGATAATTTTTAATACCTTGTTATCATTAAAACTTAAGTGGTATACTTGCGAAACACCCTTTGTTCCAACATATTGTTAAACACATTTTGTTCCAACAACAAGAGGTATCTCCTTGCCTCTCAACGTCTTCGTTTTCCGATCATCAATCCTTACTAGTAAGGTCTCAACCGTAAGGTTGTCTCTAACTTGCACATCATCACTTTGGATCACATGAGACGGATCCGGAACATACTTCCTCAGCTGAGATACATGGAAAGCATCATGCAAATTTGATAAATGTGGTGGTAATCCAACACGATATGCCACCGTCCCAATCCTTTCCAAAATCTGATACGGACCAATAAATCTCGGAGTCAACTTCTTTGACTTCAAAGCACGTCCAACACCTGTCATAGGAGTAACTCTCAGGAACACATGATCTCCCTCTTGGAACTCAAGGTCCTTCCTACTCTTGTCATGGTAGCTCTTATGTCGACTCTGCGACGCTTTCATCTTATCTTGGATCATTCTCACCTTCTCAGTAGTCTGTTGAACGATCTCCGGTCCTAAGACCACTCTTTCACCTGACTCAAACCAGCACAACGGAGTTCTGCATCTCCGACCATCCAAAGCCTCAAAAGGTGCCATTCCAATTCTCGAATGGTAACTGTTGTTGTACGTGAACTCTATCAACGAAAGATGACTATCCCAAGTCCCTCCTTGCTCAAGTACACAAACTCTCAACAAATCTTCCAACGACTGAATCGTCCTCTCCGACTGACCATTTGTCTGCGGATGATAAACCGAACTCAACCTCAACTGAGAACCTAAAGCCTCTTGCAAACTCTTCCAAAATCTAGAAGTAAACCTTGGATCTCTATCTGATACGATGCTCGAAGGAACACCATGCAGCTTCACAATGTCTCTAATATAAATTTCTGCCAACTGAGCTACAGGAAAAGTAATGTTAATCGGTAGAAAATCAGCCGATTTCGTCAATCTATCAACAATGACCCAAATTGCATCGTTTCCTCTAGGAGTATTTGGCAAACTCGTCACAAAGTCCATGGATATACTATCCCACTTCCACTCTGGCACATCCAAAGGTACCATCATACCAGCCGGTTTCTGATGTTCGATCTTCGATTTCTGACAAACCAAGCAAGAATACACAATTGTGCCACGTCACGTTTCAAGCCAGACCACCAAAATAACCTCTTCAAATCATGATACATCTTTGTAGCTCCCGGATGGATACTCAAGCTACTTCTGTGACTCTCTTCAAGAATCATTTTCTTCATTTACTCATTGTCAGGAATGCAAATTCTACCTCGGAACCTTAACACTCCATGACCATCGACTTGAAAGTCACTATCCTCGGTCTCATTACTCGCAATCAACAAGTCTACAAACTTAACATCTTCTTTCTGCGCCTCTTTGATGCTCTTCAGGAAATCATTATCAATTCTTAACATTCCCAGCTTTACACTCTGAGGTGTCCTCTCACAAACTAAGCTCAAATCCCTAAACTGTTCCAACAACTCAAATTCTTTCACCATTAAAGCAGACATATGCATAGTCTTCCTACTCAAGGCATCTGCAACTACATTAGCCTTACCCGGATGATAATTCAAACCAAAGTCGTAATCTTTCAATAATTCAAGCCACCTTCGCTGCCTCATATTCAATTCCTTTTGATCAAACAAATACTTCAAGCTCTTGTGATCACTAAACACCTCAAACCTCGAACCATACAAGTAATGTCTCCATATTTTCAATACAAAGACCACAACTGCCAACTCTAAGTCATGCGTCGGGTAATTCTTCTCATGGACTCTTAACTGTCTTGAAGCATAAGCCACCACCTTGCCATCTTGCATAAGAACACCACCTAAACCCAGCTTGGACGCATCACAATACACCACAAAAAGTTCATCGGACTTCAGCAAAATCAAAACCGGGGCCGTCGTCAGACGCTTCTTCAACTCATTAAAACTATTCTCACAATGTACATCCCACGCAAAAGACATACCCTTACACGTCAACTGCGTTAACGGAAGAGCCAACTTAGAAAATCCTTCTATAAACCTTCTGTAGTAACCAGCTAGCCCCAAAAAGCTTCTAATTTCCGTAACTGACTTAGGAGTCTCCCATTGCGATACCGCTTCAACTTTAGACGGGTCAACCGCAATACCTTCACCAGAAATAAAATGGCCAAGAAAACTCACTTCCTTTAGCCAGAACTCACACTTAGACACTTTAGCATAAAGCTTCTTTTCCTTCAACACTTGTAGAACAATCTTCAAATGTTCAGCATGTTCTTCTTCAGTCTTGGAGTAAACCAGAATATCATCAATAAATACGACCACAAACTGATCCAAAAATGCATGGAAAATGCGATTCATATACTCCATAAATACTCCAGGGGCATTGGTAACTCCAAACGGCATAACCTTGTACTCATAGTGACCATAACGAGTCCTGAAAGCTGTCTTCTGCATATCTTCATCTTTTACCTTAATCTGGTGATATCCTGATCTCAAATCAATCTTGCTGAACACGCGGGCACCCACTAACTGATCCATCAAATCATCAATTCTCGGAAGTGGAAACCTATTCTTGATAGTTACCTTGTTCAGCTGCCGATAATCAATACATAGCCTCATACTACCATCTTTCTTCTTTACTAGCAACACTGGAGCTCCCCAAGGTGAAACACTTGGTCTAACAAATTTCTTCTCGAGCAAGTCCTCTAGCTGTTTCTTCAACTCAGCTAATTCGGAAGCCGACATACGATAAGGTGCCATCGACACCGGCTTCGTTCCAGGAACAAGATCAATAGAAAACTCAACTTCCCTCTCTGGCGGCACATCTGGAATTTCATCTGGGAAAACTTCCGGAAAATCGCATACCACTTGTAGTTTATCAATTACCGCTTGATTCTCTAAGGATAAGGAAGCCATCAACGAAAACATCAACATTCCATCACGTTCCAGTTGCTTCAGGTGCTTAGTAGATAAGAATTATGCACCACTTTCCTCTTCAGCAGAAGAAAAATGTACCGTCTTGCTAAAACAATTGATAAGAACACGGTTGTACTCTAGCCAATTCATACCCAAAATCACATCCATACCGCTTAAAGGTAGACAAACTAAATCCATCTCAAAATCACGACCAAACATAGACAAAGGACATCTTAAACACACAAGGGAAGTAGTCACCGAACCCTTAGCTGGAGTTTCGACAACCATCTCCCCGTTCATATCAGATACAACAAGATTTAACTTAGCAACACAATCAAGAGCAATAAAACAATGTGTAGCACTAGTATCAATAATAGCAACTAAAGATTGATCAGCAATATAACAAGTACCTCTGATCAAACGATCATCATTCTCGGTCTATGTGCCAGTCAACGCGAACACCCTTCCAGTGGTCTTAGTCTTCTTCGGTTGCTTGCACTGCGAACCAATATGTCCTTTCTCATTGCAGTTGAAACACACAACATCATCAAACTTGCAGTCATTAGTAGTATGCCCTTTCTGACCACAACGATAGCATCTCTTAACATCAGCAGTACACACATTACTCTTGTGGCCTTTCTCACCACAAGTAAAACAGGTAATCTCAGCAGGAGCAGTCTTCTTCTGAGGCCTTCTTTCATCATTCACTCTTTGCTTCCCTTTATCTCTAGGAGCATCATACGGTTTAGGACGACTCTGCTGGCCCTTAGCTTTCCTATCATTCACTACCTTGTAGTGAGCCTTGGTATCCTCCTCATAAATTCTGCAGCTACTCACCATCTCAGAAAAGTTGCGGATCTTCTGAAAATTCAGCCGTCTCGGGGGTATAGTGAGGATAAAACTTAGCCAGCTCCACAAACTTGGCCGCATACTCGGTCACCGACATGTTCCCTTGCTTAAGCTCCAGGAACTCTATTTCTTTCTTCCCACGAACGTCTTCTGGAAAGTATCTATCCAGGAATTCCCTCCTGAACATAGTCCATGTAACCTCAACCCCGCCTTGTTCCAGAATGGGTAGAAGACTAACCCAC
This sequence comes from Medicago lupulina, assembly GCA_958299785.1. Classification (NCBI taxonomy): domain Eukaryota; kingdom Viridiplantae; phylum Streptophyta; class Magnoliopsida; order Fabales; family Fabaceae; genus Medicago; species Medicago lupulina. The sequence goes on along the minus strand of OY283144.1, from coordinate 47,867,586 downwards.
CAATCATCAGCCTCTTCCGCAAGCATGTGCGTACCAAAACGCACTTTCTGAGCATCTTTACATTGCATGACCCGGAACACCCTCTCAATCTCCTTGAGCCATGTCTGGGCTCCATCTGGATCATATCGCCCCTTGAAGGTGGGAGGATGATTCCTCAAGAAGGTCTCTAGCATTCTCACTTCAGCATTAGCACCAGCATTGTTCTGATTGCCCACAACATTAGCCATTGCTTCCAAAGCAGCAGCAAGAGCAGCATCGTTTCTACCAGCCATCCCAGTTCTCTACGAAGCAAACATAAGTTATAATAATACAATATAGTATTCTAACGTCACTCGACTCTCTAATTGGCCGGACGGACCGACCTGCTCTGATACCAATTGTAACACCCCAATTTCCCGACTTAAAAATTTCATTAAGATAAAAGCATAAATCAGAGTAACATCACAAAGGAGTGTCACATTTCACAACAACAAATCTTTAAACCAAATAAATATTAGTTTAACCTTCGCATAAACATTCAATATAGCAGCGGAATCATAATTAAAATATCCTTCAAAAAGGTCTTGGCTCTAGGCCTCATAAACGTCTCATAATTTCGTCAAAATACTTAAAAGTCACAAAAATAGTTTCCACAAGATACATAAAGGAATAGACTCTAATAAAGACCCCATCCCGTTACGTATCAGAGCAATCCTACGTCACACAAGACTCCTCACATCTGCGCATCTAAGACTGGGTACCTGCACTTGCCCACAAGGCGGCAATTCCAGCAGAAGGGGTGAGATTCACAACAGAATATTAATATATAAATCACGCAGTTATGATTAACAACATAAAATCCATCTCATAAAACAGCTTATTAAAACACAGGGTGACATCATCACAAACATCTTTAAACAAACACATCAACGTCTCAAAGCATAGTCTCATATTATGTCAACAATTTGACTCAACTAAATGCAACCCTTAACATCTTGACATCATGCATGTGGTACCAACTATATAAGCATTAATATGCTTCACCGTCGCTTTGAGCAAATGCTCCACCGTCGCTTTGAGCATAAAGCTCCACAGTCTCATAGTTATGCAAATGCATGGACTCAACTCTCAATAACTTAATCAAGTTAACATATCATTTCAAACATCATTAATAATTCAAGACTGACTCATGCAGCTATAACAATTACATGACAGAAGCTCATCTCATTAAACACACAATCACAATACATAAACATCAATATAGTCACTTAGCATCATGTTACAAACCATTTAAAATATGAATAATCCATCACTTAGCATCAACATAAGGGTGCATCATTAATCCTTATTACGGACTCCTTCACAGGTTATAAAACATCTTTAACACTACCCAAAGGGGTTCCCTCAAAGTCCTATGCGAACAGATTGCAACAAGCAAATCAGCCCTGAACCAACTAACTCGCCACGACGAGTGATCTGCTCGCCACAGGCGAGTACTCACAAAAGGTTACTCGCCAAAGGCGAGTTGGGGGCGAACTGGAGGCGAGAATTCCTGGGTGCTCTCGGCCTTTTGACATTTTTCGCCTAAAATCTTCGTTTAAAGGTTCCCTAAATCCAATTTGGTCCAAACAACTTCACAGGTCATCTCTATAAATAATAAGGCACTCAAAACCACCTAAAATTTGGCAAAAATCTCAACTTTCAGGATTGTGCTCGCCACGGCGAGCTATACTGCTCGCCTCGCGAGCGATGGGTGCTTGCTCGCCACGGCGAGTTGTCACTCGCCACAGGCGAGCGATCTCAGACCCACTATGGGTTTGCCTCAATTCTCACCAACTCATCTCAATTCTCTCATGTTAGGCTCCTAATTCATCAGCAATGTTGTTCTAGGGAATAATCTAGGTTCTGTAACACGTTTCTACGGCCATTACATCAATTCACACCTCTCTTTCATCAAAATCATCCTAACCCTAATTCATGAACTCTTCTTAATTTCTTCCTAATCTCTTAGCTAATCAAAACAGATGATTTACAGTCAATATAACTGAAGTTAGGCTCACCCTTACCTGAAAAATTGCAGAAATCGCAGCTCCTATGTTCCTCTCTTCTCTTCAACCGTTCCTCTCCCTTTTCCAAAGTCTGTACGCATTTCTGATTATTTCCTTAACCGAATTTCCTTTTATACCACCTCCCAACTTATCTAATTCTATCTCAACCCTCAAAAACTCTTCCTATTTATAAATATAACCCCACTTCTCAAAATAATATATTTTCATAACAAATCTCTATTTTTCATATAAATATACATATAAACACCACATATATTATTTTACTAAACAATAAAATAATCATCACGTCACACATCATTAACACGTCATATAATCACCAAAAATCATATAATATATAATAATATACTATATTCTCTAATAAAATAATTAAATAAATAAAGAGGGCGTTACAACTGAAGGGTACCTTGTCAAGTATTAATAGATCAGTCCAATGGGAGTATTCCTCAAGGGTAGGGACCAACTGGTAATCCGGGAACCCGAAACAGTGATAGGCCGGGTCATAAACCTGGACAAAAGTTTGGAGGAGTTCTTCATCAACATCCGTCTTAACGATTGATGGGATAAAACCGCAAGTGCACGATCTTATCGGAGTAGTAATAAAGAGAGTATCGTTCCGACAAGGAGTTGGTCAATTCAATCAACTTAGAGTTATGATTAGAAGAGAAAATAGTAAATTTAGGATTTTTAATATGTTGGAAGAGAAAATAATATAAAAAGAGAGCCTTGGGATTATTGGTTCATCTTAATAACAAACCCTCCACAAATCGAAGCTTTAACCTTAGAACTTTATGTTGGACCTAATTTCTAATGATCGGTTTCCCTTTAGCCCCTTACTTTTCCTCTCAGTCCAGTAAGAGTTTACTCCTAGCAATCAATCCTATTTCGCTGAATTGATTACTAGGAGATGCATTAAGGCTGTGAAACTACTTCGTCCAAAGATTGCAAAGACTATTTTGCTGCCTTTGCAATCTCTGTCTAAATTCACTTGTTCCAATATCAAGACTCAGCTTTCGCTTTATGAATTGATATTTGGGATAATGGATTAATAATTATCAAACCCTCAGCTTTCGCGTCCACGGTTTGATAATGATTAATCCATGTTAAAGTGGTGAATTTAGATTAGAAATTTAGGTTTACATAGAGTTTAGGAAGAAAGCTTGGTTTGTGTCGGATTATGTCATTAGACTATCCAACAAACCCAAGACAAGAGAAGTCTACTCACTCATGATCATAGTAGACAAGGGGAAGAAGAGAAAAGACATAAAATAATTAACAAAATAAATAAAGAAGAAATTATTATTAGAAAGACAACTGTCACTATTGTATTCCAAGAATAAGATGAATGTTTGTGGTGGAAGACTACTCTATTTATAGATTACAATTGACTTAGAGCCTAAGCAACTATAATGCCAGAATGCTCCACAAGAAACTGTGGGCCTAAACTACAAAACAGAGTAGCTTGCAGGAGAAGAAAAAGCAGCAAAAGGGATCCTGAGAGGTGGCACGGCCGTGCCACATTTGGCACGGGCCGTGCCAAGCTTCCGACTTGGGGACGACGTATTTTTGTGCTGAATCTTGTATTTTTCCAGCCCGAATCAGCTCCTAATCCTCTTTCTTTTGCTCCAAGACTGCTCCACCCAATATTCGTTCCTGAAATATATTTTATTGAAGCTAAAAGTAAATTGCTCAAAAAGGAAATAACAATAATATAAAATAGACTCAAATCTAAATAAAACAAGATCAAATATTATTTAGAATAAACTAATTATTAATTCTTTAAATAACTCAAAAGGAAATAATAATAAAATAAAATAAACTTAAATCTAAATAAAACGAGATTAAATATTATATAAAATATACTAATTATTGACTCATCAACGATACCGAGCAAGTTTCCATAGTTTTTGTGAAAGCGTTCTAAGCAGGCCACCTTTCTTCCTAGCTTCCTTAAACTCAAGAGATCTGGTTTTATGAAATTGTACTGCCTAGTGTGTAACGCCCTATTTTATTTATTTAATTATATGATTGAGTTTAGAGTCTTTTTGAATAATTTATTTGATTTATGGTGATGTGTGTTATTTTGTGTCATGTGTTGGTGTTTTATTAGAATATTATATTATGTTATTTGGCGTAGAAAATATATATGTTATTTGGTGTAGAAATATATATGTTATTTGGTGTATAAATATTATGTTATTTGTTATAGAAATATATTTGTTATGTGGTGTAGAGATATTTTTTTATGTGTTGATATATATATTAGTAGCCTATATTTGTTTATTTAATTATTTTCTTGAGATAGAGTCGAATTATATGATTTATTTAATTATGTGATATGTTGATATTTTATTTAGTGACTTTATTTTATTATTTATTAGAATATATTTAGTGGGAGAATATATTTAGTGGAGAAATATAATTATTTAGAATAATGAGGCTTTGGGGCAGAATTGGAATTAAGAGAAAATAAATAGGTTAAGGTTTATATAAAAAGGAGAGCTAGAGTTAGAAAATATATTAGGTGCAAACTTGTTTTGGAGAAATAGTAGAAACCTAGAGAAAGAGGAGAAACGAAGAGAAGAGAAGAGTCAGAGAAGGAGAAGTCTGTAGAACCTTGCTGTCAATTAATCCTAAGGTAAGGGTGGGACTAGCTTTCTCTAATAATGGGTTGTATAATTCTGAAAAAGGTTTAACCTTGTAGTTGTTGTTAGATTTGACGTTGTAGAAATTAAGGTTAGATTCCATTCATAATATTTTGTATAATATCTTTTTCTACTTCTACCCATAAGTTCCTATTTGTATAAAGTGATTATTGTGGATTTAATTGGTGAAATTTGTGCTTATGTTTTGATGCAATGTTTGGGTATGTGAATTTGATGTTAATTAAGTTGTTGATGATGAATTTATATGCTAAAGTTATGTATATATGTATACGTTGATGAATTATTGTTGTTGAATATGATGTTGTTCATGATTGATGATTTATTATATGAATGTATACGTTGATGAATTATTGTTGTTGAATATGATGATGTTCATGATTGATGAATTATTATATGAATGTATATGTTGATAAGCAAAGCTGATTTATTTATTTATTTATGTGTTATTTGACGATGTGTAATTGATGTGTTGTATAAAGATGTGATATTTGAAGATTGTTGCATTTGAGTCGTGTCGTTGCATTAAATCGTGTTGTTGCATAGCATAGTCAGCGATGGGGGCTTAATGTCTGACAGGTCCTTTTATGACCTTTAGCGATGGGGGCTCAATGCCTGACAGGTCCTATTTGACATTTAGCGATGGGGGCTTATGCCCTGATGGTACCACATGCATATTGGATTGTCGAGTCGATGAGATGTTAAGATGAGTTGTTGTTGTCGTTGCATTGTAGAGTCGTCATTGCATAATATAATTGATGATCATTTGAGGAGTTGTTGCTGTTGTTGATTATGATGTTGTTGTTGTTGCTGATGATGTTGCTGTTGTTGATGATGTTGTTGTTGTTGTTTTACCTTTATTAAATGTTGTTAGGTGATGTTTATTCTATGCTGGATATATGGTTGTTGATTATTCTTTTAAAGAATTATATGCTTATTATTATTGAATGTGAAATCTCATCCCTTCTGCTTGAAAATGTTGCTCTTCGTATGGGTAACTTGGAGGTGATCAAGATTAGCTGTTGATTGCTGTTGTGAGTGACTACCTCTCACTGTGTCTTTAGGTGCTCTGATACGTAACGGGATGGGGAACTTTGTTATTGTTTTCTATTCATTACGTATTATTTTTATGAGATTCTATGAACATGATGTTGAAACATTGTGATGAGATTTTACGTTAAGGCCTTCATGCCAAAGTTGTTTAAGGTTTTTTAATTAAATTCCGCTGCGAAGTATTTGAGATTTTATTTTGAGATGTTTTGAAGAATAAATTATTATTTATTCCATTTGTGATTTCTAAGAAATGTAGCATTCCGTTTAAGTTGTGAATACTCTGATTATTTTTAAGAAATTTTTATGTTGGGAAAACGGGGTGTTACATAGTGTACCTCGTTGGAAGAGCCATGCCCTATGATGTTTACAATAAAACTTTATATAAGTCCTTCGATATTTAATGAATGAAAAAGTATTTATGAATGAATGCATGCATGCATGGTTACGCTAAAAAACATGGTTCAGGCTTTTAGGCCCATAATGTTGGAGCAAAGGGTGAGTACGCCATGTGGTAAGGACTATGGTTTCATTTGTACCTGTATCACGGGTTCTACCAAGTTCCCAAAGTTTTCAACCCATTCCAACAATATCCGTAGGATAGTCTCGTTTAGGTGTAATATCGCGTATCGACTAATTCAAGAGTACTCTCGATTAGCCACCGCACTACGTCCTAAAAGGCCAAGATGGGTTAGAGTAACTAAGGTTCTCAACTTCGACGGTCCCTCGAAAATAGTGTGTCAAACATGAGTACTCACGTTGACGAATATACTTCCAAGATCCCTCCGTTGAGTGAGGTCATCACATGTGCCAAAACCGAAGAGTACTCTTGGCCTGGGACTATGATACCTCCGTCCTATCTTATGTTTCACTCGAGCTCGGGTGTAGGACTTTATCTCACCACTCACGAAGAAAGGAGAAAGAAGAAGGAGAACATACATGTACACGTATTTCCATCTTTTATTTTTTTGTGTTTTTGTTAAGCAAGTTATAGCACGAAAAAAATAAATAAAGTTGAGTTAGGCTTAACCCTCGAATTAGTCCCCAGCGAAGTCGCCAGTTCTGTCACGTCATTTTTCGGAGATCAAGGCTATTTGATTAGCTTTTGACTCACTAAATTATTTCACGACTTTTATTGAAAAAAATTATTTAAAAGGTGGGGTTCAGGGGTTGGTTATATTTAGGGAAGGTATTAGCACCTTAAATATTCGTAGTACTCTGCGAGAACCTTTCGACTTTATTTTACTTTTTGTGCTATAACTTGCTTATTTTGAAAAAATGGAATTTTAAATGATTAAAGAAAGAAAGACCTAATTATCTACATTTGATTGATTCGGAAGGACTAGGTCCTTTGCCTACGTACCCGTGAGGGATCAGAACCTCGTAGTTTGGGGTAAAAATTGACGTTTGATTGGTTTTATGTTTTTTATTAGTTTTTGAAAAAAGGTTTTGAAAGAAAAAGCCAAGTGGCAAATGAGTATTTGTTTGTGTTTTTTATGTTAAAAGAAAATGACTCAAAATAGAATTAGATTGATTTAATATTTGATTAAAGAAATAAAATGGAAAAAGGATCACTTGGTTAAGCCAAGGTTTATGGAGAAAAAAATGTTTTTGTATTTTTGGTTATTTGAATGTTTTTTGTTTTTTGAAATTTGACTAAACTAAAATTAAAGCTAACGGAGCGAGAAAATAAAGCGTAGGTATTTTGTGGTGACGTTGGATCACCACAAAAACATTAACCCTAAGCTAGAAAGTAAAATAAAAGGCATACACACACGCACGCACACTTGCACCTAAGACTATTACATTAAACCTATTAATACATTCTAAAGTTTGCGGGAGTAAATAAATAAAATACATTAAACCTAAAATATACATTCTAAATTTATGCAATAAAAATAAATGACGGAAAATAAATATGTAACATAGAATAATAAACCTAAACTAATGAGGAAATAAGACAACGAAAAAGAAAGGAAATTAAAATGCGAAGGACAATATAAAAAGCATGAAAGAAAAGTGAAAATAAAGAGCAAGGGGGTGCAGGCAGTAGACAGGGGGGTGCAGAAAGCAAAAATTTGGAATTGGGCCTTAAGGGAAGCAGAGGCGCGCTGGGCCTAATGAAACAAACCGAACCGGTCTGGTTCAGGTGAACCGGACCGGTTCGGTGTACCTTATAAATAGGGGGAGTCTGGTTTTTATTTCATTTTTCTTTCCCCTTCTCTCTCTAACTTCTCCTTCTCTCTCTAGACTCTCTCCTCCCTCTCTATGTTCTTCAGTTCCCGGATGAGTTTTCCGGTGAGCAACAAACGTCCGGCGCGGCGGATGGCCGGCCAAGGTGGCGGCGCCATTGCGCCGGAGAGAAAAAACTCTCCTTTTTTTATAAAAGTTTCAACTTTCCTACTCATTTCTTCGTTCTCACTTCGATTATAAACATAAAATCCCCCATAAATCCTTATCTAGACCTAGATCTAGAATTTGAAATTCGAAAAAACAAGAAAGAACAAAGTTACCTATTTGTCGTATGGAGGCGCGGTTTTGAGTGCAGGTTGTTGGGTGTTTGGGAAAGAAACTGGCCGTGTGGCTGTTGGTGTTGTTTTGCTGGTTCGATCCCGGTTGTGTTGTTGCGCGTGCTTGTGTGTGTGGTTCGTAGTTGTGTGCGGTGTGTGTGTTGTGTTCGTTCTTGTGGATTTGGGTCACTGTTATCGTGATCTGGCTGCTGTGGTATCGTAACCGTGTGTGTTGTTGGTTTTGTGTGTGCGGGTTTGTGATTTTGGTTCTGTGTGTATGTGTGTTGCGTTGATGCGTGGCCTGTGAGTTGTGTTTGGATGCGCGTACGGTTGTGTTGTAATTGTGATGTCGTGGCTGTGAACTAATTCTGGTTGTGTTATCGTGTGTTGGTTGATGAATTGTGGTTTGGGTGCGGTTGTATCGGTTCTGCGATGTGAAACTGTGTTGTGCGATGCCGTTTTACGTTGTGTTGTGGTGAATTTCCGGCCCCCAGATCTTTGATTCCACATCTTTTTTATAGTGATAGAATAGGGTTCAAGTTTGTTGAAAAGAGCGAGAATTCTGTGATTTTCGGATCGGGATGTTTGTTACGAGATGTTTGTTACGGGATGTTTATTACGAGCGTGTGACCGAGATTGGATTATTTTTGGACTTATCCAACTTTGGACTATTTTTCGACATTAAAATGGAAAAAGAAAAATAAATAAAATTTGGACCTATCCTCTAAAAAAAAGAAATAATAATAAATAATAAATAAATGGATAAAGAGATTACGACTAAAATTAAAATTGAAATTAAATAATTTTAAAAAAGAGTAAAAGATGGAAATTGGATTTAAAAATTAAAAATAAAGATAAGGTGTGAGGAGGGCCCGACTCGGAACAAAAAATCAGGTATTTTAAAATACCTCTGCCGAAATTTCATTCGAAAAGTCGGAGATTATTCAGCGCCACCGGACACGTGTCAGTGTCACCTTAGGTCAAAAATTGGGGTATGACAACAAGCTGAAATTTCGATGCATACATGTAATTTGTATGAGAAAGTCAGAGATCTTGGCCTGACAGTCACGGAGATTGGTGATGGAATTATGTTGCAGAAACTGGAAATCTCTTGCGAGTTGTGGTCTAGAATAGTGCAAGCACATGGCTTCAGATGGAGCGATATTGTTCGAAGGCAAAGTATGTGTTCCGAACAATTTTGAACTCAAAAGATTGATCTTGGAAGAAGCACACAAGAGTAGTTTCTCGATTCATCCTGGTGCTACCAAGATGTATCAAGATTTGAAGAAATATTATTGGTGGCCTGGCATGAAAACTGAGATTGTGGAGTTTGTAGCGAGATGTATAGTATGTCAACAGGTCAAGATTGAGCATCAGAGACCAGCAGGGTTACTTGAACCGTTAGAAATTGTGCAGTGGAAGTGGGAACAGATATCTATGGACTTTGTAGGGGGCTTACCCCGTACTCAGAAAGGACATGACTCGATATGGGTGATCGTAGATAGATTGACCAAGTCAGCTCATTTCTTGCCGGTTAAGTCTACCTACAAGACATCTCAGTATGCGGAGTTGTTCATCTCAGAAATTGTTAAGTTACATGGTGTTCTAGTGAGTATCGTGTCAGACAGGGATCCAATCTTCACTTCACATTTTTGGAAGGCTTTCCAGCGAGCTTTAGGAACTCAGTTGAAAATGAGCACGTCTCATCATCCGCAGACGGATGGCCAAACAGAGAGGACCATTCAAACTTTAGAAGATATGCTACATGCTTGTATTCTTGAAGATGGTGGGAGTTGGAACAATCATCTACCTCTGATAGAATTTTCCTACAACAATAGTTATCACTCAAGTATCGGTATGGCACCTTACGAAAAGTTGTATGGTAGGAAATGTAGAACTTCGTTATGTTGGGCTGAAGTTGAAGACAGGGGTATCATTGGCCCAGAGATTGTTCAAGAAACAACTCAGAAGATTAAGTTGATTCAGGAAAAGATGAAAACGACTCAGAGTCTTCAGAAGAGTTATGCAGATAAGAGGCGGAGACCGTTAGAATTCAGTGAAGGAGACCATGTATTTCTGAAAGTTACACCTAAGCTGGGCTTGCGAGGTATTTTCAAAACCAAGAAGTTGTGTCCTAGGTATGTTGGACCGTTTCAGATACTCAGACATGTCGGTTCAGCAGCATACCAGTTAGCCTTGCCCCCAGTCATGTCGGGATTACACGATGTTTTCCATGTATCTCAATTGAAGAAGTACATTCTGGATCCTTTCGAACCAGTCGAATTGGATTCCATTGAGTTAAAGTCAGACTTGACATTTCAGCCAGAACTAGAACAGATAGTAGATCGTGATGTCAAATCCCTTAGAAGCAAAGTGATTCCCATAATGAAAGTCGTATGGAAGGGTTCACTGGATAGTGAAGCTACATAGGAGCTCGAGTCAGAGATGTTGAATCAGTATCCGCAAATGTTTTCAGGTAAACTCTAAATTTCGAGGACAAAATTCTTTTAAGGGGAGTACGATGTAATATCCCACTGTTTAGTTTCGTAGTAGTTTATTTGTTAACTCATCTCAAGCGCGTTTTTAGAATGAGGGGTACTTTGGTACTTTCAAGCAGCGAAGTATATAAGTGAATTAGAGCCAAAATATTCATTCTTTATGTTATTTTCCTCTTACTGATAGAACACACAAACAGATCCCTCCTCTTCCCTCTTTCTACTCTTGCGCCCTCTCTCTCTCTTGCATGTCCAAACCTTTTCCAAGAACTATGATTGAAGAATCAAATGAATGTTAGCTGATTTCTAAGCTTGTGGATTGATGGAGATCAAGGGTTTAAGCTTTGTTCCTCTCCACTCCCTCCAATTCTAGTTTGAACCTCAAGTGAGTTGTTGAGTGAAGTTAGGGTTTTCTTGCCTGAGATTGTGTTCAAGAGCAGCAGAAATTTAGGTGAGTTCTTTAGATAGCTCTCTCCTTGGGTTTGTTGTGTGATTATGTAAGATAAATGCATAACTTAGAAACTTATGAAATTAGGTTTGAGTGCCCCTTTTTGATTGAATTTGTTAGATTGTGATGATTGTTGCCATGAACAAAAGCTATGACGTTTTATATGTTTTCTGGATGTAATGCATGTATTATAGGTTTGGTTTTCGGTGTTTCTGCTAAAAAATGCGATTTCTGCAGGTCTATTACTGATGAACTTTGCTTAAGCGAACAGAGGTTCACTTAAGCGAACAAAATATCGAATCAAATTAAATTTTCGCTCAGAGGTTCGCTTAAGCAAACTCATAAATGAACTGCTCGCTTAGAGGCTTGCTTAAGCGAACAGCACCAAGACAGCATGTTCTGAAAACCTTTTTGTGGTGCAGCAATGTCATCTGAAACTTTCCTGACAGTTCTTTAATACTTACAACTTTCAAAAGTGGAAACCTATAACATCAAGCCATTAATAAATCATTACATCGTACAATTCTTTAATGAGAATCATGGACAAGATTCACAATTCAACGAAGGATAGCTTATGAGAGTTATGTACGGATCATGTTGGGTAGTGACTGATGTCTAGGTGTGGGTAATACTTGGAACTTACCTTAGATACATGAATTATGCACGTTACTTCGCTTTATGGCGTGATAGGTTGCAAATATTTATGTTTATGATTATGACTATGATTAAAATATGACATGTCGTGTCTCTTGCGATCCACGCCAGGGGGATTTCAAGAGGTTCACGCCAGGGGAACAGGACACGCTCCGCAAGGTTTGCCCACACGACGTACCCTAGCTAGGTCTCGTCGGTCATGTATGGGATTGTACTCGGGGTTACTCCACTCGATTACACTCCATAAAATCAACTTAGATAATTTTATTACACCATAATATGATATGTATATGACAAGAATGACATGATATGCTTATGATATGATATGAATACGATATGATATAAGTTAAATATAAGTGATGACGATCTAGGAAATGCACGATCGTTTTAGGTATGCATGAGTTCACGCACGTATAATCAACCAATCGGTTGTATTGTAGACACGTGGTAACCATAGGTTTTCCCCGAGGTTACCTATAGCCCAGGACTTAGGTAGGACTCAATGAGAAATTATGTCTCATCCCACTCCTTCTTTGTTCAGGTTCGCAGGTGGTTCGAGGCAAAGGTAAGGAGAAGGCGTCAGACTGATCGTGCTTTGTTGGATTTAGCGTTTATGTCTTTTCGTTGATGTTATGCTTTATATGTAGTAAATGTTATGAACCTTGTTGTACTTGTTTCATCCGACATTTTTATGTATAATTATTATGACATATGACCTGAGACAACTTTGTACCTAAATCTCAACTTATGTTGTACTTCCGCATTGTAGTATTAATGTATCCAATATCACTTTTAATGCACATGTTGAATATTCTAGACTCTTTCAATATGGGCGTTACAAACACTGTGTTTGAAATAAATGCTATACTGTAAACAATTTTTTTTCTTTTGCTCTTTCCTTTTGTAATGAAAATCAAATTTCATATGGGATTTAGCTATAATGTAAAATTATAAGCAGCAAAGTTTCTGCAACTATCTCCATAATAAAAAGAAGAGAGATATACATAACATGAGCAACACTGTCCTAAATTAAAGAGAGAGATACATAACAAGGTGAGGACAATTACTGGCATGGAAAATTATATTAACGATTACATTAACAATGTCAGATATGTTACCTGCATAATCAGAATCACCTGAAAAATATTAAGCAAATGCAATTGACATAAGTTCTATAAGGAATTATATAATAAAACAAAAGACTCTATAGACTGATCAACAAAACTTGTCATGTGATAAATTATGAATAATAAAATACTCTATAGTCACCCGCATGAGGTAGGTTTAACTAACCTCAGTTTCAGCGAAAGCTATTTAACTTTACGATCAAAGTTACATAGAGACTATCACCCACTCTCTCAACTAACCGAAAGCATGCATGCCTCCATTTCCTAATAAGAAACATAGAACCACAAATCCCCTAGAAACCTACTGCAAATCCAACTCCCATGCCTAGATACAAGGACTCTCTTATAGATTCATCATCTTCATTCTCTGCACTTTTAGGATTTTCTTCTTATGTGGTACAGTTAGTAAGAGGAACTCCGCATAGTTTAGGATTGCCAATGTAGCTCGATGCATTAAAACTTTGAAGTTGTGTTCCGATCGGGATTCTTCCGTCAAAATTATTATATGATAAATTCAAATAACCCAAAAAGGTTAAGAGAGACATGTCTTGAGGAATTTCACCAAAAAACATGTTATTAGAGAGGTCGAGAGATTCCATATTTTTCATGCCTCCAATCGTCTTCGGTATTGTTCCCACAAAATTATTGTGAGATAAGTTTAACATTTGAACTTGAACAAGCCGAAACAATTCCAATGACACTTCTTCAGACAAGCTACTGGCAGAAAGGTCAATAGTTCGCCTATCCGGGTTACCATCGTACACATAATCTTGATCATTTGTAAACAACTCAATTGTGGTAATATACAAAGAAATTTCATGATCAGTAACCATATGAGTCAAGTTGTAGATGCAGCGTGGCAAAGATCCTGAAAGTTTGTTATGCGCAAGGTCTAAGTGAATCTATTTAGAGAGATTGAATAGTTGTTGCGGAATACACTACAAGAAAATATAGATTTTGCTACCATTATTTTACTAGAAACTGTGTTACTAGCAAATCTCAATTAAAAATACTACTAAAATACACTGAATACTATTCCTCTAAAAAAATGGCTATTACTTAATTAATATAATACATTATTTCATTTTATCTCATTTATTGTTATTACATGTCAAAGTTTTTCACCAATACACATTCATCATTCTCTCTTCACCCTCGTACTTCACCGTTGAACCCACCGTTGTGGATTCTCTCTTCACCGTCAAATCCACCTCCTCCACCGTCGAATTTCATCACTTCATCGTCGACTCTCACCGTCAAGCTTCACACCGTCCAACTTCATTGTCGAATCTCAAGCTACACAATTCATCCATCGAGCTTCACTCTTTCTTTCTAAGGTAACTTTTCTCATATTCTTTTTCTGTTTCTCGCTTTCGATTTCGTTTAGATCTCATCAAAATTATCTTTGATCCATGATGTGTTTCTGTTATGAATTTCAATTTAACTCAATTTTTTTAGTTATGAATCGAAATTAACTTGCATGTTTTCTGTTTGATAAAATGCTTCAACCAAAATTTTAGTTAAAAAGAACACACAACACATCGGAACACTCCCATTGCATCAAGATGTGTTTCAGAATATCCAATTGGAATTTTGAGTTCTAGTTTCTTCATTTTATTTTTAAGCTAAAATGAGTGATGCTTGTAGAAGTATTTTGGTTTCTGGTTTTGATGTGCCTAGCTGGGGTTTTGTCTCTATATATGAATCGAACATCAAACATTGAAATTGAAATGCTAGCTTAGACTACATTGTTAACTCTATAATTTAATCTTTATTGATGCTACAATATCAATATTGTTAGAAACTGTTATGAAAAAAGTAGTGGTGATGTTCATAAGAGTGCATGGCTTACACATTATAGCGGCGCTATAGCATAATTAATGAGTAGTAGTTCTACATGTCAGTGTTTTATGTCGAGAAGTAGTAGTAATTAATGAGTAGTGTGTCTACATGTCAGTGTTTGTTGTTCATGGAAATGAATTCCCATTTTAAGCTTTGTTACATGAGGCAGAGAATGAAATAGTTTTAGATATAGTAATGAATTGTTCTAGATTTAGACTATGGTATTAAGCTTTTTTTATGTTGTGATGAAATGAAGCTTGTTTCTAGATTTGATTTTCAGTTGACTTTGATTTGATTTTGCAATTTAACATGCGTGTGAATAAGAATTTAGGCATGGGAAGGGTTGAATATAGTTTCTAGATTTTAGTTGAACTGAATCTAGAGTTGCTTCATGTGTGTGAAAAATACCTTTGCAGTAGTAATCTAGGTGATGGGAAGGTACATATTTGTGTTGATCTAGTTCTTGAATACATTCAAAATGATAATATGAAATGCATTCAAAAAAAAAATTGGTTATATTTTTGGTCTCTGATTTACATTTGACTGTTATGTGAAATCTTTGTAGGAACTAGAATCAAATTTTATAGAGAATAAAAACATATTTAATCCTTATGTGAATATAATTTCTTAGTATGGTAGATTAATTGGCAATATTTTTATAGCTCGCTGATGTTTGGATGACCATTTAGCACACTTATGTGGGTTGAATTCATGATGATATCAATGAACTTTAGATGAGCAGGGGAATAGTGACCAATTACTTGAATACTAATTTATGCTAGATTAGTGTATGTTTATATGCTACCAGTGTTGAGTATTTTCCACTTGTGATGTAATTTTCTTTGATTTGAATGGATTTGCTGATAAGAGATATGACATAATCATATGCTTTATCGTTAGAGTGTTATTTAGTATCTTTCGTATGAACTTCTTTATCATTATGGGCCACGTCGGCATCTATTTAATTATTGATATTCACTATGCAACCTGTTTGAACAATTGCATTATTCATTAAAATAATTTAAATGGCTAAAAAGTGCTAATAAGATCTGTTGTGGTTTAAGGTAAAAATTAAAATTCCATATAACCTTTGATGCTAATTTCATTATGTAATTCTGTTTGAGCATTTGAAAGCATCCGTGTTATTGAACTCTACTGAACTTGTATGATATTGCTGCATAGCGTGTTGAGAACAGAGTTTTCTCAAATTTCCCGAGTATTCTCAAATTTGTGTTTCAAACACCCTAAATTGGCTTTAATTTAATATCCTGCCTTGAGTCTATCCAGTTTATGTTGAGTCTCTTTTATTTCGTTGCATTTTTCTGTTTGTCCCTGAATTTTCTACAATTTTATGGTGCTCTTTGTAATTAGTTGTTTGTTGTTGTATGCTTCTGGTTTGGTCATTTTAAGTCTGTTTTGAGACCACTTTTTTTTCTACTTAGGTTGTGTTTCTGTATTAGTATTCGACTGTATTTTGTGACCCCAAGGTTTCCTGATTATTTACTGCAGTTAGTCTGCCCTTCCCCGTGTTTGTGTTGATGTCTTGTATCATGTGAGATATGCTTCAGAACAATGATGCCAATGACACAAAACCTAGCTCTGTAACATTGGCTTGAAGTTGTAAGTCCCTTCTCAGCCATTATTTGAATAGTTAAATTTACTTTGAAATTGAATTACACTCTTTTTCTTTATGATCTTGTATTAACAGACTGAAATTGTTTTTGTTGAATTATATATGCATAACATTAAGGCTGAATTACACTCTTTTTGCTTATTTTTGTAAAGTTTGTAAACAAGATACACTTAGGGTGGGTAATGTTCTGAGGTTGATTCACAGGAAGACTCGTTGATTTGATGCAAAAGGTAGATATATAGTACTACTATACATTATATTGTAGTTTTAAAGTTTAAATCTATTTTGTTTGGTAAAAAGGAATAGATAATAGTTTAGGTATTAAAGTAATCAACAAGAAATTTCTTTTGGTTGAAAGCTGAGTCATATGGTATATAATAGTCGTTTGTAGATTTCAGGAGCAAAACATATTGCTAAGAGGAAAAGTTTTACACCTACCCCTGTCAAAAGGTTGTGCAAACATAAAGGCATAAAATTTAATGATACAAGCCCAACTTCAGTGTCTTCAAAAGGTAAAACTTACACCTTGTACTTGATATTTAATATCTAAATATGTTGTCCTGATGTATTTAATCTTTAGACTTTAATTTAATTGTACAAATGATCAGAGATAGGAGAAAGTGATTCGATGGACGAAGCTTCTGAACTGACTCAAGATAGATTTGTCAGGAGTTTTCTCTTTTTCTACGATGAACTTAGTGATGTGTAAGAAAAAGTACAAAATACTATCCTCATGTTTAAACAATTTAATTGCATGATTTTTGCCGATTGCTAGGGTTGTTGAATTGCTTGCCTTGGAATTGGCCAAACTTAAGAACAAACTGAATTTCATGACTAGTCAGAAATCCTCAGAAATTTTGAAGTCTGCTGAAGACATACATTTCCAGCTGCAGGATGTTCATTCCCAGATTGAAACAGACTTGTATGTATATTAGATTAATGAATTCTTAAACTTCCCTTTTCTCAAACATTCATGTGTTTCTGAAAAAAAAATGTTTCAGAGGAAAGCTTACAAATCTCAATAAATCAAAGAGAAAACGGATAGAAACAAGATTTGAAGGTAGCAAATTTTCCACTCTTTGCTTAAATATACTTGTGTTTTTATTTAAATAATATGGTAATTTTGTACATCTTTCTCCTTTTCATATTTCCCTTTTAAATTCACATTTATTTCGCGCTCCATAGCTTTTCTGGTATGTATCTGCAACCATTTTATGTTTGTAGTGCATTTCTCATACTTTTGATTCACATTTGGACTAATTTCCCCAATCCTGAACCCTAATTTTCAGATTATCATTTCTAATTCAATGCATTTATTTGATTCGATGTTTTGTTTATCATTTCTATTTGATTCGATGTATGAAAACAACCAGGTGAGTTGCATTCTCTATCCATAGAATATGTTGATCATTTGTCGACATCTTAGTTTTGTATGGAATATATACATTATAGTCTTCTTAGTCCTTGTTCATTTCTACAGGGAGTACTTGGAGAATCTTTTGGAGTATCTAACATATTTTAGTCCTTGTTCATTTCTACAGGGAGTACTTGGAGAATCTTTTGGAGTATCTAACATATTTTTTCTAGTGGATAGAACCCCTACAAGATCTTGATCAAATCTTTTAAAAGGTGATTGATTTTATCTTGCCATTGTCTATGTGAGTTCAATTGTCTATGCGAGTTCAAATTTGAAAAGTTATAATTGTATTAATTTATAATGCAGAGATGTGGTTAAATGATTGTTCTGATCTGTTATGAATTGAGAACATCTCTGTTGGATAGTCAAGAGGTGGACAAAAGGAGGTGTTCATTTCAGTTTCACATATTCAATTCATGTTCATTTCACATATTAATTAATTAAACGATGCTTAATTTTTCCGTTGTTTACGCGATGTAGCTTTCGTGCATTGATTTGTGGACAAATGCACAGTGTATTACAGAAGCAGTGAGCCTCAAATTCTTATTCTCTTAATGAATCGTTTTAATGTATCGCCTCTATGCCTTTTGATTTTTTTGAATGTCTGAATGTTGATTTATAGATTATAGACTTGTGACATGCTAAGAGGTCATTTGTGAAATGTTTAGGCCTTCAAGAACAGTTAATGGTATCACACTTGTTTGGAGCATAGGTCTTCAGATTGAATTATCTTCTCCCTTTGTATGCATGAGTAAATAATAACCATATATATATGTTGAAAATGTTCGAAAATGTGAATTCTTCCAATTATATTGGGTTGATTGTATGAAGGACTTAGTCTCTGCTTGTATTTGGATGTTGCAGGATATTACTGTTATGCTTAAAATTAGCCCAAGTCAAAATGCATCATCTGTCACAGTGGAAACCAAAGGAACAACATAGAGTGAAAGAGCTGGTGGTTAACTTCCCCGGAGCTCTACACAGAAGGAAGTGAAGAGGTTTACTAGGAATAGTCTTAAAAGGTGATCTATGTATTAGAGCATTGATAATAGTCTCCTATTTGTTTTTTTTTTTTTCTGAAATTAATTTGAAATAGTCTTAAAAGGTGACCTATATTTTCAGATTTATGTATTTGTTTAGGTTTGGTTTTGGATAGGCGTTAATTTTTGTAAAATTTCATTTTAAAATTTTGCTATGGATTTGATATGAAATTGCAATGGTAAGTCCTCATTTATATTGCTACAGATTTGTTGTGTAATTGCTATGAGAAGTTATAGTTAAGTTGCTATTGAAAATTCATTTTGAATGTTTTTTTGCTGGGGATTAACTAAATATTTACTAGAATTTTTGATTTACTAGCTACCGATTTATTAGGATTTAATTCCCTATCAAATTTGCCTCTCAATCCATGCTACGGCCGATTCAATAGTTATTCCGTAGCATCTCTCTAGCAAATTGGTTTGGCTAGATATTAGCTACGGATTACCTGCGAAAATGGTCGTAGCGAATCGCGTATTTTCTTGTTGTGATAGTTCCTTCAAATTGGTTATCTCTCAATATGACCACTTCTAAGCTTTGTGACATCATCATTGGTATGGTTCCAGAAAAATTATTTTTTCCCAAGTTCATGAATTCCAATTGTTTCAAATTAGACAGGTACATTGGAACTTCACCAGACAGCCTATTACTCCATAGGTTTAGGAGTGGCACTTCTCTCAAGTTCTTCCAACTATGTGGAATTGATCCTGAGAATGAGTTGTAAGACAAATCAACAAAACCGGCTATTGGTGATATGTTTGGGAGTACACCTGTGAAATTATTGTGATCCAACCTTATGTAGGTATACTTTAGTGTTAGGTTCCACATGTCTTCAGAAATTGAATTGTTTGACAAAAAAAGTCTAAAGGTTATTCTTTCTATAAGGCACGAGAACTTATTTCTGTCTACCAATGAAACTTTCGAGCTCGATAAGTCAATAATTTCGAGAGACTTTTGTGTATATATCCAAGATGGAAAGTTTGGACCTTGATTTGTATTTCCCAATGTAAGGAGAGAGTTGAAAAGGAGGAACCCAATCCAAATCAAGTTGGAAAACAAAATTTGAATTACTCAAGTCTAGCCAATCTAAACTAGAGAGTTTGGAAAAATGTAAATTTGAAATTTCACCAGAGAAATTATTAGAACCACTAGATAGGTAATTTAAGGATGAGAGGTTTCCTAGAGTTGAAAGAATTAATCCTTGTAGTTGGTTTTCAATGAGATCGAGGTGTTGAATATGTGCTAGTCTGCCAATTCCACCTGGAACTGACCCTTGTAGTTGGTTATTTGAGAGATCAAGGTGTCTCAAATGTTGAAGGTTTAGCAAGCTTGAAGGCATCTCACCATATATATTGCTCTTGTGAAGGTCAAGAGAGATGAGATCTTTGGTGAGATTAAAAAACCCTCCAGGTAAGTGAGAGGTGAAGTTTGTTGAAAGAAAGATCAAGGTTTACAAGTGATGACACATTCAAATACTCAACAGATGGAAAGTTGTTCAGGTTACAATCAACCAACTGTAATTCTAATAGTGAAGGAAGTGAAGTCACTACTTGAAACCAATTGGATTCCTTATAAACATCAATCCATGTAAGGTTGAGATATTTTAAGGAAGAAAGTGAAGAAAGCCAATTAATATTATCGACATTGGCTGAGTTGAAGGATAAGTCAAGGTAGACAAGTTTAGATGAATGTGTGATATTGTGTTGAATGGATGGAATTCTTATTACGTCAAAATCATTTGAGCTCAAATCCAAGTAACTGAGAAACTTAAGTTCTAAAATACATCTCACCTTTTAATTGATAGAAACGAAGATCAAGTTTTGTAACTCTTCTGGTCATGTTGTCACAAAGGACTCCTTCCCAAGCACAACAATCTTTTTTGATTGACCACGTTGATAGTTGACCAAGACTATCATTGATGCCTTGTTTGAAGGTTAAGAGTGTCTCTCGATCTTTCTCATTACAACGAACCACTGTGTGATTGCTGCACATGGTTTTCTGGAATGTGGATATAGATAAAAGTAGAAACAAAAGAAGTGATATTTGTGAAGTAAGAATGGTCATCATGAATAATTGTTTGGATCAGAGAAGAAGATTTAATTCAAATGGGATTATGATTTATATGAGATTTTAATGTAATTATATAAGATCTTCGGTTTGGGAAATTGGGAAAAGTTTGATAAGAAAGTATGCGGACATGGAATTACAATTGGTATGAAAATTCAAATAGCTCCTACAAACTTTGAAGACACGGAACATAGTCACATAATTCGCCGGTTTATTGGAGAACCGCAAATTGGTTCGTGCGAACCGGTTCGCAGTTCGTCGGCGTATTGAGTCGCCGGAATTCGTACCAAAATTCGTGAAACTCAACGAACCGAAGTACCATGAACGCGTTTGAACACCATGGACATTTACCTAAGTTTTAAGCTCTCAAACGAAGGCGTGAAATCGATTTTGAAATGGCAATGAAGTGTGGCTGCAGTTTTCTGTGTTTTTCTTGCGGCTGCAGTTTTGTTTTGTGTTGTTAGGTTGAAGAAGACAGGTAATTGGGCTAGGCTGCAAATGTTCCTGACCCGGCCCATTTAAGTTACTCTTTATCTTGGGCTTTTTTTTTTGTTCAACCATCAAAGAGATTTTGACCCATCAAAAAACATGAATCAAGATGCACTTTAATTTTATTTTTGAAATACATATTCCAATCATTTACTTATGTTAATCATTCTTTATTTTTTTTCAAAAAATATTTTACTTTTAAAATTGAAAACGAAAGGTTAGAGAGAGACGAAAGTGAATTTAAGTTTTTTTAAAGCTTTTCTTTTTCTTCTTTCTCGGTAACCAGGAGTTTTTTAGTGACTGTTATTATTGTATCAAAATCTGAACATTAGTAATTGCTCTTTTTTGTAAACGATGCATAGGTATCTAAACTAATTTAATGGTTATTGTTAATGGGTGTGTGTTTCTATTGGTTGTTATATCAATTTTGTTTGCAATTGTGCTCTGATTGAATCACGTTGGGCTTTTAATATAATGAATGAATTTTTATTTGCTCTCTAAAAAAAATAGTTTTCATTTTCTATTATATTTTTTGTTAATTAAATAATTTTTTATTAGTAACGTACCGATTATTATATTTGAACGTACCATAAACCCAAATAGCGTATCGACTCTGTATACCCCCCACGTACCTAGTTTTTTGAAAGTCGCAAACCGCGTACCCGAATTCGTACCACGTACCGAAGCGAATGGCAAACCGTGTGACTATCACACGGAATCATAGAATTTCTTTGAAACCTCATCTTTTAAACTTAGTACGATTGGTATGAGATTTTAATGTGTTTATATAAGATCTTGAGTTATGGGAAAGCTTAAAAAAAGATAAATTGGAAAAAGGTTGATAAGAAAATGGGGTCTGATGGTTAGAAAAAATGAAATAGCTCCAAAACTACAAGACTTTGAATAGGCAGGAGAGACTTGGAATAATATAATTTCTTTGAACCTCATGTTTTAAACTTGGTGCCAAATTATTCAAAACTTATCATATTACAATTACAATTGGTAAATGTTTAATTGATACTATTTTGTGGACAACAATTATGTGGATCACCCTGTCATCATTTGAACCTTTTTGATTTGACAAAGGAAATTGCTATGAATACCGCATAGATTTGGCAAAATTAAATTTCAACTTTCTCATTTAAAATTAACAAAGTAATACAAATTGAATTTTGTTTTGTTGTTAACCCTCTGATTTATAGAAAAAATAATCACAAGTTACCCAAACTTTAAATTTGGTTTTCTTAAAGGATTCGTTTTAGAGAGAGCTCATTAACCACTTTAGTCCAGTTTAATATAAATTGAATATGATATAAATTTCAAGTGAATATGATTGTGCTAGACTATAAGCAAACTTTTAATTAACTTTACCCCTCTAGGGCGCCGCCTTTATGAACTTCTAGAACTATCTAGAAACCGCCTAAAATACTTAAATATCCCTATTACTTGGAAGCTAAGTAACCGAAATCCAAACCCATAGCAGACTATAAATACCTTCCTTGAGAACATTCTCAAGGCATCCAATAATCAGTCTAAATCCTAGAAAGTGATACAAACTCTAGTATCCACTACTCGTACTTTTTTTACAAGTACAATAGTTAATACGTTGTTAATATAACCACCATTAAGGGTCAACAACAAATTCTTCATTTGATTTCTACTTTTTGCCAAAATAAAGAACAATACACAAAGAATTGTAATGAATCGTAATGCGCAAACAGAGAATAAACAAAAGCGCTTTATGGATAGACATAAAACCAACATATATACTTGTGAGCAATGATAGGTGAGCAATGCGGTGAGAGGACGATCGACCATGCTTGAAACAGTGAGGTGAGTTTTATGCTTTGTGAGGATTTTTTTGGAAAAAAGGCAAATGATTTTGATAACTAAACACACACACACACACACACACACACACATATATATATATATATATATATATATATATATATATATATATATATATATATATGATGTATCAAATGAGAGGAGGGGTTATTGTGAGAGGGGCTATTATTAGCCTTTGGATGAAAATGAAGGGTTGAGATTACATTGTATGGATTAAGTGAGTCACGTGACTGCTGTTTGCCAAAATCAGATGTTGTTCCACCTTCTCCCAATTTTGACAGACAACAAGGGAGCAGGATGAAGGAAGTTGATGAAGGGGACGCCATGAATTCTTTTATTCAATGTACCATTTTTTTTCTTTGGTGCAAAAACATTTGAAGATTCATCTTCCCAAACCCATTTATGTACCTACTATTTTATTCTTCTTTTTTGTCTGCTTTTACAAATTGTTGGGTGGCAAAAAAATTAAACTAAAAATGGTTAATCCAGAAAACGAGTAATTGGAACTAAGATGAAAAATCATTGTTGTTTTGATTAGATTAAAAAATTATAGTTTTTTAGATTACCAGTTAGTTCGATTGGGACTTGAAGAAATAAAGACAAAAATTAATGGCTTTCGCAACAGAAAAGAGGAAGAAGGAGGGGTAGGATGAAGGAAGAGGCGTGTAGACCTAAAACGAAGCACTCGTCAGATCTACTCATCAAACGGATTCACATCGTTATGGTTCTTTTTCTCAGCTATTTTCAATCTTTTTGTTTAAAGGATTGTCAATTGATAATGAATCAGCCTTCATCAACCTAAAAAAAACAAAAAAAATAGGGTCTTTTGAACCATGAAGAAGAAGAAGCAGCACAAAACTACTCGTGAGAGAGAGAAGAACAGACTGGAGAAGAGAAAATGTGGAGGTTACAGTACATGACCCTTTTTAAAGAGCAATTAAATCTGAAGCGTTGATTTAGATCCAACAGTCTAAATTAATTCATCGTATCCTCTCATTTAAAAAGTCCTCTCATTTGAAATGTCTTTTATATATATATATATATATATATATATATATATATATATATATATGGAAAAGAGCCGAAGCTTTAATCTGCATAGAGAGCAATCAATGACGCAATAATAATGAGAAAACAAAATAGATGAATGACTTGAATGAATTAAATGCAATAGAATAAATTCAGATCGACATGAGTGAAAGGTGCGTGGGACTGAAACATAAATTTCAAATAAACTGCTGATTAGGATATGCAATCAATATAGAAATTAATGCTTGTACTTTTAATGATAATAAAATGATTTTAAGCCTAGACCGCATATTTATGGTAAGAAGAGATAGAGTTTTATGCTTTGTGAGGATTTTGCTTGGAAAAAAGTCAAATGATTCTGATAACTAATGGCGCTGAAGCTTTAATCCGAATAAGGAGCTTTAATCATGCGCAGGAGTGAATCAATTGTGTGTTAAAGGGATGAGCAAGTCAAAGGTGTGAATTAAATGCAATAGAAGAAATTCAGATCGACTGATTAGGAAATGCACTCAATCTTTCTAAATCAAGCTTGTCTGTACTAACTTTGTTTGTTGGTGCTGTTGCCATTCAAATTTGAAATGAATTGCCTTAAACCATTTAATGAATGACAAACAACATGAAATGAAATGAGAGTTATTGCATGGGAAAGGGATGAGGAAGTCAGCGGTGTGAATTAATTGCGTTGGAATGGGAGGGAAAAAGCTAGGTTAAGAATTAAGGTCAGAGATTGCTTGACCATACAAGCTTTAGAAAGAAAGATAGTGAGGGCTTGGAGAGATGTGGTTAACTCTCCTACGGAGGATTCATTTGCAATTGCATGGTTGACATTCAAAGATGAGGTATGTAGACCGTTTCCATTGTTTGTTAAATATGCTGCGGAAACCATTTTTTGTAACACCCCGTTTCCCAATACAACATAAACATGTATAATTATCAGAGTTTTCAACAACAACGGAGTATTACATCTACTTTTCAAAATCTTTCTCAAATAGAAAATAAACTATTTAATCCAACATATCATTCTTATGAAATTTGCAGCGGAATATTTATTTGGAAATCATAATCAACAGCTACATCAACGTCCTTGGCACAAAGGCCTCATCATACTAAAATTTATTTAAATATAGATAAATCTCCAACAACATAGTTCATCAATGATACATAAGGAAATGAAGAATGTAAACAACAGAATCCCCATCCCGTTACGTATCAGAGCCTAGGACACAAGAGCCAATAATCTAACTAGCCTTCGTTACCTGCACTTGCCCACGAGGCGGCAATTCCAGCAGAAGGGGTGAGTTCACAAATCAAAAGTAATATATAGATATATGAATCATCAAAGTAAATTGAAAACAACAACAAATAATAACAACCAACAGCAACATTATCAACAATATCATCTCAACATTATAATTTTGATTCATCTTTGATTAACATCAACAACAGCAACCCTTGTGGCGACATCTCACCAACTACAACTCCAACAAGACATCTCACACCTACAACAACTATGCAAGACCTCAACTACTAATGCAATGTGCATGTGGTACCATACTACGCGCGTTGAATGCTAAGCATTCCAGGGCATAAGCCCCCAACAATTTGGATGGTTAAAGCATCCCAGGGCATAAGCCCCCAACAGGTGAATGACTAGCATTCCAGGGCATAAGCCCTCAACGGTTGAATGTATAAACATTCCAGGGCATAAGCCTCCAACGATGGAAATGAGTATGAATGACTCTATGGTGTATATCTGCATACAACCCAACAACATCTAATGGTGCATATCAGCATGCAACCAACAACAACTACTTAGGACATCAACTACTGTGTCTAACAACTAAGACACCCTCCCCAACTGGATAACACCACTCAACATCATCAAAAGCAACTCAAGTTTAGCAAAATATAATTATTTTCATGTAAACATACATTAATCCATCTTAACCATCTTCATATACAAGTTTTATCATCTAAACAATTTAAATTAAATCCAACAAACAAGTTAGGAAGCTTAGGTATGGGTTAGGAGCACTTAGAAAAATTACACAAAATGGTCGTTCAGGACCAACTTCGCTTAAGCGAAGCACAGTTCGCTTGAGCGAACTCAATTGACGTAAGTCTGGGTGTTCCTCGCTTGAGGCTCGCTTGGCATTCGCTTGAGCGATGCTCACATACTACAGGTTCTGGGCGGATTTCGCTTGAGCGAACCAAATGACGAAAGTTAGATTCTTGTTCGCTTGGCGTTCGCTTGGGGTTCGATTGGGGTTCGCTTGAGCGAGCGGGCAAAATTCTGAACTGGGCACAAAAAGGTGTCGCTCGCTTGAGCGACGGCTGGCTCGCTTGAGCGAGCGTTCATCTGGGCAGAATTACAACTACGATTTTCTAAGCCCTAAATCATCCAAAAACCCAAATTTGATCCCCCAATCACCCAAAATGGATTAGAACAATGTTTATGGGTTCACTACACATCAAAACAACAGAAACATCTCATAGAACATCATCAATCATACATAATTCATCAACAATGGCATTTTTATAATTCTTAAACCTAATCCAACAAACCACCATTTTCAATTCATTTCATGAAATCATATACATATACATTAGCAATTGAAAAATAAACCCACCCTTACCTTAATTCAGCAAATTCCTACAGCAATTGGATGGATTCCCTCTTCCTAGTTCTTCCCTTGGCTTCTTCTCTCTTTCTCCCAAAAAGCTTACTTTTCTTGTTTTACTGATACGTACAAAATGTTTCTTTTTGTCTGACTTCTTCCTATTTCCTTACCAACCAAAACATAACCTCTCTCTTTACTCTTAACTCCCTCACTAATTTCTATTAATTTCTCCTTAACCCCTCCTTAACTCTATTAACTCTAAATAAGTCCCCTTTTTCTAAAATAAATATTATTTCTTCTATTTTCATAAAACAATGCAAATAATCACCAATTTTCATATAAATGAATATAAATCAAATAACACACCACATATCACATAATTATTTATAAATTCAAATAAATTATGCAAAACAACTAAAAATAACAAATTAGGAATTAGGGCGTTACAACTCTCCCCAACTTAGAGAATTTCGTCCTCGAAATATTACCTCAAGCAACAAACAACTCAGGATAGGATTCTTGCATCTTGCTCTCCAACTCCCAAGTCAAACTTTCACCAGTCACACCACCCCAAACAACCCTCACCAAAGGTATTTCCTTGCCTCTCAGTTGCTTCACCTTACGATCATCAATCCTTAAAGGTAAAGTCTCAACGGTAAGATTATCCCTAACTTGCACATCATCTCTAGGAATAACATGCGAAGGGTCTGCTACATATTTCCTCAGCTGCGACACATGAAACACATCATGCAAGTTCGATAGATGTGGTGGCAATCCAATCCGATATGCCACGGTTCCAATGTAACACCCCGTTTTCCCAACATAAAAATTTCATAAAAACACTTATCAGAGTACGCGAACATAGCAACGGGATATCACATAAAACTTAATCCATAAACGGTTAAATAATAATTTAACGGAATAACTTCAAAATATAGCAGTGGAAAAATACTTATAATTCATAAAACATTTGGCACGCAGGCCCCACAAAATGTCTCAAAAGAGTTAGTTTCATTAAAGTAACATAACATAAAGATCCACGTAAAAGAATGAAGCATGCATATAATACAACCCCATCCCGTTACGTATCAGAGCGACCTAGACGACACAGTGAGGTAAGGCCACTCACGAAGCAACTGCACACTAAGCACGATCACCTGCACTTGCCCACAAGGCGGCAATTCCAACAGAAGGGGTGAGATTTCATAACAAAGTAACATTAATCAATATAATTCAAATCATAATTAACATCATAACATTCTTAAACAACTCGCATAAATAATAACCACTTATCACGTAATCATGTAGTCAATCTTTATCAATAGCATAACATCATAAATATGACAATGCGACAATGCTCTTAGACTCCTTATATGCATGTGGTACCAAACTTCATCATAAGTATTAATATACTTTAAAACGTGTGGAGGACAAAGCTCCTATAAGTCGTGCGGAGGACAAAGCTCCTAACATGGTGAGGACTAAGCTCAATGTATGCTAATGCATGGACTCCAACCAACAAAACATCTTAATCACTTTATCAACATGCATCCAAGAATTTGGAGCCATACAATATCTTATTCATCATGTATATAAACATCATGCATCACAGTTAAATAACAGCAGCAGCACAGTCAATCATCAAAGGGACAGAATCATATCAATTGCAACCAAGGGCACATAAACATTCATTTATTCATGATTCTCATATGGTATAATACTTTAATTCTTGCTCAAATTTCAAAACATATACTACTCAGCTCTGTACACATTATTCTCAACAATACTAACAGGTCTCAGTAGTTCTAAGGGGTCCTCTCCTAATCCAACGTACGAAACAGGTTGCACAACTCTCAAACACCCCATTCTGGTAGTGCTCGTGAGGCGAGTATGTCTGCTCGCCATGGCGAGTAGAGCCAGTTCTAACTCCTACTGTTCTGGGTCCAGTCCTTATTCACAAAAATAATCCTATATGTCACCAAATAGAATCAGGCACTCAAGGCATTCAGGGATCAACTAAGGTCAAAGTTGCAAAACCTAAGAGCTCTCAGCCCTAGCTCGCTATGGCGAGTAAGTTTGCTCGCTATGGCGAGCTGCCTTGCACAACTCGCCAGGCGGGGAAAAGGTTCGCCGTGGCGAGCGATGAAGTTCATCACTCGCGAGGCGAGGATCATTGCTCGCCGTGGCGAGCGATGAATGTCGCCGCGGGCAGACTTGCTAAATCCTCCAAAAACTCACGATCCTCATGGTTCTAAGCCTCCTATTGATTCCAGAATTCATCCTAAACATAATCTAAGGTCTAGGAACACTTTCTACATCAATTAAACCTAATTTAACCGTTAAACCATCAATTCTATGGATTTTGACCTAATTTTCACTTTCTCCAGTCAACCCTAATCCTTGCTAACTATCATCAGAATTACTATCAATTAACATTACTAAGTTAATAGTCTCACCCTTACCTGGTTTAGAAGCAAAATCGCAGCACACCCTTCCTTCTTTCTCTTCACGTGCGTTTCTTTTTCTCTCCCAAAAGTCTGAAGCGTTACTGCCTTTCTAAACCTAGTTCCCTATTTATACTCCCAACAAATCTTATCTTATTTACTCTTTCTCCCACATAACTCTCTAAAATCCAAAACTAACCCACAACTAAATATTTTATTTTATTTTCAAATCTTATTTTATTTAACAATAAAATAAGTCTCTTAACCTTATCAAATCCACATAAATCATATCTTATCTCATAAATCAACTAAATCATCAAAACATACCAAAATCACACATATATTATATAAATATAATATAATCACCTAAACTCGATTTAAATAAATAATAAAACGAAAGTGGGCGTTACTGAAGGTGGGAAAAACACAAGAAGGGGGGGGGGGTTGAATTGTGTTTTCAAAAACGTTTCTTTCTTACGAAAAATAACAATGTTCTCAGGATACAAAGTCTGATAGAGTTCAGACTCTGATCAGAGTTCAGAGTCTTAGCAGCGGAATATAGAACAAATGCAAGAAAGAAAGAAGACACAAGCAATTTATACAGGTTCCTTCCACAATCCGGAAGTAGTCCTGTCCCCCTTGCACTTCCAAGGAGAGTTCCACTAAAATGTAATATCAAATTACAAGTTGCTCAAACACACAAGTCTGAGACTTCCTTTGCTCAATCACACAAGAAAGAGACTTCAAATGCTCAAGCACACAAGCAAGAGACTTCAAAACAATTACAGAGAATTGAAAAGAGTTTTGAATACTTGATATACAATCAGAGGTATTCACAAGACAAAACGAAACAGAACAGACTCTGTTTTTCTCTAGATACTTAGAAATTCTAAAATGTAAGCTTTTGTAAGAATTATCTAAGTTGTTGATGAGCAGTGTTTGCGACTTGGAATATGAGAGGAGAACTCAATTCGCGTGTGTATATTGTATATATTGTGTTCTTCAAATCTTCATCTCTATTTATAGAGAGTTTGAGAGACGTTAGAAACTGCCAGCTCATCACTTTTTCTTTACCGAAGCTGATTTGACACCTTTGATCCTTTGCTTGATTTGAGGCTTGTATAATGAAACCAAATTCAAATCCATTCCAGCAAATATGGAAAAGTTTCTGCTTTAGTTACTGTTATTCTTGTCGTGTATAGAAGACACTGTGCAGAGTTGGTGGTTGCAGGAACAGGCGTAGGCATAGTGGTTGTACTTTTCATACGTTATGCTTTGTCAACGCTTTTCAGTGTCTGAAGAATCTTTGCTTCTGATGAGTCTGCCTCTGGATACCATTTGCTTCTGATGAGTCTGCCTCTGAAGAACTTGCTTCTGATGATGTCATCTTCAGAAGCTATTTCTTCAGACGCATTCTTACTCTGATTTTCCAGGAGCGCTTTCATTCAGATGTTCTTCAAGCTTCAGTCTAAAATTTCTTTGCTCTTTAATTCATTCAATCAGAACCTCTTGTAAATAAATCTTTGATAATGGTCCTGTACACTTGAATAAATATTTAGCATATCCAATTGATAATTTTTAATACCTTGTTATCATCAAAACTTGAGTGGTATAATTGTGAAACACCCTTTGTTCCAACAATCTCCCCCTTTTTGATGATGACAAACATAAGTATTTAAAAGGCTTAATTGCACTTTTGGACCCCTATCTTTCCAAAAGTTGCGGTTATGGACCCCTAACTAATTTAAATACAAAACAACCCCCTATGTTTTGATTCTTTGGCAGTTTTGGACCCCCAGTCCATTGTTGACACGGTCAACGCTGATGTGGCACCCTAAGTGAGGTGCCACGTGTCAATTTTTTTATTTTTTTTTTGTCTTGGGGGTCCAAAACTGCTAAAGAATCAAAACATAGGGGGCTGTTTTGTATTTAAATTAGTTAAGGGTCCATAACCGCAACTTTTGGAAAGATAGGGGTCCAAAAGTGCAATTAAGCCTATTTAAAAAGATCAATTGTTGTTAACTTAATTAACAAGTTGACTCTTAAAGATTCTGAGTTTTGTAAGCTCAGACTCCCCCTGAGTCTGATATTCTTTAAGGTGAGGTTTGTAAGCTCCCCCTAAGTCCTATCCAGGTTAATTAAGTTCATTTTTAAGTTTATAAAACTTCCATAAAATGCAGATGAAATAAAATTGGGTTCTCAAATAAGATTTGTTAAGTTTTATTTCATTTTTGGGCTCAGATTCTGTTAAATACTTTCTATTACTCCCCCTTTTGTCATCAATTAAAAAGAACAAAAATAGTAAAAACATGCAGTGAACAAAAGTGACGAGATAAGAGCTTTTATATAAGAGATAGCCAGAAAAGTACAGAAAATTGAGAAAAAGCATTTAAAGCATATAACAAGAAAAAGAAACAAGGTGTGCAACTAAGGGTTGGGTTGAGTCGATTGCTGTTGCTGTTGGACAAGAGCCATCAGACGCTTAATGTCTTCAGACTGCTTCCTAACAGTTTCTTCCAGAGCCAATTGTCTCTGAAGAAGGTGGTCTTCCCTAGCCTTAGCTTCTTCTTGCTGCTTCAGCACCTTTTGCTTCAGCATCTTGACGACCTTGGATTCTCTTGTTACATACTCAGACTCAGCGTAGAACGAAGCATTAGCCAGATACAAAGGCTTGCTTTGAAGTTGAGGAGAAGAGTGTGATTCTTGCAAACGACGTCTCATGGCGCGAGCTTGAATATGACAACACTTCTGAGCAACACCATCAAAGAAATTCAATGCCCTGTTCGTGAGATTACACCAGCTGTCTTGATAGGCGAAAGGTAGAAATGGAGTGTTCCTTAGAAGCACTAAACTTTGCATTTCATCATTAAGTGCCACCAGACGCTCATCCAGGTATTCAGAATCCAAAATGTTTATGGGAGGTTGGTCAGACATTTGGATTGGTGAGGAGGGTGAGGATTGGTCAGAATCAGAGGTATGGTTTTGTGGTGGTTCAGAATGTGAAGCAGACACAGTGGGTTCAGATTCTGTCACTGGGACAGACTCTGTAGCCACATTCTCCATAACAGATTCTGAATTGGTCTGTTCTGATGGTTGGTTGACAATGGTATGTTGTTGTTGTTGGTATTCAGGAAGTTCTCCTGAATAGTGGTTTTCAAGATTGGATAGATCATTTTGTTCTGTGGATTTGTTTTGTGGTGAAGAGGTTGGTTGTTGTTTGTTTGTTGGTGGCTCTGAGATGGGTTTGGATTTTGTAGTGGTTGTTTTAGTTTTAAGAGTTCGTTTGGCCTTAGGGATAGGTTTGGATAAGTTGAATTTCTGACTTAGAGGTGCATCGTCTAAGTCAGAGTCTCTAGAAGATGAAGTAGAAGTAGAAGGTGGGGGAATTGGATTCTGAGTTACCTTAGACATTTTGGGAACGTCTGAGGCAGCAGCCTTTGAAGCAGCAGCTTCTGATGTAATCCCAGTGACTGATTCCTCTGGGAGAGAAACACTGGTTCGTATTACTGGTGGAGGTCCAGCAGCTTCTACAGCAGTAGCTTCTGATGCAGTCCCTGTGACTGATCTCTCTGGGAGAGAAACACTGGTTCGTATTACTGGTGGAGGACCAGCAGCTACTGAAGCATTCTCTTGAGGGACAGCATCTGAGATATCAGCTTCAGAAGTTCTTGAAGTTTCTTGCAGAACCTTCTGAGCTCCCTTCACAACACTTTCTTCCAGCTTCTTGGCCAAATTCTGAGCCTCAATAACCTTCTCAATGAGGTGTTGATCTTCATCATGGTCAATGCCTATAGCTGCCAGAGCCTTGTCTCTGTCAATTCGGCATTGAGCTTTTAACCTCTTCTTCTCATTCTTGAGATTCTGATAATATTCCTCATTGCTCTTCTGCTGTTCAGGAGTGGGTTCAAACATAGGCATCACAATCTCCCCAGTTGCTAGCCTCTTGAGTGGTCTGACAGTTTCAACAAACCCAGCTTCTTTTTCTTCCTGGGCTCGTTGATATCTTTCCTCCATGTTTGAATCAGCCTTACCTCTTTTCCTCTTTGGAGTAGTTACAGTTCCAAAGGTAGTTGCTTGAGTGTTAGCAGATTTCTGCTTTCTGGCCACTGCAACTTCAGATTTCCTCTGAGCCTCTCCAGACTCCTTAGCAAAAGCTGCTAGATAAGCAGATAATGCTTCAGGGTTGTTTTCTTTAAGAACAGAAGGAAAATTTCTGATGAATGGAAGAGGGGCTTCAGACTCCTTCAAATCCTTTGAATCAATGAGGATTGACTTAATGGCCTTCATGTTGAAGAGGGATGTGCCATTGATCATCCTTCCAGTAGTGATACCCAACACTCTGTCTGACACCAGATTGAATGTCTCCAGAGTCCTCAGTACACCTCCTTGATAAAAGATTTCAGAGAGAAGTCTTCCACAAGGGATTTGTTTTCTTTTTCCTTTATAGGCTTCCTTGATAGCCCAGCATAAATGATGCATGATATATCTTGGAAGATTTATTGGCTGACATCCAGCCAAGAAA
The DNA here is from genome assembly GCA_958299785.1 of Medicago lupulina. Taxonomy (NCBI): domain Eukaryota; kingdom Viridiplantae; phylum Streptophyta; class Magnoliopsida; order Fabales; family Fabaceae; genus Medicago; species Medicago lupulina. The sequence goes on along the minus strand of OY283144.1, from coordinate 47,833,641 downwards.
TACAGCACCAGTTTATGATCTGAATTTGGTTGGTCAGCACCTCCTCCCTTCTGGAAGAAGCACTCGTTCATAATCTTCAGAAGCACCCTGTGCTCAATGTCCATTTCAACCAACCTGGTTGCAGGGTTTCCTTTCAGCAGCAGTCTTGTAAAGCTGTCCAGCATGGCATCTTTACTGCTGACGTTCCATTGGAACCTTCCTTCCAGAGGCATCCTGCATGCCTGAGCAATCACTCCTTCGGTGATAGATACATGAATACCCATCACAGCAGACTTGATTTCAAGGCCGTGAAAAGGTTCAAAACCCATTTCTTTTCTTGTTTTGCCTCTCAAGGAGGGGTTTCTTGACACAGCTTCCCTTTCTTGTGCCTTGGCTGAATCAACATCAAAAACTTCAGCCCTAATCCAGAATTCCTTAACCAGATTCACATAAGTTGGACCGTTTAGCATCTGAAAGTACCCAGCCATCTTCTGAGCGGAGATATAAGCCTCCATATCAACATTGTTTCTCTTCAAAGAGGCGAAATCCACCGGCGATTCGATTTGAACAACCAATGAATCGATTGGAAGAGGATCAGTTACCGGTTTGATGGAGAGGTTTGATTTCGAGCTTGAACCACTTGTAGACGAAGCCATTAGAGAAGATGAAGTTTGGGGGTTTAGGGTTTCTAAGTCGAGAGAAGAGAGAAAAAAAAAAAAGGATTTTCGATTGAAACCGCTTAAGACTTGAAAGTGTAGAAAAGTGAGTGAGTAGTGTGTGTTTGGTATTTATAGTGATTTGAAAAACAACTCTTCACATTTCAGAAGTAACAACCAAACATGCGTATTAATGACTATGAGGGGCGCGAAAAATTTAAGAGAGAAAAACCATCATTGCCCTTAAAAGCGTTGTTTCCCAATGCAGATAGACGTGTCAGAAGCCTACACAAAATAACTTTAACCTTTCCACTTCCCAGTACTTTCAGAGTCAAAAAGATTCCTTTCCAGAGTCTGAATAATTTTTCAGAGGCTGAGTCTCTTCAGAGTCTCCAGAGAGAGTCTAAAACTTCTTCAGCGTCTGATAATTTTCCGAGTCTGACTTTTCACCCAGAGTCAAACATTACTCAGAGACAAAATGCATGTTCAAATTTTTCTTCATAAAATTGAATCTTTCAACAGTTAAAGGTTTTGTAAAGATATCAGCCCATTGATGATCAGTATCAATGAATTGAATATCTAATATTCCCTTTTGAACATAGTCTCTGATAAAATGATGTTTGATTTCAATGTGTTTGGCTCTTGAATGAAGAATAGGATTTTTAGACAAACAAATAGCAGCAGTATTGTCACAATAAATTGGGATACAGTTTTCAGTTATTTGGTAGTCTTCTGACTGATGTTTCATCCAAAGCAGTTGTGTGCAACAACTGGCAGCTGAGATGTATTCTGCTTCTGCTGTTGACAAAGCAATAGTTGCTTGTCTCTTACTGGCCCAGGATATCAGATTCTCACCAAGAAACTGACAGTTTCCACTGGTTGATTTTCTTTCAATCCTGTCACCAGCATAGTCAGCATCACAGAATCCAACTAGCTTATAATCTGAGGATTTCTTATAGAGAAGTCCAAGATTAGTTGTTCCTCTCAGATATCTAAAGATTCTTTTAACCGCAGTTAAATGTGATTCTCTAGGATCTGATTGAAATCTTGCACACAAGCAGATACTGAACAAAATATCAGGTCTAGATGCAGTGAGATACAACAGAGATCCAATCATACCTCGATATAGCTTTTGATCAACTTTGGCTCCTTGATCTTCTTTGTTCAGAGTGCAGGTAGGGTGCATTGGAGTGTTCATTTCCTTGCAGTCTTCAAGTTTAAACTTTTTCAGAAGCTCTTTGGTATACTTGGACTGATGAACATACACTCCTTCTTTGCATTGATTGATCTGAATTCCCAGAAAGAACTTCAGTTCTCCCATCATGCTCATTTCAAATTCCTCCTGCATCATCTTAGAAAATTCCTTGCAAAGAGATCTATTAGTTGAACCAAAAATAATATCATCAACATAAATTTGTACAATCAGAATGTCTTTCTCAAGTGTCTTCTTGAAAAGTGTTGTGTCAACCTGTCCTCTTTTAAAATCATTTTTAAGCAGGAAATTACTCAGTCTGTCATACCAAGCTCTGGGAGCTTGTTTCAGACCATATAGAGATTTCTTTAGCTTATAAACGTGGTCAGGATGTTTTAAGTCCTCAAAACCAGGTGGTTGTTTCACAAACACTTCTTCAGATATGACTCCATTGAGAAATGCACTTTTAACGTCCATTTGATACAAGGTTATGTTGTGATTTACTGCATAGGAAAGAAGTAACCTGATTGCTTCCAATCTTGCAACTGGAGCAAAAGTTTCAGTGTAATCAATGCCTTCTTGTTGACTGTATCCTTGAGCAACAAGTCTGGCTTTGTTTCTGATTACTTCTCCATGTTCATCCAGCTTGTTCCTAAACACCCATTTAGTTCCAATAATGTTCTTGTGTTCAGGCTTAGATACAAGATCCCATACATCATTCCTTTTAAATTGATTTAGCTCATCTTGCATTGCTAAGATCCATCCATCATCAGCTAGTGCTTCATCAACTGTTGTAGGTTCTATCATGGATAGTAGACCCAGGGCAGACTCTTCAGGTCTGAAATGAGATCTAGTTCTTCTGGGGCTTTCTTTGCTACCAATGATCTGATCCTCAGGATGAGAAGACTTGTATTTGAATGAATTTTTGGATTGGATAACTTGCTGTGAATCATCTTGATTTTCTTCAGAAGCTTCAACAATTGGGTCATCAGGAGCTGTTACAGCTTTTGAAGTATCATGTGTCTCTGAAGTCTGATCAGGTTCTGAATAATCATCAGACTCTTCTGAACCTGCATTGTTTTCAGTTTGCTCTGGAATTTGACTTCCAAGCTCTTTGTCATCAAATTTGACATGTATAGACTCTTCGACACAGAGTGTTTCCAAGTTATACAGTCTGTATGCCTTAGATCTCTCAGAGTAACCTAGAAAGATTCCCTTTTGAGCTTTTGCATCAAATTTCTTCAGATAGACTTTATTGTTCAGAATGTAACAAGTACATCCAAACTGATGAAAGTAAGAGATGTTAGGTTTCCTACCTTTAAAGAGTTCATATGCTGTTTTGTTCAAAATGGGTCTGATGTAGATCCGGTTCTGAACATAACACGCTGTGTTCATTGCTTCTGCCCAAAAATGTTTTGCCAGATTGTTTTCATGAATCATGGTTCTTGCCATTTCTTGAAGAGTCCTATTCTTTCTCTCTACAACTCCATTTTGTTGTGGAGTTCTAGGAGAAGAGAATTCATGGACAATTCCAAATTTTTCACAAAATATTTCAAATGGCTCATTTTCAAATTCTCCCCCATGATCACTTCTGACTTTTAGAATTTTAAGTTCTTTTTCAGATTGGACTTGAATACAGAATTTTGTGAACACATCATATGAATCATCTTTAGATTTGAGAAACTTAACCCAACTCCATCTACTGTAATCATCAACAATCACCAATCCATATTTACTTCCATATATGGATGCAGTACTGACTGGTCCAAATAAATCAATATGGAGTAGTTCTAAGGGTCTGGAGGTAGAAACAATGTCTTTAGATTTGAAAGAAGTTTTAACAATTTTTCCCTTCTGACATGCACCACAAAGTGCATCTGAATGATAATCAATGTCTGGTAGCCCTTTGACAAGTTGTAACTTGCTAAGCTTGGAGATTAATCTCCAATTAGCATGTCCCAAGCTTCTGTGCCACAGCCATTTCTTATCACTCACTGATAGGAGGCAAAATACCTTCTGATCAGTCAGTTCTGAAAAATTTATCTTATAGACATTGTTCTTTCTCTTTCCCTTAAACACTACAGATTGGTCATCAGTGTTGATTACTGTGCAGTTGTTCTTATTAAACAAGACGTCATAACCATTATCACAAAATTGACTTATGCTAAGTAGGTTATGTCTTAGTCCATCTACAAACCACACATTATTGATTGAGACTGAGGAATTACCAATTGTTCCAGTACCAATGATTTTGCCAGTTTGGTTTCCTCCAAATCCCACAGTTCCTCCCTCTTTCATGGTCAGGGTTAGGAACATAGACTTTTCTCCCGTCATATGTCGCGAGCAGCCACTGTCCAGATACCAGGACTTCTGCTTTGTATTTCCTTTTAGACATATCTGCAGCATCAACAATTTGTGTCTTAGGTACCCATACTTTCATGGGTCCTCTTGGGTTAGTCCTAGAAGTTCTGAATCTCTTTTGTATACTCTGTCTGAATTTTTCTTTATCAGTCTTCTTCCAGACTTTGGGTTCAGAACCTTTAGTCTTAGAATGTGACTTAGTAAAAATAGCTTCTTTTCTCTGAAATCTAGGCTTTTGAGTTTCAGACTCTGTTTTCTTCAGAACCTGTTTGATGGGTTCTGATCTTTTCAGAATCTGTAACGTTGGAGCTTTTGATTTAGAGTCATTCGTGACTTTTGTCTTATGATTCTCAGGCTTTGACTTAGTCAACTCCTCTGAATTTGAAGACTTAGATTCTGAATGAGAAGCTTTTTCAGACTCAGACACAAAATGCGTTTTCAGACCTTCTTTGATGTTATCAGAACAAGGTTTCAGAATTACTTCATTAGAGTTTCCTTTTGTGAAACCAATTCCCTTTTTGTTGTTCTGATTTATGCTATAAATCATGGATGCAACTTTGGTTCTATCAATTCCTGTGTTAATAAACTCTTGAAGAGCAACATCCTGCTCAGTCAAGGTTTTATTATCACCCTTCTTAGTCATTGTTTTCAAATCATAATTTTCTTGTTTTAAAGCATCCATTTCCATCTTAGTTGATTCATGGAGTTTCAGCAGCTTAATGTATCGTTGCTTAACTCTCCTCAACTCAGTGGATTGGTTTTCATAATGACAAAGAAGTTCTTTGAGAGAATCAATTAGTTCAGATCTAGTGAGTTTAGAGTATACCTCAGTTTCAGTTTCAGAGTCTGTACTTGACTCAGCATCAGATGATTCTTCTTTGTTATTAGCAGTAGCTACCAAAGCCAGAGCTATTTTAGCTTCATCTTCAACATCATCTTTGTCAGACTCAGACTCATTATCCAGATCTTCCCAAGTTGCCATCAAGCTCTTCTTGAATTGCTTCTTGAATTTGTTAGACTTGAAGAACGCTTTCTTAGATTTTTCTTTGGATTTCTCTTTCTGCAAGTCTGGACATTCAGCAATGAAGTGTCCAACCTTTTTGCAGTTGAAGCAACCTTTCTGATCTTCCTTTCTTGAACTTTTGTGATTACTACCTCTGTTCATAAACTTCTTGTTCTTCTTAGCAAGGTATTGTAATCTGTTGGTGAGCATAGCCATCTCTTGAACAATCTCAGAGTCTTCATCAGAGTCTTCAGATGTAGATTCTTCTTCAGACTCCAAAGCCTTCAGAGCCTTACCTGACTTGCCTCTGGATTTTAATGCGATGGACTTGGGCTTCTTGACAAGTTCATGCTCGTTAAGACCTATTTCATGACATTTCAAGGAGCTTATAAGATCTTCAACACTCAAAGTATTTAAATCTTTAGCTTCCTCAATGGCTGTCACTTTTGGTCTCCATTTTGCAGGTAAACTTCTCAGAATCTTGTTCACATGATCAGACGTTACGTAGCTTTTCTTCAGAATCTGAAGTCCAGAAACAAGAGTCTGAAACCTTGAGTACATGGTCTCAATGTTTTCATCCTCCTTCATTCTGAACAACTCATACTGATGAACAAGCATAGTAGCCTTGGCCTCTTTGACTTTCTTGTTACCCTCATAAAGTGAGCACAATGAGGTGAACATGGCCTTTGCTGTTGATTTGTCACTCATCTTTAAGTACTCTTTATGAGGCAAGGCAGCCACAAGAATGCCTCTGATCGTATGATGTTTCTTATAAAGCTTTTTCTGCTCAGGAGTATGAGCTTTCCTATCAAGAGCAGCACCTTCTTCATCTAACCTCAGATCACCAACGCCATCTTCAAGAACATCCCACAACTCTTCATCCATTCCCATGATGTGACTATACATCTTGGTCTTCCACCAAGAGAACATTTCAGGATCACCATTAAACAAAGGAGGTTTGTTGTGATTAGAAGATCTTTCACTTTTGTTGATGTTGCTGTAGTCATAGTGCACAGCAGCTCCAGAACCAGAACCAGATGCAGTTGCAGAAGCTTCATCCCCAGACATGTTTTTCACCGATCGTTTACTGTAACACTGTTAAGTGCTAACTACAGAGCCGAAGCTCTGATACCAACTGAAGGTGGGAAAAACACAAGAAGGGGGGGGGGTTGAATTGTGTTTTCAAAAACGTTTCTTTCTTACGAAAAATAACAATGTTCTCAGGATACAGAGTCTGATAGAGTTCAGACTCTGATCAGAGTTCAGAGTCTTAGCAGCGGAATATAAAACAAATGCAAGAAAGAAAGAAGACACAAGCAATTTATACAGGTTCCTTCCACAATCCGGAAGTAGTCCTGTCCCCCTTGCACTTCCAAGGAGAGTTCCACTAAAATGTAATATCAAATTACAAGTTGCTCAAACACACAAGTCTGAGACTTCCTTTGCTCAATCACACAAGAAAGAGACTTCAAATGCTCAAGCACACAAGCAAGAGACTTCAAAACAATTACAGAGAATTGAAAAGAGTTTTGAATACTTGATATACAATCAGAGGTATTCACAAGACAAAACGAAACAGAACAGACTCTGTTTTTCTCTAGATACTTAGAAATTCTAAAATGTAAGCTTTTGTAAGAATTATCTAAGTTGTTGATGAGCAGTGTTTGCGACTTGGAATATGAGAGGAGAACTCAATTCGCGTGTGTATATTGTATATATTGTGTTCTTCAAATCTTCATCTCTATTTATAGAGAGTTTGAGAGACGTTAGAAACTGCCAGCTCATCACTTTTTCTTTACCGAAGCTGATTTGACACCTTTGATCCTTTGCTTGATTTGAGGCTTGTATATTGAAACCAAATTCAAATCCATTCCAGCAAATATGGAAAAGTTTCTGCTTTAGTTACTGTTATTCTTGTCGTGTATAGAAGACACTGTGCAGAGTTGGTGGTTGCAGGAACAGGCGTAGGCATAGTGGTTGTACTTTTCGTACGTTATGCTTTGTCAACGCTTTTCAGTGTCTGAAGAATCTTTGCTTCTGATGAGTTTGCCTCTGGATACCATTTGCTTCTGATGAGTCTGCCTCTGAAGAACTTGCTTCTGATGACGTCATCTTCAGAAGCTATTTCTTCAGACGCATTCTTACTCTGATTTTCCAGGAGCGCTTTCATTCAGATGTTCTTCAAGCTTCAGTCTAAAATTTCTTTGCTCTTTAATTCATTCAATCAGAACCTCTTGTAAATAAATCTTTGATAATGGTCCTGTACACTTGAATAAATATTTAGCATATCCAATTGATAATTTTTAATACCTTGTTATCATCAAAACTTAAGTGGTATAATTGTGAAACACCCTTTGTTCCAACAGTTACAACTCTCCCCCACTTAAAAGATTTTCGTCCTCGAAAATTACCTCAAGCAAATAACTCTAGATAAGACTCCAGCATCTTACTCTCGAGCTCCCAAGTCAAGCTTTCACCAGTCGCTCCCGACCAAACGACTCTAACGAGAGGTATATCCTTGCCTCTCAACGTCTTCACTTTCCGATCATCAATCCTTACCGGTAAAGTCTCCACCGTAAGGTTGTCTCTAACTTGCACATCATCACTTTGGATCACATGAGATGGATCCGGAACATACTTCCGAAGTTGCGACACATGGAAAACATCATGCAAATTCGAAAGATGCGGTGGTAACCCAACTCGGTACGCCACCGTTCCAACCCTTTCCGATATCTGGTACGGACCAATAAATCTCGGAGTCAACTTCTTTGACTTCAAAGCACGTCTAACACCAGTCACAGGGGTGACTCTCAAAAACACGTGGTCTCCTTCCTGAAACTCAAGATCTTTCCTTCGCTTATCATGGTAACTCTTTTGTCGACTCTGCGACGCTTTTATCTTTTCTTGAATCATCTTAACTTTCTCAGTGGTTTGCTGTACAATCTCTGGTCCTAAGACCACTCTTTCACCTGACTCAAACCAACACAACAGAGTTCTGCACCTCCGACCATACAAAGCCTCAAAAGGTGCCATTCCAATACTAGAATGATAACTATTATTGTATGTGAACTCGATTAACGGAAGATGACTATCCCAAGTTCCTCCTTGTTCAAGAACACAAACTCTCAACAAATCCTCTACCGACTGAATTGTCCTTTCCGACTGACCATCTGTCTGCGGATGATACGCCGAACTCATTCTCAACTTAGAACCCAAGGCCTCTTGCAAACTTTTCCAAAATCTAGAAGTAAATCTTGGATCTCCATCTGATACAATGCTCGAAGGAACACCATGCAACCTAACAATCTCCTTGATATAAATCTCTGCCAACTGGGCAACAGGAAAACTAATATTAATCGGTAGGAAATGAGCCGACTTCGTCAGTCTGTCAACTATCACCCAAATGGCGTCATTCCCCCTGGGAGTATTCGGCAAACTAGCCACAAAATCCATGGATATACTATCCCATTTCCACTCTGGCACATCTAAAGATACCATCATGCCAGCCGGTTTTGATGTTCAATCTTCGACTTCTGACAAACTAAACAGGAATACACAAATTGTGCCACATCTCGCTTCAATCCAGACCACCAAAACAACTTCTTCAAATCATGATACATCTTCGTAGCTCCCGGATGAATACTCAAGCTACTTCTGTGACTCTCTTCAAGAATCATCTTCTTAATCTCTTCATTGTCAGGAATGCAAATCCTACCTCGGAATCTCAACACTCCTTGATCATCGACTTGAAAATCACTATCTTCAGTCTGATTATCAGCAACCAATAAGTCCACAAACTTGACATCTTCTTTCTGCGCCTCTCTTATACTCATCAAGAAGTCACTATCAATCTTCAGCATCCCCAGCTTCACACTCTGAGGTGTTTTTTCACTGACCAAACTCAAATCTCTAAATTGTTCCAGTAATTCTAACTCTTTGACCATCATAGCAGACATATGCAAGGTCTTCCTACTCAAGGCATCTGCCACCACATTAGCTTTACCCGGATGATAATTCAACCCAAAGTCAAAATCCTTCAACAGTTCAAGACATCTTCTCTGCCTCATATTCAATTCTTTTTGGTCGAACAGATACTTTAAGCTCTTGTGATCACTAAACACTTCAAACCTCGCACCATACAAGTAATGTCTCCACATCTTCAATACAAAAACCACAGCTGCTAATTCTAAATCATGCGTCGGGTAATTCTTCTCATGAATCCTCAACTGTCTTGAAGCATAAGCTACCACTTTACCTTCTTGCATAAGCACACCTCCCAAACCCAACTTAGACGCATCACAATACACTACAAAAGGCTCATCAGACTTCGGCAAAATCAAAACTGGAGCAGTCGTCAACCGCTTCTTCAACTCATTGAAACTATTCTCACATCGAACATCCCAAACAAAAGCTTTACCTTTACAAGTCAACTGGGTCAACGGGAGAGCTAACTTGGAGAATCCTTCAATAAACCTTCTATAATAACCAGCTAAACCCAAAAAGCTTCTAATCTCGGTAACTGACTTCGGAGTCTCCCATTGCGATACCGCTTCAATTTTAGACGGATCCACAGCAATACCATCTCCAGAAATAACATGACCAAGGAAACTTACTTCTTTCAACCAGAACTCACACTTAGACAATTTGGCATAAAGTTTCTTCTCTTTCAACACTTGCAAGACAATCTTCAAATGATCAGCATGTTCTTCCTCAGTCATGGAATAAATCAAAATATCGTCAATGAATACGACCACAAACCGATCCAAAAATGCATGGAAGATGCGATTCATATACTCCATAAACACTCCAGGGGCATTAGTAACTCCAAAAGGCATAACCTTGTACTCATAATGGCCATAACGCGTTCTGAAAGCTGTCTTCTGCATATCCTCATCCTTTACTTTAATCTGGTGATAACCTGACCTCAAATCAATCTTGCTGAAAACACGCGCACCCACTAACTGATCCATTAAATCATCAATTCTCGGAAGTGGATACCTATTCTTGATAGTTACCTTATTCAACTACCGATAATCAATACATAGCCTCATACTACCATCCTTCTTCTTCACTAGCAGCACTGGCGCTCCCCAAGGTGAAACACTTGGTCTAACAAATTTCTTTTCGAGCAAATCTTCCAACTGTTTCTTCAACTCAGCTAATTCGGAAGCAGACATACGGTAAGGTGCCATCGACACCGGCTTCGTTCCAGGAACAAGATCAATAGAGAACTCGACTTCCCTCTCTGGAGGCACATCAGGAATTTCATCTGGGAAAACTTCAGGAAAGTCGCATACCACTTGTAATTTATCGATCACCGCTTGATTCTCTAAAGATAAGGAAGCCATCAACGAAAACATCAACATACCATCACGTTCTAGTTGCTTCAGCTGCTTAGTAGATAAGAACTCAGTACCACTTTCCTCTTCAGCGGACGAGAAATGCACCGTCTTGCAAAAACAATTGATAAGAACGTGGTTGTACTCTAACCAATTCATACCCAGAATTACATCCATACCGCTTAAAGGTAGACAAACTAAATCCATCTCAAAATCGCGACCAAACATAGACAAAGGACAATTCAAACATACGAGAGAAGTAGTCACCGAACCCTTAGCTGGAGTTTCGACAACCATCTCTCCATTCATATCAGACACATCAAGACTCAAAGCAGAAACACAGTCTAAAGCAATAAAGCAATGTGTAGCACCAGTATCAATAATAGCAACTAAAGGAGTATTATTAATATAGCAAGTACCTCTGATCAAACGATCATCACTGTCTGTCTGAGTACCAGTCAGGGCAAAAACTCGACCCGTAGTAGGCGCCCTCTTCGGCTGCTTGCACTGGGAACCAATATGACCCTTTTCATTGCAATTGAAGCACACAATATCATTACGCTTGCAATCAGCTACAATATGACCCTTCTTGCCACACCGGACACATTTCTTGATCTCTTCAGGACAAACATTGCTCTTGTGGCCTTTCCCACCACAGTTGTAACACACAATCTCTGTAGGAGTGCCCTTCTTCACAGGCTGCCTATCAACAACCATCCTCTGTTTCCCTTTATCAGCAGGGGCACTGTAAGGCTTAGGACGACTCTGCTGGCCCTTAGCTTTCCGATCATTCACTACCTTGTAGTGAGCCTTGGTATCTTCCTCATATATCCTGCAGCTATTTACCAAATTTGGAAAAACTCGAATCTGTTGGTACCCAATCGCCCTCTTAATGTCGGGCCTCAAACCGTTCTCGAACTTGATGCACTTCGAAAACTCAGCAGTCTCAGCAGCATAATGCGGGTAGAACTTTGCCAATTCCACAAACTTGGCAGCATACTCGGTCACTGACATATTTCCTTGCTTCAGCTCAAGGAACTCGATCTCCTTCTTCCCGCGAACATCTTCTGGGAAGTACCCCCTCAGGAACTCCCTCTTGAAAACGGCCCAAGTCACAACAGCTCCATCTTGCTCGAGGCTGGGTAACAAGCTAATCCACCAATCATCAGCTTCCTCTGACAGCTGATGTGTACCAAAGCACACTTGTTGAACTTCAGTACACTGCATCACTCTGAAGATCCTCTCTATCTCCTTAAGCCATGTCTGGGCTCCATCGGGGTCATACCTTCCCTTGAAAGTTGGAGGATGATTCCTCATGAAAGTCTCCAACATCCTCGTCTCAGCATTCACGCCAGCATTCGCGTTAGGTTGTTGTCCCACAGCTTGGGCAACAGCTTGAAGAGCAGCAGCTAACGCGGTATCGTTCCTCCCAGCCATTCTGATATTCTACAACAAGCAGTAGTAGCAACATAAGATTAGTAATACAAATATTACTAAGACTCAACAGGACTATCTAATTGGCCGGACAGACCGACTTGCTCTGATACCAATTGTAACACCCCGTTTTCCCAACATAAAAATTTCATAAAAACACTTATCAGAGTACGCGAACATAGCAACGGGATATCACATAAAACTTAATCCATAAACGGTTAAATAATAATTTAACGGAATAACTTCAAAATATAGCAGCGGAAAAATACTTATAATTCATAAAACATTTGGCACGCAGGCCCCACAAAATGTCTCAAAAGAGTTAGTTTCATTAAAGTAACATAACATAAAGATCCACGTAAAAGAATGAAGCATGCATATAATACAACCCCATCCTGTTACGTATCAGAGCGACCTAGACGACACAGTGAGGTAAGGCCACTCACGAAGCAACTGCACACTAAGCACGATCACCTGCACTTGCCCACAAGGCGGCAATTCCAGCAGAAGGGGTGAGATTTCATAACAAAGTAACATTAATCAATATAATTCAAATCATAATTAACATCATAACATTCTTAAACAACTCGCATAAATAATAACCACTTATCACATAATCATGTAGTCAATCTTTATCAATAGCATAACATCATAAATATGACAATGCGACAATGCTCTTAGACTCCTTATATGCATGTGGTACCAAACTTCATCATAAGTATTAATATACTTTAAAACGTGTGGAGGACAAAGCTCCTATAAGTCGTGCGGAGGACAAAGCTCCTAACATGGTGAGGACTAAGCTCAATGTATGCTAATGCATGGACTCCAACCAACAAAACATCTTAATCACTTTATCAACATGCATCCAAGAATTTGGAGCTATACAATATCTTATTCATCATGTATATAAACATCATGCATCACAGTTAAATAACAGCAGCAGCACAGTCAATCATCAAAGGGACAGAATCATATCAATTGCAACCAAGGGCACATAAACATTCATTTATTCATGATTCTCATATGGTATAATACTTTAATTCTTGCTCAAATTTCAAAACATATACTACTCAGCTCTGTACACATTATTCTCAACAATACTAACAGGTCTCAGTAGTTCTAAGGGGTCCTCTCCTAATCCAACGTACGAAACAGGTCGCACAACTCTCAAACACCCCATTCTGGTAGTGCTCGCGAGGCGAGTATGTCTGCTCGCCATGGCGAGTAGAGCCAGTTCTAACTCCTACTGTTCTGGGTCCAGTCCTTATTCACAAAAATAATCCTATATGTCACCAAATAGAATCAGGCACTCAAGGCATTCAGGGATCAACTAAGGTCAAAGTTGCAAAACCTAAGAGCTCTCAGCCCTAGCTCGCTATGGCGAGTAAGTTTGCTCGCTATGGCGAGCTGCCTTGCACAACTCGCCAGGCGGGGAAAAGGTTCGCCGTGGCGAGCGATGAAGTTCATCACTCGCGAGGCGAGGATCATTGCTCGCCGTGGCGAGCGATGAATGTCGCCGCGGGCAGACTTGCTAAATCCTCCAAAAACTCACGATCCTCATGGTTCTAAGCCTCCTACTGATTCCAGAATTCATCCTAAACATAATCTAAGGTCTAGGAACACTTTCTACATCAATTAAACCTAATTTAACCGTTAAACCATCAATTATATGGATTTTGACCTAATTTTCACTTTCTCCAATCAACCCTAATCCTTGCTAACTATCATCAGAATTACTATCAATTAACATTACTAAGTTAATAGTCTCACCCTTACCTGGTTTAGAAGCAAAATCGCAGCACACCCTTCCTTCTTTCTCTCCCAAAAGTCTGAAGCGTTACTGCCTTTCTAAACCTAGTTCCCTATTTATACTCCCAACAAATCTTATCTTATTTACTCTTTCTCCCACATAACTCTCTAAAATCCAAAACTAACCCACAACTAAATATTTTATTTTATTTTCAAATCTTATTTTATTTAACAATAAAATAAGTCTCATAACCTTATCAAATCCACATAAATCATATCTTATCTCATAAATCAACTAAATCATCAAAACATACCAAAATCACACATATATTATATAAATATAATATAATCACCTAAACTCGATTTAAATAAATAATAAAACGAAAGTGGGCGTTACATCCAACCCTCTCTGAAATTTGATAAGGACCAATGAACTTTGGAGTCAACTTCTTAGACTTCAATGCAGGTCCTACACCCGTCAAAGGAGTAACCCTCAAGAACACATGATCACCCTCCTGAAACTCAAGGGCCTTTCTACGTTTGTCATGGTAACTCTTCTGACGATCTTGCGATGCTTTCATCTTTTCTCTTATCAACCTGACCTTTTATGTGGTCTGCTGTACTAACTCAGGTCCCAACACAACACTTTCACCCGACTCAAACCAACATAGAGGAGTTCTACACCTTCGACCATACAAAGCTTCGAATGGTGCCATACCAATACTCGAATGGTAACTATTGTTGTATGTGAACTCTATCAACGGTAAGTGGCTGTCCCAAGCTCCACCTTGCTCGAGTACACACACCCTCAACAAATCTTCTAAGGATTGGATAGTCCTCTCCGACTGACCATCTGTCTGCGGATGATAAGCCGAACTCAACCTCAATTTCGAACCCAAAGCATCCTGTAAACTCTTCCAAAACCTCGAAGTGAACCTCGGATCTCTATCCGACACAATACTAGATGGAACACCATGCAATTTCACGATATCACGGATATAGATCTCCGCCAACTGAGCTACCGGGTAACTAATATTGATTGGAATAACGTGCGCCGACTTAGTCAACCTGTCGACCACGACCCAAATGGCATCATGCCCTCTTGGAGTATTCGGTAAACTCGTTACAAAGTCCATCGAAATGCTGTCCCACTTCCATCCAGGCACATATAATGGAGTCAACAACCCTACAGGCTTCTGATGTTCTACCTTGGACTTCTGGCAAGTCAAACATGAATACACAAACTGAGCAACATCTCTTTTCAATCCGGACCACCAAAATAATTTCCTCAAGTCATGATACATTTTAGTAGCTCCCAGATGCATACTCAAACTACTCTTGTGACTTTCTTCTAAAATTAACTTCTTCAAACCCTCATCATCAGGAATACAAATCCTTCCTCTAAACCTCAACACACCTTGGTTATCAACCTTGAAATCACTATCCGCATTTTGATCACTAGCAGCCATCAAATCCACAACCTTAACATCAATCTTTTGCGCCTCCTTGATACTATTCAAGAAATCACTATTAATTCTCAACATGCCCAACTTCACACTCTGAGGTGATCTTTCACAAACAAGACTCAAGTCTCTAAACTGTTCAAGTAGCTCAAACTCTTTCACCATCATAGCAGACATATGCAATGTCTTTCTGCTCAAAGCATCTGCAACTACATTGGCTTTACCAGGATGGTAATTCAAGCCAAAATCATAATCTTTCAACAGTTCTAACCACCTCCTCTGCCTCATATTCAACTCCTTCTGATCAAATAAATATTTTAAACTCTTATGATCACTAAATACTTCAAATCTGGAACCGTACAAATAGTGCCTCCAAATTTTCAACACAAACACCACAGCTGCTAACTCTAAATCATGTGTAGGATAATTCTTCTCATGGATCCTCAAATGCTTTTCCTTTACAAGTCAACTGCGTCAAAGGAAGTGCCAACCTTGAAAATCCTTCAATGAACCTACGGTAATAACCAGCCAAACCAAGAAAACTTCTAACCTCGGTAACTGACTTCGGCGTCTCCCACTGCGATACAACATCAACCTTCGAAGGATCTACAGCAATACCATTACCAGAAATGATGTGGCCAAGAAAACTTACTTCATGCAACCAGAATTTGCACTTGGATAACTTGGCATATAATTTCTTTTCCTTCAGCACTTGCAATACAATCTTCAAATGCACTGCATGCTCTGCTTCAGTCTTAGAATAAATCAAAATGTCATCAATAAAGACCACCACGAACTGATCCAGATACTCTTGAAAAATTCTGTTCATGTATTCCATAAACACACCAGGCGCATTAGTAACACCGAAAGGCATCACCTTATATTCATAATGACCATACCGCGTCCTAAAGGCCGTCTTCTGCATATCTTCATCCTTTACCTTAATCTGATGGTATCCTGACCTCAAGTCAATCTTACTAAACACGCGGGCACCCACCAGTTGATCCATCAAATCATCAATCCTCGGAAGTGGATACCTGTTCTTTATCGTCACTTTGTTCAACTGACGGTAATCTATACACAACCGCATCCTACCATCCTTCTTCTTTACCAACAACACCGGCGCTCCCCATGGTGAAACACTCGGTCTCACAAACTTCTTGTCAAGTAAGTCCTCCAATTGCTTCTTCAATTCAGCTAACTCAGAAGCTGACATACGGTAAGGAGCCATCGATACAGGCTTCGTACCCGGCACAAGGTCAATTGAAAATTCAACCTCCCTCTCTGGTGGCACATCTGGAATCTCATCAGGAAAAACTTCAGGAAATTCTTTCACAACAGGCAGTCCATCAATTACAGCTTGATTCTCTACCGACAAGCATGCCAACAAAGAAAACATTAAGACTCCATCTTGTTCTAACCGCTTCATCTCTTTAGTGGATAAAAGTCTGCTCCACTCTCTTCTTCAGCAGAAGAAAACTGCACCGTCTTGGTAAAGCAATTAATCAGGACATGATTGTACTCTAACCAATTCATTCCCAATATTACATCCATTCCCACCAACGGCAAACAAACGAGATCAACCTGAAAATCTCTACCAAAAACAGACAACGGACAACTTAAGCAAACAAGGGAAGTAGTCACTGAACCCTTAGCTGGAGTTTCAACAACCATCTCCCCATTCATATTAGACATAATCAGACCCAATCTTTTTACACAATCAATAGCAATGAAACAATGCGTAGCACCAGTATTTATGATAGCAATTAAAGGAGTACCATTAAAGAAACAAGTACCTCTGATAAGTCGGTCTTCGTTATCGGTCTGGGTACCGGTCAAAGCAAAAACTCTCCCACTGGTCTGCGTCTTCTTAGGCTTAGTACACTGAGAGCTAAGATGACCTTCTTCATCACAATTGAAACAAACAATGTCCCCACGCTTGCATTCAGCAACAGTGTGGCCCTTCTTACCGCATCGGAAACACTTCTTTTCATCACGGTTGCAGGCATTACTCTTGTGGCCCTTGACACCACACTTATAACAAACAACATCAGCCGGAGCATCTCTACGTGCAGGCCTCCTCTCGTCATGCATCCTCTGTTTGCCCTTATCAGCTGGGGCACTATAAGGCTTCGGGCGACTATGCTGCCCCTTACGTCTACGGTCATTCATCACCTTGTTAGATCCTACAACTGCTCACCAACTCAGAAAAGTCTCTGATCTTCTGATAGCCAATGGCCCGCTTGATATCAGCTCGCAGGCCATTCTCAAACTTGATACATTTGGAGAACTCAGCAGTCTCCGCAGCATAATGTGGATAAAACTTGGCAAGCTCCACAAACTTAGCAGCATACTCTGTGATAGACATATCTCCTTGCTTCAGCTCAAGGAACTCAATTTCTTTTCTACCACGGACATCCTCTGGAAAATACCTCCTTAGAAATTCCCTTCTGAACACAGCCCATGTAATCACGGCACCTTCAGCCTGAAGAATTGGTTGAGTGCTTACCCACCAGTCGTCAGCCTCTTCCGCCAACATATGTGTGCCAAACCGCACCATCTGAGTATCGGTACACTGCATCACCCGAAAGATTCTTTCGACCTCCTTCAGCCAAGTCTGCGCTCCATCGGGGTCGTACCTTCCCTTAAAGGTTGGTGGATGATTCCTCAAGAATGTTTCCAGCATCCGCACACCTTCACCACCACCAGCACCTTGTTGTTGTTGTCCCACAACTTGAGTCATTGCTTGCAAAGCAGCAGCAAGAGCAGCATCATTCCTTCCAGCCATCTAGATAATTCTACATAACAACAACAAATCAGGACAACAAAGACAGTTAAAGCTGTCACACAACACTACTAGGCTCGACACGACTCTACTAATTGGCCGGACGGACCGACCTGCTCTGATACCAATTGTAACACCCCGTTTCCCAATACAACATAAACATGTATAATTATCAGAGTTTTCAACAACAACGGAGTATTACATCTACTTTTCAAAATCTTTCTCAAATAGAAAATAAACTATTTAATCCAACATATCATTCTTATGAAATTTGCAGCGGAATATTTATTTGGAAATCATAATCAACAGATACATCAACGTCCTTGGCACAAAGGCCTCATCATACTAAAATTTATTTAAATATAGATAAATCTCCAACAACATAGTTCATCAATGATACATAAGGAAATGAAGAATGTAAACAGCAGAATCCCCATCTCGTTACGTATCAGAGCCTAGGACACAAGAGCCAATAATCTAACTAGCCTTCGTTACCTGCACTTGCCCACGAGGCGGCAATTCCAGCAGAAGGGGTGAGTTCACAAATCAAAAGTAATATATAGATATATGAATCATCAAAGTAAATTGAAAACAACAACAAATAATAACAACCAACAGCAACATTATCAACAATATCATCTCAACATTATAATTTTGATTCATCTTTGATTAACATCAACAACAGCAACCCTTGTGGCGACATCTCACCAACTACAACTCCAACAAGACATCTCACACCTACAACAACTATGCAAGACCTCAACTACTAATGCAATGTGCATGTGGTACCATACTACGCGCGTTGAATGCTAAGCATTCCAGGGCATAAGCCCCCAACAATTTGGATGGTTAAAGCATCCCAGGGCATAAGCCCCCAACAGGTGAATGACTAGCATTCCAGGGCATAAGCCCTCAACGGTTGAATGTATAAACATTCCAGGGCATAAGCCTCCAACGATGCAAATGAGTATGAATGACTCTATGGTGTATATCTGCATACAACCCAACAACATCTAATGGTGCATATCAGCATGCAACCAACAACAACTACTTAGGACATCAACTACTGTGTCTAACAACTAAGACACCCTCCCCAACTGGATAACACCACTCAACATCATCAAAAGCAACTCAAGTTTAGCAAAATATAATTATTTTCATGTAAACATACATTAATCCATCTAAGCTGTAACGCCCTCTCTAATTATTTGATTATTTTAATGAGTTTAGAATATACTTATATGATTTGTGTGATTTATATGATTTATTTTGATGAGTGATATTTTGATATGTTATATGTTGGTATTTATTAGTATAATATATATACTATTTGATTTAGAAATATAAATATTATTTGTTGTAGAAATATATATGATTTGTTATAGAAATATATATGATTTGTTATAGAAATATATGTCATTTGTTATAGAAGTATAAATGATTTGTTCTAGAAATATATGTCATTTGTTATAGAAGTATAAATGATTTGTTATGGAAATATATATATATATATATATATATATTGGGATAGAATATTAAGATTGGGATTTAAGAGAAAAATAAGTAGGTTAAGATTTTTATAAAAGGAGAGAAAACCTAGTTTTAGAAAAACAATTGCAGGTACGACTGTTTTTGGAAAAAAGGAGAAAAAGCCAAGAGAAGAGGGAGAAGACCTAGAGGCTGCGATTTTCATTCTTTAAGGTAAGGGTGGGACTAACATTCAATCTTCTTAAGCCTATGATTCTGAATTTGTGATTTAACATGTTGTTGTTCTTAGGTTGGATAATTGGGATTAGGTTTTGATTATTGATTTTTTTGAATTGAAAAGTGTAGAAACCATCGAAATTGTGTTAAGAATTGAAGTTCAGGCTGTAGAATAAACATAGGTTGAGTTTCCTATCAAATTTGGGATTTGCGTTGATGAAATTGGGGCTTTTGGAGTGAAAACTGGTCTGTTCCCGTAGATTTGTCCGTCGCAACTCGCCACAGCGAGTACACTTACTCGCCTCGCGAGATGCACTTTGACAGCATTCTCTGTTTCGCGTTCTTGCGTCTTTTTCACACATTTCTGTTTTGAATTTGCCTTTGGTGTAAACATGAAAGTTGTAGATAATTATGTTAGCTTTCCAGTGGCTTTGGTTTGACATGAAAATGGTTTTTGGTGTTTGAGATATGATGAAAATACTTCAAGGAGGTCTTAGTAAATTTTTATGAATTTCAGCACAACTTTGTCCGAATTTGAAATGAAAACTGGTATTTATTGGTACATAATTGGTCTTAGGTGTAAACACGAAAGTTGTAGGTATGGGTGTTAGCTTCCTAATGCCATTGGTCTGACGTCAAAACGATTTATAGAACTTGAGTTATGGTCAAATTACTGCACGTAGGTCACAGTGAAATCTTATGAAAATTCAGCATAACCATTTCTAAGTTAATCCAAAACTTATGGGATAATACCAACCCTCAAAACTAGAAGTTCTATGAGTTCAATTAAGGTGTTTAAGAGTATAATAATATGATTTGGTGTTACAGTAGGAATGTGGGTTGAATATAATATTATTGATGATCTGTGAAGCTATTATGATATGATTTAGTGTTGATAGTAATGTAATATATTTGTATATGCATTATGTGAATTATATATGATGTTTAAGTTGTTGTTGATTATCATTTGATATTGTTATATCTTGAGATGTTTACGTGTCGCCTATGTTGCTGTTATTGGTTATGTGAAATATTTATATGCCTTATGTGGAAGATGTATGATGTTTAAGTTGTTGATGCTTCACATTAATATTGTTATGTTGTGAATTGCTTGTGTTGTTTCTGTTGCTGTTATGAACTGCTAAGTTGTTTGTAATGTGATTTAATGATTAAATGCATTACTCGAAATATTATTGAATGATCAAGATGTTGTTGAAATGAATTGTTAGTAAGCTTGATGTGATTTGATTATGCTGCAATTGTTATTTAACTAAGTTGCATGAGTATGAATAAGTTGATGATGAACTCCAAATTATTGGATGTATAAGTGATAAGTTGATTAAGGTGTCTTGTTGATAGAGTCCATGCATTAGCATTCATTGAGCTTTGTCCTCACCATGATAGGAGCTTTGTCCTCCGCACGATTATTAGGAGCTTTGTCCTCCGCACGATTATTAGGAGCTTTGTCCTCCGCACGATTAAAGTATATTAATACTTATTATGACGATTGGTACCACATGCATATAAGTGTCTAAGTTGCATTGTCGCATTTGTCGAGTCAAAGTCGTTGTTGATGAATTATCATCCATGAGTTGTTAAGTTGTTGATGAATTATCCTCTATGAGTTGTCGAGTTGTTTTCTACCCATGTGCTGTTAAAAAAGTACCTATGAAGATTATACGATGTTTATGATGTGAATTATATGACGTTGACTAAGATGTTGCTATATTGATTATGATATTGTTATGTTGCTATGTTGTTTAAGATATTGATTATGATATTGTTATGTTGTTATGATGTTGTATATGATACTAATTATAATGTTATAATGTTGTTTACGATGTTGATTATTATAGTGAGATGATGATTACATTGAGTTGTTTTAAATTTATTAGTGATGATGATTACATGATGATATCTATGAGTTGTTAAGTGTACTTGATGATGTTTATGTTAAGTTGATAGTTGTCTTTTATTCATGAATTGATAATGAGATGTTTGATGAATAAGTATTATTATGAATTGATGATGTTACGTATAGTTGCTAAGTTGTCTTCTATTATGAGTTGCTAATGAGATGCTTGGTGGAGAAATGTTATTACGAATTAATGATGTTGTTATGTTGTATATGAACTAAGATGTGATGATCTATGTTGGTTATGATTTGGTTATAATGTGTTATATGATGATTTTTATAATGTGATGAATATGAAGTAAATGATAATTAGAAGTTGGTTGAGTTATTAAGAATTATTACATGAAGGATTATTATTACTAATAGAGGAAGTTATTTACGTTGTTAAATATAATTAATGAATTATATGCTTAATATTATTGTTTTGTGAAATCTCACCCCTTCTGTTGGAATTGCCGCCTTGTGGGCAAGTGCAGATTCCCAGGACTAGCTGTTGATGTGAGTGGACTCCTCACGTGTCTAGGTGCTCTGATACGTAATGGGATGGGGAACTTTGTTATTGCTTTTCTATTCCTTACGTATTGCTTTTGAAAATTTATGACCATGTCTTTAGATTGGATTTTTATGAGACATGTATGAAGAGGCCTTCGTGCCAAAGACTGTTTTAGTTACTTGATAAATTCCGCTGCGAAGTATTAAAGATTTTGTTATTGAATTTTAAAGGATAGATAGTTATTTATTCCATTTACGATTTTTGAAAAGAAGTGTGACATTCCGTTTATGTTAAAAACTCTGATTTTTTGTAAGAAATTTTTATGCTAGGAAAACGGGGTGTTACATTAGCCATCTTCATATACAAGTTTTATCATCTAAACAATTTAAATTAAATCCAACAAACAAGTTAGGAAGCTTAGGTATGGGTTAGGAGCACTTAGAAAAATTACACAAAATGGTCGTTCAGGACCAACTTCGCTTAAGCGAAGCACAGTTCGCTTGAGCGAACTCAATTGACGTAAGTCTGGGTGTTCCTCGCTTGAGGCTCGCTTGGCGTTCGCTTGAGCGACGCTCACATACTACAGGTTCTGGGCGGATTTCGCTTGAGCGAACCAAATCACGAAAGTTAGATTCTTGTTCGCTTGGCGTTCGCTTGGGGTTCGCTTGAGCGAGCGGGCAAAATTCTGAACTGGGCACAAAAAGGTGTCGCTCGCTTGAGTGACGGCTGGCTCGCTTGAGCGAGCGTTCATCTGGGCAGAATTACAACTACGATTTTCTAAGCCCTAAATCATCCAAAAACCCAATTTTGATCCCCCAATCACCCAAAATGGATTAGAACAATGTTTATGGGTTCACTACACATCAAAACAACAGAAACATCTCATAGAACATCATCAATCATACATAATTCATCAACAATGGCATTTTTATAATTCTTAAACCTAATCCAACAAACCACCATTTTCAATTCATTTCATGAAATCATATACATATACATTAGCAATTGAAAAATAAACCCACCCTTACCTTAATTCAGCAAATTCCTACAGCAATTGGATGGATTCCCTCTTCCTAGTTCTTCCCTTGGCTTCTTCTCTCTTTCTCCCAAAAAGCTTACTTTTCTTGTTTTACTGATACATACAAAATGTTTCTTTTTGTCTGACTTCTTCCTATTTCCTTACCAACCAAAACATAACCTCTCTCTTTACTCTTAACTCCCTCACTAATTTCTATTAATTTCTCCTTAACCCCTCCTTAACTCTATTAACTCTAAATAAGTCCCCTTTTTCTAAAATAAATATTATTTCTTCTATTTTCATAAAACAATGCAAATAATCACCAATTTTCATATAAATGAATATAAATCAAATAACACACCACATATCACATAATTATTTATAAATTCAAATAAATTATGCAAAACAACTAAAAATAACAAATTAGGAATTAGGGCGTTACATTTTTCCCCTTAAGAAGCATTTTTTTAGGGCATGAACAAATAAATACTTGCATCTAGGGTGTAGAACCACCAATATTGTTGAATTGGCTCATGAACAATTGTAAAGATACTTGAGGAGTAGTGTGAGAGATTTGGCATCATGTTGGGATGAAATTGACAAAATGTTGGAAAACCAATTAGGTGAGATACAAGGGAGTTATGGGAGGAGCATAACCGTCATGGTACACAAATACAAAAAAAAAACAAATTATTCTCTGAGTTGGAGGGGTATGTCTCTAAGGCCGCTTTGGGTTTCGTCGATGAAGAATTTCAACGCTGTAGGACATTTGGCTTTGCTAAAGAAGATTGTGGTTGTGTGCAAATGACAATGTTCGGGTTACCTTGTGCTTGTTTTCTTGCCGAGAAGAGAAAGAAAAATTTGCCTATTCTTTTGGATGAAATGCACCCTCATTGGCGAAGGTTAAGTGTAATTGGACAAGAGATTGATGCACAACTTTCTGTTACGGGGGAAGGGAATGCCATTCAAGAACGTATCAAGAGGGCCCCTTACAAGATGAAACTCTTCATCAAATACAAGTTGCGTGAACTATGATTTCCGGAGGAAACAATGTTGAAGCCACCTCCGAGAAAAGTGGCCACCAAGGGAGCATCTAAAAGGGTGAAGTCTACACCGAAAACGAGGTCCACGGGTCGAATCCCCTTTACGTGGGAGACTATTAATGCTCAAAATCCCGATAGTCAATGCTCACATGCCAAGAGTAATGTTCCAAAGAGTAAAGGTTCACGTCTTGGCACTTGCTCCCGCTCACAAACTTCGACTCCTACTTCAAAACCAAAACCTTATTTGCAAATACCATACATTTCACAAATTCCAAATCTCATGAGACCTTACATTGAATACATTGTGAATGTTAGAGGGGATGGTAATTGTGGTTGTCGGGTCATCGCTAGGCACATTGGATTTAATGAGGAATATCATGTTTTGGTTCGTCAAGCACTACTTATTTGAGTTGCAAAATCACAAGAGTGACTACTTGTCAATATATGGTGAAGTGAATAAAATATTCACAAGGAAGGGGGGGGGGGGGTTGGATTGTGACCCTTTAAAAATTATCCTGAAACTTAAAAGTGATTCTCAAGTTGTTTACTTGGAATGGTTAAGTTAACTCTCTGACTTCAGAACGTTCTGAAGTTCATACACAAAAACTGATTATCAAAGTAAATGTGCTGGTGTGTGTTGTGTATACTAAAATTAAAGAGTATAGGGAAGAGAGAAAGAACACAGAATTTTATAGTGGTTCACCCAATGTGGGCTAGTCCACTCCTCACAATCTTGTGAGAGTTTCCACTATGATGCTTGAGATAACCTCTCAAATCCTGCACCTAACAATCTTTGTTCACCTTAACAATTACAACTCTGTATTCTCTAAGCCTCAGCAGGCTTGCACCTTCTTGCTAAGTTAACCACTTAGACTTTTACAACCTTTGCTCAAACTAACACTTTAGTACCCCTAAAGCTAGATGAGACTTTGTTATAATTTGTAAGAGATTTGAATTTTGAGAATCAAACAGAAGAGGGGGAAGAAGAAGAAGTTATCTACGAGACAGATAACAAAGAGTATTGATTTACACTACAAGAAGGTAAGAAGAGCCTTCGGTGATGATCAATTTCAATTGCAAGAGCTTCAAACAAAATCAAGTTGTTTTCTAGTATGCTCTGCAATGATGCAAGTAATGATAAACCTTTGATCTCTATTTATAGAGTCTTTAGGCTCATATAGCCGTTGTAGGATGTCCAATGGTGTTATGCCATGTGTCCTGGGTCCCACAAACTTTTACTTGAAAATCTGGGTGAACATTCTGATCAAAAGATGAACTTCAAAATGTTGTTGTGTTATTGATGATCTTCATCTGGGTTCATCATGTATGAATGAACACATGAATTTTTGGGCGTGTCATATGCTTTTCATATGAATTTATGGGCAATAACCAAAGTGTGGACTTTACCTCATACATCAGAAAGTTACTTTCCCGGATTTGCCTAGGGACTGGTGCAGGAGAGATAAAGTGGATTATGTATCTTCATGCCCATGCTTTGAGAGATTGTGTGGTCCTTGTATTGTACCAACTCCCATGCGTGTCTATCTCTGATTGAGCAGGACAGATTTGCTTTGCTTTTGCTTTTCACCTACTGTACTATTCATAAAGTAAGCATGTGCAGACCTGAACATTCTGATCATCAGAATGTTACTTTTGTTTCACTTAGGATGATTTGTAAGACTACCATTTAATGTAATCAAATCCTAATAGTGAAACAACAATGAAGAATAGTGAATATAACTTCTAGGATGATATTCTCCTTTGGAATATTCCTAGTACTTCAATGTTCATAGTCTTAAATGAACATTGAGTATCCTTTTTGACATAATCCTTGTATATGCCTTTATTGCTTGATTGACCCATGCAGAAGTACCTTCCTTGACATTTATTCATGTCACATGTGCCTTGAATGACCTTGATCAATGTTCTTGAGATTCTGGGCTTGTATAGAAGCAACCTTCTGATCTCTGCGCGAACATTCTAATCTCTGAGCAACATTCTGATCTAACTTTCTGACCTCAGTGTTAGATCATGAATGCAAATGTCCTTTGATTCTTTGAATCTTGGTATGATTTAAACCTTGTTCCTGTCTTAGTAAAACACTCAAGAGCATAAGTTAAATACCAAGGAATTAATCAAAGTCCATTAATTCTTTAATCATGATGGTTTATTATATTTAAAATTAATTAGGGATTTTGCCTCAACATATGGTACTGAGAGGCACTATAAACTTATCTTGGATGGTTTACACCCTCCAACAAGTAAAAGTGGTATTGCGCCACCCGATAAGTAGTTGACCACTCCGGATATGGGTCACATTATTGCTACTTGCTACAATAGAGTTGTTGTTCTATTGACTTTGCCCGAAATGGGTGGTGCATGTGAGACATATTTCCCAATCTGGAGTGCTCCACCACTTAAGCCACATTCCAACATAATGTTTCTTTGCTTAATTCCCGACCACTTTCTTCATGTGAAGTTGAAAGAAGATTGTCCAATGCCATCTCCTTATAAGGAGTGGATGATTCACAAGATTGGTGAGGCGCAGAAAATTTTGAGTTTATGGATAGACAAGCCGTCTTCGATGAGCTCATGTCTAAGGAGCCGAAGCCGCCAAAGAAACCAACGAATGAGCACAATCCTAATACTTTTGACACTCCGGAAAAGCCAAAGCAAGAGTTAGAAGTCATGGATGACGACGAAGATTATGCACTTTCACTAGTCTAGTTAGATAGGTTATGACATTTTTGGGTCGGTCGGTGTTCGTCCTATTTTTCGGTGGTATTACACCCCGACATATTTTTTAGTGGTCGGTTGTGTAATTTGAATATTTATGGCCAATATCTAACGAATATTATATATTATATAAATATATGAAATGATTTTTTTTTGGTGGCCTGTTATGTCACACCAATTATTGCTTGCATTACTTTGTCACTAATTATTCAACAATTTATTTTATCTCATTTCTCTCATATTTGTTTTTGATGTTATTTTGTGAGTGAAACATGTCTGAAGATGCACAAGATCCAGTTAAATTTCATGTTCGTTATATAGACGTAAAGAAGAAGGCTAGGTTCTTTGTTAACCCCACTGACAAGTTGGACGAGTTGAAGGCAAAACTTGACGACTTTTTTATCCATATTGGTTCAAATCAAAGAACACGTGATGTAGTAGTAAATGTGCCAACCATTGACTTAGGGGAGGATAAGAAAGAAGACTTTTGGAAGACCGTGTATTTTCCACAACTTCTCGGAGATGAAAATAACGCTTTACACCTTTATGTCCGATCTGTTGAAGTGTAATATTTATTTAAGTGTAATAGTGTAATGTTTTCCGAATTTGTGTCCGTATTGTTGAATTTTAATGAATTTGTGTTTATGTAATTTAACGATGAATTTGGGTAATTTTGACCATTTATGTGAGATTATGTAATTTTAGAAATTTATGGACAAATTGGCGTAATTTGGATCGTTTACGTGTCATTAAGTGTGTTTAAGTGATTATGGGTCATTACCAGCGAATTTGTGTAATTGGTAATTACATTTTTGTGAGAAAAACAATGATTTTGTGTAATTTGGATCGATTATGTCGTATTATGTGATAATATTGTTAAACTAGCGTAATTCGGTTAAGTTATGAATGTGGCGTGATTACGGGTTATTCTAGACTTTTTGAAAGTCTGTGCATTAACTGATTGCATTTAATGATGTAACTGGTTACTGCTATAAACGTGAGCTAACTCACGCTAGTACAAATGTCAACGTGAGTTAACCTACGTTGCCAATTACACTAGCGCATTTTAACTCATGCAACGTGTGTTAACTTACGTTGACATTTGCACTAGCGTGTGGCTGGAATGAGCGAAACCATTTGGGTAAAGAGCATAATTCAACTTTTTTAGTCTTAGTAACATTTTGTAATTATCATTTTTAGTGGGCCTAGCTGTAACGCCCTATATTTTTATTATTTAATCATTTTGTCGAGTTTAGTGCCTTTTTGGTATATTTTATTTGAATAATTACGGTGTGTGGGTTTTTATGTTATGTGTTAGTAATATTAGTAGTTTATTAAAATATTGTTAGTGAAGGTATAAAAACTAAAATAGAATATTGAGGCAGTAAGGGCAGTATTGGGAATAAGGAAAAGTTATTAGGTTAAGAATATAAGAGGTGAGGAATAGAAAGTCAGTACGTGAAAAACAGTTTTTGGAAGAAAAAGAGGAAAGTGAGAAGTCAGAGAAGAGAAGCTGTAGATTTCAGAATTCATCAAACCTAAGGTAAGGGTGGGACTAACTTTCTATAATCTTAGGCATATGATTCTGTAAAGGGTCTAATCACGTTGTTGTTGTCGTTGTTGTTAGGTTTTAAGATTATAGGAATTAGGTCTAAAATCAGTAAAAAAAAATGATGAAAGTGTAGGTAATTCCATGAATTAATGTAAGTGTCATCGCGATTTTCGGGTGTCAAGTCATTGATTAGGCTTGAACCTTTCAATCATTGATGTCTCTATTTTTTGGGGAAGGGTAAAAATGAGAAAACCCTTAGAAATTCTAAGTTCGGGGCAGTTTTCGCTACGGGAAGGTGTTAGGCACCCGCAACGACTATAGTACTCTATAGGAGCCGTTTTTCTTGACCTATGTTTACGCTTTATTTTAAATACTATTTTTGAAAAGGTTTGTTTTTAAGAATGCGGGGAAAGAAGATGGTTTGGATTTTATTTTATTGGACTTGGAGAGATTTTGGTCTCTTGCCTACATACCCTTTTAAGGGATCAAACTCCATGTAGTTCTCTTCCAAAAAAGATTTTTGTGGGTTAGTTTGTTTTTAATTTTGAAAATGATTTTGGAGAAGAGAAAAGAGGCCTTAAAGGCATGAGATTGAAAAAAGTGAGGTTGTTCCAATTATTAAAGAAAAAGGTTAAAGTTGGAATTTAGGGTTCGTTTGCATTTTGATTAAGAAAATGAAAGGAAAAAGGTTGTGGAGTTTTGACTCCAAGATTATTGCGAAAATGGTTTTCAAGTGAGGTGTTATTTGTTTTTTGAAAAAAGCATAATATTTTTCTAAGTTTCACGCTTCCTAGGCATACATCTAGCGGTACATCATACAACGTGTGTGCGTGTCGGTGCTTGTGTCGGTGTACATCGTCATAGTGTCCATTGTCCTTTACATTTGGCCCTAGTTTACATTCTATGGTCTTGCAAGAAATTAAAAGGAGATAAAACTACCCTAAAATATAATACATGGAAATTAACATAGAAAATGAAAGAAACCTAAACTAAGAAAGAGATGTAATGCCTTTGGTATGCATGAGACATGAGATGGTTAGCAACAAAGTGGAAAAATGATAGTAATGAGTAAGCAATGCATAGTAAATGAAATGACAATAGCAAAGAATATTGAACAAGTAGCCAAAACAAGTGCCAAAAAGTGATGAAAATAACACAAAACCTAACCCTAAAACTCAAGCTAAACCCATGACTTATAATTTTCATCAAAACAACACTTTTTCAAGGGAATTATTTCAAGAATCATAAGAAAATTACAAGCTATGCATTCAAGCTTAACATATACACATTTTATGCACATTTTACACCTTAAAAGGAATTCATGTTACTTGCCACACAAGAAATCAAGCTCTAAACACTCAAACAGTAGCAATGGCATAGAATCATGAGCAAAAATTATCACAAAATCATACAACAAGCATCGAGATCATGTGGCATTGAATTGGCTCAAAAATCATGCAAGAAATCTCACAAAGCATACACAAAATATACAAATCAAAAGAAAAATTAGCACACATATTTTTTATCCACCTTAACATGTAAAAATATCACAAAACAGCCAAAAATGCATCAAGAAACACATAGCAATTTTTAGGAATTTTTTGTAAGAAAATTAAAGCGCACAGGGGTTCAGGTAGCAAGAATAGAGGTGTGCATAACAAGGAAATTAAGAAAAAAAGGAAGAAAGACCCAGAGCCCACGGTTATAGGCCCAAACCAAGCTTCAGGTGGATCCGGATCAGTCTTGATGCCTTAGAGGCGTTAGATTGATCCGGATGACCCAAGAAGCGGATCCAACGGCCTATACAAAGGGGAAGTGAACCGGGTCAAAACCGACCCGATCCACCAGCTTATATAAAAGGATTAGGATCCGGATTCCGTCATTTTCCACCATCTTCCTCTCTCTTCTCTCCGGCCGCTCTCTATCAAACCCTAACCCTAACTTCTCCAATCCTACCCAGAAATGGCTCAAACATGTATCAAATGGTTCGTATCATTAATCTAAGCATGAATCAGTCGAAAGAACGCAAGTTTAACCGTTGGAATAATGTGAATCTTTGAGTTTCGTCTCTGTAGGTTCGAACCGTTCGTTTTTTCATGTTTTTTGGCTGAAATTGTTGTAAAACTGTAAGGATTTGCTTCGGTTCACATTCGTTGTGGATTTTGAAGCGTTTCTTTGATTTTCAAACAACTTTTTGTGTTAGGGTTAGGGTTTTGGATCGAACGGTTCGAACTTGCTACGGATTCACATTATTCTGAATTTTGTAGTGATATTCAATGAGATTAGATGAAGTTATGGTGTTACCTGGGTTTTTGTTCGGAGATTCGAACCGTTTCTCTGATTCTTGGTCTTGGATCCTCGCTGGTAAGCTGGTTTCACTCCCTTCTTTCTTCTCTTCATCCGGATCCTGTGAAATCCTTCACCTCTTCTTCCTTCTTCTTCTCCGATCCAATGCTTGCGATCACGCTTGCAGCGCGCTACCTCCGGTGGCGTGCTCGCGTTTGGATTGCAAGCTCAGCAATTCGATGATGAAGGTTCTTATGAATCTTTGAGAATTGCTTGCAATTGTACAAACTTTGTGTGAATTCTGCTTCTATTTGGTTCTATGAATTGAATTCAGTGGGAAATTTGAAGTTTTATCGTGAAATTGCTCTGAATTGGTGCTGAATTTGAGCTAGGGTTTGTGTGTGTTCTTGAGCTTTTTGTGAATTTGTTGAGTTTGATCTGTAACTGCCAAGAGAGAGAAGATTCTTCTCTGTTTGTGATGTGGCGTGTAATGAGTGGGATCCCCTCTGACTGGTACAGTAACCGGCCTTATATAGGCTGCCATGTGGCCTCTGGACCAATTGGGACGTGACATGTGGACTGAGCTGCTTGCGTGGCATTTTGGACCAATATGCAATTTTGAAAGAAAATGGGACTGTTTTGCAATTAAACAAGAATTGGACTATTTTGAAAATTAAAAGAATTGGGACTGTTTTGAAAATTGGAATTGGACACTTCTGCAATGAAATGTAAAATTTTGGACTAAATTGCAATTAAAATAAAATTTGGACTTATTTGCAAAAAGTAAAAATAAAATTGGTAAAAAATGTAATTTAGAAACACGTAAAGTGAAACAATTAAAAATGACAAAACGGACTAAAATGAACAAGTTACCAAAATGAGGTATTTCAAAATACCTCTCTGCCCAAAATTTATTTGATGTGAAAAGACCAAAATGCCCCCTAGGGACTAAAACGACTCAGACTGACTCAGATGCAAAACTAAGATGATTTTTAGATAGAAATTGATTGACGACTTATGCAGACAAGTTAAAAAGACTCAGGGACAAATTGTAGGGACCAAAATGGGTTCCTTTGTAGGAAATGACCAAAATACCCTTTTGTATGATTTTATGCAAAAAATTGGAATAAAATGCAGAAAAATATGAAATGGTTTTAGAACCCTTTTTGAAGACTTGTAATGCAAGAAAACACTTTGGATGGTTTTAAATGCAAGAAGATTAGAGACGGAAGCAGCAAAATGTGCGGTTGACACACAGTAGACAACTGTAAAATAGACATAGTGAGTTTGAAACAATCAGAAACAAAAAGAAGTTTAAACGAGTATTTTTAGGTCCAAAATGAGGGTATGACAGTAAGGAAGTGATGTCTAGGTTGTAGAATATCAGTAGGTAATGTTTCCTATCAATTTTGGGGTTTGGGGTTGTCAAAATTAGGGTTTTGAGTGAGAACAGAGGTCTGTTCGCAGACCTGTCAGGTATCGCTCGCCACGGCGAGTGCTCAATCTTGCGTAGCGAGAAGATGTCGTCGCTCGCCCAGCGAGTGTACTTGGTCGCCTGGCGAGTAGTTCCCAACTCGCCACAACGAGTGTTTTTAGTCGCCCGGCGAGTAGATCCCAACTCGCCACAGCGAATGTTTTCCCCGCCTAGCGAGTAGACGCCGTCTCTCGCCACAGCGAGTAGTAGTGTTCGCCTAGCGAACATTTCAGTGGCAGAATGCCCGTTTCGCGTTCTTGAGTACTTTTCACTTGTTTATGTCTTGAATTGGATTTTGTTATAAATATGAAAGTTGTTGATAACTGATATATCTTTTCTGTGGCTTTGAGTTGATGTGCAAATTTGTTGTGGTTGATTTAATATGAATTTATGATGTTGATGTCGTTGCATTTAAGTTGTTTCATTACATAGCATTGTCAAGCGAAGGGGGTTGTAGCCTGACAAGTAAAATGACTTTAGCGAAGGGGGTTGTAGCCTAACAAGTCGATTGACTTTAGCGAAGGGGGCTGTAGCCAAACAAGTCCAATTATGACTTTAGCAAAGGGAGCTTGACGCTCTGTTGGTACCACATGCATAATTACATTGCATTTTGTTGAGTAGTCGTTGTTGCATTGTCGAGTCGTTGTTGTTGTATTGTTGATGTTGCTGCTGCATTATTTGCATGAAGTTAAATGATGATTGTTGTTGGAAATATGTGAAGTATTGTTAATGATGAAAAGTTGTTGTTTTAGTTTATTAATTCTTTATATGAATTGATGCTTATTATTATTGAATGTGAAATCTCACCCCTTCTGTTTGAATGTTGCCTCTACGTGGGTAACGTGCAAATAACCAGGAGTAACCGCTGATGTGAGTTGATTCCTCGAGTCGTCATATGAGTCATGCTCTGATACGTAACGGGATGGGGATATTCATATGTTTTGTTTTCCTTGTTACGTATTACTTTTTAAGTTGTTGTTGTTGAACCACTTTTGGATTTGAAACTTATTATGTTGTTGATGTTGCGGCCTTGGTGTCGAGTTTTGATTTAAAACGTTGAATATTTTCCGCTGCGATATTATTTGAATTATTGAAAGCAGTTGTTTAAATAAATAGTGAATTTAACTCTATTTCTATTTTTGAAAAACGAATTATGACATCCTGTTTGTGATGAACTCTGATTTATTATATATTATTTTTATGTTGGGAAAACGGGGTGTTACAATTGGTATCAGAGCAGGTTGCTCCGTCCGGCCAAGTAGTTGAGTCGTTTGTGCCGTCTAACGGTTGAGTACTGTCGTCGTGTTTTCTTATGATTGTTCATTGTGTAATTAACAGAGAATGGCTGAAAGGAATGATGCTGCTATTGCTGCTGCGTTGCAAGCTATGGCTCAAGTTGTGGGGAAACAGCCTAATGCTGGTGGTAATGATGGGGTTCGTATGCTGGAAACTTTTCTGAGAAACCATCCACCTACTTTCAAAGGCAGATATGATCCTGATCGAGCTCAGACATGGCCCAAGGAAGTTGAGAGAATTTTTTGAGTCATGCAATGTAATGAAGCTCAGATGGTACGTTTTGGTACGCATATGTTGGCTGACGAGGCTGATGATTGGTGGGTAAGTACTCGTCCGCTTCTGGAGAACGGAGCAGAAGGAGTTACCTGGGCTGTCTTTAGGATGGAATTTCTGAATAGGTACTTTCCGGAAGATGTTCGCGGGAAGAAGGAAATTGAGTTCCTGGAACTAAAGCAAGGTGATATGTCAGTGACGGAGTATGTCAGCTTCCGAATTAGCATAGTTGAAAAAGCAGTTAGAAGAATTGCTTGATAAGAAGTTTGTAAGACTTAGTGTGTCGCCTTGGGGAGCGCCGGTGTTGTTGGTTAAGAAGAAAGATGGTAGCATGAGGTTATGTATAGATTACCGGCAGTTAAATAAGGTAACAATCAAGAGTAGGTATCCACTTCCGAGGATCAACGATTTGATGGATCGGTTAGTGGGTGCACGTGTATTCAGTAAAATTGACTTAAGATCGGGCTATCATCAGATCAAGGTGAAAGATGAGGATATGCAGAAGACGGCCTTTAGGACATGTTACAAACATTATGAATATACTGTGATGCCTTTTGGTGTTACTAATGCGCCTGGAGTGTTTATGGAATATATGAATCGTATTTTTCATACTTATCTAGATCGTTTCGTTGTTGTGTTTATAGACGATATTCTGTTCTACTCCAAGTCCGAGGAGGAACATGCCAAGCATTTGAGGATTGTTTTGCAAGTGCTAAAAGAGAAGAAGTTATATGCCAAGTTAGGTGGTGTTCTTATGCAAGATGGTAAGGTGGTAGCTTATGCTTCAAGACAATTGAGAGTTCATGAGAAGAATTACCCGACGCATGATTTAGAATTAGCGGCTGTGGTCTTTGTATTGAAAATATGGAGACATTACTTGTATGGTTCGAGGTTTGAAGTGTTCAGTCATCACAAGAGTTTGAAGTACTTGTTTGATCAGAAGGAATTGAATATGAGACAGCGAAGGTGGCTTGAATTATTGAAAGATTATGACTTTGGTTTGAATTATCATCTGGGCAAGGCTAATGTGGTTGCAGATGCCTTGAGTAGGAAGACTATGCATATGTCTGCCTTAATGGTGAAAGAATTTGAGTTGTTGGAACAGTTTAGGGATTTGAGCTTAGTTTGTGAAAGGACACCTCAGAGTGTAAAGCTGGGAATGTTGAGGAATGATAATGATTTCTTGAAGAGTATTAAAGAGGCACAGAAAGAAGATGTTAAGTTTGTAGACTTATTGGTTGCTGGTAATCAGACTGAAGATAATGACTTTCAAGTCGACGAGCATGGAGTGTTGAGGTTCCGAGGTAGAATTTGCATTCCTGACAATGATGAAATGAAGTAGATGATTCTTGAAGAGAGTCACAGAAGTAGCTTGAGTATCCATCCGGGAGCTACGAAGATGTATCGAATGACTTTAACAAAGGGGGCTTGATGCCTGACAAGTCGAATGACTTTAACGAAGGGGGCATGATGCCTGACAAGTCCAATTATGACTTTAACAAAGGGAGCTTGATGCTCTGTTGGTACTGTAACGCCCTCTTTATTTATTTAATTATTTTATTAGAGAATATAGTATATTATTATATATTATATGATTTTTGATGGTTACATGACGTAATTATGATGTGTGACGTGGTGATTATTTTATTGTTTAATAAAATAATATATGTGATGTTTTTATATATATTTATATGAAAAATAGAGATGTGTTATAAAAATATATTATTTTGGGAAGTGGGGTTATATTTATAAATAGGAAGAGTTATGAGGGTTGAGATAGAATTAGATAAGTTGGGAGGTGGTATAAAAGGAAATTAGGTTAAGGAAATAATCAGAAACGCGTATCAGACTTTTGGAATAGAGAGATAGAACGGTTGAAGGGAGAGGAGAAGCTAGGCTGCAATTTCTGCGATTTTTCCAGGTAAGGGTGAGCCTAACTTCAGTAATGTTAATTGTATTTCATCTGTTTATGATTAGCTAAGAGATTAGGAAGAATTGGGCAGAGTTTCATGAACTAGGGTTCTGATGATTTTGATGAATTGGATGTGAGAATTGATGTAATTGCTGTAGAAACGTGTTACAGAACCTAGATTATCCCCTAGGACAACATTCCTGATGAATTAGAGGCTTAACATGAGAGATTTGAGATGAATTGGTGAGAATTGGAGTGAACCCGTAGTGGTTCTGAGATCGCTCGCCTGTGGCGAGTGACTACTCGCCGTGGCGAGTACAACCTTATCGCTCGCGAGGCGAGCAGCAGAGCTCGCCGTGGCGACCATGACCCTGGAACTTAGGATTTTTGCCAAACCTTAGATGGTTTTGAGTGCCTTTTTATTTATAGGAAAGATCTGTGAAGTTGTTTGGACCAATTTGGATTTGGGGAACCTTAAAACGAGGATTTTAGGCGAAAATGTCAAGAAGGCCGAGAGCACCCAGTTTTGCTCGCCTATAGCTCGCCCCCAGCTCGCCTTTGGCGAGTAGCTTCCTGAGAGAGCTCGCCGTAGCGAGCAAATCTCTCGTCGTGGCGAGTTTGTGCTTTTCTGGACTGTTGCTTAGTTTTGCGATCTGTTTCGCATGGGACTTTGAGAGTACACCTTTGGGTAGTGTTAGAGATGTTTTATGACTTAAGATGCATTCTGTAATGATGATTAATGATGGTTCTCTTATGTTAATAATAATGCGATGTATTGCTTATATTTTAATGATTTATAAGCATGATGTTAAGTGATGTTGATGATGTTATGTGCCTTTGTATATGTGTTAAATGAGTTGAACTTCTGCCATGTATTTATTATAATTGCATGTGTCAGCTTGAGTTGTTATTGATGCTTGAGAAGTTGTAATTAACTTGTTTAAGACGTAAAGAGTCGTGTCCATGCATTTGCATATTATGAGACGGTGGAGCTTTTGCTCAAAGCGACGATGGAGCATCTGCTCAAAGCGACGGTGAAGCATATTAATGCTTATATATGGTACCATATGCATGATGTCAAGATGTTAAGAGTTGCATTTAGTGAGTCAAATTGTTGACATAATATGAGACGATGATGTGTTATTTGAGATGTTTTATGACGATTGTTATCGCGATTTTCGGGTGTCAAATCATTGATTTAGATTTGAACCTTTCAATCATTGATATCTCTATTTTTTGGGGAAAGGTAAAATCGAGAGAAAACCTTAGAAATTCTAAGTTCGGGGCTGATTTCACTACGGGAAGGTGTTAGGCACCCGCAATGACTATAGTATCCTATAGGAACCGTTTTACTAGTCTTATGCATACGCTTTCCTTTTATTGCTATTTGTAAAGAAGATTGATTTTAAGAGTGAGAGAAAGAAGATTTTGAGTGTTTGTTTTTATTGGACTTGGAGAGATTTTGAGTCTCTTGCCTACATACCCTTTGAAGGGATCAAAATTCCATGTAGTTCTCTTTCAAAATGTTTTTGTGGGTTTAATTTGTTTTTTAAGTTTGAAAAAGATTTTGAAGAAGGGAAAGAGGCCGTATAGGCATTAGAATTGAAAAGAAGAAAAAAGCGTTCGGTTGGTTCAATTGTTAATGAAAACGGTTAAAGTTGGAAATTAATTGCATTTTGATTTGATTAAGAAAATAAAGGGAAAATCCTTTGGGAGTTTTGACTCCAAGGTTTATTTGAAAAATATTTGGAGTGATGGAAGTTATTTGTTTTTTAAAAAGATTTATTTTCTCTAAGTATCGCGCATTCTAAACATACACCTAAACGATAGACATACAACGTGTGTGCGTGTGTCGGTGCATGTGTCGGTGTACATCATTATAGTCCATAGTCCTTTACATCGGGTCCTAGTTTACATGCTACGGTCTGCAAGGAATAAAAATAAAGGAAAGAAAAAGTCTAAACTATTACATAACAATGGTGTAACAAACGGTATAGCACCTATGCTAAAGAATGGGATGAAGAGATGAGATTCTTATAATGCATGAGACATGAGACAAAAGGGTTAGTGAGCAATGTATGGAAATGAAATAAGCAAAAATATAGGAAGAAATACGCGAAGAAGTGTTGCATAAATCGGAAAACGGACAAATAAAATGGTGAAGGAAATAGCACTAACATATAGCAAAAACTTGACCTAAGCGCAAGACCTATAATTCTCATCACAGCCAGAAATTAAAGGTTCAATTCAAGCACAACAATGCAAAACAAATAACACACAAAGATATCAAATCAACACATATTTTTCATGCATTTCCATCACTTAAAAACATTTTAATTGCTTGCAAAGCAAGAAACCAAAGCCAAAAATTCCCAAGCGGTAGCAACTACCACGAACCATGAGCAAAATATCACACAAATCATATATCAATCATCAAAATCACGCCATACAAAATTGGAGCGAGTGTCGCGCGCGAAACGTCGAGAAAACGCCGAAACGGACACGAATCATCACAAAAAGCAAACACATATTTTTTTATCCAATTTTCACATGTAAAAAGGCACAAAACATCAAGAAAATAGTAAAAACATACAGTAAAAATCTTGGAATTTTTAGTAAAATTTTGGCCTGCAACAGGTTCAATTAGCAAGTACTACGGTGCACATAGCAATAAAATTGAGAACAAACCAAGAACCGGCCCAAAGCTCACACTCAACGGACGATACCCATATATCAGTGGATCCGGACCGATCTTAAAGCCTCAGAGGCGTCAGATCAATCCGGATATAACGAAACCTAGATCTAACGGTTCATATTACGCAAGGCACGGGCCGGTCTAAAATCGACCCGGTTCGGCATCTTATACAAAAGGCTTTGGACCGGTTTATTGCCATTTTTCGTTTTTCCTTTTCCATCATCTTCCCCAACTCGCCGTTCTCTCGTCTCTCACCATGAACACACAAACCCTAGCTTCCCAAATCTTGCCCAGAATCACGTCACAACATGCTCAAACATTCGTTCTCATCGTTCTAAACACGTATCTACCAAAAACTTCTCAAACCACGAGATCGATGTAGATCTTCGTTATCATTGCGCACGGTTCCGATTCGTCTTGTTCTTTTTATGTTTTTTGAGTACGAAGCACCATGAATCCTCACAGACTCACAACGGTTCACACTCGTTGTGAGTCTTTGATGTTTTTTCACATTTTTTACATGTTAGGGTTTCGTAACCGTTTTTCTTTTGAATCGGGACCGTTCAAAGTCTTAGAGATCTACATCGATCGCGTTCTTGCTACAGTTATGACACGAAGATGGAATTTGAGGAGTTTACCTGAGTTGTTTCGGAGATTTGAACTGAATCTTCAGAATTCCTTGAGTTTTCTTCTGTTTTGTTGATTCTTGGCTTGAATTTGAGATTAACCGGTAAATTTCTTCATCCTCTTCTTCGCCGATTCAATCTTCTTCCAGTTTCTTCTTCTTCTCCTCTCTGAACTCCCTGTGATCGGTGCTTGAAGCTCGCCGTTATCAACGGTGAGTTCGCACCTTGAATTGCAGGGAAAATGAGGTTCGATGATGAAGATTCACTTTGAATCTCTGAGAACTATATCGAATTTTATCGATTCGATGTTGAATTTCAATGCTGGAAAACGGTTTTAGCTTGAATGTTCTTGAAGTTTTTCTTTGAAACTGTGGATTTGATCCAACTGAATTGGAGAGAGAGTGTTGAATTTTGTTTGTGTGATGTGGATTGCACTGAATGGATCTGTTGGCACTTTGCACAGTAACTGGCCTTTTATAGGCTGCCAAGTGTGTATCCTGACCAATGAGGTAGTGACATGTGGCCTTGACTTTGCTTGCGTCGCCTTGGACTTGAAATTGGACCAATCTGCAATTAATGAAACTAAAGGGACTGTTTTGCAATTAAACAAGAATTGAACTGCTTTGAGAATTAAAAGAATTGGGACTGTTTTAAAAATTGGAATTGGACACTTCTGCAATGAAATGTAAAATTTTGGACTAAATTGCAATTAAAATAAAATTTGGACTTATTTGCAAAAAGTAAAAATAAAGTTGGTAAAAAATGTAATTTGGAAAAAACGTAAAGCGCAACAATCAAAAATGACAAAACGGACTAAAATGAACAAATTATCAAAATGAGGTATTTTAAAATACCTCTCTGCCCAAAATTTATTTGATGTGAAAAGACCAAAATGCCCCTGGGGGCTAAAACGACTCAGACTGACTCAGATGCAAACTAAGATGATTTTGTACAAAATTTGATTAATGATTCATGCAGACAGATTGAAAAGTCTCAGGGACAAATTGTAGGGACTAAAATGAGTTCCTTTGTAGGAAATGACCAAAATACCCTTTTGTATGATTTTATGTAAAAATTAAATGCCAGAAACAATAACGTATGCAGTTGAAGCACAGTGGTAAATTGCAGAACAATACACAGTAAATTGAAAAAGTATTAGGAATAGAAAAGAAATTTTAACGAGTATTTTTAGGTTCAAAATGAGGGTATGACAACGATGATGTTATCCTTGTAATTTAATATGTGATGTACGTGATGAGTTTATGATGTTAATCATAAATGTTTGATTTATATATTAATATTTCTGTTGTGAATCTCACCCCTTCTGTTCGAATTGCCGCCTTGTGGGCAAGTGCAGGTAACCAAGCTTAGGTGCGCAGATGTGAGGAGTCTTGTGTGACGTAGGATTGCTCTGATACGTAACGGGATGGGGTCTTTATTAGAGTCTATTCCCTTATGTATCTTGTTGAAACGATTTTTGTGACTTTTTAGTTTGACGATGAATAATCTGAGACGTTTATGAGGCCTAGTGCCAAGACCTTTTTGAAGGATATTTTAATTACGATTCCGCTGCTATATTTGATTATTTATGCAAAGGATAAACTAATATTTATTTGGTTTAAAGATTTTGTTGTTTGAGAAATGTGACACTCCTTTTGCGATGTACTCTGACGTATGCTTTTATTTAATGAAATTTTTAAGTCGGAAATTGGGGTGTTGCAGGTACCACATGCATAATTATGTTACATTTGTCGAGTAGTTGTTGTTGCATTGTTGAGTCGTTGTTGTTGCATTGTCGATGTTGTTGTTGTTGCATTATTGAATGAAGTTTATTGATGATTGTTGTTAATGTTGAATTGTTGTTGTTTTTATGTTAATCAATTCTTTACATGAATTTTTGCTTATTATTATTGAATGTGAAATCTCACCCCTTTTGTTTGAATGTTGCCTCTACGTGGGTAACGTGCAGATAACCAGGAGTAACCGTTGATGTGAGTTGATTTCTCGTGTCGTCCTAGGAGTCATGCTCTGATACGTAACGGGATGAGGATTATTTATGTAACGCCCTAATTGTTATTTTACTATTTTTGGTTGATTTTAGTATGTTTTGTGATTTTTGGTTGCTATTTTATTATATAATTATTTTATTATTTAATAGAGATGAGTAATAATAATAATTAATAGGAATTGTGGAGAATTATTAGAATTAAGGAGGAGGGGGTTACATTTTAATTAGGAGAGTTAAGAGGGAGTTAAGAGAAAGAGAGGTTATGTTTTGTGGGAAAAAGGAAATAGGAAAGAGTTAGACAAAACATTTCACGTTCAGTAAGAAAACCAGAGTTTTGGGAGAAAGAGAGAAGAGCCAAGTGAAGAACCAGATTTTGACTGCTGTAGCTTTTGTTCATCTTAATTAAGGTAAGGGTGAGATTATCTTTCAATAATAATGGATTGTACAACTTTGATTTTGAATTTAACATGGAATTTGTGGAAAATTATGAAATTGGGATTTAGGGTTGGAGTGTGATTATGGGGGGATAATGGTGTAGATTGTACTGTAATGATGTTAGAATGCAATCAGGTTATAGGCAGAACCTTAATATACTTCTGTAGATTGTTTTAGGGTTGGAAATTGAGAAAAATGGGGTTTTTGGGAGAAAACTGCATTCTGCCCGTGCTGACATTCATCGCTCGCCGCGGCGAGTAGCATGACTCGCCATGGCGAGTGAGCAATGTTCATAGCTCGCCTCGCGAACAAAACCACTCGCCACGGCGAGTAGGGCCTTAGAAAAATCTGATTTTTAAAATGTTGTTATAAGGCGTGGGATGGATAGTTTTGTGTACCTTAATATTTTTAGAGATGACTGGGACAATTTTCAGATTAAAAAGATGACTAGGTAGCTTAAAAATGAAGTTTTGGTGAGAAAAATGTCAAAAAGGCCGAGAGCTCCTAGTTCTACTCGCTCCCAGCTCGCCCCTAGCTCGCCTAAGGCGAGTAACCCATTCTTTGGGCTCGCCATGGCGATTAGATGTACTCGCCAAGGCGAGTAGCCCTGTACCCGAGGTGGTTTATATGTTTGATTATTGGGTTGGTTAAATTCGGTTGATGATAATGATATGGTTGTTGGTGTATTTGTATATATATAAATATTATATATGTCATTGAACTTCTTTTCAAAGGTTGGAGTATCATTTGTTGAATTGCTGGAAATGTAAGTCATACTTTGTATATGCATTCGTTGAGTTGTTGTTGTCACTGTTGTCCAAGTTGGGGAGTGTGTCTTAAATAATTTAGGCACATTTGTTGTTGTCGTAGTTGTTGTTGTTGTTTGGTTGTATGCTGATATACACCATCGAGTTCATTTTATACTCATATGCATTTGTTGGGGGCTTATTGCCCTGGAATGTTTATCATTCACCCGTTGGGGGCTTATTGCCCTGG
This sequence comes from Medicago lupulina, assembly GCA_958299785.1. NCBI lineage: Eukaryota > Viridiplantae > Streptophyta > Magnoliopsida > Fabales > Fabaceae > Medicago > Medicago lupulina. The sequence continues at coordinate 47,791,215 of OY283144.1, read as the reverse complement.
GACACTTTATCGTTCACCTGTTGAGGGCTCATGCCCCGGGATGCTTTAACCATCCAACTATTGAGGGCTCATGCCCTGAAATGCTTGTCATTCAACGCGCGTAAAATGGTACCACATGCATATTGCATTTGTTGTTGTCGTCGGTGCATTGTCGGAGACGTTGTTGGTGAGTCGTTGTCGTTGTTGTGGTTGTTGTTGTTAGTTGAGTTGAAGGTGATGTTGATGTTGTTGATTTATTGTAAATGATGTATATTGAATTACTTTGTTGATATTTAGGGTGTTAGATTCATTGATAAGTTATACTTCTATTATTTATTGTTTGAGAATCTCACCCCTTCTGTTGGAATTGCCGCCTTGTGGGCAAGTGCAGGTAATGAAGGCTAGTAGGATGTCGGCTCAAGTGTCCTAGGGCTCTGATACGTAACGGGATGGGAAACGTTGTTGTGTTGTTTCATTCCTTTATGTATCATTTGTTTTAAATAAGTTGTTGAAGAAATTATGATGAATAAATAATATTTTAATTGTTGAGGCCTTTGTGCCAAGGATATTGTTGTAGTTGACTGATGATGAATTTAGATTGATATTTCCGTTGCAGAATTTTGTAAGAATGAATTGTTGGTATTTAAATAGTTTTATATTCTATTTAATAAGAATTTTTGAAAGCGGTGTGACATGCCCGTATTTGATGATTACTCTGATGATATATTTATTATACGTTGTTTTGGGAAACGGGGTGTTACAATTTACATGCTTTGTTTTCCTTGTTACATATTTTCTTTTAAGTTGTTGTTGAACCAATTGGAATTGAATTTTTATTACGTTGTTGAAGTTGAGGCCTTAGTGCCAAGTATGGATTCAAAACTTTGAAATTTTCCGCTGCAACATTATTTTGCATTATTTAAAGCAGTTGTTTAAATAAATAGTGAATCTAACTCTATTTATATTGATGATATTTTGAAGAACGAAATGTGACATCCTGTTTGCGATGGAAACTCTGATTTATTATATGTTATTTATATGTTGGGAAAACGGGGTGTTACAATTGGTATCAGAGCAAGTTGGACCGTCTGGCCAAGTAGTTGAGTTGTTGTGTCGTGTGACGGTTGAATATTGTCGTCATGTTTTCTTATGATTGTTTTTGTATAATGAACAGAGAATGGCAGGAAGGAATGATGTTGCTATTGCTGCTGTGTTGCAAGCTATGGCTCAAGCTGTGGGGCAACAGCCTAATGCTGGTGGTAATGATGGGGTTCGTATGCTGGAGACATTTCTGAGGAACCATCCACCTACTTTAAAAAGCAGATATCATCCTGATGGAGCTTAGACATGGCTCAAGGAAGTTGAGAGAATTTTTCGAGTCATGCAATGCAATGAAGCTCAGATGGTGCGTTTTGGCACGCATATGTTGGCTGAGGAGGCTGATGATTGGTGGGTAAGTACTCGTCCGCTTCTGGAGAACGGAGCAGAGGGAGTTACATGGGCTGTCTTTAGGAGAGAATTTCTGAATAGGTACTTTTCGGAAGATGTTCGCGGGAAGAAGGAAATTGAGTTCCTGGAGCTGAAGCAAGGTAATATGTCAGTAACGGAGTATGCTGCTAAGTTTGTTGAGTTGGCCAAGTTTTATCCGCACTATACTGCTGAGACTGCTGAATTCTCTAAGTGCATCAAGTTCGAGAATGGTTTGCGTGTTGAGATCAAGCGGGCAATAGGATACCAGAATATCCGACAGATTTCTGATTTTGTGAGTAGCTGCAGAATCTATAAGGAAGACACCAAAGCTCATTACAAGATTATGAATGAGCGGAAGGGTAAGCAACAACAAAGTCGTGGTAAGCCTTACAGCGCTCCGGCTGATAAGGGCAAGCAGAGGGTGAATAACGAGAGTAAGCCTAGAAAGAGAGATACTCCTACTGAGATTGTTTGTTTCCGATGTGGAGAGAAAAGTCATAAGAGTAACAATTGTGATCGTGATGTGAAGCGGTGTTTTCGTTGTGGCAAGAAAGGACATGCAATTGCGGGGTGCAAGAATGATGATATAATTTGCTTTAACTGTGGTGAAGAAGGTCATACTAGCCCTGGGTGTAAGCAACCAAAGAAGGTTCAGGTTAAGGGGAAGGTGTTTGCTTTAGCTGGTACTCAGACAGCAAATGAGGATCGTCTGGTCAGAGGTACATGTTTCATTGATAGTATTCCCTTAATTGTTATTATAGATACTGGTGCTACACATTGTTTTATTGTTGCTGGTTGTGCTTCGAAATTAGGTCTTGTGATGTCGTCTATGAATGGGGAGATGGTTGTCGAAACTCCGGCTAAGGGTTCGGTGACTACTTCTCTAGTGTGTTTAAAATGTCCGTTGTCGATTTTTGGTAGAGATTTTACGATGGACCTAGTTTGTTTACCGTTAAGTGGGATGGATGTGATACTAGGTATGAACTGGTTGGAGTTAACTACGCACATATTAACTGTTTTGGTAAGACGGTGCATTTTTCATCTGCCGAAGAAGAAGGAGAAACTGAGTTCTTGACTACGAAGCAGTTGAAGCAGTTAATGCATGATGGAATACAGATGTTTTCTTTGATGGCGTTCCTGTCTATTGAGAATCAAGCAGTGATTGATAAGTAGCAAGAGGTATGCGAGTTTCCAAAAGTTTTCCCTGATGAAATACCTGATGTGCCGCCAGAGAGGGAAGTAGAATTTTCCATTGATCTTGTTCCGGGAACGAAGCTTATTTCTATGGCGTCTTACCGTATGTCAGCTTCCGAATTAGAAAAGCTGAAGAAGCAGTTGGAAGATTTGCTTGACAAGAAGTTTGTGAGACCGAATGTATCACCTTGGGGAGCGCCGGTGTTGTTGGTTAAGAAGAAAGATGGCATGAGGTTATGTATAGATTACCGGCAGTTGAATAAGCTAAAGCTTTTGTATGGAGCTTATGCATCGACGCAGTTGAGGATTCATGAACGTAATTATCCTACTCATGATCTTGAGTTAGCTGCAGTGGTTTTTGTGCTTAAGATTTGGAGGCATTATCAGTATGGTTCTAGATTTTAAGTGTTCAGCGATCATAAAAGTCTGAAGTATTTATTTGACCAGAAAGAATTAAACATGAGGCAGCGAAGGTGGCTTGAATTGCTAAAGGATTATGATTTCGGGTTGAATTACCATCCGGGCAAGGCTAATGTTGTTGCAGATGCTCTAAGTAGGAAAACGTTACATATGTTTGCTATGATGGTTAAAGAGTTTGAATTGCTTGAACAATTCAGAGATTTGAGCTTAGTTTGTGAGGTGTCGTCGCAGAGTGTGAAATTGGGAAAGTTGAAGATCGACAGTGAATTTTTGAATAGTATCAAGGAAGCTCAGAAGGCAGATGTGAAGTTGGTAGATCTAATGGTTGGAAATAATCAGACTGAAGATAGTGACTTTAAGGTTGATGATCAAGGAGTGTTGCGGTTTCGGAATAGGATTTGCATTCCTGATGATGCAGAAATGAAAAAGATGATTCTGGAAGAAAGTCACAGGTGTAGCTTGAGTATCCATCCGGGAGCTACAAAGATGTATCATGATTTGAAGAAATTGTTTTGGTGGTCTAGGTTGAAGCGAGATGTAGCGCAATTTGTGTATGCATGTCTAATTTGTCAGAAGTCCAAAGTTGAACATCAGAAACCTGCTAGTGTGTTGACACCGTTAGATATTCCAGAATAGAAGTGGGATAGTATATCCATGGATTTTGTGACGAGTTTGCCGAATACTCCAAAAGGACATGATGCGATTTGGGTAATTATGGATAGACTGACGAAGTCGGCTCATTTCATTCCGATTACCATCAGTTTTCCTGTATCTCAGTTGGTGGAGATTTGTATCTGTGAGATTGTGAAGCTACATGGTGTTCCATCGAGTATTGCATCAAATAGAGATCCAAGATTTACTTCTAGATTTTGGAAGAGTTTGCAGGAGGCGTTGGGTTCTCAGTTGAGGTTGAGTTCGGCGTATCATCCACAGACAGATGGACAGTCAGAGAGGACAATTCAGTCGTTGGAGGGACTTGTTAAGAGTTTGTGTACTAGAGCAAGGGGGAACTTGGGATAGTCATCTTCCATTGATTGAGTTCACTTACAAGAATAGTTACCATTCTAGCATTGGAATGGCACCGTTCGAAGCGTTGTATGGTCGGAAATGTAGAACTCCGTTGTGTTGGTATGAGTCCGGTGAGAGTGTGGTGCTAGGACCAGAGATTGTCCAACATACTACAGAGAAGGTCAAGTTGATTAGAGAGAAGATGAAAGCGTCGCAGAGTAGACAAAAGAGTTACCATGATAAGCTTAGGAAAGATCTTGAGTTTCAAGAAGGAGATCATGTGTTTTTGAGAGTCACTCCCGCGACCGGTGTAACGCCCTCTTTATTTATTTAATTATTTTATTAGAGAATATAGTATATTATTATATGTTATATGATTTTTGATGATTATGTGACGTAATTATGATGTGTGACGTGATGATTATTTTATTGTTTAATAAAATAATATATGTGATGTTTTTATATATATTTATATGAAAAATAGAGATTTGTTATAAAAATATATTATTTTGAGAAGTGGGGTTATATTTATAAATAGGAAGAGTTATGAGGGTTGAGATAGAATTAGATTAGTTGGGAGGTGGTATAAAAGGAAATTAGGTTAAGGAAATAATCAGAAACGCGTATCAGACTTTTGGAATAGAGAGATAGAACGGTTGAAGGGAGAGGAGAAGCTAGGCTACAATTTTTGCGATTTTTCCAGGTAAGGGTGAGCTTAACTTCAGTAATGTTAATTGTATTTCATCTGTTTATGATTAGCTAAGAGATTAGGAAGAATTGGGCAGAGTTTCATGAACTAGGGTTCTGATGATTTTAATGAATTGGATGTGAGAATTGATGTAATTGCTGTAGAAACGTGTTACAGAACCTAGATTATCCCCTTAACATGAGAGATTTGAGATGAATTGGTGAAAATTGGAGTGAACCCGTAGTGGTTCTGAGATCGCTCGCCTGTGGCGAGTGACTACTCGCCGTGGTGAGTACAACCTTATCGCTCGCGAGGCGAGCAGCATAGCTCGCCGTGGCGAGCTTGACCCTAAAACTTAGGATTTTTGACAAACTTTAGGTGGTTTTGAGTGCCTTATTATTTATAGGAAAGACCTGTGAAGTTGTTTGGACCAATTTGGATTTAGGGAACCTTAAAACGAAGATTTTAGGCAAAAATGTCAAAAAGGCCGAGAGCACCCAGTTTTGCTCGCCTGTAGCTCGCCCCCAGCTCGCCTTTGGCGAGTAGCTTCCTGAGAGAGCTCGCCGTAGCGAGCAAATCACTCGCCGTGGCGAGTTAGTGCAGTTCTGGACTGTTGTTTCGTTTTGCGATCTGTTTCGCATGGGACTTTGAGACGAGACCTTTGGGTAGTGTTAGAGATGTTTTATGACTTAAGATGCATTCCGTAATGATGATTAATGATGGTTCTCTTATGTCAATAATAATGCGATGTATTGCTTATATTTTAATGATTTATGAGCATGATGTTAAGTGATGTTGATGATGTTATGTGCCTTTGTGTATGTGTTGAATGAGTTGAACTTCTGCCATGTATTTATTATAATTGCATGTGTCAGCTTGAGTTGTTAATGATGTTTGAGAAGTTATAATTAACTTGTTTAAGACGTAAAGAGTCGTGTCCATGCATTTGCATATTATGAGACGGTGGGGCTTTTGCTCAAAGCGACGGTGGAGCATTTGCTCAAAGCGACGGTGAAGCATATTAATGCTTATATATGGTACCACATGCATGATGTCAAGATGTTAAGAGTTGCATTTAGTGAGTCAAATTGTTGACATAATATGAGACGATGTTTCGAGACGATGATGTGTTATTTGAGATGTTTTATGACGATGATGTTATCCTTGTATTTTAATATGTGATGTATGTGATGAGTTTATGATGTTAATCATAAATGTTTGATTTATATATTAATATTTCTGTTGTGAATCTCACCCTTTCTGTTGGAATTGCCGCCTTGTGGGCAAGCGCAGGTAACCAAGCTTAGGTGCGCAGATGTGAGGAGTCTTGTGTGACGTAGGATTGCTCTGATACGTAACGGGATGGGGTCTTTATTAGAGTCTATTCCTTTATGTATCTTGTGGAAACTATTTTTGTGACTTTTTAGTTTGACGATGAATAATCTGAGACGTTTATGAGGCCTAGTGCCAAGACCTTTTTGAAGGATATTTTAATTATGATTCCGCTGCTATATTTGATTATTTATGCGAAGGATAAACTAATATTTATTTGGTTTAAAGATTTTGTTGTTGAGAAATGTGACACTCCTTTGTGATGTTACTCTGATATATGTTTTTATTTAAATGAAATTTTTAAGTCGGGAAATTGGGGTGTTACAACCGGTGTTGGACGGGCGCTAAAATCAAAGAAATTGACTCTGAGGTTCATTGGTCCGTATCAGATTTCGGAGAAGGTTGGAACGGTTGTGTATAGGGTGAGTTTACCACCACATCTTTCGAACTTACACGATGTGTTTCATGTGTCGCAGCTTCGGAAGTATGTTGCGGATCCATCTCATGTGATTCCAAGAGATGATGTGCAAGTAAGAGACAACCTTACGATCCAGAGCTTACCAGTGAGGATTGAAGGTCATGAAGTGAAGAAGCTGAGGGGCAAGGAAATATCTCTTGTGAAAGTCGTTTGGGAAGGAGCGGCTGGTGAAAGTTTGACATGGGAGTTTGAGAGCAAGATGCTGGAGTCATATCCTGAGTTGTTTGCCTGAGATATATTTTCGAGGACGAAAATATTCTAAGTGAGGGAGAGTTGTAACACCCTAATTTATTAATTATTTATTTTATAGAGTTTAGAGTCTTTTTATATATTTTTGTGAATATTTGCGATGTGTGGGTTTTTATAATTATGAGTTAGTAGTATTAGTGGTTTAGTAAAATATTATTAGTGGAAGAATAAAATAAAAAAAGACTTTATGAGGCAGTAAGGGCAGAATTGGAATAAGGGGAAATTATATTAGGTTAAGAATATAAGAGGTAAAGTTTAGAAAGTCAGTTTTACGTAAAAACAGTTGTTGGGAGAAAAAGAAAAAAGTGAGAAGTCAGAGAAGAGGAGGTTGTAGAGTTCTAAATTCAACAAACCTAAGGTAAGGGTGGGACTAACTTTCTATAATCTTAAGTATATGATTCTATAAAAGATTAATCACGTTGTTGTTGTTGTTGTTGAGTTTTAGGATTATTGAAATTAGGTTAAAATTCAATAAAAATTGTAGAAAGTGTATGAATTTCATGAATTAATGTAAGGAAGTGATGTCTAGGTCGTAGAATATCAGTAGGTAATGATTCCTATCAATTTTGGGGTTTGGGATGTCAAATATTGGGTTTTGGAGTGAGAACAGAGGTCTGTTCGCAGACCTGTCTGTCATCGCTCGCCTCAACGAGTGATTATCCTCGCCTAGCGAGCAGGTCTTGTCGCTCGGCGAGTAGTCCCAACTCGCCACAGCGAGTGCTTTTCCTCGCCTAGCGAGTTGTTCAGTAGAAAATAGTGATTTTTGTAGAAATGATGTTTTGGGTCAAGTTTTATATGAATTTGAGTGTCTTTTTATGTTTAGAAATGATAGGAAAACTTTCATAATCAAATTTGGGCATTGGGAAGTTAAAATTGGGATTTTTGGGTGGAAAATATCTAAATGCCGTAGCTACCCATTTTTGCTCGCCTTCAGCGAGTTATCTTTCTTGCCACGCGAATTGTTCATGATGTGCGCTCGCCTCAGCAAGTAGCTGCTCTCGCCTCGCGTGTTGTGCAGTAGCAGACTGCCTGTTTGTGTTCTTGTGTCTTTTTCACATGTTTCCGTTTTGATTTGGACTTCGATATGAACATGAAAATTGTGGATAACTGACTTATCTTTTCAGTGACCTTGAGTTGATGTGCAAATTGTAACACCCCGTTTTCCCAACATAAAAATTTCTTAAAAACATTTATCAGAGTAACATCGTAAACAACGGGATATCACATTTAACATAATCCGAAACAGTTAAATAACAATTTTACCAAGTAACTTAAACATTGCAGCGGAAATTTTTTCATAAACCGTAAAACGTTTTGGCACGCAGGCCCCATCAAGTATCTCAAAATGGTTTAGTTCATTAACACAAAATGACATAATTGTTCACGTAAGAGAATGAAGCATGCATAACAGATAACCCCATCCCGTTACATATCAGAGCGACCTAGACGACACAGTGAGGCAAGGCCACTCACGACGGCAAACTGCACACTAAGCATGATCACCTGCAAGTTACCCATACGAAGGGAAACATTTTCAAGCAGAAGGGGTGAGATTTCATAACAAAATAATATTAATCAAGTAATTTGATTCATAATTAACATCATATCATCCTTAACAACTTTCCATTTAGATAAACAATTATCACGTAGTCACATATTCAATCATTATCAACAACATAACATCTTAGACATGACAATGCGACAATGCTCTTAGACTTCTTATATGCATGTGGTACCAAACTTCATCATAAGTATTAATATACTTTAAAACGTGCGGAGGACAAAGCTCCTATTAATCGTGCGGAGGACAAAGCTCCTATCATGGTGAGGACTAAGCTCAATGAATGCTAATGCATGGACTCTATCAACAGAACACCTTAATCATCATATCAACATGCATCCAAGAATTTGGAGCTAAACCACATCTTATTCATCATATATAGACATCATGCAACTCAGTTTAATAACAACAGCAGCATAGTCAAATCTCAATAATAGAATGATATCATTATATCAATTACAAATCAATGGCATTATAAACATTCTTTCATGTCTTTCATAATGTGTAATACTTTAACTCATACTCAATTAACATTGACATATCTTAAACAGCTTTACAAATTGCATTTAACATTACCATTAGGCCTCTCTACCACTTAGGGGTCCACTCTTGATCAAACGTGCGACACCAATCGCGTAAAACACTCAGCACACTCCATTCTAGGAGTGCTCGCGAGGCGAGAACATCTGCTCGCCATGGCGAGTAGATGCCAACTCCCAAACTAATGTTATTCTAGGTTCAATCTTGTCCAACAAACATTCCTAATCATTACTAAGTATGATCAGGCATTCAATGGCACTCAAGGTCCAACTAAAAGTCGAAATTGCAAAATCTTGCATGCTCTCTGTCCTAGCTCGCTATGGCGAGTAAGCTTGTTCGCGAGGCGAGGAAAAATGCTCGTTATGGCGAGCGATGAATGTTCATCACTCGCGAGGCGAGGATCATTGCTCGCTATGGCGAGCGATGAATGTCGCTACGGGCAGACTTGCTATTTCTTCAAAATTCCAATGATTCTCATGGTTCTAAGTCTCACGTTGATTCCAGAGTTTGTCCTAAACATTATATAAGGTCTAGGAACACTTTCTACATGAATTAAACCAATTCTTACCGTTCAATCATCAATTCTAGAGATTTGACCTAGTTTTTGTTTTCTCCAAATCAATCCTAATTCTTGCTAACTAATCATCAGAATTACAATTAATTAATATTACTGAATTATTAGTCTCACCCTTACCTGGTTATGAAGAAATCGCAGCACTCTCTTGATCTTCCCCCTTCTAAGCTTTTCTCCCTTTTTTCCAAAAGTTTTCACGTACAATGTGTTTTCTAAAATTAGGTCTTCTCCTATTTATACTATATCTTGTTTTCACTTTCTCCCCCAAAACTCTCTAAAATCTCAAAACAACCCTTAACTAAATATTTTATATTATTTTCAAATCTTATTTCATTTAACAATAAAATATGTCCCTTAATCTTATCAAAATCCTCAAAACTCATAACTTATCACAAAAATTGTAACACCCCGTTTTCAGCATAACAATAAAATATGCACCAATTGTTATCGAACTTGATGCATTTAGAAAACTCCGCGGTCTCAGCAGCATAGTGCGGATAGAACTTCGCCAACTCTACAAACTTGGCAGCATACTCGGTCACGGACATATTTCCTTGCTTCAGCTCAAGGAACTCGATCTCTTTCTTCCCGCGAACATCTTCCGGAAAGTACCTCCTCAGGAACTCTCTCTTGAACACAGCCCAAGTCACAACAGCCCCATCTTGCTCGAGGCTAGGTAACACGCTGACCCACCAATCATCAGCTTCCTCTGACAGCTGATGTGTACCAAATCGCACCTGCTGGACTTCGGTGCACTGCATCACTTTGAAGATCCTCTCGATCTCCTTAAGCCACGCCTGGGCTCCATCGGGGTCATACCTTCCCTTGAACGTTGGAGGATGATTCCTCATGAAAGTCTCCAACATCCTCGTCTCAGCATTCACGCCAGCATTTGCATTAGGTTGTTGTCCCACAGCTTGGGCAACAACTTGAAGAGCAGCAGCTAACGCGGTATCGTTCCTTCCAGCCATCCTGATATTCTACAACAAACAGTAGCAGCAACATAAGATTTAGTAATACAAATATTACTAAGACTCAACAAGACTCTCTAATTGGCCGGACAGACCGACGTGCTCTGATACCAATTGTAACACCCCGTTTTCCCAACATAAAAATTTCTTAAACAATTATCAGAGTATGCAAACATAACAACGGGATATTACATAAAACATAATCCAAAACAATTAAATAATAATTTATTTAACCAATTTACTTCAAAACTTTGCAGCGGAATTATTACTAAAAATTCATAAACGTTTGGCACGCAGGCCCCATAAAATATCTCAAATGTTAGCAAGGAACATCAAATACACGTAAAGAATGAAGCATGCATAAGACAACCCCATCCCGTTACGTATCAGAGCGACCTAGACAACACTGTGAGGTAAGGCCACTCACGAACCACCTGAACACTAAGCACGATCACCTGCACTTGCCCACAAGGCGGCAATTCCAGCAGAAGGGGTGAGATTTCATAACAAAATAATATTAATCAACATGATTTAGAATAACAATTAACATCAACATCGATAACATTCTTGCATAATTTTATAACAATTAGCACGTAATCACATAATCAACTTCATATCATCTTTAAGCAAGTAGCATAGATAGATAGCACTTATTACGTAATCATATATTCATTCTTAATCAACAACATGACATCATAAATATGACCATGCGACAATGCTCTTAGACTCCTTATATGCATGTGGTACCAAACTTCATCATAAGTATTAATATACTTTTTAAACGTGCGGAGGACAAAGCTCCTAATAATCGTGCGGAGGACAAAGCTCCTAACATGGTGAGGACTAAGCTCAATGTATGCTATGCATGGACTCAATTTCAAACAACATTTATCCTTAATCATCTTATCAACATGCATCCAAGAAATTGGAGCTAACAACAACTTATCATCATATACATATGTATATCATACGTTTTCAGTTTAATAACATCAGCAGCATAATTCAAATAACATGAGCAGAATGATATCATTATATCAATTACAAATCAAGGCAACATAAACTTTATCATTTTTTGCATAAGGTATAACACTTAATTCATGCTCTACTACCATAACCCAACAATCTATACTTAGAAAGGCTCTGAACAGGACTCTCAGCATCACCACTAGGCCTAAATAACACTCAGGGATCATCTCCAAATCAGACACACGGAACAGATCACACTAACGCTCACAACTCCCAATCTGGTAGTGTTCGCGAGGCGAGTGGGTTAGCTCGCCGTGGCGAGCTGCCAGAAGCAACACGCGAGGCGAAGAAAAGTGCTCGCTGTGGCGAGCTGCCAGAAGCAACTCGCGAGGCGGGGATAAGCACTCGCCGTGGCGAGCGATGAAGCTCATCACTCGCGAGGCGAGGATCACTGCTCACCGTGGCGAGCGATGAATTTCGCTGCGGCCAGAACTGCTATTTTCTCAAAATTCACACGATTCACATGGTTCTAAGCCTTCTATTGATTCCAGAATTCATCCTAAACATATTCTAAGGTCTAGGAACACTTCCTACATCAATTAAACCTATTCCAACCGTTAATTCGTCAATTTCTAAGGTTTAGACCTAGTTTTCTCATTCTCTTAATTCAATCCTAATCCTTGTTAATTGCTATCAGAACTACGCTAATCAATATTAAAGAGTTATTAGTCCCACCCTTACCTGGATTGAAGCAGAAATCGCAGGTCTCACTCTTCTCTTCTCCTTCACGTGCGCGTGCGTTTTCTTTTTGTTTCCAAAGTCTGAAAGCGTTACTGACTTCCTAACCCTAGTTGCCTTATTTATACTGCCAACAAATCTTATCTTATTTACTCTTTCTCCCACATAACTCTCTAAAATCCAAAACTAACCCACAACTAAATATTTTACTTTCTTTTCAAATCTTATTTTATTTAACAATAAAATAAGTCTCTTAACCTTATCCTTAGCATTAAATCTTACCATAAAATCATCCCAAGCATAACAAAACACATCAAAACATATCCAAACATATCAAAACACTTATATATTATATAAATATAATATAATCACCTAAACTCGATTTAAATAAATAATAATACGAACGTGGGCGTTACAACTCTCCCCCTCTTAAAAGATTTTCGTCCTCGAAAATTACCTCAAGTAAATAACTCTGGATAAGACTCCAGCATCTTACTCTCAAGCTCCCAAGTCAAGCTTTCACCAGTCGCTCCCGACCAAACGACTCTAACGAGAGGTATATCCTTGCCTCTCAACGTCTTCACTTTCCGATCATCAATCCTTACCGGTAAAGCCTCCACCGTAAGGTTGTCTCTAACTTGCACATCATCGCTCTGGATCACATGGGATGGATCTGGAACATACTTCCGAAGCTGCGACACATGGAAGACATCATGTAAATTCGAAAGATGCGGTGGTAACCCAACTCGGTACGCCACCGTTCCAACCCAGTCATAGGCGTGACCCTTAAAAACACGTGGTCTCCTTCCTAAAACTCAAGATCTTTCCTTCGCTTATCATGGTAACTCTTTTGTCGACTCTGCGACGCTTTCATCTTCTCCTGAATCATCTTAACTTTCTCAGTAGTTTGTTGAACGATCTCCGGTCCTAAGACCACTCTTTCACCTGACTCAAACCAACACAACGGAGTTCTGCACCTCCGACCGTACAAAGCCTCAAAAGGTGCCATTCCAATACTAGAATGATAACTATTATTGTATGTGAACTCGATTAAGGGAAGATGACTATCCCAAGTTCCTCCTTGCTCAAGAACACAAACTCTCAACAAATCCTCTAGCGACTGAATTGTCCTTTCCGACTGACCATCTGTCTGCGGATGATACGCCGAACTCAATCTCAACTTAGAACCCAAGGCCTCTTGCAAACTTTTCCAAAATCTAGAAGTAAATCTTGGATCTCTATCTGATACTATGCTCGAAGGAACACCATGCAATCTCACAATCTCCTTGATATAAATCTCTGCCAACTGGGCAACAGGAAAACTAATATTAATCGGTAGAAAATGAGCCGACTTCGTCAATCTGTCAACTATCACCCAAATGGCGTCATTCCCTCTTGGAGTATTCGGCAAGCTAGTCACAAAATCCATGGATATACTGTCCCATTTCCACTCTGGCACATCTAAAGATACCATCATGCCAGCCGATTTCTGATGCTCAATTTTCGACTTCTGGCAAACTAAACAAGCATACACAAACTGTGCCACATCACGTTTCAATCCAGACCACCAAAACAACTTCTTCAAATCATGATACATCTTCGTAGCTCCCGGGTGGATACTCAAGCTACTTCGGTGACTCTCTTCAAGAATCATCTTCTTAATCTCTTCATTGTCAGGAATGCAAATCCTACCTCGAAATCTCAACACTCCCTGATCGTCGACTTGAAAATCACTATCTTCAGTCTGATTACCAGCAACCATTAAGTCCACAAACTTGACATCTTCTTTCTGCGCCTCTCTTATATTCATCAAGAAGTCACTATCAATCTTCAGCATTCCTAGCTTCACACTCTGAGGCGTCCTTTCACAAACCAAACTCAAATCTCTAAATTGCTCAAGTAATTCGAACTCCTTAACCATCATAGCAGACATATGCAAAGTCTTCCTACTCAAGGCATCTGCTACCACATTTGCTTTACCTGGATGATAATTCAGCCCAAAATCAAAGTCCTTCAATAGTTCTAGCCATCTCCTCTGCCTCATATTCAATTCCTTCTGATCGAAAAGATACTTCAAGCTCTTGTGATCACTGAACACTTCGAATCTCGCACCATATAAGTAGTGTCTCCACATCTTCAATACAAAAACCACAGCTGCTAATTCCAAATCATGTATCGGGTAGTTCTTCTCATGAATCCTCAGCTGTCTTGAAGTATAAGCCACCACTTTACCTTCTTGCATAAGCACACCTCCTAAACCCAACTTGGACGCATCACAATACACTACAAATGGCGCATCTGGCTTTGGCAAAATCAAAACTGGAGCGGTCGTCAAACGCTTCTTCAGCTCGTTGAAACTGTTCTCACAATGCACATCCCAAACAAAAGCTCTACCTTTACAAGTCAACTGGGTCAACGGAAGAGCCAACTTGGAGAATCCTTCAGTAAATCTTCTATAATAACCAGCTAAACCCAAAAAGCTCCTAATCTCAGTAACTGACTTCGGAGTCTCCCACTGCGATACGGCTTCAATCTTAGACGGATCTACTGCAATACCATCACCAGAGATAACATGACCAAGGAAACTCACTTCTTTCAACCAGAACTCACACTTAGACAATTTGGCGTAAAGCTTCTTTTCTTTCAACACTTGCAAGACAATCTTCAGATGTTCAGCATGCTCTTCCTCAGTCTTGGAGTAAATCAGAATATCATCAATAAATACAACTACGAACTGATCCAGAAATGCATGGAAGATGCGATTCATATACTCCATAAATACTCCCGGTGCATTAGTAACTCCAAAAGGCATAACCTTGTACTCATAATGGCCATAACGCGTTCTGAAAGCTGTCTTCTGCATATCTTCATCCTTCACTTTAATCTGATGATAACCCGACCTCAAGTCAATCTTGCTGAAAACACGTGCACCCACTAACCGATCCATCAAATCATCAATCCTCGGAAGTGGATACCTATTCTTGATAGTTACCTTATTCAACTGCCGATAATCAATACATAGCCTCATACTACCATCCTTCTTCTTTACTAGCAGCACTGGCGCTCCCCAAGGTGAAACACTTGGTCTAACAAATTTCTTCTCGAGTAAATCTTCCAACTGTTTCTTCAACTCAGCTAATTCGGAAGCAGACATACGATAAGGTGCCATCGACACCGGCTTAGTTCCAGGAACAAGATCAATAGAAAACTCGACTTCCCTCTCTGGAGGCACATCAGGAATTTCATCTGGGAAAACTTCAGGAAAGTCGCATACCACTTGCAATTTATCGATCACTGCTTGATTCTCTAAAGATAAAGAAGCCATCAACGAGAACATCAACATACCATCACGTTCTAGTTGCTTCATCTGCTTAGTAGATAAAAACTCAGCACCACTTTCCTCTTCAGCGGACGAGAAATGCACCGTCTTGCGAAAACAATTGATAAGAACGTGGTTGTACTCTAACCAATTCATACCCAGAATTACGTCCATACCGCTTAAAGGTAGACAAACTAAATCCATCTCAAAATCGCGACCAAACATAGACAAAGGACAACTTAAGCATACGAGAGAAGTAGTCACCGAACCCTTAGCTGGAGTTTCGACAACCATCTCTCCATTCATATCAGACATAGCAAGACTCAAAGCAGAAACACAGTCTAAAGCAACAAAGCAATGTGTAGCACCAGTATCAATAATAGCAACTAAAGGAGTATTATTAATATAGCAAGTACCTCTGATCAAACGATCATCACTGTCTGTCTGAGTACCGGTCAGGGCAAAAACTCGACCCGTAGTAGGCGCCCTCTTCGGCTGCTTGCACTGTGAACCAATATGACCCTCTTCGTTGCAATTGAAGCACACGATATCACTACGCTTGCAATCAGCTACTAGATGACCCTTCTTGCCACACCGGACACACTTCTTGATCTCTTCTGGGCAAGCATTGCTCTTGTGGCCTTTCACACCACAGTTGAAGCATACGATCTCAGCGGAAGTACCTTTCTTCGCGGCCTACCTATCCACGACCATCCTCTGTTTCCCTTTATCAGCAGGGGCACTGTAAGGTTTAGGGCGACTCTGCTGGCCCTTGGCTTTCCTCTCATTCACTACCTTGTAGTGAGCCTTCGTATCCTCTTCATAAATCCGGCAGCTATTCACCAAATCTGGAAAAACTCTGATCTGCTGATACCCAATCGCCCTCTTAATGTCGGGCCTCAAACCGTTCTCGAACTTGATGCATTTAGAAAACTCCGCGGTCTCAGCAGCATAGTGCGGATAGAACTTCGCCAACTCTACAAACTTGGCAGCATACTCGGTCACGGACATATTTCCTTGCTTCAGCTCAAGGAACTCGATCTCTTTCTTCCCGCGAACATCTTCCGGAAAGTACCTCCTCAGGAACTCTCTCCTGAACACAGCCCAAGTCACAACAGCCCCATCTTGCTCGAGGCTAGGTAACACGCTGACCCACCAATCATCAGCTTCCTCTGACAGCTGATGTGTACCAAATCGCACCTGCTGGACTTCGGTGCACTGCATCACTTTGAAGATCCTCTCGATCTCCTTAAGCCACGCCTGGGCTCCATCGGGGTCATACCTTCCCTTGAACGTTGGAGGATGATTCCTCATGAAAGTCTCCAACATCCTCGTCTCAGCATTCACGCCAGCATTTGCATTAGGTTGTTGTCCCACAGCTTGGGCAACAGCTTGAAGAGCAGCAGCTAACGCGGTATCGTTCCTTCCAGCCATCCTGATATTCTACAACAAACAGTAGCAGCAACATAAGATTTAGTAATACAAATATTACTAAGACTCAACAAGACTCTCTAATTGGCCGGACAGACCGACGTGCTCTGATACCAATTGTAACACCCCGTTTTCCCAACATAAAAATTTCTTAAACAATTATCAGAGTATGCAAACATAACAACGGGATATTACATAAAACATAATCCAAAACAATTAAATAATAATTTATTTAACCAATTTACTTCAAAACTTTGCAGCGGAATTATTACTAAAAATTCATAAACGTTTGGCACGCAGGCCCCATAAAATATCTCAAATGTTAGCAAGGAACATCAAATACACGTAAAGAATGAAGCATGCATAAGACAACCCCATCCCGTTACGTATCAGAGCGACCTAGACAACACTGTGAGGTAAGGCCACTCACGAACCACCTGAACACTAAGCACGATCACCTGCACTTGCCCACAAGGCGGCAATTCCAGCAGAAGGGGTGAGATTTCATAACAAAATAATATTAATCAACATGATTTAGAATAACAATTAACATCAACATCGATAACATTCTTGCATAATTTTATAACAATTAGCACGTAATCACATAATCAACTTCATATCATCTTTAAGCAAGTAGCATAGATAGATAGCACTTATTACGTAATCATATATTCATTCTTAATCAACAACATGACATCATAAATATGACCATGCGACAATGCTCTTAGACTCCTTATATGCATGTGGTACCAAACTTCATCATAAGTATTAATATACTTTTTAAACGTGCGGAGGACAAAGCTCCTAATAATCGTGCGGAGGACAAAGCTCCTAACATGGTGAGGACTAAGCTCAATGTATGCTATGCATGGACTCAATTTCAAACAACATTTATCCTTAATCATCTTATCAACATGCATCCAAGAAATTGGAGCTAACAACAACTTATCATCATATACATATGTATATCATACGTTTTCAGTTTAATAACATCAGCAGCATAATTCAAATAACATGAGCAGAATGATATCATTATATCAATTACAAATCAAGGCAACATAAACTTTATCATTTTTTGCATAAGGTATAACACTTAATTCATGCTCTACTACCATAACCCAACAATCTATACTTAGAAAGGCTCTGAACAGGACTCTCAGCATCACCACTAGGCCTAAATAACACTCAGGGATCATCTCCAAATCAGACACACGGAACAGATCACACTAACGCTCACAACTCCCAATCTGGTAGTGTTCGCGAGGCGAGTGGGTTAGCTCGCCGTGGCGAGCTGCCAGAAGCAACACGCGAGGCGAAGAAAAGTGCTCGCTGTGGCGAGCTGCCAGAAGCAACTCGCGAGGCGGGGATAAGCACTCGCCGTGGCGAGCGATGAAGCTCATCACTCGCGAGGCGAGGATCACTGCTCACCGTGGCGAGCGATGAATTTCGCTGCGGCCAGAACTGCTATTTTCTCAAAATTCACACGATTCACATGGTTCTAAGCCTTCTATTGATTCCAGAATTCATCCTAAACATATTCTAAGGTCTAGGAACACTTCCTACATCAATTAAACCTATTCCAACCGTTAATTCGTCAATTTCTAAGGTTTAGACCTAGTTTTCTCATTCTCTTAATTCAATCCTAATCCTTGTTAATTGCTATCAGAACTACGCTAATCAATATTAAAGAGTTATTAGTCCCACCCTTACCTGGATTGAAGCAGAAATCGCAGGTCTCACTCTTCTCTTCTCCTTCACGTGCGCGTGCGTTTTCTTTTTGTTTCCAAAGTCTGAAAGCGTTACTGACTTCCTAACCCTAGTTGCCTTATTTATACTGCCAACAAATCTTATCTTATTTACTCTTTCTCCCACATAACTCTCTAAAATCCAAAACTAACCCACAACTAAATATTTTACTTTCTTTTCAAATCTTATTTTATTTAACAATAAAATAAGTCTCTTAACCTTATCCTTAGCATTAAATCTTACCATAAAATCATCCCAAGCATAACAAAACACATCAAAACATATCCAAACATATCAAAACACTTATATATTATATAAATATAATATAATCACCTAAACTCGATTTAAATAAATAATAAAACGAACGTGGGCGTTACAAAAATCAACTAAATCATCCAAGATCAACAAAACATACCAAAGTCACACATATATCATATAAATATAATATAATCGCCTAAACCCGATTAAATAAATAATTAAACGAAAGTGGGCGTTACACAAATCTGTTGTGGTTGATTTAATATGAATTTATGATGTTGATGTCGTTGCATTTAAGTTGTGTCATTGCATAGCATAGTCAAGCGAAGGGGGCTTGATGCCTGACAAGTCGAATGACTTTAATGAAGGGGGCTTGATGCCTGACAAGTCGAATGACTTTAACGAAGGGGTCTTGATGCCTGACAAGTCAAATTATGACTTTAACGAAGGGAGCTTGATGCTCTGTTGGTACCACATGCATAATTATGCTGCATTTGTCGAGTAGTTGTTGTTGCATTGTTGAGTCGTTGTTGTTGCATTGTCGATGTTGCTGTTGTTGCATTATTGAATGAAGTTTATTGATGATTGTTGTTAATTTTGAATTGTTGCTGTTTTTATGTTGATTAATTCTTTACATGAATTGTTGCTTATTATTATTGAATGTGAAATCTCACTCCTTCTGTTTGAATGTTGGCTCTACGTGGGTAACGTGCAGATAACCAGGAGTAACCGCTGATGTGAGTTGATTCCTCGTGTCGTCCTAGGAGTCATGCTCTGATATGTAACGGGATGGGGATAATTTTCATGCTTTGTTTTCCTTGTTACGCATTTTCCTTTAAGTTGTTGTTGAACCATTTCGAATTGAATTTTTATTACGTTGTTGAAGTGGAGGCCTTAGTGCCAAGTATGGATTCAAAACTTTGAAATTTTCCGCTACAACATTATTTTGCATTATTGAAAGCAGTTGTTTAAATAAATAGTGAATCTAACTCTATTTATATTGATGATATTTTGAAGAACGAAATGTGGCATTCTGTTTGCGATGGAAACTCTGATTTATTATATGTTATTTATATGTTGGGAAAACGGGGTGTTACAATTTGCATGAGGTACATTTTCGAGGACGAAAATATTCTAAGTGGGGGAGAGTTGTAACGCCCTATACTTTTATTATTTAATTATTTTGTTGAGTTTAGTGCCTTTTGGTATATTTTATTTGAATAATTGCGGTGTGTGGGTGTTTGTGTTATGTGTTAGTAATATTAGTAGTTTTTTAAAATATTGTTAGTGAAGGTATAAAAATTAAAATAGAATATTGAGGCAGTAAGGGCAATATTGGGAATAAGGAAAAATTATTAGGTTAAGAATATAAGAGGTGAGGAATAGAAAGTCAGTACGTGAAAAACAGTTTTTGGAAGAAAAAGAGAAAAGTGAGAAGTCAAAGAAGAGAAGCTGTAGATTTCAGAATTCATCAAACCTAAGGTAAGGGTGGGACTAACTTTCTATAATCTTAAGCATATGATTCTGTAAAGGGTCTAATCACGTTGTTGTTGTCGTTGTTGTTAGGTTTTAAGATTATAGGAATTAGGTCTAAAAGTAATTTCATGAATTAATGTAATGAAGTGATGTCTAGGTTGTAGAATATCAGTAGGTAATGTTTCCTATCAATTTTGGGGTTTGGGGTTGTCAAAATTAGGGTCTTGAGTGAGAACAGAGGTCTGTTCGCAGACCTGTCTATCATCGCTCGCCACGGCGAGTGCTCAATCTCGCGTAGCGAGAAGATGTCATCGCTTGCCCAGCGAGTGTACTTGGTCGCCTGGCGAGTAGTTCCAACTCGCCACTGCGAGTGTTTTTAGTCGCCCGACGAGTAGATCTCAACTCGCCACATCGAATTCTTTCCCCGCCTAGCGAGTAGACGCCATCTCTCGCCATAGCGAGAAGTAGTGTTCGCCTAGCGAACTGTTCAGTGGCAGAATGCCCGTTTCGCGTTCTTGAGTATTTTTCACTCGTTTCTGTTTTGAATTGGATTTTGTTATAAATATGAAAGTTGTTGATAACTGATTTATCTTTTCAGTGGCTTTGAGTTGATGTGCAAATCTGTTGTGGTTGATTTAATATGAATTTATGATGTTGATGTTGTTGCATTTAAGTTGTGTCATTGCATAGCATTGTCAAGCGAATGGAGCTGTAGCCTGATAAGTCGAATGACTTTAGCGGAGGGGGTTGTAGCCTGACAAGTCGGATGACTTTAGCGAAGGGGGTTGTAGCCTGACAAGTCCAATTATGACTTTAGCGAAGGGAGCTTGATGCTCTGTTGGTACCACATGCATAATTACATTGCATTTTGTTGAGTAGTCATTGTTGCATTGTCGAGTCGTTGTTGTTGTATTGTTGATGTTGTTGCTGCATTATTTGCATGAAGTTAAATGATGATTGTTATTGGAAATATGTGAAGTATTGTTAATGATGAAAAGTTGTTGTTTTAGTTGATTAATTCTTTATATGAATTGTTGCTTATTATTATTGAATGTGAAATCTCACCCCTTCTGTTTGAATGTTGCCTCTACGTGGGTATCGTGCAGATAACAGGAGTAACCGCTGATGTAGTTGATTCCTCGAGTCGTCATAGGAGTCATGCTCTGATACGTAATGGGATGAGGATATTCATATGTTTTGTTTTCCTTGTTACATATTACTTTTTAAGTTGTTGTTGAACCACTTTTGGATTTGAAACTTATTATGTTGCTGATGTTGAGGCCTTGGTGTCGAGTTTTGATTTAAAACGTTGAATATTTTCTACTGCGATATTATTTGAATTATTGAAAGCAGTTGTTTAAATAAATAGTGAATTTAAGTCTATTTATATTTTTGAAAAACGAAATGTGACATCCCGTTTGTGATGAACTCTAATTTATTATATATTATTTATATGTTGGGAAAATGGGGTGTTACACTAGCTATAGGAATTTTAGGCACTTTTTTTCCACAAAAAGGAAAATAAAAAAAAAATTATGAAAACTTTAATCTGAAAAAAGTATTTTCCCTAAAAAAAAATGTGAAAAATGTTGGGACCCAAAGACCCCAACTTTAGTTTAATCTAATGTTTGATAAGTTAGCATGATCTATGTTAAAAACTTGATAGGATACATAATAAATTACTACTTGTTAAATCAATTTTTAAAAAATGTTACGATTAGAGAGATTTGTAAAGCGAGAGTTCACCTACCTTGAGTTAGGACGGTGGAAACGTCCGCTTCCAAACACACTAAATGTGACGAAAAAACAACTCATCGCATAAACAAAAACATATACCATGTTTGACATGAACCACCAATAGATCATCAGTAACAAGCATTACACATATTAATATTTCAATATACAATTTCAATTTTAATATATGCAATGATTGTTGCTAAATCATCCACTACACACTAATGCAAGGAAAATGCAAGTGACACATCAAAAAATGAATATAAATAATTATACAGGGCATGATCACCTCATAAAATTAAGTCTGCCTAAAAAAATTTGCATTTTGCTTCTCTACAAATAATGTAAGGTATGCACTCTATACAGCAACACTACAATCACCTTTCTGTGAAATATCCCCATGAGTTTCAATAGAAGAATGTTGAGATACTTCTATTTCTGCCATATCAGATGGTGGTGGTTCACTTATATCATTAACATGAGAAAGTTGAGAATTAACAAAATCTTCTGTTGGATTGATTTCTAGTGGATCGACCTCATCGGGGTCACCGTAATGTGTGTGATTGACGTCATCGGCATCATCTGAAAGTGTTGTGTTGATATCGTGACTTACATCACAAAACTGCGAGTCATCTATCATTATATGATCACACGGCCGTAGATCTCGATGAATTTCAGTAGCTGCATGTAGCTCCTCAATATTTTCCTCACCAGTCATATGGTTAAGCTCTTCCTTTATTTCCTCATTAGCTTCTTGCTTTAGATCATCATGGTTAAATTCGGCAGCTAAATCATCATCGTTTTCATCATCTTCATAACCAAGATCGGATTGATCAACACTGAGGTGTGCATCGCAGAGGTGCATATTCTCAGCATCGGCATCTGCATGAATCATATGGACAGAGCTAACTGCACTTTCCACGGTACATAATTGTGCATGATGGTCCATCTCTCTATCCAAATGACTTAGATGCAATTGGCCAACATCAATAGCAGTGTCATAGAATTCAGGTTGTTCATCGTCACTAACGACATTATATTGAACCGCACCATCCTTCCGCAATCGTTTACCCGCCCCGCCTTTTCTTCTAATCCTCTCTTTTCCCCTTACCCTTTTTCCATGTTCAGCTTGCGGGGTTGATGTTACTATCCTTGGACCACTGAATTGGTCTCTCAAACATTCATGCACAATATATCGTATCCGAGATATTGATTCGATTTGTTGTGGATCTAACCCTTTTGTTGAAAAGGTGTCAGCTATGTGTGCAATATCTCTCAGACCAGCATTCTGCAAACATTTGTTTATTTTCTATTAAAAGTATTTCAAACTTCATCTATGGTTGCTACAAGATATATAAAACTAAAACTCCTGAAACATATCCTTACCGTTCTCTGAAACTCGGATGACAGAGAAATAGGCCTCCCTATGAACTTGCGGGTAATTCTCATATACCAATCCATGTACTCGCTTTCATCAACACCTTCATCTCCATCAACAATGTGCAGCTGACGGTCCATCCATTCAGTAAGCTCTGATTCCATTTTCGAGGACAAATCAACCCCACCATCAACTCCTCTACTCTTCCTCTCCCATCGTTCCACATCATCCGGAATTGATTGAAGCATGCCATATTGCCTTAAGCATCGATCCGGAAGATGTCTTTCTGCCTTGTCAAAGCATATTAGCATTGTCTTTGACCTCCCAAGAATTAAAGTGCTTTTGATATGATCTGGAATCACCATACTGTCCATGTTTCGGTAGGGGAGCCATTCTACCTGTATATCTATACTAGTTATTCTATATCTTAAAATGATATATAGAACATTATCACACTAACATGAAGAATACAAATGAAAATAAGACTTACATCGCATGGTTTTAGAGAATCCAAAGCCTTCCGATAAAAAACTACATCACGATTTGCAGTTGGGCCACTTTGTTTTCCTTTCCATCTAAGCACAAAGGGAAATCGATCATGCATCATTTCGAGATTAAGCTTTGGCCGTCCAACATTTAGGTGAAAGTAACTCCAACACTGCAAATGCATAATAATCAGTTAGACTCTATGAAGCAATGACACATACACAGATGACAGACATAACATTGACATGTTGACACCAGTATACTTGGGAAAATGTAAGAAATTGAAACTAACTGTGGCCGGTGTCATTCTTCGATGTTCGACAAGTGTCAGTGCAACACAGACTAATCAGTATTTAAAGGAAGAAAAGCTGTAGTTTGAACGAAAATGATAAAGGTAGAAGACTTAAAAAGAAGACGACAACAACCTGCAGTAGCGTTAAACATCCACTGATGGTGCTTTGAGTTTTTAGTGATGCATTGCCTAGTGCTCTGTACAAGAATGACAATGCTGCTGCTCCCCAGGCATATTGACCGCATCTAACAAAATTCTCAAATAATGGTAAATACATTACAGGGACCTTATTTCCTGTAGTGGTCGAGAATATGGTGCTACCTACAAGATAAAGAAGATAAGCACGAGTATGTTGCTCTATCACTTCGATTGGAGCATCATCGGGACATCGAGAAAAGAACTCTTTCAACCAACTTAGCTTCACCATCCCGCCACTTGTGTAACCTGATTCTGGTGCTCTTCCGAGATACTTTTCACAAACGGAACTGCATGAGGTATGCGTAAGACCTATAACAGGTTCCCCATCAATTGCGAGCCCAATCAGTAGTGCGACATCTTTGAGGGTTACCGTCATTTCACCGACATTCAAGTGAAAAGTGTTTGTTTCTCGTCTCCATCTTTCAACTAGAGCAGAGATAAGTGGATTATCTAGACTAATAGCTGGAATAGACCGCAAGTATCTGAATCCAGCTTTCTCTACCAATTCAATCTGTTTAGGCGTAAGTGTCCACTGATCAAGTTTTGAAGTGTGTTCATGACATCTAAGGGCTCCGCGCTCCTGCTAATGTAATGTATTAACGAGAGAATAGTTATATAACAGTCAGGCTATGACAAGAATTTACACAACAAAATAAAATAAATAGCAAAACGGAAAGTATTGGCTATTAGCAAAATCTACCTGTCCTTCCCAAATTGCAGTTGAAACATGCTTGTCTTGATCATATAGAACTGAACCATCAATTGGACCTGGATTTGTTGTATAAGGGTCTGCTGCTCCCACGTCCATTACCGACAACTAAAATACAAAAAGAAAATTTAGGGTCTGTTATACTCCCTCCAGCCGACCCCACTTAGTGGGATAAGGCTTGGTTGTTGTTGCTGTTGTTGTTATACTCCCTCCGTTTCAAAATACATGTCGTAGTGTGACACTATGCATTATTCACATAACTTACTTTGACCATATTTTTTAATTAATATATAGATACAAATTAGGAAATTGTGTATCTAAGATGTTCGATTTGTTTCAATGAATATTTTCAAAATATCAAATTTTTATACTTTTTTATTATAGATAAGTAAAGATGTTAATGGCCAAAGTTGTGTATTAAAGATAGAAAACTCATGTAATGAAATTGTGATAGAGAAGAGATGGAAGGTGAATCTAGGAAGAATGCATTGTCCGAAACAATGTTTTGGCATTTCAAAATTTCCTGAACTGCTAGATCTGTTTCCAATAATCGTAAAAGAATGGTGAGGCAAATAGTTGAGCTATATTCTCTGATGTGAATTAGTTGATGTGAAAATGAAAACAGGAGATGCGGGGTGATTCAATGGAAAACAGATTTAGCGTTAGAGAGGAACGACGCAAATGTTTTCATTTAAGAGATGAAAATGAAAACATTTGATCTGTTTCCTAAAAGAACAATGGACAAGGATTTTCATTTGCATCCTCCCTTTTTTTTTTCTTGTTTTGTTTTGTAAAAGAAATTTAGCAAGAAGAACCGGAGGATGCAATGGACAAGGATATCAAAAACCCTTAAAAGCACAAAAGACTAAAGAAGGAAAGAAAATTTGCCAATACATCAAAAGTAAAAAAGCCTACAGATTCTTAAGCATTACGATCCCCAAAGTCTGAATTACTAATCATATGTTGAAACCTATGGAGCAAACAAATTACTTGTAGAATTGGAATAAATTAAAGGATTTCCAAAACTACAATTCGACGGAACTATGTATCTTTTAATATCAAGGAAAGAAATCATGATCAATTTTTGTTATTTTCTACTGCTCACATGTGTTGACAACTAATCTATCTATATAATAATAAAGTTTAAGAAGAAACTGCTTTACCAGGGAAATTGATCGATTTATTCAGCAGATTTAAGTGATGGATCCTTCCTGTAGTCAAAAGGGAGTAATTGACAATCCTCAATTTTGACTGCCATCTACTCGTGCTTCATTCTGAGGGGAAATTGCGGCAGTAGAAAATATGAGGAAACAATATTAAATAATAAACAAGAGATATAATTATGAAATTTTATAGCTTTTGGTTGAACATGTCTAATGCATGTTGGTATTGACATTAATAGCTAGCAATCAAGATAAGAGCATCTTATAGGGAAAAGTCAGAAAATGGTTGTAGACTGGCTAGACATATAAAATTGTATGAGTTGCATCTAATATTTGTTGAAGTAAACGACTAAATAGCTGTAAAGTAAGCAATATGCAGACATTCACTCACGTTTTAAGCAATATTGATGAACGGTGTGTGGTAAGTGTGTAGTTTTAATCCCCAGATAGCGATGCGTAGCAGCTGAGACCAAAATCCAGGATGACAGCTGTTCTGAATTTTTTGAATACATATAAAATAATTAATACCCAAAACATATATATAAGTAAATACCCAAAAAAGCCAACATCAAACAAGTTTACGCATCTAAAGGCTTAAAGCAAGTAGACATTAAATCGATATTTATTCTCCTATATAACAAGGAAATACCAATAACAGGCTAATGTTATGGTGCACAAGTGATATAAACCCCGCCATATGTAATGATAAACACACCACATCATATCTACTCTCAATCCCCTTCCCCAAGACCCTTCAACAATGTTCTACGTCCAAAACCCACCCTTATGAAAAGGACATAAATTATCAATAAGGGAAGACCTACTGTGAGCAAACCACTTTAGGACCAATGAAATTTCTTCTACAAAATTGTCTATTCAATTGTTAGTTTTTTTATGTTCAAGATACATATTACAGAAATGCAAAACCGGGGTCTTAACTTCTCAATAGAATTCCATTAATAATTTTAATTAATATTTTATGAATTTGAAAAACATTAATGATATTAAAACCTAATAATGTAGGTGTGGACAATATCTTTTCCCTTGGAAGCAAATCTAGATGCAGAACAAAACTATATGGTTATTGTGTACGATTGATGCATTGGTATATGAACCTATCGTAATCATGCTGGAAATTTACATAATAAATAAACCACGCTATAATGTTATATGTCGCCATACCAGACTGTAGACTGCTTTGCTAGTAAGTAAGGAGAGTAATATGGAATGATAGAACATACCACAAAAAGGGATTTATTTTTTATTTTTTTCCTTTTAGATTTAGAAGACAGTATTTAATTGTTTTCTTGTTGTCTAAAAAACTTTTTCTCGCTTGGTTTACATTGGATGAAACAGAGAAAGTATTAATATTACCATAAACAGCAAAATACTAACAGGGATAATAAAAAAATAAAAAAAATAAATAAAAGGGGCAGCCCGGTGCACTAAAGCTCTCGCATACGCAGGGTCCGGGAAGGGCAGCCCGGTGCACTAACAGGGATAATAATTCTTTTAAATAGTATATGTGACAAATATGAGCTATATCTGAGGAATTTATGCAATAACATGTGATTAAGTCTCTCTTCCTCTTCACCTACAGCTCACACTTGCTTTTAGCAGTTGCCCTATTTAACACCTTTTATTGGTTACAAGGCAATTTCATGGGGGATCCCTCATAAAACTAAATCCATGAGAAACATCTAAACTTTCTATACCAAAAGTAAAACAAGTTCAACGCATTTTACTTCTACTTAAACCACAGAAGGCACCATTCTTACACAAGGAGAGGAACACAAGCACAGTTAACAATCACAGATGACAAAACATAATGGCCAATCTCAAAAACACTAGTAAGATAGCCCATACCAAGTTTAAACTAAGAGTAGTCAGAGTCTAGATCCTACGCAAGATCAGGGAGGGGTCACAAGCTCGTGAATTGGGGGAATAGATCGTAAGATCCCACCAATTTTAAAAACTCATATTGCATATAAATTCATAATTATGCAAATGAAAAAACATAATTGAGTAAAATAAAATAAATCAAATAACACCCAAACTATTTAAAGAAACTCAAATTTAGGACAATAAAATTCATAACATAGGACACAAGTCAAAAATATTTATTAAAAAAAAAAACTCTATGAATAGTCAATAGGGGGTTGTTATGAGAACGAACGGTTGCACACGATGGAAGGCAGAACAATAGTGAAAAGAAAAACAGTACATCATTTTCTAAAAAAAGAAAAAAGAAAACAGAAGTATTTAAGGGATACATGGTGAGATATAACTGAGTCTATTGGGAAGGTTTCAACAAATTAATAGGCTTAATGGGAGGATACGAGTGTGAAATTAACTGTTGCACGTCACAGTAAAATAAAACACGTGTTTTTTAGGGTTTTGAATGTTTTAAGTAACCGGATCGCGGACCGGGAATTATGAGAAAGGCAGAATCGCATGATTCCACCATTCCCGAGTCTTTGCATGGGGATCTCATCCGTATCAACCAATTTACGTGTATGTGCATAGACGAACACAACAAGGGGTCGTGAGATCGTAGAAATGTCTGATTCTACGTACAGAATCGCGATTTTGTCTAGCAGCTAAACCTTAAGTAGCTAAACATTAAAATCTAAATTAAAAACAAAAAAACAACAATAAAACAGGTTCTTTTTCCTGGAGCATTACGCGGCAGAGTCAGCAAACAGCTGTGCCACTATAGTGCAATATCGAAAGCTCATTTATATATCAAAAACCTGTTTTCGTAAATCCCATATATATGTTCCTTTCTTGAATTCAACTAAACATGAACCTTCAACTTAAAAACAAAATCTTACTCCTTTACTCACCTAACTGCTAATCCAAAATTCCAATATTTTCATTTTCTATATCATTTCAATCTTCAAAACCAAACCTTACAATTAATCCCTAAACCTTAACTTCCACAAATGGGAAAAAAAAAAAAAAAAAGGTACATCCAAACACACTCAAAACAGTGTATGTCCCTATGAAACACCAAAGCAAACACGGACACGACACTAACATGTCGACACTGGTAGTAATTTGAGAAATTACATAATTGAATTTAATCACATGTCAGTGTCGCGTCACAGCTTCGATTAAGTGTTACATAGGTATGTACTCTCCCTCAAAGTACAAACTCACCAACTCAACATAACAACCCTACCTCAACAATCATCATAACAATTTTTCATCAAAATGGTTAAAAAACCCATTAAGCAGAATTGCCTCCAAACACCAAAAACACATAGCATATAGTGAAACATACAAGAAAAAATCAACCCCATTAGAAAAAGATTCAAACTTTAATCAAATTAAACAAAAGGGTCGAAATGGGCATCATCAATAATTATCAAAGAAGGGAAACAATTGGGTCCCACTGAGAGAAAGAGAGTAATAGAGATCTCTGCATGGTTTCATTGGGTTTGAAATTGCATTGTGTTTTGAATAAAAGAATAATAAAAAGAGAATGAAAATTTGAGAGAGAGAGAAAGAGAGAGATAGAGAGAGAGAGAGAGAGAGAGAGAGAAAGTTACTGTACTGTGAAATGGAATGGAAAGAGAAGACAATACGACTTCCACCGGCGTCGCTTTGGTTTGGTTGGTTTAGCACAACACAACACAACACAAGAGGAAACGCTAAAGGGTATCTCTCTCTCAGTAGAGTTCGATTAGAGAGAGAGGCTTTGGGTTTATGAGATGTGAGATTTGTTTGGGCTTGGTATCATAGCCCAACAACCATGTAAGCCCGTGATTTACTATGACTGTTTTATAATCCTCCTGCATTGCTTAAAAGTTCTTCGGATTTATTATAGAGTAACTCTTGATCACAAAAAATCTATGAGAGTTACGACCTGGTCGTTTTTGGATCGGAATGTAACTCATGATCGGTTTATTACAGAGATTGATCAATCTGAGAGGCTTATAGAGCAATTAGCATGATTTACTTCACTAACTGAGAGTTTCCTTTTCCGCTATGTGGTTCTTAAATATTGTTCCCCAGATATACTCATCGGCAAGAAAATTGTTTTAATGTATGTTTGGTACATCATTTATAAATTGGAGTTTGATGGAAATCTCGGCAAAAAACCACATTAGCGAAGAAGTTAGTATTTGGAGCTTCTGAAAATCACGGCAAAAGTGTATTGGAAAGCAGACAAACGTGCTTTTGTTTGTTACAAACGGGAAATCAAACACACACACTTAATGAATTTATCCATCCCAGTACGAGAAACAACAATTATTGCGATTTACTTCCCTGACTGAGAGCTTTTTGTCCCCCCATGTGATTCTTAAAAACTGTTCCCGGATATACTCGTCGACAAGGAAAAACTGTATTAATGAATTTATCCATCCTAACGAGAAACAATATTTTTGTTTTATTTGTTGGAGAGTAACTCTTAGGAGTGGCAAAAATACTCATGCCCATGGGTACCCGTGGATAAAATCCGTCATGGGCACGGGGCGCGTAGCTAAATGGGTATCCACGGGTATTTGACTACCCATTATTATATGGATACGGACACAGATTTGATTGTATCCATACTCACGGGTACCCATACCCGATAATAAATTAAGTAAATTACTAAAATATCTTTATATATATTATTTTATTACTTAAAGTTGTTACCTTATTGAAGGAAATTTTACCGCCCACCTAAAATTCCTCAATAATAACCTATTTATATTTTTAACTTTTTTAATTCATCTTATCAAGTTTACTATTTCAGCTTCATTCACATCATAAAACATATAGATTATATAAGAATCATGAATTTTCTATGGATTATGTATGATTTATGAAATTTAGAATGGATTATGCATGTATGTTTAAAAGTTGAAGTTTTTTGGTAATTAAAAAAAAGTTATTATTTGTACCAAAAAATAAATAAATTCAAAAATCCATGGGTACCCATGGATACCTCAATACCCACGGGCACCCGCATAATGGGTACCCATGAGGGTATGGGGCAGGCACGGGTATCATATTTATCCAACGGAACGGGGACGGGTATTATACTATCCGTACCCATGGGTACCCATAGTAACTCTCTTAAGTCCTACTTTGGGGCGTGACAAATCACACATGTTTTTGCAAGTGTACTTCTAAAGGACATAATTTATTGAAAAGTACTCCCTTTAGTTTTATATATAAGATAAAGTTTGGTCAATTTGGATCAAATATATTAATTTTTGTTGATCCAATTTTCTCTTATATATAGAATCAGATGTCGTAATATTTTAGAAAAGAAACAACATTTGTGTTTTTATCTCATTTGGGTTGGCCTAGTGGTATTGGATTGAGACTTGGGAGCATGTTTCACTTCGAGATCTCAGGTTCAATTCTCATCCGATACCAGTTTAGATGGACTAATTTATCTTCTTAAAAAACCATTTGTGTTTCTTTTGTTGTCATATTCGGGGTGAAAAAATTTGAAGTCAAACAATATTTTAGGAAATGATACATGAGCGTAGTCTAATGCATGTTATTTTCATTTCTCAACACATGTGTATTTTTTTTTTTAACAAATCAAAATGAGATTAAATTAATAATGGTGAATCACCCCACACAAGGCGTGATAGGGAGAAAAACACCAACCAATATTTACAAAGTCAAGATGCTACAACACTAGCACCGTCCAAACAAATCAACTAAATTACAAGATAATGCCCATACAAGGGAGCGAATGTTTCCACCAATCATGGTAACTGTATGTGAAGGAAACATGCTTTGATTTTAGCCATAAAAATGAATAAAGCTTAACCTTTTCACTAAGCATAAAAGGGGTAGCAACCGTGTGTTGGAAGACACGGTTGTTTCTTTCCTTCTAGATGACCCAAACAACAGTACACCAAATAATTTTTAGAAACATATGTGTGGTCCTTGGCATGCCTGCCATTCTACTAAAATGATGAAAATGATTTCAAAGGTCCCCTGGAGAAACGTCGTATATACCGAGCCAAAACCGCACGTTCGTCCACAGCCTGCTAGAATAATCACAATTAATAAATAGGTGCAAAGCTGATTCAGAAACATCACACCCTGCTGCACATGTCGATGCGTCAGAATGGAGAATGCCACGTCGAGCCAGATTGTCTCTAGTCGGAAGTCTGTTGCGAAGGAGTCTCCACACCATCAAAGAAACCTTTGAAGGAATATGCTTGAGCCACACATCATCCACAATGTCCCTATCCAAAGTAACGCCTGAGAGGGTTAGGAAGCGGTAAGATTCCCGCCCTGAATAGCCTCGTGCCGGATCTAATAACCACCTCGAAGTATCATGAACATTAACCTACAACCCAAATAAAAATTTCTTAAAAAGAGATTGAATAGAAGAAATTATAGCTGTGGGAGCTCTGAAAAAGGAAAGAAACTAAACTAGAAGAGAGGACAAAACAGATTTGAGCAATACCAGTCGGCCACCAGAAGAGAGGAACTTATTATTCCAAGACGATAGGCGAGCCACTATGCGATCAAGAACAGGTTTCCAAAAACTTAATTTCCGCGAATCACCACCAATAGGTAGGCCTAAGTAAATAACAGGAAGGGACCCCTTCCGACAATTCAAAACCAAGGCAGCCTCCTTCAACCACGATTCAGTAATATTGACACCTGTCAACATGCTTTTGTGGAAGTTAACCTTCAGCCCAGATACCTCTTCAAACAAAAGTAACACCGCCCTCATTGAGTGAACATTAAGCCATCTTTTCTCTTCAATAATAAGAGTGTCATCTGCGAACTGAAGATGAGTTAATCGAACATCGATTCCACGCCCAATACCGTAACCATTGAAAAGTTGCGCCCCCACCACTGATTTCATCAAAACATTGAAGCCTTCAACAACTAGCAGGAATAAAAAAGGCGATAAAGGGTCCCCTTGGCGGAGTCCCCTCTCAATAGAAAACTCGTCAGTTGGACAACCATTAACTAGAACTGAAGCCTTTGTCGTCCCGACACATTCATTAATCCATTTACGCCAAAGAATTGGAAAATTCATATGACCCATCACCATATCAAGATAATTTAAATCCACAGAGTCGTAGGCCTTTTCAAAATCAACCTTGAACATAAAAAGCTCCTTATTCTCTCTTTTGGCTTCATCCACCACTTCGTTGGCTATCAGGATCCCATCTAAAATTTGCTTGCCTTTGACAAAAGCCGATTGAGTGTCTGATACCACTCTACCAACAACAGTCTGCAGCCTGTTAGCAAGGACCTTGGCCAGCACCTTATACAAACACCCCACAAGAGAAATAGGCCTAAAGTCATTTAAGTCGTTGAGGACTACTCACCTTCGGAATCAAAGCGATGAAAGTTGAATTTATACCCTTTGTCAATTTGCCATTACGATGAAACTACCAAAAACCGCATAAAGTCATCCTTCACTAGGTCCCAAAAATGTTTAATGAAATCAAAACTGATGCCATCTGGTCTAGGGCTTTTAAAACTATCACACTCCCACACCGCCTGCTTTACTTCTTCTAAGGAAAAAGGTCGAGTTAAAGTACCTGCTTTAGCACATGATAATTTGCGGAATTGACTACCCTCTAGCCGCGACCTTTCCTCCCTAAGTGACTTGATGTGAGAAGAAAAATGTTGATAGACTGCCGCTCAAATATTCTGAACCCCATTGACACTGACACCGTCAACAGACACCACATTGATAACATTGTGACGCCGCCTAGAAGACATATACCCATGAAAGAATTTGGTGTTTGCATCCCCTTCGTTTAACCAATTCAACCTCTACTTTTGCCAATTAATAATGTTCTGAACACGACCAAGGAATGCAGATTCACCGATAAATCATGAAGTTCTACCACTTCATCCTCAAGGAGCACTGTCCCCTTGTCTTAGAGCCCAAAAGGGTGATTCGATTTTTTACATCCATTAGCTTGCCATCCAGATTTTGTGAATGATTTAGATGCCATTCTTTTAAACTCACTTTCATCAACTTCAGTTTCTGTTTCAACACATATCTGCCCCAGCCAGAGATATTAAAAGAACGCCATTTATGACGGACAAAATCATCATAACCAGGAAAATTAGACCAACACTTTAACATTCAAAGAGGTCGAGGCCCCCAATTTGCATCATCGACATGTAACATTAGCGGAACATGATCTGATAACCCACATTGATAAGCTACCTGAAAAGAATTAGGCCACACCGCAAACCATTTCTCAGACAACAAAAACCTGTCAATCTTGCTCATAGACACCCGATCGCCTTTATACCAAGTAAATAGCCGGCCACATATTGGTAGATCAATTGATATACATTCAGCAATAAAATTATTAAAATTCTCTGCATCCGCCTGTCTGAAAACCGAACACCTACCTCTCCGTTCCTTCATATTTCGAACAGAATTGAAGTCACCACACAAGCATAAATGTAACGTCCTATTTTATTTATTTAATTATTTGATTTAGTTTAGAGTCTTTTTGAATAATTTATTTGATTTATGGTGATGTGTGTTATTTTTGTGTTATGTGTTGGTGTTTAGTAGCAAAATATATTATAATATATATGTTGTTTGGTGTAGAAATATTATGTTATTTGTTATAGAAATATATTTGTTATGTGGTGTAGAGATATATTTGTTATAGAAATATATTTGTTTATTTAATTATTTTTCTTGAGATAGAGTAAAATTATATGATTTATTTAATTATGTGATATGTTGATATTTTAATGAGTGACTTTATTTTATTATTTATTAGAATATATTCAGTGGGAGAATATATTTAGTGGAGAAATATAATTATTTAGAATAATGAGGCTTTGGGGCAGAATTGGAATTAAGAGAAAATAAATAGGTTAAGGTTTATATAAAAATGAGAGCTAGAGTTAGAAAATATATTACGTGCAAAACTGTTTTAGAGAAAGAGGAGAAACCTAGAGAAGAGGAGAAACGAATAGAAGAGAAGAGTCAGAGAAGGGTAAGTCTGTAGAACCTTGTTGTCAATTAATCTAAGGTAATGGTGGGACTAACCTTCTTTAATCATAAGTATATGGTTCTGAAATAGGGTTTAACATGTTTGTTGTTGTTTTACTTTGATGATTAGAGAAGTTAGGGTTTTGAATTGCAATCTAATTGATGAAATTCGTGTTCTAGTTGTAGTGATATGTTTGGGTATGTTAATTTGTTAATAAATGAATTGTTGATGATGAAATTGCATGCTCTTTGTATATGTATTTGGATACTTGATGAATTATGCTCAATTGATGATTTATGTTATGTTGTTGTTGATTTGTGGTTGGATTCATGATTATGAGTTGTGGTTGTTGATGATCGTTGTTGTTAATGTCATATTATGAATTGGGTATGAATTATGTTGAGTTGTTGTTGTTGATTGTGATGATTTTGAATGAATGTGAAGTTTGAATAATATAAGTTGCTTTTTTTGATTTTTTTTATCTCTGCTCCGAATTTTGCAATGAAAACTGGTATTGATCTGTGCGGAATTGGTCTTAGGTGTAAACACAAAAGTTGTAGGTATGGATGTTAACTTTCTAATGCAGTTGGTCTGACGTCAAAACGATTTATAGAACTTGAGTTATGGTCAAATTACTGCACGTAGGTCACAATGAATTTTTATGGACTTTCTGCACAACTTTTTCGAATTTGAAACGAAAACTGGTATTGATCGGTACAGAATTGGTCTTGGGTGTAAACATGAAAGTTTTAGATAATTTTGTTAGCTTTCCAGTGGCTTTGGTTTGACGTGAAAATGACTTTTAGGATTTGAGTTATGATGAAAATACTCCAAGGAGGTCTTAGCGAAATTGTACGATGACAACATTCTCTGTTTCATGTTTTTGCGTCTTTTTCACACGTTTCTGTTTTAAATTGGTCTTTGGTATAAACATGAAAGTTGTTAATAATTGTGATATCTTTCTAGTAGCCTTGGTTTGACATGAAAATATGTTATGTATAATTTATTATGTTTTTACAAAGATGCATGATGAATTGTTGATGTTTGAATACGATGTTATATGATGAACTGTTGATGTTTGAATACAATGTTATATGATGAATTGTTGATGTTTGAATACGATGTTATATGATGAATTGTTGATGTTTGAATACGATGTTATATGATGAATTGTTGATGTTGGAATACGATGTTATATGATGAATTGTTGATTTTTAAATACGATGTTATATGATGAATTGTTGATGTTTAAATATGATGTTATATGATGAATTGTTGATGTTGGAATACGATGTTAAATGATGAATTGTTGATGTTTGAATACGATGTTATATGATGAATTGTTGATGTTTGAATACGATGTTATACGATGAATTGTTGATGTTTAAATACGATGTTATATGATGAATTGTTGATGTTGGAATACGATGTTATATGATGAATTGTTGATTTTTAAATACGATGTTATATGACGTTGTTTATGATTGATGAATATGAAATTATGATGTGAAGTCGCTTTCGTTGTCGCTACCACAGTTGTCGTCAATGTCTACAAATTTGTAAGTAGTTTGTCAATGTCGTTTAAGTTGTAAAGTTGTAAGATGTTGTCCAAAGTATTGGAGTCAAATAAGATGTCGATGTTGTTCAAGTTGTAAGTTGTTGAGTTCATGCCTGCTCATTATGTTGGGGGCTTGATGCCCTGTGTAACGACCACTTTAGATTATTTTAATTATTTAATTATTTGAAGAGTCTATATATATATATATATTTATTTTAAGAGATGTGGATATTAAGATTTAAGTGATTTTTATGTGATTTATGTGATGTGGTGACTTATTTTATTGTTTAATAAAATAAATATAGAGATGTGGGGTAGTTTTGAGATTTTAGAGAGTTATGTGGGAGAAAGGGTAAATAAGATAAGATTTGTTGGGAGTATAAATAAAGGAAATTAGGTCAAGAGTTGTCTGTACATACGTTTTTGGAGAAAAAGGGAGAAAGAGGCTAGAAGAGAGAAGAGACCAAGAGAGGCTGCAATCTGCAAAACTAAGGTAAGGGTGAGCCTAGCATTCAATATTATTAACCTGTAATTCATCTAATTGTAATTAACAAGCCGTAGGAAGAGTTTTTGAGAATTATGAATTA
This sequence comes from Medicago lupulina, assembly GCA_958299785.1. NCBI lineage: Eukaryota > Viridiplantae > Streptophyta > Magnoliopsida > Fabales > Fabaceae > Medicago > Medicago lupulina. The sequence goes on along the minus strand of OY283144.1, from coordinate 47,753,755 downwards.
GGTTAAAAGGTGAAGATTTTGATGATTAGGTGATGTAAACTTGTGTAATAGATGTAAAAACTATGCACAGAACCTAGAATAATCATAGTGCTAATGTTTCGGATAGTTTGAGGCTAAACATGGTGGGATTTGGGACTTTGGGTGAGAAAAATTGCAATCCCATACCCAACCTGACATCGCTCGCGAGGGCGAGCATCATCACTCGCCGAGGCGAGTACCTTGGTATCGCTCGCGAGGCAAAGCAACTTAGCTCGCCATAGCGAGTAGCACTTGACCACTCGCGAGGTGAGCAAACCCACTCGCCATAGCGAGTTGACCTGTGAGAATTATGATTTTTAGAATGTTGTTTTAAGACGCGTTTTAGATGGTTTTGAGTGCCTTGATGTATATAAGAATGATTAGGTAAGTTTTTAGGATCAAATTGGACCTAGGGAACTTATAATTGAAGTTTTTGGATGAAAAATGTCAAAAAGGCCGAGAGCACCCAGTATTGTTCGCCTTCAGTTCGCCCCCAACTCGCCAAAGGCGAGTAACCTCTAGTTGAGCTCGCGAGGCGAGTAGATCAACTCGCCATGGCGAGTAGTGCAGTTTCAGACTTCCATAACTTTGTGTTTTGGGATCTGTTTCGCGTAGGACTTTGAGAGTTGACCCTTGTGTGTAACGCCCGTTTTGAACTATTTTATTTATTTAATTATTTGATTGAGTTTAGAGTCTTTTTAAATAATTTATTTGATTTATGGTGATGTGTGTTATTTTTGTGTTATGTGTTGGTGTTTTAGTAGCATATTATATTAAAATATATGTGTTATTTGGTGTAGAAATTTTGTGCTATTTGTTATAGAAATATGTTTGTTATGTAGAGATATATTTGTTATAGAAATATATTTGTTATTTGGTTTGAAAATATATTTGTTATTTTGTGTGGATATATATATGTTATCTAGTATAGAAATATATTTATTATTTGGTGTATTATTATTATTAAGTGGGGGAGAGATATATTTAATTTAGAACTAAATTGTTTAAGAGTTATATAAATAGAGAATTAGGTTAAGAAAAAAAGAAGAAAACGTTTTCACGTGCAATTGAGAAAATGTGAGTTTTGAGGGAGTTTTGAGAAGGGTCAAGAGGAAGCTAGGAAGAAGAGGAAAGGGATCGAATTTGCTGTAGAATTTTCTTGCGTTGCTGAATTAAGGTAAGGGTGGGATTCCTTTCAATAATATATATGTTAATTTGATTTTTGATGGATGAATATGTTCTAGGGTTAGGTTTATGATAAATGTGATGATTTATGTCGGTTCATGAATAATTGTATGTTGTTTTGACTCCTTTGCTGCATATATGATCTGTAAACAAGATTTCAAATACATTGGGGTGATTAAGGGATTAAAAATGGGATTTTTGGGTGGAAAATGTCACTTTTCCCGAGAGCTGCACAGTGACAGCATCTCCTGTTTCATGTTCTTGCGCCTTTTTCACATGTTTCTGTTTTGAACTGGGTTTTGGTGTAAACATGAAAGTTGTAGATAATTGTGTTAGCTTTTTAATGGCTTTGGTTTGACTTCAAAATCATTCTTAGAACTTAAGTTATGGTCAAAATACTACATGTAGGTCACAATAATTTTCAGTTTCTGTACCCGAATTTGAAATAAAAACTGGTATTGATCGGCACAGAATTGGCCTTAGTTGTAAATGCGAAAGTTGTAGATAGTTGAATTGTCTTTCCAATGGCGTTGGTTCGACACAAAAATACCTTGCAAATAATTTTATATGAATTTATGAAATTATGTGACGAATTAAGAATATTGTGGAGAGAAGTCCTTGTCAACGTCAAGGTTTGGGAGGGAGTCTTAAAGAGTTTAGGCACAATTATTATTGTTGTCGAAGTCAGTGTTAAGTTGTTTAACTTATTTAAGTTATAAGTGTGAGTCCATTGCATATGCATAAAAGTGGCGATGGAGCTTTTGCTCAAAGTGGCGATGGAGCTTTTGCTCAAAGTGGCGGTGAAGCATATTAATGCTTAAAATAATGGTACCACATGCATGATGTCTAAGTGTAGAGTTGCATTGTCGAGTCGTGTCGTTTGTGATGTTGTTTAAGTGATGATGTGAAGATGATTTTGTGATGTTGTTAAAGTGAATAAATGTGATGAATTGTGATGTGTTTATGTTAAATACTATCTATTTACGATGTGATTGAAGTGATGATTTTATGTGGTTTGTCATTAATTATTGAATAATATGATATATATTATTGATTGTGTTTCTCACCCCTTCTGTTGGAATTGCCGCCTTGTGGGCAAGTGCAGGTAATCAAGCTTAGGTACGTATGTGAGGAATCTGTTGTGTGTGGTGTCTTAGGATGCTCTGATACGTAACGGGATGGGACTTTGTCGTTGTTTCTATTCTTTTACGTATTTTCTATGAACTATTTATGACTTTAAAATGGTTGTTGAACCTTTTGAGACGTTGATGTGGCCTTGTGCCAATATTTACTTAAAAGAATATTTTGAGTTTATAATTCCGCTGTTACATTGAATATTTTGATGAAGAATAAAATATTATTCATTGTTGTTTAGTGATTTTTATGAAATGTGACATCCTGAATATGGGTTTAACTCTGATAATATATCGAATTTTTTTATGTTGGGATTTCGGGGTGTTACATTGGGTAGTAATGGAAGATAACTATACTATAAATGACGATCTGTACTGATGCTTTGAGATGATTTAATGTTGTGATGATGATTTGTGATTTATGTGAATTATATGCGAAGAATATTTATATTGTTTTGAATGATGATTCCCTTGATGTTGCTATATGCCATGATTGATGATTTGCTGACATGTAGTTGTCCATTTAAGAGTTCAAGCTGCATGTGTCGGTCCAAGATGTTTAAGATGTTTAACTTGTTTAAGTTATAAGAGATGGAGTCTCATGCATACTCATTCAGAGATGAGGACTTATGCCCTGGAGTTTTTACTAAAGAGCGATGAGGGCTCATGCCCTGGAGCTTTTGCTCACTAGCGATGAGGGCTTATGCCCTGGGAGTATATTTATGCTCAAAGCGACGAGGGCTTATGCCTTGGATTGGTACCACATGCATATAAGATGTCTAAGATGAATAAGAAGTTGAAGTTGCATAGTCGTGTCGAGTTGTCTAAGAAGTTTAGTCGTCAGTGATGTGCTTTGATGAATTAAATATGAATGCCTTTGTTGTTTAACATGATGCATTTGATGAAGTTTAAGATGTTTGCTATACTTGAAATGTGACGAAGTGTTGATTATACTTGTGAAGAATGTGTTGCATTGATGATATGTTATGTTGTTGTTATGCTATATTGATGATGCTTGATTGTTAATTGTAATTGTTGAATTACATGTTTAATATTATTGTTTTGTGAATTTCACCCCTTCTGCTTGAAAATGTTGCTCTTCATATGGGTAACTTGCAGGTAATCAAGATTAGGTGCAGGCCTGTGAGGACTTTCCTCGGTTGAGTCTTAGGTGCTCTGATATGTAACGGGATGGGGAAACTTGTTAAACGCTTTTCTATTCCTTGCATGTCATTTATGATTTCATAAGACTATTTTTAGATGAACTTTCTGAGATGTTTGATGAGGCCTGCGTGCCAAGACTTTTTATGATTCCGCTGTAATGTTTGAGATGTTTTAACGAAGAATAAATTGTTATTTATTCATATATGAGATTTATGTGATATGTGATACTCCGTTATGTGATTAACTTTGATTTATTTAAAGAAATTTTTATGTTGGGAAAACAGGGTGTTACACCCTGTGAGTGTATTTATGCTCTTATGTTGGGGGCTTGATGCCCTGATTGGTACCACATGCATATAAGTTGTCAAGTTGATGAAGTTGTTGTTGCATATGTCGTTGATATTAAGTTGTCAAGTTAATGAAGTTGTCGTTGCATAAGTTGTCGATGTTGTTGTCGTGTTGTCAAGTTGCCATTATATTTAATGAGTTGATTAATGAGTAATTATGCGAAGCATCTATGTTGTATAATTGTTGCTTAACATTGTTAAATTTGTTGTTATTTATGTTGTTAAATTCTGTTGAAGAATTATATGCTTATTATTATTAAATGTGAAATCTCACCCCTTCTGCTTGGAAATGTTGCCTCTTTACGTGGGTAACTTGCAGGTAACCAAGAATAGTCGCGGTCGTGAGTGGACTCTCTCACATGTGTCTTAGGTGCTTTGATACGTAACAGGATGGGAATTTTGTTGTTGTTTTCTGTTCCTTACGTATTACTTCATGAAGTTCATGAATTGTTGTTGAATTGGATTTTATGAGATTTTTATGATGAGGCCTCGTGCCAAAGACTGTTTTAGATGTTGAATAATTCTGCTGCGAAGTACTAAATAATATGTTGTTGAATTTTGAAGGATAAATAGTTATTTTATTCCGTTTATGATTTTATGATAAGAAGTGTGACATTCCGTTTATGTTGAATACTCTGATTTATATGTGAAATTTCTCTTCTATCCATATCCGGCATCCTAGCTGCACGCTTCATAAAACCAACTGAATGTTTGACTGGTTCACCTTTCTTGTTCTTATTAACTGTTGTAAAAGGTAAAGTAGAGCACCGCACCTCTTTCGGATTAGAAGTGGCAGCACAATCATTCAAACAAGGAGAAGAAAAAGCATTACCACCTTCATAAATTGGAGTTTGAGAGAGCCATTCAAGACTCCAAGGCCTCGTGCTAGCCGCATTATGCTTGTCCGTGCTGGTGTTGTTGTTTGCGGCACAAAGAAGTTGTTGTTTGCCTAGAGCTGAAGTCGATGCTGCATTCTCAGAAGGTTGCACTAACTGTGGGGACCCCCCAAGATTGTGTTGCTGCGTCGTGTCACCCTCCACAACTTGTCTATTAAAATTTTTTTGTGAAGCAGTAGGAGATTTTGGTGACTCTACCTTGAGAGTTTCATGTTGTCGCCACTCCTCATGTAAATCATTTACTAACTCATCTAACTCCCACTCTCCTTGAACCTCATCCAAACCGGTAGCATTGTGTGGTGCACAATTACACCCCCAAATTACACCCCCACTCCTCCACCAATTTTAAAGCAAATTTACGATCGTCAATAGAGAATTCAACAGACAAATTCAATATCTCCACATTAGGTGTCGCTACTAGTATCCTTGCAAAGTCTAGACGTGCCTTATCAACAATGCATATGTCGGCTTGAAGAAACCTCCCAATACTAGAAACACATACCTTAAAGAAATTGACATTCCAAGCATGAATGGAAACTCCATAGAGTCGCACCCAAGCCCCACGTTCATATCTGACATCTGACTCAGACCATTTATGAATATTATTGAACAACATTCCAAAAAAGTGTACAACATCGTTAAAGAGTTTCCAAACATCCTGCCCATTATTACAGTGAAGAAAAACTGTGTCCCCCCATTGGAGTAACAACCACTTGATTGAAACCTGCATCCTCTACTTGTTGTTGAAGTGCCAACGTCGAATCCCCCTCAATAACCGAAGCCACCATACCTAACCTTTCCCACTGACGATCCTCCACTTTAGACTTTAAAGATGGAATAAATTTAGTTATAGAACCACCAGACTTCTCCTTGTCAAGACCAGAACCCTTGCTACCGCCATAGTTTCCCACCGGCTCCTTACCTACACCGCCTATAAACTTTACTCCTGACTTCACAACCTTTCGGCCTTCCACCAGAACTGGTCCCTTGCCCACCTTCCCATCTTCAACCCTCCTCACTTTTTTCTCCCTCACCTTTTCCCCTCCCTCACAGCCTCGAATCCCACCTTGACAACAGTTCCATCACCGCTCACTCCCTCCTTCTTCGTACCCATGCTCGCTTTCCGTCCTCCCTCACCAGCATCAAATCCCACCCTTATATTTTGAACTCCCTCACCCATAGTCCTCACCACCGCATGTCCCTTACCCACTTCCTCCTTCACCGGAATTAACGAAACCCTAGTAACCACATCATAAAGGGCAAAACGATCAAACCTAGCTTCCCTTGCCCATACACGACATTCACCCATCCAGACATTATTTAAAGCTTGCAATAGTTTATCTGTATTCTTAATATTAGCATACCTTACAAAGCCAAATTCCTAACCGTGTGCATTTTTGTGTCGTGCAACATAAATGTCAGTTAGGATGCCACACACTTCAAACACTTGTCGTAAACGAAACAACGACATACTATCTGGAAAATTGGTGACATGGAAAGAAACTTTTCTGCCCTAATCACCAGCTGTGACTCCTGCATCTGAACCATGCCATTCTGATGTAGAAGTGCGACCTCCCACATTCTTGGAACCCCGCTTGTCTGCCTCAACCCTACCAACTGGATTAAATCGAAGCTGAGCCTTAGAAACCCTATCTGAATCGTGAAGCCGTCCCATACCGTAACCTGTTACCTGTCCTCCGTGCCAATCCGGTATCCTTGCTCTGTCCCGTCCTCTGAACTCATGTTTTGTTGCTTTCCTCTTCCTCGACCGCACCACAGACCAATCTTCCCTATCCCCCCCATTTTCTGCCACCCTGGCTGGACCCCCCCCCCCCCCCCCCCCCCATAATGTCTCTCTACCAGAGAAAAGCTCCGGCGCGGTTGCCGTAGGAGTGCCCTAGAGGGACCGCCGCTCCATCTCTCTCTAACTCTCGTCTCTCTCATGTTTCTACGTATTTTTTGAGTTCTCAACACATGTGTATTGATAAAAAAAAAATGGGACTTACGTGATTCAGTTACTTACGAATGAATTTCATTTAACAAAATTGATTGTGTTAAAATTTAAGACAAAAAACAAAGCAACATGTGTTAAAAGTGAGACATCTTTAATAAAAATAAATAGAAATTGATTGACTTACGACTCAACTTATATTAAAAAATATTGATTGACTTACAACTCAACTTATATTGAATTCAATTTATCCTAAGTAAGCAAAGAGTGTAATAAAAACATGTTGTTTTGTTAAAAAAGATATATCATATTTATAGTTGTTTAGATAGATCTCTTTTATTGACAAAATGTTGCTTAGGTGGATCTTAAGAAGGGTTACGTCTGATTAATTAGGTAGAAATCGTTAAAGGTGTGTTCAATTGTGCGATGAAAATGAGAAGGACAAAGATGTCAAAAAAGTGTGAGAAAAGGGATAAACATTAAAAATTAATGTAGGTTTTGATCTATCGTATATCATTTGATATACAAACAAAAAGAAAAAGAAAAAAAATAGTAAAACTATGTTTTTAGTTGATGGCGACGGTTGAAGCTAGTTCACACCGGTGGAGGATGGTGTTGCAACATCACGGGTGGTGGTGTATCTACAAAGACTCCAACACATAGGTTACTGATGACTTTAGAAGATCCAAAGGTTTTACTAGAATGAATCATGTAACTTTCAAAAGGGATTTGAATACTTTTATCGTTGAGGTGTGATGATATTGATGCATAAAACAGTTAGATGGTTGCTTGCATGAATCTCAACATGATTTGTGGACCATTGTATGATGATGATAAGAGGATGGTGATTTGATCACATGATTTACTTGAGTGTGTCGCAGGGACACCGTAACACTAAATCTATTTTTTTATTGAAGATTCACGCAGAATGAGTTTTGGATCAAAATTCAGAACAACAGTATTGATGAATAAATATTGATAATGATACCCTTAACTTAAAAAATGAATAATTGTTTCCTATCAAATTAAGTTTTTTATTATGAAATTAATTATTTCAAATCCCTTGATGAGACGGTTCATATTCTTCCACATATAGATGTTCATGGTTTAATTTTTTTTAGTAGCCAAACCATATTATGTATAAAAGTAATTCTAGCGATACACATTTTAACACGCCTTTTCAATACACTTTCTTTGATTTGTTTAAATCCAGATTTTATAATTAGTTATTACATGTAAGTGAAGAAAAATATTAACAATGTTGAATGACAAATGCAATGAAAAATTGGAACGAAAAGAGATTGAGCAATATGAAAATTGATAATGACGATTTCACATGATAGCTTCTGGTCGGAATTGAATCACCTGCTACTGAGCATGACCACATCTGAGAAACTGAAAAGTAAATATGAAGAAATGAGGACAAGAGAGAGGAAAATGATGAGAGAGATAGACGCAATAGAGAAAATGATGAGAGAGATAGACGCAATCGAAATCCCTTCTAAACCATTTTTGGTTACATTGGAGAAAAATAGAGAGAATTGTTGTAGATCATGCTTGGTTTTTGGCAATGTGCTTTTACTATTAATTCAAACTTCTTTATAGTTCTTAGTAAAATAAAATCCTTATTTTTAAATTAAATTTTGTATTTCTGGCATTAAAAATTACATCTTTTCTAATCTCTTATTAAACATTATATTGTTTGTTAAATAAAACAATAGTCAATTTTATCAACATATATCTTATCCATGACTAAAGATGTACTTGGGTAAAATGATTAATTAAACGCCCATTGAATTTAATATGTAAGTGTATATTTACAATTTTCCAAGTTAGTTCTATAACCAAAAGAAGAAAAACGGTTCAATTATTTTTCTACAACCCCCAAGGAGTTTGTTGGAATAAGTTGAAATCAACTAAGAGGCTTGTTATAAGCTACTTTTAACAGTTCTACAAGTGTTTGTGAAATAAGCCAATTCCAACTTAGTTGTAATTTCCAAATGCATCCTAAACTTCAAATAAATCTATCAAAAAAATCAAATCAAATCAACAATACTAGGTCAAAGACAGATAAGTAAAAGGTTCAATCAACCTATGCCATTCATGTAACCAGTTTAAACTAAACCATAATCACTTCTTGTCTCATGAAGCCAATGAAGATACAAGTTTCCTTACACTTGTTTACCAAAAGAAACAAAAAGTACAAAAGAAAGTGGCATCATTTGGAGAGGGAAAAATGAATTTCAATAAAATGTTAAATCCAAAATATTATACAAAACAAAAGTGATCAACATGTACCAAATCTTCTCTAGTCACCATCCAAAATGTTGCCCTTAGGGCTTAAAACTTAGACATTTCAAACCAGCACCAACCATTGGCAGTTCTAGATTTCTAGTCAGCTTATAATTATGAGAACATTCTGAGGAAGTTGTTTGCATACGCCATTGGCTTGACATCAGGGTGTGGCTGCAAATTCAACAAAGTGGACCAAACAAATAAGAAAGTATGTCAACACCACATAACCTCAGAAATTGAATAAAGATATGTATAATATAATCACATTGCAACAAATTGATTGTTGCATAAAATTAAGAGTTACAGTGTGTTATCGATTACAGATGACAAACGAGGGCGAAAAACCCAAAATTCAACATTTTAAGCTGCCATAGAACACCATGGTGCCACCATCATCACAAATTGGCCATGTGACAGATGTGAAATATCTGCCACTGCAATTAGCCATGGTGTTTCCATGGCCGATATTTGACAACATGATTCTTTTCCCTTTTCATTTTTTATTAAAACGAGAATACATGATATAGCGTGACAGACTTCAAAACAAGAAAGATACTAACCACTGCTGCAAATGTAGTAATGTTGGGTTTCAAATCAGGCGCTTCAAATCGAATAAAGGCACCTTTGTTACCCATCTACAGAAAACAATGAAAAATCAGCATATAGATACCTTCATAGGAGGATAAGTGATTGCTTAAATACATTAATATAAGAAGTGTGTGGCACGGTCACCATAAAATTATTCAAGAAAGAAGGTTGTAACAAAAGGGATATGGTCACCTGATCACAGTAATTTGGAGCAGAAAATACAGTTATGAGTTTACCGTCATGATCAACCTCATAACCCTCGTCCTTTACTTCATGAGATCGCACAACTAAATCTGTAAAGTGATAATTCATATGAAGTCACTGATGAAATAAAGAAATTAAGTATCAGAACAATGGAAAACATACCTAAATTATTATCCTTCAAGAACCTTTTTGTAACATCCCCACCGAAAGAAAGGCCTACACCACGCTTGCTAGGTCCTCTTCCAGGGAGAGGTTGTGGATCACTCCAAAGCAACTCACACATCAACCCTACGCATACCGAACATATATACATGATGAAATGCAAGAATGTTTTAACTGTAAGATCAATTTAAGAAAAAATGGTGCATCTATACCTTCCTCGGGAGGCTCACAAAACCGATTAATTGATCGGATTTCAGAGAGTTTGACCCCATCAACACTAAAAAGACCCCCATGGACTACGAAAACTTTTTCGTTTATCACATGAGCCAAAGGTAAACAGCAGAATACTTCTGCAAATAGTTCCACAAACGTTTCATTCAACTTTGAGCGCACCTCACCCTCAAAACCATATATCTTGTTCATGCTCTTGCTCTCATGATTTCCTCTAGCTAGATATATAGCTGAAAATAATATAGAAACAAAACAAGTTACAACATCCCAGCTAACTGAGCGAATTGAAAAAAGTATATAAATATTTACGAAAAATCAAATCACACAATAAACATTATTGGTTATACAATTTAACAGAAAAAAATTAAGTAATACATTAAGCATCTAATCAGGTGATTATGAAATAATAATAACTAAATAATCCATGATATATAAAACATAGTATAATGAAACCTAACAGCTTAATAAAGAAAGTGCTAGGGTTTACCTGATGGAGACATGCACTTAAATGCAAACAAAGTGAGGATGACTTCCAAAGAAAATGATCCTCTATCCACAAAGTCACCATTAAATAGATATGGATTTTCGTCCGAAGGCAGCCCGTTGAGCTCAAAAATATTCAGAAGATCATAGAACTGCAGGAGTCATGAAAAATAAAATTGAAAGGGTTGATAATTAAAGAAAATATATCACAAAAGCCGAGCAACATGAATGTCATGATTTTATAGGACAAATTCTGGCAGCAACCTCTTGTATGGGATACAGTCTTTTTTTAATAGATTTCTTTATCAAACATAATGACGGTTTCTTTTTTGCTTTTCTTTATTTTCACCCGTTCTCCATAAGTAGGATTTCATTCCCATGTTTCCGTGCTTGTTTTCTTTTGAACTTCTAATAAAATTACATTTTTATCGTAAGATATTTTTTTGGTTACATTTTTATCATAAGATAATAATAATAACAACAACAACAACAACAATAGCAACAACAACAACAACTGGATTTAAAATAAAAATTCAACACGGAAGTTAAATCCTTCGTACAAATGACGCACAAATAAAATATTAACAAACAAGCTCATCAACAAAAAATAGCTCCCCAGTCCCTCCACATAATTGTCAAAGAAATTCACTTTATGAAGAACGTTTTGAAAAATCAAAGATGACGTGAGAACAACTCTATCCTCTAAATATTTATGTAACAAAAAGCCACCATATAATAAACCAATTACCTGACCATGCACATCACCACAAACAGTAAAATGTTTTCCATGAGGAACAGTTATGTCGACAAGAGAAGGCAAAGCTTGCAACATCTCTTTTGTTTGCAACACAATCTGGAATGCATACCTAAAACAATGAACCAGGACAAATGCAAATACACTTCAATAACACTTCAAGAAAGTACAAACAGTTACACAGCAAAAATTCTTCGTTTAGTACCGTTTATGCAAGCACTTCTGTTTCTTGAAATCATCCATCATTTTCTTTACGAAATCCAAAGTAATAGTATCCCCTTCTATTCTTGCTCCTGAATACTGTGGCTCGACATCTATTATCGAAATAAAAAACCAAAATATTTTCATGTCCACGAGTGAAATCAAATGCTACAAGGGAACACAAAATAGACAAAAAAAGGTTCTGAATATTAAGGACCATTGACAATATAAAATTAACAGGTATGTTTATTGGTCCCGAAAATCGTTAATACTAAAGAGGGGTTAAAGAACAGATAAATTACAATTTGAATCCCTGTTAAATCCGAATACATATATAAAAAAATACATAAGCAACAATCTTCCAAATAGGCAGCCATAGTTTTTACATGCCAATCCAGGTAGTAATTAAAATCAAAAAAGAAAAAAATTCAAACAAGGTTGCAAGCAACTGAAAATAATAAGAAATACACACAACATACATATTTTCTTTATTTGTTTACGGAATGCGTAGATGGTTTATGCTCGTTCCTCTTTCAGTTTTAGATAAAATATATTCCTACAAGTAAACTGAAAAGTACATAGCACCCACTATCCTTATTATTAGAATTTAGAAAACATACTAAAATTTGAAGCACAACAGAATGTCTAAAGGCATCATCCTATTAAGTTTCAGAAGGCCTAAGAAGGGTAATAAACACATTCTAATGAACTAATATCTAAGACACACAACATGGCCTTTCATTTCTTAGGCAGAACAGTGGGATTAACTTGATCTAAAGAAACCAATATAAAGAAATGTGTTGCATTAGAAAACGGTTCATTTCCTAATGCAGTACTGATAATGATTCCACTTGACTTGTTTCAAAAATCTCAAATGAATTAGGATCAACCATCCTATGATTAATTGGTTTTAGGTCTTGTTTGATAAGGCTATACCTAGGTCTTGTAAATGACTCCTAAATGTACCAGTATTGCAGCTACTCCACCATGCCCCAAGGACCAACAGCAAACCAACCACAATTGTAGCTACTATCGTGGTCTTTGATGTCTTGACCAACATGACCACCACTGCCATAACTGCTACTGTCACTGCTGCTATGGCAACTTCGGTTGGCACCGAATAATTGCGGCGCTTTCCTATAATGATACAAGAGTGATAATTTATAGTGAAGTATGCAAACATCTAAAAACCAACATGCATAAAAATGTCTCTACTCTCTAGTACTTATGGAAAGGTTTGTGAGGAAAATAACGGACGATTAGGGTATGTTATGGAACATGAGAGGACTACTATTGACTTGGAGGAAAAAAAAACCCTATGCATCAACAAATAGGTGATAAAAAGATGGTTAAAGTGATCAATTGTACAGATTGTCTAACTTGTAAGGCATGTTCTTCAAACACAAGACTCGAATCTACTGGTATATATCCTTTTAACTATTTTTTTATTTTTTATTTTCTGCCTTCGAAAATGTAAACAACCAATTAAAAGGAAGGTGGGAGAAAGAAACACAAGGCCACAAGGCTGAAGTCCGCAGTTGAAGGAGACAAAAAATTATCCATTTGTTAGTGTTTTCCATTTTCGTTCACATATTGGTCAACCAAGTACCAAGTACCAAGTTAATTTGATCAATAATTTACTTAGAAGTTCGCGATGACAGAAGTTTTCTATCTCATGGTTACTTTGGTTGTAGAATAAAGTTTAAGCATAGGATGGTTGCAATAACTTGATGTTTTGATATTCATTTATTTTCACGCTGATAGCATATTCCTCCACTTTTCCCTTCTTTCCTTCTCCATCAACCTCACATTTCATATCTTTCTAACAAAGTTGAAAACACATGATTTCAAGGATTTACGACTGCGGCCAAGAACTTGGGAAGTTACAAATTCCAAAGTTCATAGTAAACTGGTCATTAAACTGTTCTCATTCCTACTTAGACCACTGTCATCACTAGTTACTCCACCAAATTCAAATTTTGCCAAAAGACATGCAATCGAAAAAACTATAAATTGAAAGTAACATTAATTGACTTCTTACTCCATCTAATCTTTCACTTGAAAATGAACAGTGATCAAAGAAGGAAATCGAATCAGCGGTACAATTATATGAGGAGACATGTCAAATAATCTAATCAAAAATCAAAAGCCGCATCCATAATTTTATTATTGAAAAACAACAACAAACATAACTACTTCATTTTTCACATCAATGATATCAGGATCCTTGAAAACATGCATCAATACATGAAATAACAACAACTCAAGGTCAAAGATATGCATAACTGTAGACCTAGTACCGAACTTTCAAAATTCAAACAATTAAAAAATCTACAGTTACTCCTATATGACATGCTATTTGAAGTTTACAATATTGAAGCACAGATCCAAAACATACAAAAAGTTATAACATGGCATGACTGAATCATGAGATAATCAAACACAACAAAAAATTGCACACAGGGGGAGGGAGATTTAGAAAGGAAAAAATGATAAAAACGAAGATATTAGCATAACATATTCAAAATAGTACCTATTGAACGGAAATCTATGGATTCAGCTATTGGACGCTTCACCGACCCTGGTACAGAAATAGCTTCTTCAAATTTCAGTTTCATAACAGCTTTTTCACATTCCTTCAATTTCTTTGTAGCATCAGGATCATTTGGACACATTTTCTTGACCTGGCCAATATAAGTTTAAGCATATTATATCAGACATGTTTACAGATTGAAACAAGTAGATATTACTAAACAAAAACATAAAACAAAGTTAATTTGAAGTAAAAACCTAAATTAGAGTTTGGCTTAAAAGATTTACCAAATAAGGTAAACAGAAATATCAAGAATGTGTGACAACTTTAAACGTCAAAGTCAAAGAACTGTCTACTTCAATGAGCAGATGACTTTCATGTGAGAACATTTAAATAAGGTTGTTGAACATGAAAAATTAACAGATTCCATCAATTTAAACAAGTATTAGCAATCATTAAATGATTTACTACAAAGAATGTTTCATCACTCAGCACCACTGTTATACCCGAGTTGATCAAGTTGCATTTGATGGACTAGGAATCATAGTAGTCAATAGCGGCCAATAGCGGCGCTATAGCGGCCGCGCGGTGCGGTGCCGGAACGCTACGCAACAAGCCATAGCATTGCGGTGTGAGATAGCGGCGCTATAGTGGCGCAACGCTTCGTAGCGGTTTTGCGGTTTAGAACCGCTATTACATTTTAAGAGAAAATACAAAATTGTCCTTGGTTTTTTAAAAAAACAAGGGTATTTTGGACATATTTTTCAAACCCTAAAATTTCAATATCCTCTCTTCCTCTTTCATTCTTCTGAAAAACCCCAAAACACGCCGTTCATCTCTGCTCACCGTGTTTCCGCCGTCGCACCATAAAACACCACGTTCATCTCTGCTTGCTGTAACGCTGCCGTCACACAGTAAAACACCACCGTCTCTCTGTTTTCTTTGATCCGTTGCTCGTGTTTTATTGATACCAAACTCTCTCTGTTATTGTTATTGATACCAAACGTGTTGTTATGTTTTGTTCTGTTGTCTGCTCATATACCAAACCAAACTCTCTGTTGATCCGTTCCTTATTGTTCTGTTTTCTGCTCTCTCTCTGTTATTGTTCTGTTTTCTGCACATATATTGTTTTTTGCTCATCTACTGTTTTCTGCTCATATACCAACCAAACTCTCTCTGTTATTGTTCTGTTTTCTGCTCATATATAAAAATTTATGAATGTGTCATGAGATTTGAATGTTATGTTTAATTTTATATTAGATATATGTTTGTTTATAATATATAGTATTATTTACATAATTTGCCCAAAAAGTTATGAAATAGCGGTCATTGCGCTATGCGCTATCCCGCTATAGCATTTTTTGGGTCGGCCGTTACGCGCCGCTATCCGCTATTAACTACTATGCTAGGAATTGCAATTGATATTTTGTTGTAACTAAAAAAAATGTTATTTTTATGGATAGATTATGTAATTAACCTCTTTGAATGGTCAAGTAAGACATTTGATAACACATATATGGATGAAAAATGAGGTTCAATCCAACATGGTTGACGATTTTAAACATAAAGTACTAACTTGACACAAGAATTAAAAAGGACTACATTGTTATAAAAAAAAAAAAAAATTAAGATAAAAGACGCGTGGTGGTGCAACTTCGCCTTTTTTTAAACTTTCATTTCTAGAGTTAAAACGTGGGTTCACATGGCAGCTTATGTTTACCCTAAGGGCTCCAGATAGGAATTTCCTCTAACCTAATGGCAGTTTTTAAACCTAATGGGAATTTCCTCAAATTTCAGTCGAAACCGCTTGAGCAATGTCTTCTATCATGATGCACTTTGGCTTGATCTCTTTACAACAAAACCACCATTTGAGACCTTACCCTCTCAGTGCCATCACAACCTATATGATTGCTTCTCCTCAAGTACTCTAATGGCCTCGAAATATTGATTTCATTGATAAGCCACCAATACGCCTCCTTTCCAATAAACGTTATAATCATTTTCAAGATACAATACCCAAACTACAAGATCAGAGCTCTAATATCAGTCGATTGTAACCTGTATTTTATTAGAATATCTAGGGAAGGAATCCCCTGATGATAGAATGTAAACCTTCGAGGGTTTGCAACCTCCCTTCCTTTATTTTATTTATATATCACATACACACCCTCTTGACATTTTTAAAAACAATGCCTGCAATATCTCTCTTTTTTTTTCTCTGTTCTTTCTTTTCCTTCTTTAATGGCAGCTGTAACCCTTTTTTGACTGATATCAGACCAGAATAAACTAGTGAGCATATATTCAATTCAATAATACATATTTATTGTTTGTTTCTCCAAAAATACTAAAATTAACCATGTTATAGAAACTGATTTTACATCTCCGATATTCTGTTTGGTATCACTATTATCTATATGCCTAATGAAAGGGCTATGAATATTGATCTATTAATGTTCTCCAATAATGCAATACTAATACAAACATGTTATTTTCAACCAATGTTCCTTATTCCAACCTTATTAAGACAACAGACATTTATAATTTACATATAGTACCTGCTGAAAATCTTTCAATGCTTCCTTGAATTTTCCCAGCCCAAGATGAGCAGCACCTCGCCTGTAGTAACCCTATAAACAACAAAACATAATTGGTTGACACAAATATTATTATTAATAAAGATAACTAAATACAGAGGAGAGTGTCTAAAGTTTTAGGAGTTGGAGAACCTTTGAATATTTAGGATCAACTTCGATAGCCTTTGTAGCATCTAGTATTGCACTACCATATTCCTCGAGCCTAAGATGGGCAAAGGCACGATTAGCAAGGTAAACTGCATTTTGACCATTTAGCTCAATTGCTTGTGTATATAGATCAATTGCATGGGCAAATTTCCGTTCTGAAAAAAGGAATTCACAGGATCAGCAAATTCTGGTAAATGAAAGTGTTAAAGCATTAGGTCACTGCAAAGACCATTCACAGTCTTTCTTATATGTAGCATCACCATGTTCAATCTCTGTTGTCAATAGCGGCCGCTCCCGCCGCTATCGCGGCGCGGAGCGGCCAAAAGTGCACTACCGCTACGCAGCGCCACCGCGAAGCGCTATATTGAAAAGCGGTCAAAGCGGCCGCTATTGGGTTAAACCGGGTCGGGTCAAAAGCGCTTAAATAGCCCGCTTTTCTGGATCAACACGAAAATACAAAATTGCCCCTCACTTAAGCACCTTTTGGAGGGACAATTTTGTCATTTTTGAAACCCTATCTTCTCCCACTTATTCCATCCTGTACGTGAAAGAGAAACAGAAACAGAAAACGGCTCTTCTCCCATTCTCTCCATCGCAGGCTGCTCCTCTTCTCCTCTTCTTCATTCATTCATTCCCAAACAACAACTCATCAACAAGAACACAGCTGCTCTCTTATCAGGTTTGTTCTTTCTTTCTCCATTCAACTTAATTTTTAATTTTTTTATTTTCATTTTTGTTTTGTTTCATCTTTTCAATCTATTTTTTTTTCATCTTCTTTTTTATTCAACTTCTCTTTTGTTTGTAAAATATTTTCAAACTTTTTTTTTGTGAAATCTGCATTCAACTTGTTTTATGTTTTTTTTTTTCGTTTTTTTTTTTTGAAAACTATATTCTAATTTCTAAATTAGTAACATATGGCAAAGTTTTGGCCTTTTAGCATATTCTGCCATTGACTACATTGCAGTTATTTTAGTATGCATTTTTTAACATAGACCAAGTTTTTCACATAATTTAGTTTTATGCATTTACTAAAAGTCAGTTTTTTTTTATATTTTAATAGTTATGGCAAGTAGTTCGGCTGCAGCACCATCATCTTCTAATGCCGGTGATTCTGTTGCTTCCTCTGTTGAGCTGCTAAAACCAAACCTTCCTGACATAGGTAAAAAGAGGATGAAGAGGAAGATATTGAAGAGAAAGAGGATGATATTGAAGAGAAAGAGAATGATGGTGGAAGTGGAAGTGATGATGAAGATTTTCATGATTATTGAATTTGAATTTGAACTTTTATTTCATGTTTAGTACTTTTGCTACTTTAAGCTTTAGAGGCTTAAAGTGTTGGCTACCTTAAAGTTTATTAGTATTTCTTGCAAGTATGTTCTTATGTTTTGCATAAGACATGTTTTATTTCAAATTATGAATTTTCAGTAATATTTAAGCTATTTTAGTATTTCTTTTTCAGCATATTATAGTATTTTAGTATTAAATTTATTAGTGTCCGCGTCATGAAATAGCCCCCGCTACGCGCCCGCATACCGCGCCGCGTCAATTTTTCGGGTGGCCGCGTCGCGCCGCTTTTCCGCTTTGACAACAGAGTGTTCAATAATGTGTAAGTGGAAACATAAGACATAAATTTCAGAATAAATCACATGATATTTGCTCTAATTATGTGATAACCAACAGTGAAGTATGAAAGTGTTACTCATCAAATTGAGAGTAGGTTGAACGATTGAGCTAAAATTGAAGTTGTGATAAAAACAATTGTGATGTTAAAGCAGGTAAATAAATTTCAGAATAAATCACATGATATTTGCTCTAATTATGTGATAACCAACAATTAAGTATGAAAGTATTGCTCATCAAATTGAGTCAGATTCAAAGGATTCAGCTAAAATTTAAGTTGCGACAAAAACAATTGTGATGTTACAACAAGTAAACGAATCGTTGTATCATTAAAAAACAGTCTGAATGTTTGATTATTAATTACCTTTGAATGCTTCATTAGCAAGGACTTTAAATTCTTCAGCCTTTGCGACATTATTCTCTTCATTTGCCATTTCAGTTGAAGCTTTTTTGTATATAGTGATGAAATTCAGAACATAACAGACTCAATTTTTTCCTCGCAATAATCAACCAGCTACAATAAAACAGAAAAAAAAAATTAAAAGTATAATAGTAACCAGCGCAGAAAAGAACCTGTATAAGAAAGCACAATCTTAGAAAAAAAATAGTGTTGCAAAGATTGATAAAGCCAGAAAAACAGATGGAAAGAATGAATACAATACTGATACGAACACACAAAAGTTTAACTAGTAATTTGTCATAACTAATATAAACCTATGTAGCACTGACACATCAAATTGAAGGGTGCCCGGTGTCCGACACTGACACAATACTAACACTTGTGATTATATCTAATATTTAAATACTTGCATTTTCTCTAATTATAACCGACATCAATGTGTCATGTCTGATGTTCGTATCAGTTTCATACAAGTCAACACTGATCTTTCTCTCTCCTACTCATGAAACATCTAAAACCTAATCATTATAATCATGTTAATCACACTTTCATTATCAACAACATATTCATTAAACACATCAAACCCAACATCCTTGGGAGTTTATTAACCAAACCAAAACAATTAACCCACCAAAAGCAACTATACATCAAAAGGGCTTTAACAATACAAAAACCCCAACAACAAAAAATATCGTGAAACACAAGATTCTATACAAAAAAAAAAAAAAAACTTTTTAAAAGGGTATCCTTAAATTTGTGTTTCAGCAACAAAAAACAAAACATGGGAAAACTAAAAAGAACCAAACACTGTCTTTTAGAATATTCATAAACTGAGTTATAAAGTAAAGAACGAAAAAAAAAACACGAGTTGGGAGTTAGGGTAGTTGAAGAGAAACGGTACAGTACGAAGAATAAGAAGATCTAGGCATGGTTGAATTGATAGTTGGAGAGAGAGAGAGAGAGAGAGAGAGAGAGAGAGATTTACCGGCGTGGCGTGAGGGAGCGGTGGAGGCGGGTGGAATAGTGAGAGGATGTTGGGAGTTGAGACAACCTAATAACAATCACTTCCTTAACTTCCCACTTCGCTTTGTCTTCCGCACGGGGCTAAGCGTCACAACACGAGTAATGAGTCAAACATTAATAATATTTGCAATATTCATTTTAATTTGACTTGCAGTTTTACCCCTTATTTTGATTGAATTTGAATTTTACCCCATCTATTTTAATATTCGGAATTTTACCCCTATTTTAATTGAATCTGGATTTTGTCCCTATTTTAAAGCTCAGAATTTTACCCTCCTATTTTATATTTTTCAGGATTTTTATCCCCACCCACCACATTTGAGTTTATTTTGGCCAATATGGTAGTGTTTGACTTGGCTTAAATTATATTAAACAAATATCCACTAATCAACTATTTATATAAAATGTACTTATTTTTACTTTTTATTTTTTTAATGAAAAAATTTTGTATAATTTTTTTCTTTAGAAAAAAACAAAAAGGTACTAGAAAAAATGCAGGATAAACAAAAAAAGATGTAAGACTATAAAATTTTTTTAAAAAATAAATAAGAATATAAAGAACCAGAAAAATACTAGAAAAATAAAGAAAGAATAAAAAAATATTAATTCAGTAAAAAAAATGAAAAGAAAACTAGAAAACGCAAAAAAATAGAAAAAAAATAAAAATAAGAGAAAAAATTCAATTAAAAATACATGAAAAAACTAATTTGCACCTCTAAATATTTGCTATTTTCATGTATTTTCATACTAGTTTTATACATTTTTTTTTAATTTGTTTTAGTATTTTTCCGTTTTTTATTTCAATTTTTTTGAAAAAAAGATATTCCAAATTTTTTATAAAAAAAATAACATTTAATATAAATAATTAATTATGTAGATACTTTCCTAAACCTAATTAATATTGTAGATATTTATATAATATAATTTAAGTCAAGTAAGCACTACCACATTAACTAAAATAAACTCAAATGTGGTGGGTGGCAAAATCTTGAAAAACATAAAACGGGGGAGTAAAATTCCGAGTTTTAAAATAAGGGGGGCAAAATCCAGATTCAATCAAAATAGAGGGGTAAAATTCCGAGTTTTAAAATAGGGGGGTAAAATCCAAATTCAACCAAAATAGGAGGGGTAAAACTTCATTTAAGCCTTTTAATTTTTAAGCACCAAAATTGAAGAAAAATTCTAGAGGGACAAAAATGATAAGTTAACGTATTTATAGGGACTAAAAACATATTTTTTTGAGAAAAAAATACAAAAATTAACTATAAAATTATTGCTGTGAATATCATAAGTGATTCTTCATACCCTTGTACTTATCTCCGAAGTGACATCATTTTGCTTGTATCTTCTAAATCAGATATATTTATACTTATCCCTTCACGGTTTGTTTGGTTTGAGCATACGAAAAAGAGTTTATCTAGATAGTTAAGCTTTTATGTTAATTGATAAGATCTTACTAACAAAAATTGTATAATCATAGTTTTTTTTCATAAACTACCTTAACAAACTTATATCCACTTGGGTTGACCTAAAGATATTGGTTTGAGATCTAGTAGTGTGTTTCTCCTCAGTCCCACATTCGATTCTCTTTAATGCTTATTTATTTATTTAAACTATACTAGCGAAAAGATGGGCACTCACGTTTGAAAATTATGAACGGTATTTTTTTATTATGAAATTTTGGTTTTGATTAAAAGTAAAAATATAAATGTTTGTTGTTTTTTTTAGTGACACGAACAACAATCTTTATTATAAAAAAAAGTTGTTTAAGAGTATAATCTAGATTATATATAAAGGAAACTACCTCTTTCAGCACATTTTTGGGTTGAAATTTTCTTTCCAAATATATCCTTAATTTTCATTTTCAATACAAATAACACATGTAACAAACAGATAAGAATAAATTTAAATATTAAAACAAATGTAACAAACACGATATGAATATATGTTATGTTTTTTTTCCTTTATCGTTTAAAAAATATAACAAACTAGATGAGTATATTTATACTTACTTTTTCATTATCCCAATTATACCCTTAAACAATTTTTGCTTTAATAAAAATTGTTTTTCGTGTCATTAAAAAAAACAACAAACATTTATATTTTTACTTTTAATCAAAACCAAAATTACATACAAAAAATATCGTTCATAATTTTCAAATGTTAGCGTAATACGTACCCGTCTTTTCGCTAGTTGGAATAATGAAAAAATAAGTATAAATATATTCATCTAATTTGTTATACTTTTTAAATGATAAAAGGAAAAAAAACGGAAATACATATATTCATATCGTGTTTGTTACATTTGTTTTAATATTTAAATTTATTCTTATCTATTTGTTACATGTATTATTTGTATTGAAAATTAAGGGTATTTTTGAAAAGAAAAATTCAACCCAAAAGTGCTGAAAGGGGTAATATATATACTATGTATAAAGGAAACTACTCCTTTCAGCACACTTTTGGGTTGAAATTTTCTTTCTAAAAATACCCTTAATTTTAAATACAAATAGCCAATTATAAAATAACATGTGGATTAATAATCAATGTCACTGATCGTCACCGTTAACTCTCTTTTACCACCGTAAACCACAGATCAAACTCACAAAAAGTTTAAAAATTATATTTGCATTCTTTATGTCGCTTCTCATGAATTCAAATCAGTCCAGAATTCATCATAGTACCCTCTGATCACATCTCATCACCTCTAAAAAATTAAAAAGTTCAAGAACTTGATTAATACTTCTGAAGCACCAATGAATGGAATATCTTTAAGGTTCATTTCATGAATGGAATATCTTTCTGTTTTATACTTCGAACAATTTACTTTCCGCCAGCATTACAATTCAAGCTTTGTTTTTATTTTTTTTTGTTAGCAGAATGAATGAATCAGAATTTGAGGAAATCAAAGGTGAACAATAATCACTTATGCGAAAAAAAATCCAAAGTTTATGTTTTTTCCTGCTTCTGAAGCGGTTAGATTACAGGTCAGAAGTGATGTTCAAATACTAAATGCTGCGGATAAAAAATAGAGAGAGAGAGAGAGAGAGAGAGAGAGAGAGAGAGAGAGAGAGAGAGACATAAAGCAATTATATAGGTTCCTTCCACAAACCGGAAGTAGTCATGTCCCCCTTGCACTTCTAAGGAGAGTTCACTAAAATGTAATATCTGATTACAAATGCTCACCGCTAAAACTTGCAAGAGACTTCAAATTACTCAAGCACAACTGCAAGAGACTTCTAATCAAACAGAATTACAAAGAAAAATGTTTGAAGTTGAACACTTGATATACAATCAGTGGTGCTCACAATACAAATACGATATAGACTCTTAAGACTCTAGAATTTATAAGATATGAACTTTGATAAGAAATTCTAAGTGAACTTTTGATGCAGAACAATTTTTACAGAGTTTTGGCGCTTTCAAATTGTTGTTGAGTCTCTTACAATTCTCAAAGTCTTCACTCCTTTGTAGAGGTGTGAAAGAGACGTTGTGAATTGCCAGCACATCAAAATAGAGTCGTTTGAAACTTTGATCAATCACCAATGATCTTTTGCCTGATATGGTTATTGTCCTATGAATGATCAATTTCAAATTCATTCCAACTCTGAAGGAACATTGTTGCAGGCGTAGCTGTTATTCTTCTCCTGTAGCAGAGACACAAACTGAGTAGTGGAGGTAGTGGTTGTACACTTCGTACAATTGTACTTTGTCAACACTCTTCAAAGAACAAACATCCAATGCCTTCAAATCCATTTGAATTAGTTGTTGCTTCACTCTTCTAGTCTTTTGCAATGCTAGGTGTGACGCCCTATTTCTAATTAAGCAATAAATCATGCAATTCCAATAAATAAATAAGAAATAGTCGTCACGTCTACAATTAACCACCAAGTAATCATGCATGAATGTCTCAACCTAAAAATCACACAGCGGAAAATCAACTACATCTCAACATAAAAGTCATGTCATCACATACGATGAATCCAACACATAAATAATCTCAACACGATACATCTCAAGATAAAAGAAAATCTGAAATATAAAAACGATGTCGTCCTAGATCAGAGCCTCTAAGACACGACGAGCGATATAAAAGGATGAAGCTCCACTACCACGAGCACTCACCAAAAGCAATGCGATCACTAATCCTGCACGCCGTCTACCCATTCATACAAATAGGTAGGCGGTCCACCACAGACCACTAGGGGTTAGTTTTACATCAATCATAATCAAAAGATAACATGATTAATTATGCATCATTAATAATAACTTGCATGGATAAACATGAACATAATTATTCTCATTAATGAATACACAAGCACAAGGTTACAACTACAACAATCATCAAACACACAAATGCACCATCACGTATTCACCTTAAGTTCATAGACAAACACGACTCTTTCTAGAACATGCAATGTGTCTAAACCGACTCTGCTACGTGTGGTACCAATTTCCTTTCATCTCCGAGGCCGTCGCCCCTGATGCAACAAAAACATCATAACAACCCGCATAATGAATACATAGTTGTCATACCCCAATTTTTGACCTAAGACACCATTGACACGTGTCGTCGGACCCTGAATAAACTCTGACTTTTCACATGAAATTTCGGCAGAGAGGTATTTTAAAATACCTCATTTTGTGGTTCCGAGTCGGGCCCTCCTCACACATTATTTTTATCTTTTAATTTCAATCTTTTATTTAATTTCTTAATTTTTATTTTAATTCTATTTTTTTAATTAGTCATTTTTATTTTCATTTTCTTAGTTTAAATCACATTCATTTTTATTTTTATTTTCTACCTTTATTATTAATTGTCCAAGATTAGTCCGATAAGCCTGAATAAGTCCGATCCATCCAAATTTACAGCAATTATAGGCTCATGTCGTTTTTCCCATTCCAATCCAAGCACAATTTTTGCGACTCTTAACAAACCCTAATTCCTAAACCCTGCACTATAAAACAGAACCTTTAGAACACAATGGAAGAGGCCAATAACACGCATAAAGATCATAACCTGCAACACAAACACAATTTCACACAAAACCCAGTACTCGCAAATTCATCAGAATCATCATTCAATACCAAACACCTGCACAATCCAACATCGTACAATAATAACAACATAAGCCACGCACAAATCCGCAAAACCATAGTCTTAAATCGAAGGCACCAGAGGAAGGCACTAGAAGGCGAGTCGGTCTCATCTGGAAGGAACCCTACAACACACAGGCGCAACAGTCACGAACTGATCACCCGTACCGCAATCCAAGACGAACCGGGCCGATTTTAGAACCGAAATACCAAAGGTACAACTTTAGATCTAGGCTTTTATCTATTTCTGTTTGTGTGTTTTGTGTTCGTTCAAGTGTAGGAACAGGTGGAGGAGAAGAAGTGTCTCGAAAAGAGCAAAAAAAGAAACCCCTTCACTCAAGCGCGGCGCGCAGCCGTTAGGGCTCACTGGCCACCGCGCCGGTAAACCACAAGCCACCGGAAAACTCATACGAGTTTGGAAGAGAGAGAGAACAGGGAGAGAATATAAGAAGAAACAGCAAAAAAAAACAATTTTTTTTCCTTTCCGGCGCGGCGGCGCAACCGCAAGCGCTCGCCGCCCACCGCGCCAGATACCTCAATGCGGCCGGAGAAGAAGGCCGTTTCTGGCCAGGCTTCTAGTGAGAAGAGAGAGCTTCTCTCTCTAAGAGAGATGTAGAGAGAGAAAGAAGAAGTGAGAATGAGCAAACCGGCCCTCTTCCCCCCTTTTATACACACACTGAACCGGTCCGGTTTACATAAACCGAACCGGTCCGGTCCCCTTTACAGAAGCCCAGTAGTGTAACACCCACTTTGAATTATTTTAATTATTTAGTTATTTAATTTATTTGAAGAGTCTAGATATATTTATATATTTTATGAGATGTGAAGAATTATGATTTGTGTGACTTTATATGATGTGGTGACTTATTTTATTGTTTAATAAATTAAGATTTGAAAATAAAATAAATATTAAAATGTGGGGTTGTTTTGGGATTTTAGAGAGTTGTGTGGGAGAAAGAGTAGATAAGATATTATGGGAGTATAAATAAGGAAATTAGGTCAAGAGTTGTCAGTACGTACGTTTTTAGGAAAAAGGAGAAAAACCAGAGAAAGGGAGGAGAACCAAGGGAGCTGCGATTTTCTGCAAAAACTAAGGTAAAGGTGAGCCTAGCATACACTTCTATTAAGCCTGTAATTCATATGATTATATCTAACAAGTGTAGGGATAGTTTTGGAGGATTTGAGAATTAGGTTAAAAGTGGTGAATTGATGATTAAATGATGAGAAATCGTAGCATTGATGTAGAAAACTGTTTACAGATCATAGATTAACCTTAATGCAAACGTTTTGGTCGAATTTGGGGTTAAACATGGTGAAAATTGGGGTTTTTGGTGAAAATGTTCGAAATCCTATATCCTGTTCTGACATCGCCTGCCAGGCGAGCAACGCAACTCGCCACGGCTAGCATCCTATCATCTCTCGCCAGACGAGCAATGCAACTCGCGAGGCGAACATCCCTCCTTCGCTCGCGAGGCGAGCAATCCCACTCGCCATAGCGAGGGACCTGTAATCGCTCGCGAGGCGAGCATTATAGCTCGCCATAGCGAGCTGTGCTATGACAGCTGTTGCATTCCCCATTTAAGTTTCGTTTCGCACGAGCTGTTGTGAGTTGACCCTTGGGTAGGATTGGATGCTAACTACAATATTAATGATAATCTGTAAAGCTGTTATATGATGATTGAATGTTGTTGCTAATGATTTGTAAATCGTTCATGCATTATGTGAGAACTATGTGTAATATATGTGATGTTTGAGATGATGATTGCATTTGATATTGTTATATCCTGTGACTGTTGATTGCTACCATGTTGCTGTTTATATTTATCTAAAGCTGCATGAGTTGGCCTATGATGTGAGATGTTGTTCCAAATTGTTGGAGTCATATAAGATGTGCCATGATGTCGAAGTTGTAAGAGATTGAGTCCATACATACTCATTTAAAAATGGGGGCTCATGCCCTAGAGCTTTTGCTCAACAGAGATGGGGGCTTATGCCCTGTAGCTTTTGCTCAATAGCGACGAGGGCTTATGCCCTGAGAGTATATTTATGCTCAAAGTGACGAGGGCTTATGCCCTAGATTGGTACCATATGCATGATTAAGATGATAAAGTTGCATAGTCAAGTTAGAGTTGCATTGTCATGTTGTCAAGTCGAGTTCATGAAGTTGATTACGATGTGGATGATGATTTTGATTATGATGCTATATGTTTAATTATTATGATATGATGATGATATTACGTTGTTTGATATAATTGTTGAATTATATGCCTAATATTATTGTTATGTGAATCTCACCCCTTCTGCTTGAAAATGTTACTCTCCGTATGGGTAACTTGCAGGTAATCAAGAATAGGTGCAGTCGTGTGAGGATTTCCCTCGGTTGTGTCTTAGGTGCTCTGATACGTAACGGGATGGGAACCTTGTTTTCGCTTTTCTATTCCTTTATGTATTACTTATGAAGTTTTATGACATTGTGGTTGAAATGGATTTATGAGGTTTTTATGATGAGGCCTGCGTGCCCAGACTATTATGTTATTGAATTTATTCTGATGCAAAGTTTTGAAATATTACGATGACTACTTTTGAAGAATAAATTGTTATTTATTCATATTTGAGATTTTTGAGAAATGTGACATTCCGTTATGTGAAAACTCTGATTTATTTAAGAAATTTTTATGTTTGGGAAAACGAGGTGTTACAATTGGTATCTGAGCAGGTTGGTCTGTCCGGCCAAGTAGTTGAGTCTTGTAGGGTCGAGTATCAGTTGATATATTGTTATGTGTCATACTGATTGTTGTGTGCTATGTAGAGAACTAAGATGGCTGGAAGAAACGACGCTGCGATTGCTGTTGCTTTGGAAGCTGTGGCTCAAGCTGTGGGGCAACAACCAAATGCTAATGCTGGTGCGAATGCTGAGGTCTGTATGTTAGAGACTTTCCTGAGGAATCATCCGCCTACCTTCAAAGGAAGATATGATCCCGATGGAGCTCAGACGTGGTTCTAGGAGATTGAGAGAGTGTTCCAGGTCATGTAGTGCACAGAGGTGCAGAAGGTGCATTTTGGTACGCACATGCTAGCTGAGGAAGCTGATGATTGGTGGATTGGTCTTCTACCTATCCTAGAGCAAGATGGTGCTGAAGTTACTTGGGCTGTGTTTAAGAGGGAGTTTTTAGACAGATACTTTCTGGAAGATGTTCGCGGGAAGAAGGAGATTGAGTTCCTTGAGCTGAAACAAGGGAACATATCGGTGACCGAGTATGCTGCCAAGTTTGTGTAGCTGGCCAAATTCTATCCACATTATACTGCCGAGACTACTGAGTTCTCCAAGTGTATCAAGTTCAAGAATGGCTTATGTGCCGATATCAAGAGGGCAATTGGTTACCAGAAGATCTGTAACTTTTCTGAACTGGTGAGCAGTTGTAGAATTTATGAAGAGGATACTAAGGCTCATTACAAGGTTGTTAATGAGAGGAAAGGTAAAGGTCAACAGAGTCGTCCTAAGCCTTACAGTGCCCCTGCTGATAAGGGCAAACAAAGAGTTAATGATGAGAGGAGGCCTAAAAAGAAAGATGCTCCTAATGAGATTGTCTGCTATACTTGTGGTGAGAAAGGCCACAAGAATAATGCTTGTCCTGGAGAGGTGAAACGATGTTTCCGTTGCGGTAAGAAGGGGCATACTACTGTAGAGTGCAAACATGATGACATTGTGTGCTTTAATTGCAATGAGGAAGGTCATATTGGTTCGCAATGCAAGAAGCCTAAGAAGGCTCAGGCTACTAGAAGGGTTTTTGCTTTGACTGGTACTCAGACAGAGAATGAGGATCGTTTGATCAGAGGTACTTGTTATTTTCATAATACACCTTTAGTTGCTATTATTGATACTGGTGTTGTAACGCCCTCTTTATTTATTTAATTATTTTACTAGAGAATATAGTATATGATTTTTGGTGATTATGCGACGTATTTATGATGTTGTGACGTGATGATTATTTTATTGTTTAATAAAATAAGATATGTGGTGTTTATATATATTTATATGAAAAATAGAGATTTGTTATAAAAATATATTTTTGAGAGATGGGGTTATATTTATAAATAGAAAGAGTTGTGAGGGTTGAGATAGAATAAGATAAGTTGAGAGGAGGTATATAAGGAAATTAGGTCAAGAAGATAGTCAGTACGCGTATCAGACTTTTGGGAAAAAAAGGAGAGGAACGGTTGAAGAGAAGAGGTGAAGCTAGGCTGTGATTTCTGCAATTTTTTCCAGGTAAGGGTGAGCCTAACTTCAGTAGTATTAACTGTAAAACATCTGTTTGTGATTAACTAAGAGATTGGGAAGAATTGGGAGAGAGTTCTTGAATTAGGTTTTGATGGATTTTGATGAATTGACGTGAGATTGATGTAATTTGCTGTAGAAACGTGTTACATAACCTAGGTTAATCACTAGAATAACATTGTTGATGAATTAGGGGCTTAACATGAGAGATTTGAGACGAGTTGGTGAGAATTGGAGCAAACCCGTAGTGGTTCTGACATCGCTCGCCTGCGGCGAGTGAACTACTCGCCGTGGCGAGTAAACCTATATCGCTCACGAGGCGAGCAGCATAGCTCGCCGTGGCGAGCATAACCTTGGGAACTTGAGTTTTTGCCAAACTTTAGATGGTTTTAAGTGCCTTATCATTTATAAGAAAGACCTATGAAGTTCTTAGAACCAAATTAGATTTAGGGAACCTTAAAACGAAGATTTCAGGCGAAAAATGTCAAAAAGGCCGAGAGCACCCAGTTTTGCTCGCCTGTGACTCGCCCCCAACTCGCCTGTGGCGAGTAGCCTTTGTGGGAGCTCGCCTTCAGCGAGCAGATCACTCGCCGTGGCGAGTGAGTGCGTTCCTGAACTATTGCTTCGTTTTGCGATCTGTTTCGCATGGGACTTTGAGAGTACACCTTTGGGTAGTATTAGAGATGTTTTATGACCTGAGATAGAGTCTATAAGGATGATTAATGATGTTTCTCTTATGTTGATACTAATGCGATGTATGGTTCATGTTTAAATGATTTATAAGCATGATGTTAAGCGACGTTATGATGATGTTTATGTGTTGTTGAATATGTGTTTAATATATTGAACTTCTGCCATGTATTTATCATAATTGCATGTGTCAGCCTTGAGTTGTTAACGATGTTTGAGAAGTTGTGCTAACTTGTTTAAGATGTAAAGAGTCGAGTCCATGCATTTGCATAATTTGAGACGGTAGAGCTTTTGCTCAAAGCGACGGTGGAGCATTTGCTCAAAGCGATGGTGAAGCATATTAATGCTTATATATGGTACCACATGCATGATGTCAAGACGTTAGGGTTGCATTTGGTCGATTTAAATTGTTGACATATTATGAGACGTTGTTTTGAGACGATGTTGATGTGTTATTTGAGATGTTCATGATGATGACGTTTGTAACACCCCGTTTTCCCGACTTAAAAATTTCATTAAATAAAAGCATGAATCAGAGTTAAACACATAACGGAGTATCACATTTCGCATAAATCTCATATATGAATAAATAACAATTTATCCTTTATTAAAAACGTCTAAAACATAGCAGCGGAATTCATATAAAAACTTGGCACGCAGGCCTCATCAAACATCTCAGATAAGTCTCAACATAATCATAATCATGAATATCATAAGGAAATAATACGCAAGGAACAGAGAAAACAAAATCAAAGGTTCCCCATCCCGTTACGTATCAGAGCACCTAGACACAAACGAGGAACACCTCACACGACAACACCTAGTCTTGGTTACCTGCACTTGCCCACAAGGCGGCAATTCCAACAGAAGGGGTGAGATTCACAACACAATAATATTAAACATATAATTCAATAATTATAATTAACAACAAATCATCACATAAAGCACGTCACATCAACATCATTTAGCATCTCAAACATCATCACAGAGCATCATCATAAACGTCTTAAACGACTCGACTTGACAAATGCAACTCGACTATGCAACTCTAACATCTTAGACATCATGCATGTGGTACCAAGTTTTGAGCATTAACATACTCCATCGTCGCTTTGAGCAAAAGCTCCATCGTCGCTTTGAGCATAAGCTCCATCGTCGCTTTTAAATGAATATGCATGGACTCACATCTTATGACTTAAACAAGTCTAACATCTTAAAACGTCGCAAACATCACAAACATTTTGGACCGACACATGTAGCTCTAAATAAATGTAAACAGCAACATGGCAACAAGTAATTCACAGGATATAAAGATATCATTGCAAACATTGTTTTCAAACATCACATGAACTTCACATATATCTCAAGTAATGCACATATGAATCATAATTCAAGCAACATCAAAATCCTCACATAACATCTTTACATATCATCAACTATGCCATAGATATCTTTCATCACTACTTAAGAATCAACCCTCTAAGTTCTACGCAAAACAGATCCCTCACTGCGAGGTTATGGCAGTCTGAAACCGCACTACTCGCCGTGGCGAGTTGATCTGCTCGCCCTCGCGAGCTCAACTGAGGTCACTCGCCTTTTGCGAGTTGGGGGCGAACTAGAAGCGAGCAATACTGGGTGCTCTCGGCCTTTTTCACATTTTTCAACCAAAAACGTCGGTTATAAGTTCCCTAGGTCCAATTTGATCCTAAAAACTTATCTAATCATTCTTATATACTTCAAGGCACTCAAAACCATCTAAAACACGTCCTAAAACAACATTCTAAAACCAAGATTCTCTCAGGCCAACTCGCTATGGCAAGTGGGATTGCTCGCCTCGTGAGTGGACAAGGGTTGCTCGCTATGGCGAGCTGGGTTGCTCGCCTCGCGAGCGATGAAGGTCTACTCGCCGTGGCGAGTTGCTTAGCTCGCCTAGGCGAGCGATGAACAGACAGACTACAGGTTCAGCACCAAACTCACAAAAAGTCGCCAATCTCACTATGTTAAACCTCAAAACGATTAGAAACATTAACCCTATGATTATTCTAGGTTCTGTACGCAATTTCTACATCAAAACTACACTTTTACATCAACAATTCACCAATTCTTCACTTTTAACCTAATTCCAATTCCTCACAAATCAATCCTACACTTGTTAATTATAATACATGGATTATAGGCTTAATAGAATTGTAATGCTAGGCTCACCCTTACCTTAAGATTGCAGAAATCGCAGCTCCTAGGTCTCTTCTCTTCTCTAGCCTCTTTTCTCCTTTTTTCCAAAATTCTGATAACGCGTACTGACTTCTGACCTAATTTCCCTTTATATACTCCCAACAAATCTTATCTTATTTACTCTTTCTCCCACATAACTCTCTAAAATCTCAAAACTACCCCACATCTCTATATTTATTTTATTTTCAAATCTTATTTTATTAAACAATAAAATAAGTCACCACGTCACATAAAATCAACAAAAATCACATAAAGATCATATAAATCTTATTCTCCACATCTCCTAAAATTTATAAAAATATATCTAGACTCCTCAAGTAATTCAAATAATTAAATAATTAAAATAATCTAAAGTGGGCGTTACAACTCTCCCCAACTTAAAAGATTTTCGTCCTCGAAAATTTACTTCAAGCAAACAACTCTGGATAAGATTCCAGCATCTTACTCTTAAGCTCCCACGTCAAGCTTTCACCAGTCACTCCGTCCCAAACGACTCTAACGAGAGGTATCTCCTTGCCTCTCAACGTCTTCACTTTCCGATCATCAATCCTTACCGGTAAAGTCTCAACCATAAGGTTATCTCTGACTTGCACATCATCTCTCTGGATCACATGGGATGGGTCCGGAACATACTTCCGAAGTTGCGACACATGAAACACATCGTGCAAATTCGAAAGGTGCGGTGGTAAACCCACTCGGTATGCCACCGTTCCAACTCTCTCCGATATCTGATACGGACCAATAAACTTCGGAGTCAACTTCTTCGACTTCAACGCACGACCAACACCTGTCATCGGAGTAACTCTTAAAAGCACATGATCTCCCTCTTGGAACTCAAGGTCTTTCCTTCGCTTGTCATGATAACTCTTCTGTCGACTCTGCGACGCTTTCATCTTCTCTTGAATCATTCTTACCTTCTCGGTAGTCTGTTGAACAATCTCTGGTCCTAAAACCACATTCTCACCTGACTCAAACCAACACAACGAAGTTCTGCATCTCCGACCATACAAAGCCTCAAATGGTGCCATTCCCATGCTCAAATGGTAATTGTTGTTGTACGTGAACTCTATCAACGGAAGATGACTATCCCAAGCCCCTCCTTGCTCAAGTACACAAACTCTCAACAAATCTTCCAACGACTGAATCATCCTCTCCGACTGACCATCTATCTGCGGATGATAAGCCGAACTTAACCTCAACTGAGAACCTAAAGCCTCTTGCAAACTCTTCCAAAATCTAGAAGTAAATCTCGGATCTCTATCAGATACGATGCTCGAAGGAACACCTTGCAGCTTCACTATGTCTCGAATATAAATCTCTGCCAACTGAGCCACAGGAAAAGTGATATTAATCGGAATAAAATGAGCCGACTTCGTCAATCTATCAACAATCACCCAAATTGCGTCATTCCCCCTAGGAGTATTCAGCAAACTCGTCACAAAATCCATGGATATACTATCCCATTTCCACTCTGGCACATCTAAAGATACCATCAATCCAGCAGGTTTCTGATGCTCAACCTTCGACTTCTGACAAATCAAACAAGAATAAACAAACTGTGCCACGTCACGTTTCAATCCAGACCACCAAAACAACTTCTTCAAATCATGATACATCTTCGTAGCTCCCGGATGAATACTCAAGCTACTTCTGTGACTCTCTTCAAGAATCATCTTCTTCATTTCCTCATTGTCAGGAATGCAAATTCTACCTCGGAATCTTAACACTCCTTGATCATCAACTTTAAAGTCACTATCTTCAATCTGATTACTAGCAACCAATAAGTCCACAAACTTAACATCTTCTTTCTGCGCCTCTCTAATACTTTTCAGGAAGTCACTATCAATTCTCAACATTCCCTCTTGAATATAGCCCAAGTAACCTCTGTAACGCCCACTTTTATTTATTTAATTATTTGAATTATTTGAGGAGTCTAGATATATTTCTATATATTTTAGGAAATTTGGAAAATAAGATTTAAGTGACTTTTATGTGATTTTTGTTAATTTTATGCGACGTGGTGACTTATTTTATTGTTAAATAAAATAAGATTTGAAAATAAAATAAATATAGAGATGTGGGGTAATTTAGAGATTTTGGAGAGTTATGTGGGAGAAAGAGTAAATAAGATAAGATTTGTTGGGAGTATAAATAAGGAAATTAGGTTAAGGGAGAACTCAGTACGTACGTTCAGAATTTTGGAAAAAAGGAGAAAAACCAGAGAAGGAGAGAAGAGCAAGAGGGCTGCGATTTTCTGCACTTTAAGGTAAGGGTGAGCCTAGCAATTCAATTATATTAATCTGTAAATCGTTCAATCATAGTTAGCAAGAGTAATTGGTGAGTTTTGAGGAATTGGGAATTAGGTTAAAAAGAGAAGAATTAGTGAATTGATGATGTAGAATTAGTGAATTTGATGTAGGAATGGATTACAGAACCTAGAATATGTTTAATGTTGTTATCTCAGTCGTAATTGGGGTTTAACATGATGAAAAATAGGATTTTGGGTGAAAAAGTTCGTAATTCCGTAGTCTGTTCTGACATCGTTCCGCCAGGCGGGACATAGCTCGCCATAGCGACATACCTTCATCGCCCGCCAGGCGAGATTTAGCTCGCCATGGCGACGGACCTGTAACTTTTCGCCAGGCAAGAAAACCCTCCGCCATGGCGAGAGAGACCTGTAATCTCTCGCCAGGCGAGCAATTGAGCTCGCTATGGCGACCTGTGCTGTGACAGAATGTCACGTTTCCTATGTTGTTGCGATCTGTTTCGCACAAGACTTTGAGAGATGAACCGTGGGTGGTACAGTAGGCTATTTTTAATGTGAGTGACGTTTGTGATAACCTTACGTTGTTGTTAATGATTTATGAATCATATGAAATAAATATATATGAAATGTATGTGTTGTTGAGATGATGTTTGTAATGTTGATGTTATATCCTGTGATGTACTTGCTGCCATGTTGCTGTTTACCTATGTATAGTTGCTGCATGTGTCAGTCCATGAAGTTGTGATGTTTTGCGACGTTTAAGATGTTAACTTGTTTAAGTTAAAATGTGTCGAGTCTCATGCATACTCATTCAAAGATGAGGGCTTATGCCCTGGAGTTTTTACTCACCAGCGACGAGGGCTTATGCCCTGGAGCTTTTGCTCACTAGCAACGAGGGCTTATGCCCTGGGAGTATATTTATGCTCAAAGCGACGAGGGCTTATGCCCTGGATTGGTACCACATGCATTTAAGATGTTAGGGTTGCATAGTCAAGTGAAGTTGTTGAGTCGGGTCAATTAAGATGTCTATGACGATGATTTTATGACTTTGTTATGATGCTAAGTGACGTGTTTTACATGATGATGCTGTAGATGCTAAATGCCATTAATTGTGACGTGTTGAGCTTATGTTTTTGTTGTTAACTGTGATTATTGAATTACATGTTTAATATAATTATTGTGAATCTCACCCCTTCTGTTGGAATTGCCGCCTTGTGGGCAAGTGCAGGTAACCAAGATTAGGTGCAGTCGTGTGAGGCATTCCTCGGTTGTGTCTAGGTGCTCTGATACGTAACGGGATGGGGAACCTTACTTATATTTTCTCTGTTCCTTGCGTATTATGTTATTTATGATTTTCATGATTATGTTTACATTGAGGATTTTCTGAGACGTTGTTGAGGCCTGCGTGCCATAAAACTTTTGTGATGACTCTAATGATTTCCGCTGCAATGTTTTGAGAAGTTTAATAACTATTTTTATGATGAATGAATTGTTATTCATTTCCTTTGAGATGTTTTAAGAACGTGATACTCCGTTTGTGTGAAAACTCTGATTTATTTTAAGAAATTTTTACGTTGGGAAATCGGGGTGTTACAACCTCAGCACCATCTTGCTCCAGAATATGTAGGAGACTAACCCACCAATCATCAGCCTCCTCAGCAAGCATGTGCGTACCAAAACGCACCTTCTGCACCTCCGTGCACTGCATAACTCTGAATACCCTCTCAATCTCCTTGAGCCATGTCTGGGCCCCATCTGGATCATATCTCCCCTTGAAGGTAGGAGGATGGTTCCTCAAGAAGGTCTCTAGCATACGGACCTCAGCATTCGCACCAGCATTCGTATTCGGCTGTTGTCCTACAGCTTGGGCAACAGCTTCCAAAGCAGCAGCAATTGCAGCGTCGTTTCTCCCAGCCATCTTAGTTCTCTACAAAGCAAATATAGGTTAGAATAATACAACTATAGTATTCTAACTCTAAGACAACGTCACTCGACTCTCTATTTGGCCGGATGGACCGACTTGCTCTAATACCAATTGTAACACCCCGTTTTCCCGACTTAAATTTCATTAAATAAAAGCATGAATCAGAGTTAAACACATAACGGAGTATCACATTTCGCATAAATCTCATATATGAATAAATAACAATTTATCCTTTATTAAAAACGTCTAAAACATAGCAGCGGAATTCATATAAAAACTTGGCACGCAGACCTCATCAAACGTCTCAGATAAGTCTCAACATAATCATAATCATGAATATCATAAGGAAATAATACGCAAGGAACAGAGAAAACAAAATCAAAGGTTCCCCATCCCGTTACGTATCAGAGCACCTAGACACAAACGAGGAACACCTCACACGACAACACCTAGTCTTGGTTACCTGCACTTGCCCACAAGGCGGCAATTCCAACAGAAGGGGTGAGATTCACAACACAATAATATTAAACATATAATTCAATAATTATAATTAACAACAAATCATCACATAAAGCACGTCACATCAACATCATTTAGCATCTCAAACATCATCACAGAGCATCATCATAAAGGTCTTAAACGACTCGACTTGACAAATGCAACTCGACTATGCAACTCTAACATCTTAGACATCATGCATGTGGTACCAAATTTTGAGCATTAACATACTCCATCGTCGCTTTGAGCAAAAGCTCCATCGTCGCTTTGAGCATAAGCTCCATCGTCGCTTTTAAATGAATATGCATGGACTCACATCTTATGACTTAAACAAGTCTAACATCTTAAAACGTCGCAAACATCACAAACATCTTGGACCGACACATGCAGCTCTAAATAAATGTAAACAGCAACATGGCAGTAATTCACAGGATATAAAGATATCATTGCAAACATTGTTTTCAAACATCTCATGAACTTCACATGTATCTCAAGTAATGCACATATGAATCATAATTCAAGCAACATCAAAATCCTCACATAACATCTTTACAGATCATCAACTATGCCATAGATATCTTTCATCACTACTTAAGAATCAACCCTCTAAGTTCTACGCAAAACAGATCCCTCACTGCGAGGTTATGGCAGTCTGAAACCGCAATACTCGCCGTGGCGAGTTGATCTGCTCGCCCTCGCGAGCTCAACTGAGGTCACTTGTAACACCCTGTTTCCCAAATAACATAATAATATCAACAATCAGAGTCATTCAACAACAACGGAGCATTACATGCCTCTTTTCAAAAATTTATTTAAAATAGAAAATATAAACTATTTAAATAAACATCAACATATCTCATCATATTAAAATATTATGCAGCGGAATATCCATTTATAAATTATCTCCAATAAAAGTAATATTTCCAACATTTCTGGCACAAAGGCCTCACCATAATAAAAATGTTCTCCAACATATATCAAATATTTATTCAACAAATCTCCAACATAAAATGATACATAAAGGAATGAAATTGTAAAACATAATATCCCATCCCGTTACGTATCAGAGCCTACGACACGAGAGCCATTCCTATCTATCCATCGCTACCTGCACTTGCCCACAAGGCGGCAATTCCAGCAGAAGGGGTGAGTTCACAAAACAAAAGCAATATATATATATATATATATATATATATATATATATATATATATACAATTCACAAAGTTGTATTGAAAAACAACAACAACAAGAACATTCATCACCACCATAATCATCCGCAATCTTTATTAGCATTTCAACAATATAATTTAGATTCACCTTAAATAACAACACCGACGACAACACCACTTGTGGTGACACCTCCCCAACAACAACTCACACCTTAAACTTCTAATGCAAGACTCCATTAACGACTAATGCATTATGCAAATGTGGTACCAACTACGCGCGTTGAATGCTAAGCATTCCGGGGCATAAGCCCCCACCAGATTGGATGGTTAAAGCATCCCAGGGCATAAGCCCTCACCAAAGTGAATGACTAGCATTCCAGGGCATGAGCCCTCACCAGTTGAATGTATAAACATTCCGGGGCATGAGCCCCCACCAATGCAAATGAGTTATGAGACTCAAGGGGTATATCTACATACCACCATACGACAAAATAGTGGTGCATTTTCACCATGCAACCAACGACAACACCAACTAGGACACCTCCCCAACTAGACTCAACCACACTACAACACCATGAATGATTGCAAACTTAGCATAGTATAATTCATTTCATTTCATATAAGATTCATCCATATATGCATCATAAACATCTCCAATCTACAATTTTATCACTCCAGAAATTCTCTAAAAATCCAATAATCAACCTAGGAAGCTTAGGTTTGGGTTTGGAACACTTTGAAAAATTACATAAAATGGTCGTACAGGGCCAATCTCGCTTAAGCGAAGCTAATCTCGCTTCAAGCGAGTCAAATGACGAAAGTCTGGGGAAATCTCGCTTGGACTTCGCTTGCATCTCGCTTACGCGAGATTTCATCTGGACAACATTCTGGGAATCTCGCTTAAGCGAAAAATATCTCGCTTCAAGCGAAGCTTCATCTGGGCAGTTTTCAAACTACGATTTTCTAAGCCTAAAATCATCCAAAAACCCAATTTTGATCCCCCAATCACCCAAAATGAATTAGAACAATGTTTATGGGTTCACTACTCATCAAAACAACAAAACATCTCATAGAAACATCATCAATCATAACATAATTCATCAACAATGGCATTTTTCATAAATATTAAACCTAAACCAACAAATCACCATTTTCAATCCAAAATCATGAAAACATACATGTATATATTAACCAATGAATTGCTAGCCCACCCTTACCTTAATTCAGCAAAATCTACAGCAATTCCTAGCAATTCCCCTTGGCTCTTGGCTCTTCTCACTTTCTCCCAAAAAGTCTGTTTTTCTTTCTTACTGATACGTATTCTGTTTCTCCTATTTTCTTTACTGACTATTCCTTTCCCACTCTTTCCACCCAAAGCATAACCTCCTTTTACTCTTTACTCTCCCACTAAATTATATTAAACTCTCCTTAATTCTAATTATTTCTATTAAATCCCTTAATTCAACTATAAAAATATTATTTCTCCTATTTCCATAAAACACTACAAATAATTATAATAAATAATAACACACCAAATATCTCATATATCATTTATAAATTCAAGTAAAACACACCAAGCACACCAAAATCAATTAAAAATCACCACAAATCATAAAACAGAATTTAGAGTGTTACATCACTCGCCTTTGGCGAGTTGGGGGCGAACTGGAAGCGAGCAATACTGGGTGCTCTCGGCCTTTTTCACATTTTTCAACCAAAAACGTCGGTTATAAGTTCCCTAGGTCCAATTTGATCCTAAAAACTTATCTAATCATTCTTATATACTTCAAGACACTCAAAACCA
This sequence comes from Medicago lupulina, assembly GCA_958299785.1. Taxonomy (NCBI): domain Eukaryota; kingdom Viridiplantae; phylum Streptophyta; class Magnoliopsida; order Fabales; family Fabaceae; genus Medicago; species Medicago lupulina. Next base: position 47,713,869 of record OY283144.1, on the reverse strand, counting down.
TCTAAAACACGTCCTAAAACAACATTCTAAAACCAAGATTCTCTCAGGCCAACTCGCTATGGCGAGTGGGATTGCTCGCCTCGCGAGTGAACAAGGGTTTCTCGCTATGGCGAGCTGGGTTGCTCGCCTCGCGAGCGATGAAGGTCTACTCGCCGTGGCGAGTTGCTTAGCTCGCCTAGGCGAGCGATGAACAGACAGACTACGGGTTCTGCACAAAACTCACAAAAAGTTGCCAATCTCACTATGTTAAACCTCAAAACGATTAGAAACATTAACCCTATGATTATTCTAGGTTCTGTACGCAATTTCTACATCAAAACTACACTTTTACATCAACAATTCACCAATTCTTCACTTTTAACCTAATTCCAATTCCTCACAAATCAATCCTACACTTGTTAATTATAATACATGGATTATAGGCTTAATAGAATTGTAATGCTAGGCTCACCCTTACCTTAAGATTGCAGAAATTGCAGCTCCTAGGTCTCTTCTCTTCTCTAGCCTCTTTTCTCCTTTTTTCCAAAATTCTGATAACGCGTACTGACTTCTGACCTAATTTCCCTTTATATACTCCCAACAAATCTTATCTTATTTACTCTTTCTCCCACATAACTCTCTAAAATCTCAAAACTACCCCACATCTCTATATTTGTTTTATTTTCAAATCTTATTTTATTAAACAATAAAATAAGTCACCACGTCATATAAAATCAACAAAAATCACATAAAGATCATATAAATCTTATTCTCCACATCTCCTAAAATATATAAAAATATATCTAGACTCCTCAAGTAATTCAAATAATTAAATAATTAAAATAATCTAAAGTGGGCGTTACAACGTTATCCTTGCGTTTTCAATGATGTAATTTGTGTGATGAGTTTATGTTGTTTATCATAAATGTTTGAATTATACGTTAATATTTCTGTTGTGAATCTCACCCCTTCTGTTGGAATTGCCGCCTTGTGGGCAAGTGCAGGTTGTAACACCCCAATTTCCCGACATAAAAATTTCATTAAATAAAAGCATACATCAGAGTACATCACAAAGGAGTGTCACATTCTTAACATCAAAATCTTTAAACAAAATAAATATTAGTTTATCCTTCACAAAAGTTCAATCATAGCAGCGAAAATCATAAATCAAATCCTTTAAAAAGGTCTTGGCCCTAGGCCTCATAAAAGTCTCATAAATCCATCAAATACTTAAAGTCATTAAAATAGTTCAAACATGATACATAAAGGAATAGACTCATAATAAAGACCCCATCTCGTTACGTATCAGAGCAATCCTACGTCAACACACAAGACTCCTCACATCGGCGCACCTAAGCTTGGTTACCTGCACTTGCCCACAAGGCGGCAATTCCAACAGAAGGGGTGAGATTCACAACAGAAATATTAACATATAATTCAACATTTATGATTAACAACATAAACTCATCACATATATCACATCATTAAGCACAAGGTTAACATCATTATCATGAACATCTCAAATACACATCGACTTCGTCTCAAAAGCATCGTCTCATAATGTGTCAACAATTTGACTCAACTAAATGCAACTCTAACATCTTGACATCATGCATGTGGTACCATATATAAGCATTAATATGCTTCACCGTCGCTTTGAGCAAATGCTCCACCGTCGCTTTGAGCAAAAGCTCCACCGTCTCATAATATGCAAATGCATGGACAAGACTCTTTAACATCTTAACAAGTCAACATAACTTCTCAAACATCATTAACAACTCAAGGCTGACACATGCAATTATAATAAATACATGGTAGAAGTTCAACTCATTTAACACATATACGAAGGCACATAACATCATCAACATCACATAACATCATGCTTATAAATCATTAAAATATAAGCAATACATCGCATTATTATTAACATAAGAGAACCATCATTAATCATCATTACAGAATGCATCTTAAGACGTAAGACATCTCTAACATTACCTAAAGGTCTATTCTCAAGGTTCCAATGCGAAACAGATCGCAAAACGAACAACAGTCCAGAAATGCACTAACTCGCCACGACGAGTGATCTGCTCGCTACAGCGAGCTCTCTCAAGAAGCTACTCGCCAAAGGCGAGCTGGGGGGCGAGCTACAGGCGAGCAATCTGGGTGCTCCCGGCCTTTTTGACATTTTCGCCTAAAATCTTCGTTTTAAGGTTCCCTAAATCCAATTTGGTCCAAACAACTTCACAGGTCTTTCCTATAAATAATAAGGCACTCAAAACCACCCAAGGTTTGGCAAAAATCCCAAGTTTAAGGGTCATGCTTGCCACGGCGAGCTATGCTGCTTGCCTCGCGAGCGATAGGGGCTTACTCGCCACGACGAGTATTCACTCGCCACAGGCGAGCGATGTCAGAACCACTACGGGTTCACTCCAATTCTCACCAAAACGTCTCAAATTTCTCATGTTAAGCCTCTAAATCATCAACAAGGTTGTTCTAGTGATTAACCTAGGTTCTGTAACACGTTTCTACAGCAATTACATCAATCCTCACATCAAATTCATCAAACCCTAGTTTATGAAACTCTCTCCAATTCTTCCCAATCCCTTAGCTAATCACAAACAGATGATTACAGTTAACATTACTGAAGTTAGGCTCACCCTTACCTGGAAAAATTGCAGAAATTGCAGCTCTTAGGTCTCTTCTCTCTACACGTGCTTTTCTCCCTTTTTCCCAAATTTTGATAACGCGTACACTGACTTTCTTGACCTAATTTCCTTAAATACTTCCTCCCAACTTATCTTATTTTATCTCAACCCTCACAACTCTTTCTATTTATAATTATAACCCCATCTCTCAAAATTATATGTTTTCTCTACAAATCTTTATTTTTCATATAAATATATATATAAACACCACATATCTCATTTTATTAAACAATAAAATAAGCATCACGTCACAACATCACAAATACGTCGCATAATCACCAAAAATCATATAATATATAATAATATACTATGTTCTCTAATAAAATAATTAAATAAATAAAGAGGGCGTTACAACTCTCCCCCTCTTAAAGGATTTTCGTCCTCGAAAATTTACCTCGATTAAACAACTCTGGATAGGATTCCAGCATCTTACTTTCTAGCTCCCAAGTTAAGCTTTCACCCGTCGCTCCGTCCCAAACGACTCTAACGAGAGGTATCTCCTTGCCTCTCAACGTCTTCACTTTCCGATCATCAATCCTTACCGGTAAAGTCTCAATCGTAAGGTTGTCTGTAACTTACATATCATCACTTTGGATCACATGAGATGGATCCGGAACGTACTTCCTCAGTTGCGACACATGAAAAACATCATGCAGATTCGATAAATGTGGTGGTAATCCAATACGATATGCCACCATCCCAATCCTATCTGATATCTGATACGAACCAATAAATCTCGGAGTCAACTTCTTTGACTTCAAATCACGGCCTACACCTGTCATAGGAGTAACTCTTAGGAACATATGATCTCCCTCTTGGATCATTCTTACCTTCTCGGTAGTCTGTTGAACAATCTCCGGTCCTAAGACCACTCTTTCACCTGACTCAAACCAACACAACGGAGTTCTGCACCTTCGACCATACAAAGCCTCAAAAGGTGCCATTCCAATACTCGAATGGTAACTGTTGTTGTACGTGAACTCTATCAACGGAAGATGACTATCCCAAGTCCCTCCTAGCTCAAGTACACAAACTCTCAACAAATCTTCCAACGACTGAATCGTGCTCTCCGACTGACTATCTGTCTGCGGATGATAAGCCGAACTCAACCTCAACTGAGAACCTAAAGCCTCTTGCAAACTCTTCCAAAATCTAGAAGTGAATCTTGGATCTCTATCTGATACGATGCTCGAAGGAACACCATGCAGCTTCACTATGTCTCGGATGTAAATCTCTGCCAACTGAGCTACAGGAAAAGTAATATTAATCGGTAGAAAATGAGCCGATTTCGTCAATCTATCAATAATAACCCAAATCACATCGTTCCCTCTAGGAGTACTCGGCAAGCTCGTCACAAAGTCCATGGATATACTATCCGATTTCCACTCTGGCACATCTAAAGATACCATCATACCAGCCGGTTTCTGATGTTCAATCTTCGACTTCTGACAAACTAAACAGGAATACACAAACTGTGCCACATCACGTTTCAATCCAGACCACCAAAACAACTTCTTCAAATCGTGATACATCTTCGTAGCTCCCAGATGAATACTCAAGCTACTTCTGTGACTCTCTTCAAGAATCATCTTCTTCATTTCATCATTGTCAGGAATGCAAATTCTATCTCGGAATCTTAACACTCCATGGTCATCGACTTTAAAGTCACTACCTTCAGCCTGATTACTAGCAACCAACAAGTCCACAAACTTAACATCTTCTTTCTGCGCCTCTTTAATACTCTTCAAGAGATCACTATCAATCCTCAACATTCCCAGCTTTACACTCTGAGGTGTTCTTTCACAAACTAAGCTCAAATCTCTAAACTGTTCCAGCAATTTAAACTCTTTCACCATCAAAGCAGACATATGCAAAGTCTTCCTACTCAACGCATCTGCAACCACATTAGCCTTGCCCGGATGATAATTCAAACCAAAGTCATAATCTTTCAATAGTTCAAGCCACCTTCGCTGTCTCATATTTAATTCCTTTTGATCAAACAAATACTTCAAGCTCTTGTGATCACTAAACACTTCAAACCTCGAGCCATACAAGTAATGTCTCTATATCTTCAATACAAAGACCACAGCTGCCAATTCTAAATCATGCGTCGGGTAATTCTTCTCATGAACTCTCAACTGTCTTGAAGCATAAGCAACCACTTTACCATACTTCATAAGCACACCTCCTAAACCCAACTTGGACGCATCACAATACACTACAAAAGGTTCATTAGACTTCGGCAAAATCAAGACTGGAGCTGTTGTCAGACGCTTCTTCAATTCGTTAAAACTATTCTCGCAATGGACATCCCACACAAAAGACTTACCCTTACACGTCAACTGCGTTAACAGAAGAGCCAACTTAGAAAATCCTTCTATAAATCTTCGATAATAACCTGCTAATCCCAGAAGACTTCTAATTTCAGTAACCGACTTAGGAGTCTCCCATTGTGATACCGCTTAAACTTTAGACGGATCCACTGCAATACCATCACCAGAAATAACATGGCCAAGAAAACTTACTTCCTTTAACCAGAACTCACACTTAGACAACTTGGCATAAAGTTTCTTCTCCTTCAACACTTGCAAGACAATCTTCAAATGATCAGCATGCTCTTCTTCAGTCTTGGAGTAAATCAAAATATCGTCAATGAATACCACTACAAACCGATCCAAAAATGCATGGAAGATGCGATTCATATACTCCATAAACACTCCAGGTGCATTGGTAACTCCAAAAGGCATAACCTTGTACTCATAGTGACCATAACGAGTTCTGAAAGCTGTCTTCTGGATATCTTCATCTTTTACTTTAATCTGGTGATAACTGGACCTCAAATCAATCTTGCTGAACACACGGGAACCCACTAACTGATCCATCAAATCATCAATCCTCGAAAGTGGATACCTATTCTTGATAGTTACCTTGTTCAACTGTCGATAATCAATACATAGTCTCATACTACCATCTTTCTTCTTTACTAGCAACACTGGCGCTCCCCAAGGTTAAACATTTGGTCTAACAAATTTCTTTTCGAGCAAGTCCTCTAACTGTTTCTTCAACTCAGCTAATTCGGAAGCCGACATACGATAAGGTGCCATTGACACCGGTTTCGTTCCAAGAACAAAATCAATAGAAAACTCAACTTCCCTCTCTGGAGGCACGTCAGGAATTTCATCAGGGAAAACTTCAGGAAAATCGCATACCACTTGTAGCTTATCGATCACCGCCTGATTCTCAATAGATAAGGAAGCCATCAAGGAAAACATCAATATACCATCACGTTCCAGTTGCTTCAGCTGCTTAGTAGATAAGAACTCTGCACCACTTTCCTCTTCAGTAGAAGGAAAACGTACCGTCTTGCTAAAACAATTAATAAGCACATGGTTGTATTCTAACCAATTCATACCCAGAATTACATCCATGCCAACCAGCGGTAGACAAACTAGATCAATCTCAAAGTCACGACCAAACATAGACACAGGACATCTCAAACACACAAGGGAAGTAGTCACCGAACCCTTAGCTGGAGTTTCGACAACCATCTCCCCGTTCATATCAGATACAATAAGATTTAACTTAGCAGCACAATCAAGAGCAATAAAACAATGCGTAGCACCAATATCAATAATAGTGACTAAAGATTGATCATTAATATAACAAGTACCTCTGATCAAACGATCATCATTCTCAGTCTGTGTGCCAGTCAACGCGAATACCCTTCCAGTAGTCTTAGTCTTCTTTGGTTGCTTGCATTGAGAACCGATATGTCCTTGCTCATTGCAGTTAAAGCACACAACATCATCAAACTTGCAGTCATTAGTAGTATGCCCTTTCTGACCACAACGATAGCATCTCTTAACATCAGCTGTAACACCCCGTTTCCCAATATGACGTAATAATAATATTAATAATAATCATAATCAGAGTTATTCAACAAACAACGGAGTATTACACTGCTTTTTCAAAATTATTTAAATAGAATATAATAACTATTTAAAAAGCATCAACAATTTCATCACATTAAAATTCTGCATCGGAAAATCTTTAATTTAAGTCATCATCGTTAAACATCTACAACAAAATCCTTGGCTCAAAGGCCTCAACAATTAAACTTCATCCAATAATTAAACATCCAATCAACATGTTCTACAAAAGAAATGATACATAAAGGAATATAAGAAGGACAACGTTTCCCCATCCCTACTATGTATCAGAGCCCTAGACGCAAGAGCCAACAACACTAGTCTTCATTACCTGCACTTGCCCACAAGGCGGCAATTCCAGCAGAAGGGGTGAGTTCACAAATCAAGAGTAATATATAGATATATGAATCATCAAAATAAATTGAAAACAACAACAAATATTAACAATCAGCAGCAACATTATCAACATTATCATCTCAACATTATCATTTTGATTCATCTTTGATTAACATCAACAACAACACTTGTAGCGACACCTCACCAACAACAACTCACAACTGTCAACTCACACCTACGACAACTAATGCAAGACCTCAACAACGAATGCATTATGCAAATGTGGTACTAACTACGCGCGTTGAATGCTAAGCATTCCAGGGCAATAAGCCCCCAACAATTTGGATGGTTAAAGCATCCCAGGGCAATAAGCCCCCAACAGGTGAACGGTAAAGCGTTCTAGGGCAATAAGCCCCCAACAGGTGAATGATAAACATTCCAGGGCAATAAGCCCCCAACAAATGCATATGAGTATGAATGACTCTATGGTGTATATCTGCATACAACCCAACATCTTAATGGAGCATATCAGCATGCAACCAACAACAACAACAACTTAAGATACCCTCCCCAACTGGACAATACCACTCAGCATCAATCAAGGCAACTCAACTTAGCAAAGTATAATTATTTGCACATAAGCATACATAATTCCATCTTAATCATCTTCATAATATAGTTTTACCATCTAAACAATTATTAATAAATCCAACAAACAAGTTAGGAAGCTTAGGTTTGGGTTAGGAGCACTTTGAAAAATCACACAAAATGGTCGTTCAGGACCATTCTCGCTTAAGCGAAGCTAATCTCGCTTGAGCGAGTCAAATCACGTAAGTCTGGGTGTTCCTCGCTTGGGGCTCGCTTGGCGTTCGCTTGAGCGACGCTCACATACTACAGGTTCTGGGCGGATTTCGCTTGAGCGACGGGAATTTCGCTTGAGCGAACCAAATGACGAAAGTCAGATTCTTGTTCGCTTGGCGCTCGCTTGGAGCTCGCTTGGGGTTCGCTTGGGGTTCGCTTGGCACTCGCTTGAGCGAACGGGCAAAATTCAGAACTGGGCACGGAAAGGGTGTCGCTCGCTTGAGCGACGGCTGGCTCGCTTGAGCGAAAATTCATCTGGGCAGAATTTTTAACTACGATTTTCTAAGCCCTAAATCATCCGAAAACCCAATTTTGATCCCCCAATCACCCAAAATGAATTAGGACAATGTTTATGGGTTCACTACACAACAAAACAACAGAAACATCTCATAAAAACATCATCCATTACACATAATTCATCAACAATGGCATTTTTCATATTTCTTAAACCTAATACAACAATCACCATTTTCAATCCATTTTCATGAAATCATACATATATACATTAGCAATTGAAAAGTAAACCCACCCTTACCTTAATTCAGCAAATTCCTACAGCAAAAATGGCAGCTTCTCCCTTCCTAGTTCTCCCCCTTGGTTTCTCTCAAAAAGCTATGTTCTTCTTTTGTTTTTCTCTGATACGTACAAAATGTTTCTTTTCTTTCCTTACTGACTAATTCTATTTCCTTTACCAACCAAAGTATAACTCCCCTTTTTCTATTAACTCCTTCCTTAATCTCCTTTAATTCACATTAACCCCATAATTCTAATAATTAATAATTATTCCTCCTATTTTCATAATTCTCCAAAATAATAATATTTCTTCTATTTTCTTAAATAACCTAAAATCGCATAATTAATTATAAACAAATAAACACACTACATATTCACATAATCATTTATAAATTCAAATAAAATATGCCAAACAACTAAAAATAACAAAATAGCAATTAGGGCGTTACATCAGCAGTACACACATTACTCTTGTGGCCTTTCTCTCCACAAGTAAAACAAGTGATCTCAGCAGGAGCATTCTTCTTCTGAGGTTTCCTCTCATCATTAACTCTTTGCTTTCCCTTATCTCTTGGGGCATCATAAGGTTTAGGACGACTCTGCTGGCCCTTAGCTTTCCTATCATTCACTACCTTGTAGTGAGCCTTGGTATCCTCCTCATAAATTCTACAGCTGCTCACCAACTTAGAAAAGTTACGGATCTTTTGGTAGCCAATAGCTCTCTTGATATCCGCACGTAAACCGTTCTCAAACTTGATGCACTTTGAAAATTCAACAGTCTCGGGGGTATAGTGTAACACCCCGTTTTCCCCAACATAAAAATTTCTTAAACAATTATCAGAGTATGCAAACACAACAACGGGATATTACATAAAACATAATCCGAAACAGTTAAATAATAATTTAACCAATTTACTTCAAAACTTTGCAGCGGAATTATTACTAAAAATTCATAAACGTTTGGCACGCAGGCCCCATAAAAATATCTCAAGGAGTTAGTCCCATTATTCGCAATATAACATAAATAGTCACGTAAAAGAATGAAGCATGCATAAAGACAACCCCATCCCGTTACGTATCAGAGCGACCTAAACGACACAGTGATGCAAGGCCACTCACGAGCAACTGCACACTAAGCACGATCACCTGCACTTGCCCACAAGGCGGCAATTCCAGCAGAAGGGGTGAGAATTCATAACAAAATAATACTAATCAACATAATACAGAATAACAATTAACATCAAAACATTAATAGCATTCTTGCATCATTTAATAGCATATAGCACGTAATCACATAACCAATTTCATAACATCTTTAAGCAAGTAGCAAAGATAGACAACACTTATCACGTAATCATATATTCATTCCTTTATCAACAACATGACATCATAAATATGACCATGCCACAATGCTCTTAGACTCCTTATATGCATGTGGTACCAAACTTCATCATAAGTATTAATATACTTTTAAAACGTGCGGAGGACAAAGCTCCTAATAAACGTGCGGAGGACAAAGCTCCTATCATGGTGAGGACTAAGCTCAATGTATGCTATGCATGGACTCAACTTAAATAACATTTATCCTTAATCACTTTATCAACATGCATCCAAGAAATTGGAGCTAACAACAACTTATCATTGCATATATAACATATACATACACCATAGCAGTTCAGTTTAATAACATCAGCAGCATAATTCAAATCACAAGAACAGAATGATATCATTATATCAATTACAATTCAAGGCAACATAAACTTTAACATAATTGCACAAGGTATAATACTTAATTCATGCTCTACTATCATAACCTAACAATCCATACTTAGGAAGGCTCTGAATAGGGCTCTCAGCATCACCACTAGGCCTAAATAACACTCAGGGAACACCTCCAAAACAAACACACAGAACAGATCTCACAACCCTCACAACTTCCAAGACTGGTAGTGTTCGCGAGGCGAGTGGGTTAGCTCGCCGTGGCGAGCTGCCAGAAGCAACTCGCGAGGCGAAGGGAAATGCTCGCTATGGCGAGCTGCCAGAAGCAACTCGCGAGGCGAGGACAAGTACTCGCTATGGCGAGCTGCCAGAAGCAACTCGCGAGGCGAGGATCACTGCTCGCCGTGGCGAGCGATGAATTTCGCTGCGGCCAGAACTGCTATACTCTCAAAATCTCACAAATTCTCATGGTTCTAAGCCTGTTATTGATTCCAGAATTCATCCTAAACATATTCTAAGGTCTAGGAACACTTTCTACATCAATTAAACCTATTCCAACCGTTAATCCATCAATTTATAAGGTTTTGACCTAGTTTTCTCATTCTCTTAAATCAATCCTAATCCTTGTTAATTGCTATCAGAACTATGCTAATCAGTATTACTTAATCATGAGTCTCACCCTTACCTGAATTGCAGCAGAAAATCGCAGGTTTCCTTCTCTTCTCCTCTCACGCGTGCGTGCGTTTCTTTCTTTTCCCAAAAGTTCTGAAAGCGTTACTGACTCTAACCTAATTTTCCTTATTTATACTGCCAACAAATCTTATCTTATTTACTCTTTCTCCCACATAACTCTCTAAAATCCAAAACTAACCCATAACTAAATATTTTATTTTCTTTTCAAATCTTATTTTATTTAACAATAAAATAAGTCTATTAACCTTATCCTTAATCATTATAACTTATCACAAAATCATCCAAAATATATCAAAACACATCAAAACATATCAAAACATATCAAACACTTATATATCATATAAATATAATATAATCACCTAAACTCGATTTAAATAAATACTAAAACGAACGTGGGCGTTACAACTCTCCCCCACTTAAAAGATTTTCGTCCTCGAAAATTACCTCAAGCAAATAACTCTGGATAAGACTCCAGCATCTTACTTTCAAGCTCCCAAGTCAAGCTTTCACCAGTCGCTCCCGACCAAACGACTCTAACGAGAGGTATATCCTTGCCCCTCAACGTCTTCATTTTCCGATCATCAATCCTTACCGGTAAAGTCTCCACCGTAAGGTTGTCTCTAACTTGGACATCATCACTCTGGATCACGTGAGATGGATCCGGAACATACTTCCGAAGCTGCGACACATGGAAAACCTCATGCAAATTCGAAAGATGCGGTGGTAATCCAACTCGATACGCCACCGTCCCAACTCTTTCCGATATCTGATACGGACCAATAAATCTCGGAGTCAACTTCTTTGACTTCAAAGCACGTCCAACACCAGTCATAGGCGTGACCCTTAAAAACACGTGGTCACCTTCCTGAAACTCAAGATCTTTCCTTCGCTTATCATGGTAACTCTTTTGTCGACTCTGCGACGCTTTCATTTTCTCCTGAATCATCTTAACCTTCTCAGTGGTTTGCTGAACAATTTCTGGCCCTAAGACCACTCTTTCACCCGACTCAAACCAACACAACGGAGTTCTGCACCTCCGACCATACAAAGCCTCAAAAGGTGCCATCCCAATACTAGAATGATAATTATTATTGTATGTGAACTCGATTAACGGAAGATGACTATCCCAAGTCCCTCCTTGCTCGAGAACACAAACTCTCAACAAATCCTCTAGCGACTGAATTGTCCTCTCCGACTGACCATCTGTCTGCGGATGATACGCCGAACTCAATCTCAACTTAGAACCCAAAGCCTCTTGCAAACTTTTCCAAAATCTAGAAGTAAATCTTGGATCTCTATCTGATACAATGCTCGAAGGAACACCATGCAATCTCACAATCTCCTTGATGTAAATCTCTGCCAGCTGGGCAACAGGAAAACTAATATTAATCGGTAGAAAATGAGCCGACTTCGTCAATCTGTCAACTATCACCCAAATGGCGTCATTCCCTCTTGGAGTATTCGGCAAACTAGTCACGAAGTCCATGGATATACTATCCCACTTCCATTCTGGCACATCTAAAGATACCATCATGCCAGCCGGTTTCTGATGCTCAATTTTTCGACTTCTGGTAAACTAAACAAGCATACACAAACTGTGCCACATCACGTTTCAATCCAGACCACCAAAACAACTTCTTCAAATCATGATACATCTTCGTAGCTCCCGGGTGAATACTCAAGCTACTTCTGTGACTCTCTTCAAGAATCATCTTCTTAATCTCTTCATTGTCAGGAATGCAAATCCTACCTCGGAATCTCAACACTCCCTGATCATCGACTTGAAAATCACTATCTTCAGTCTGATTACCAGCAACCATTAAATCCACAAACTTGACATCTTCTTTCTGCGCCTCTCTTATATTTATCAAGAAGTCACTATCAATCTTCAGCATCCCTAGCTTCACACTCTGAGGCGTCCTCTCACAAACCAAACTCAAATCTCTAAATTGCTCAAGTAATTCGAACTCCTTAACCATCATAGCAGACATATGCAAGGTCTTCCTACTCAAGGCATCTGCTACCACATTCGCTTTACCCGGATGATAATTCAACCCAAAGTCAAAATCCTTCAACAGTTCAAGCCATCTTCTCTGCCTCATATTCAATTCTTTCTGGTCGAACAGATACTTCAAGCTCTTGTGATCACTAAACACTTCGAATCTCGCACCATATAAGTAGTGTCTCCACATCTTCAATACAAAAACCACAGCTGCTAATTCCAAATCATGCGTCGGGTAATTCTTCTCATGAATCCTCAACTGTCTTGAAGCATAAGCTACCACTTTACCCCCTTGCATAAGCACACCTCCTAAACCCAACTTAGACGCATCACAACACACAACAAATGGCTCATCTGGCTTCGGCAAAATCAAAACTGGAGCAGTCGTCAAACGCTTCTTCATCTCGTTGAAACTGTTCTCACAATGCACATCCCAAACAAAAGCTCTACCTTTACAAGTCAACTGGGTCAACGGAAGAGCTAACTTGGAGAATCCTTCAATAAACCTTCTGTAGTAACCAGCTAAACCCAAAAAGCTCCTAATCTCAGTAACTGACTTCAGAGTCTCCCATTGCGATACGGCTTCAATCTTAGACGGATCTACTGCAATACCATCACCAGAGATAACATGACCAAGGAAACTCACTTCTTTCAACCAGAACTCACACTTAGACAATTTGGCAAAAAGTTTCTTCTCTTTCAACACTTGCAAGACAATCTTCAGATGTTCAGCATGCTCTTCCTCAGTCTTGGAGTAGATCAGAATATCATCAATAAACACAACTACAAACTGATCCAGAAATGCGTGGAAGATGCGATTCATATACTCCATAAATACTCCCGGTGCATTAGTAACTCCAAAAGGCATAACCTTGTATTCATAATGGCCATAACGCGTTCTGAAAGCTGTCTTCTGCATATCTTCATCTTTTACTTTAATCTGGTGATAACCTGAACTCAAATCAATCTTGCTGAAAACACGTGCACCCACTACTGATCCATCAAATCATCAATTCTCGGTAGTGGATACCTATTCTTGATAGTCACCTTATTCAACTGCCGATAGTCAATACATAGCCTCATACTACCATCCTTCTTCTTTACTAGTAACACTGGCGCTCCCCAAGGTGAAACACTTGGTCTAACAAATTTCTTCTCAAGTAAATCTTCCAACTGTTTCTTCAACTCAGCTAGTTCTGAAGCAGACATACGATAAGGTGCCATCGACACCGGCTTCGTTCCAGGAACAAGATCAATAGAAAATTCAACTTCCCTCTCTGGAGGCACATCAGGAATTTCATCTAGGAAAACTTCAGGAAAGTCGCATACCACTTGCAATTTATCGATCACCGCTTGATTCTCTAAAGATAAAGAAGCCATCAACGAAAACATCAACATGCCGTCACGTTCTAGTTGCTTCATCTGCTTAGTAGATAAAAACTCAGCGCCACTTTCCTCTTCGGCGGACGAGAAATGCACCGTCTTGCGAAAACAATTGATAAGAACGTGGTTGTACTCTAACCAATTCATACCCAGAATCACGTCCATACCGCTCAAAGGTAGACAAACTAAATCCATCTCAAAATCGCGACCAAACATAGACAAAGGACAACTTAAGCATACGAGAGAAGTAGTCACCGAACCCTTAGCTGGAGTTTCGACAACCATCTCTCCATTCATATCAGACATAGCAAGACTCAAAGCAGAAACACAGTCTAAAGCAATAAAGCAATGCGTAGCACCAGTATCAATAATAGCAACTAAAGGAGTATTATTAATATAGCAAGTACCTCTGATCAAACGATCATCACTGTCTGTCTGAGTACCAGTCAGGGCAAAAACTCGACCCGTAGTAGGCGCCCTCTTCGGCTGCTTGCACTGGGAACCAATATGACCCTCTTCATTGCAGTTGAAGCATACGATATCATTACGCTTGCAATCAGCTACTAAGTGACCCTTCTTGCCACATCGGACACACTTCTTGATCTCTTCTGGACAAGCATTGCTCTTGTGGCCTTTCACACCACAGTTGAAACACACGATCTCAGCAGGGGTACCCTTCCTCGCAGTCTGCCTATCCACGACCATCCTCTGTTTCCCTTTATCAGCAGGGGCACTATAAGGTTTAGGGCGACTCTGCTGGCCCTTGGCTTTCCTATCATTCACTACCTTGTAGTGAGCCTTCGTATCCTCTTCATAGATCCGGCAGCTATTCACCAAATCCGGAAAAACTCTGATCTGCTGATACCCAATCGCCCTCTTAATGTCGGGCCTCAAACCGTTCTCAAACTTGATGCATTTAGAAAACTCCGCGGTCTCAGCAGCATAGTGCGGATAGAACTTCGCCAACTCCACGAACTTGGCAGCGTACTCAGTCACTGACATATTTCCTTGCTTCAGCTCAAGGAATTCGATCTCTTTCTTCCTGCGAACATCCTCCGGAAAGTACCTCCTCAGGAACTCTCTTCTGAACACGGCCCAAGTCACCACAGTTCCATCTTGCTCTAGGCCAGGTAACACGCTGACCCACCAATCATCAGCTTCCTCAGACAGCTGATGTGTACCAAATCGCACTTGCTGGGCTTCAGTGCACTGCATTACTCTAAAAATCCTTTCTATCTCCTTAAGCCACGTCTGGGCTCCATCGGGGTCATACCTTCCCTTGAACGTTGGAGGATGATTCCTCATGAAAGTCTCCAACATCCTCGTCTCAGCATTCACACCAGCATTTGCATTAGGTTGCTGACCCACAACATTAGCCATTGCTTCCAAAGCAGCAGCAAGAGCAGCATCGTTCCTTCCAGCCATCCTGATATTCTACAACAACCAGTAGCAGCAACATAAGATTTAGTAATACAAATATTACTAAAACTCAACATGACTCTCTAATTGGCCGGACAGACCGACTTGCTCTGATACCAATTGTAACACCCCGTTTTCCCCAACATAAAAATTTCTTAAACAATTATCAGAGTATGCAAACACAACAACGGGATATTACATAAAACATATTCCGAAACAGTTAAATAATAATTTAACCAATTTACTTCAAAACTTTGCAGCGGAATTATTACTAAAAATTCATAAACGTTTGGCACGCAGGCCCCATAAAAATATCTCAAGGAGTTAGTCCCATTATTCGCAATATAACATAAATAGTCACGTAAAAGAATGAAGCATGCATAAAGACAACCCCATCCCGTTACGTATCAGAGCGACCTAAACGACACAGTGATGCAAGGCCACTCACGAGCAACTGCACACTAAGCACGATCACCTGCACTTGCCCACAAGGCGGCAATTCCAGCAGAAGGGGTGAGAATTCATAACAAAATAATACTAATCAACATAATACAGAATAACAATTAACATCAAAACATTAATAGCATTCTTGCATCATTTAATAGCATATAGCACGTAATCACATAACCAATTTCATAACATCTTTAAGCAAGTAGCAAAGATAGACAACACTTATCACGTAATCATATATTCATTCCTTTATCAACAACATGACATCATAAATATGACCATGCCACAATGCTCTTAGACTCCTTATATGCATGTGGTACCAAACTTCATCATAAGTATTAATATACTTTTAAAACGTGCGGAGGACAAAGCTCCTAATAAACGTGCGGAGGACAAAGCTCCTATCATGGTGAGGACTAAGCTCAATGTATGCTATGCATGGACTCAACTCAAATAACATTTATCCTTAATCACTTTATCAACATGCATCCAAGAAATTGGAGCTAACAACAACTTATCATTGCATATATAACATATACATATACCATAACAGTTCAGTTTAATAACATCAGCAGCATAATTCAAATCACAAGAACAGAATGATATCATTATATCAATTACAATTCAAGGCAACATAAACTTTAACATAATTGCACAAGGTATAATACTTAATTCATGCTCTACTATCATAACCTAACAATCCATACTTAGGAAGGCTCTGAACAGGGCTCTCAGCATCACCACTAGGCCTAAATAACACTCAGGGAACACCTCCAAAACAAACACACGGAACAGATCTCACAACCCTCACAACTTCCAAGACTGGTAGTGTTCGCGAGGCGAGTGGGTTAGCTCGCCGTGGCGAGCTGCCAGAAGCAACTCGCGAGGCGAAGGGAAATGCTCGCTATGGCGAGCTGCCAGAAGCAACTCGCGAGGCGAGGACAAGTACTCGCTATGGCGAGCTGCCAGAAGCAACTCGCGAGGCGAGGATCACTGCTCGCCGTGGCGAGCAATGAATTTCGCTGCGGCCAGAACTGCTATACTCTCAAAATCTCACAAATTCTCATGGTTCTAAGCCTGTTATTGATTCCAGAATTCATCCTAAACATATTCTAAGGTCTAGGAACACTTTCTACATCAATTAAACCTATTCCAACCGTTAATCCATCAATTTATAAGGTTTTGACCTAGTTTTCTCATTCTCTTAAATCAATCCTAATCCTTGTTAATTGCTATCAGAACTATGCTAATCAGTATTACTTAATCATGAGTCTCACCCTTACCTGAATTGCAGCAGAAAATCGCAGGTTTCCTTCTCTTCTCCTCTCACGCGTGCGTGCGTTTCTTTCTTTTCCCAAAAGTTCTGAAAGCGTTACTGACTCTAACCTAATTTTCCTTATTTATACTGCCAACAAATCTTATCTTATTTACTCTTTCTCCCACATAACTCTCTAAAATCCAAAACTAACCCATAACTAAATATTTTATTTTCTTTTCAAATCTTATTTTATTTAACAATAAAATAAGTCTCTTAACCTTATCCTTAATCATTATAACTTATCACAAAATCATCCAAAATATATCAAAACACATCAAAACATATCAAAACATATCAAACACTTATATATCATATAAATATAATATAATCACCTAAACTCGATTTAAATAAATACTAAAACGAACGTGGGCGTTACATATAGTGTGGATAGAATTTGGCCAACTCCACAAACTTGGCCGCATACTCAGTCACCGACATGTTCCCTTGCTTAAGCTCCAGGAATTCAATCTCTTTCTTTCCACGGACATCTTCTGGAAAGTATCTATCAAGGAATTCCCTCTTGAATATAGCCCATGTAACCTCAGCTCTGTCTTGTTCCAGAATGGGTAGAAGACTAACCCACCAATCATCAGCCTCCTCAGCTAGCATGTGCGTACCAAAACGCACCTTCTGAGCATCTTCACATTGCATGACTCTGAAAATCCTCTCAACTTCCTTGAGCCATGACTGAGCCCCATCAGGATCATATCGCCCTTTGAAGGTAGGCAGGTGATTCCTCAGAAAAGTCTCTAGCATCCTTGTCCCATCGTTTCCACCAGCATTGTTCTGATTACCCACAGCATTAGCCATTGCTTCCAAGGCAGCAGCAAGAGCAGCATCATTTCTACCAGCCATCTAAGTTCTCTACAAAATAATCATAAGTTAGAATAATACAATTATAGTATTCTAACTCTAAAACAACGTCACTCGACTCTCTATTTGGCCGGACGGACCAACCTGCTCTGATACCAATTGTAACACCCCAATTTCCCGACATAAAAATTTCATTAAATAAAAGCATACTGATAGAAGTTTGGCAAGTGCACCAAATACTATCGAAGTAGTAAAATATCGATCCCACGAGGATTGTTTTTAATCGCAATAAGCTAATTTCGTTATGCACTAGGATGTTTAAAGGTTATTATAGTTTTGCCACTAGGCGGTAGATTTGTTTGTTTTAATAACAAAAATAACAAAATGATAAAGTTTGTTTAGAAAATATGGAGAGAGATGAGATCGGATCGTCGAATCCTCTATGTTTCCCCTAATTGGTTACTGTACTCTATTCCTATTAATGGTTCTTTAAGTCCCACGATAGTTAACAGAATAGCCCTAATCAATCCCTTGAGTTAGGACCCTCTTCTTAAACTACAGCCCCTAATTCCTTAGGTGGTCTAATAATTCTCGAAGGTTTAAGCACGTTAACCTAATATCACTAATAAACGATTATCCATTCCTAGACTAACCATGTTTATTAGAACAATTCAATTAAGTCTAAGTTGAAAGCTAGGGTTAGGAGTCATTCATTCTCACGAAAACATATTTATATTTGATCAGGATATAAAAAGCATTAAGAGCAATTGAATTGAATAAAGACTTAAATAATCATTAATATGGAATAGAGTTTCATCACAGCAACATAAGATCAACTAGGGTTTACACAGAATCATCTCGGATCCAATCTCTAAGAGACTTAGCTACTCATAACTATGTTTACAAATAGCATAATCAATTGAATCATTAAAACATACATGTAACTGGTAAAAGGATGAAGAAATCGTCCTCCTTGCAGTCACCTTGATGTCCAAATCGCACTTTGCTCTCCAAGATTCGTAACCCTTGTTTTCGGAAAAGACTTCAGCTTAAATAGGCCCAGAAATTCGCCCAAAACGTGTCACGTTTTAAGTAAAACGTGTCACGTTTTTTTCCTTCAGTAGCAAGTAACCAAATTAGGGTTTCACAAAACGTGTCACGTTTTTGCCAACGTGACACGTTCTTCTTTCTTCTCAAAACATGCTCTCTGACTTGTGAAAACGTGTCACGTTTTTTAGCAAGCGTGACACGTTTTTGTGACTTGCACCATTCTCCAGTTTTCTTGCTTTTTCTTGCTTTTCATACGTTTCTTGCTGCTTAAGTTGCTTTGTGACTCCATAAAATGATAAAATATACATAGAAATTACGTAATGACAGCATGTCATCACAACCCCAAACTTAAACCATTCCTTGTCCCCAAGGAATTTACATGCAAGATTGACAGTTGACAGTAAAATAACAAGTACCTGCTCAAGTGATGGTAATCCAAAAAGTTCATCTCCTTACTAGCTAAAGGTGAGCTAGTTTGACTTGAATGCATCCACCAATTCACAACTCCACGCACAAAATGAATAGGGTTCACACTCAATCACATGCAAAGCTACATATTACCATACGCTTGAAAAGTTTCTAAACGTCAATTAAAGTCAATATCAATACACACTTTGAGGTCTTTAAGGGTTATAACTGGGCTTAGGTGAAGGTGGGATGATATTTGGATAAGTAGGCTACACAAAATGTGAGTTAGGCACTCCTACGTCAGTTAAAACATACTTCAATCATCTTTCACCTATGGAACACAATTCTTAGTCAAAATGGGGCTAGAGAACATTATTCATCATCGGGACATTCGAGTTTGGAGTTACTCAGATTTTCAATGTCTTTGTCCCTTTTTCATTCTATATTATCTTTTTTTTTTATACACCATTTTTAGTGTCTATATGTCATTATTTTTTTCTTTTGTATTGTTCTCTAGTTCCCCCACCCCAAACTTAATTGGTTGCAAATTCCAAAAGCAACCCCAAACTTAATTTTTAGCAACATTCTAACATGCCTAACTCAGAAAAACAGTATGGGATAAATCCTAAAAGTCTCTAAGTTTGTAATGTAGGTTGTCACCGAACAAAAAGTTCTATCCTACCGGCTCAACTTGTCTAAGAAAAGGATGAATTCAATATAATCAGGGTAGGCTTCAAAAGGCTCACAGGACCAAGCACTTTTGCCTCAGTGTGTATTTGACATAAACCAATCGACAGAAAAGAAACAATGCAAGTTCTAGAAATGTAGATGCATGGAACACTCTATATAAGTAAATTGAAAAATAAAATTTGGCCATGAACCTTACAGTTATGATATCTGGGAGTTGTGACTACCTAGCACTGCCGTACACTTCGCCTTTTACTCAAGTCACTCCTCCTTATGAACTTTTGGAAAAATCACTTGAGCACACATTTGTTACTAAACTGTAAAAGGTCAAATAAAACACATAAATTCATCAGTAATAAACAAGTTCAGGCTCAATTACATCACAGGGGGATACAACTGATTAGACTTCAAATTGTTCGAAAATAAAATTAAAAGGTACATTAAAATGAAAGGAAAACTGCTGAAACAAACAGAAAAAATAATAATAATAGATGAGCCATCAATAGCCCATCAATCCTGCATCAAGTTCGGGTCAATCCATGTGCTCGGGTTCTGCTCCTCATAGGTGTCTTCGCCAAAATGCGACCTCGACCTCGCACCACCAGCAGCAAAGTCTGCCCTAATCTCCTGCTCTCTTGCTTGGGCACGACCTCTGGTGACATCAAAGTACTGGTCCATTGTAACGCCCTCTTTAATTATTTAATTATTTTATTAGATGTTATGATATATGTTTATATATTATATGACTTGTGATGATTATGTGACGTATTTGTGACGTGTGAAGTATTATTATTTTATTGTTTAATAAAATAATATAAGTGATGTTATTTGAATATTTAGTTGGTAAATAAATAGATGTGGTGGATTAAGATAGAATTTTAAGAGATGGGGTTATAATTATAATTAAGAAGAGTTGTGTGGGTTAAGAGGGAATTAATTAAGTTGTGAGGGAGTATATAAGAGAAGTAGGTTAAGAAAGGAAATATTGAGAAACGCGTACAGACTTTTGGTTTGGAGAAGAAGAACGGTTGAACAAGGAGCAAAGCTAGGTCCCAATTTCTGCAATTTTTCCAGGTAAGGGTGAGCCTAATTTCAATAGTATTAATGTAAGATCATCTGTTCTTGATTAGCTTAGAGATTGGGGAGAATTGAGAGAAGTTTTGAGAATTAGGGTTAATGTGATTTTTGATGATTTTGATGTGAGAAGGTGTTGCATTGCTGTATAGATGTGTTACAGAACCTAGATTATCCCCTAGGATGCTATTGCTGATGTATTAGAAGCCTAAGTGAAGAGAATTGGCAAGTTTTGGTGTGATTTAGGTTGAACCCGTAGTGGTTCTGAGATCGCTCGCCTGTGGCGAGCAGATCACTCGCCGTGGCGAGTAACCCTTGGTTGCTCGCGAGGCGAGCAGTGTAGCTCGCCGTGGCGAGCTTGACCCTTAAAATTAGGATTTTTGCCAAACTTTAGATGGTTTTGAGTGTCCCTGTATTTATAGAGATGACCTGTGAAGTTAGTTTGGTCAAATTTGATTTAGGGAGCTTAAAAATGAGAATTTTGTTGAAAAATGTCAAAAAGGCCGAAACACCCAGTTTTTCTCGCCTCCAGCTCGCCCCCAACTCGCCTTTGGCGAGTGAGCTGCTGGGAGTACTCACCTGTGGCGAGCAGATGTACTCGCCGTGGCGAGTTAGATGGTTCAGGACTGTGTTGTTGTTTTTGTAAGCTGTTTTGCATAGGACGTTTAGAGGAACCCTTGGGGTAGAGACCGTGCCGTTATATACCTTAGATGAGTTATGTAGAGATGAATGATGATGGTTCTATTATACCTTTGATAAATGATGTGTTGTTGAATATAAGTGTTGTATGAGTATGATGCTAATTGAATAAGAGGATGCTATGTGTTGCAATGTGTATGCATAATTGAGATGATGTTCTGCCATGTAATTATTATTAACTGCATGTGCCATTCTTGAAAATGTAATGATGTTGAGACGGTGTATTAAGATGTTAAATGACGAGTCCATGCATTTGCATAATTATGAGACGGTGGAGCTTTATGCTCAAAGCGACGGTGGAGCATTTGCTCAAAGCGACGATGAAGCATATTAATGCTATACTTATATGGTACCACATGCATGATGTTGAGACGTTAGGTGTTGCATTTAGTCGAGTCAATTGTGACATATATGAGATGATGTTTGAGACGTTGATGTGTGATGTAATGTTGTTTATGATGATGTTTATGATGTTGTTCTAGATGATGTTTATGATGTTGATATGATGATATTTATGATGATGCCATGAGGTGCTATAATGCATATGTGATGAGTTGGATATAAGTTTTGTTAATCTTGACTTATGATTTTATATTAATATTATTGTTATGAATCTCACCCCTTCTGCTGGAATTGCCGCCTTGTGGGCAAGTGCAGGTACCCAGTCTTAGTTGCGAGGATGCGAGGATTGTGTGAAGTTAGGGTTGCTCTGATATGTAACGGGATGGGGCCTTAGTGGAGTCTATTCCTTTATGTATCGTGTTTGAATAAACGATGTTGACTTTATGATGTAGAAACTTTAATATTTTGAGACGGTTTGCTGGCTTTTAAGCCAAGACATTTATGAGATGAAACCTTTTTGAATTCCGCTGCGTAAATGAATACTTTTGTGATTGATAAATTATTATCCAAGCTGTTTTTAAAGATGAAATGTGACACTCCTTTATGACGAATACTCTGATGTATTATTTATTTAATGAAATTTTTAAGACGGGAAATTGGGGTGTTACAATTGGTATCAGAGCAGGTCGGTCCGTCCGGCCAAGTAGAGAGTCGAGTGACGTTGTCTTAGAGTAGAATAGTATTATTGCATTATTCTGACTCATGTTTGTTTCCAGAGAACTAGATGGCTGGTAGAAATGATGCTGCTCTTGCTGCTGCTTTGGAAGCAATGGCTCAAGTTGTGGGTAATCAGAACAATGCTGGTGGGAACGATGGAACTAGAATGTTGGAGACGTTTCTGAGGAATCACCCGCCTACCTTCAAGGGGCGTTATGATCCTGATGGAGCTCAGTTGTGGCTCAAGGAAGTTGAGAGGATTTTCAGGGTCATGCAATGTGACGATGTTCAGAAGGTGCGGTTTGGTACGCACATGCTAGCGGAGGAGGCCGACGATTGGTGGGTTAGTCTCCTACCTATTTTGGAACAAGATGGAGCTGTGGTGACGTGGGCTGTTTTCACGAGGGAGTTCCTTAATAGATACTTTCCAGAAGATGTTCGTGGAAAGAAAGAGATAGAGTTCCTGGAGCTTAAGCAAGGGAACATGTCGGTGACCGAGTATGCGGCCAAGTTTGTGGAATTGGCTAAGTTCTATCCGCATTATGCACCCGAGACGGCTGAGTTTTCGAAATGCATCAAGTTTGAGAACGGGTTGCGCGCTGATATCAAGAGAGCTATCGGTTACCAGAAGATTCGTGACTTCTCCGAGCTGGTGAGTAGTTGCAGGATTTATGAGGAGGATACGAAGGCTCACTACAAGGTAGTGAATGATCGGAAAGCTAAGGGCCAGCAGAGTCGCCCTAAACCTTATGATGCCCCTAGAGATAAAGGGAAGCAAAGAGTGAATGATGAGAGGAGGCCCTAGAAGAAGGCTGCTCCTTCTGAGATTACTTGTTACACTTGTGGCGAGAAAGGCCATAAGAGCAGTGCATGTACTGTGGAGGTGAAGAGGTGCTACCGTTGTGGTCAGAAAGGGCATATTACTAGTGACTGCAAGTTTGATGATGTGGTGTGTTTCAACTGCAATGAGCAAGGACACATTGGTTCGCAGTGTAAGCAACCCAAGAAGACTAAGACCACTGGGAGAGTGTTTGCATTGACCGGCACTCAGACTGAGAATGATGATCGCTTGATCAGAGGTACTTGCTATATTAATAATACTCCTTTAGTTGCTATTATTGATACTGGTGCTACGCACAGTTTTGTTGTTTTTGATTGTGTTTCTACCCTGGGTCTTGATGTTTCTGATATGAATGGAGAAATGGTTGTCGAGACTCCAGCTAAGGGTTCGGTGACTACTTCTCACGTTTGTGTAAATTGTCCTTTATCTATGTTTGGCCGTGACTTTGTGATGGATTTAGTGTGCCTACCTTTAAGTGGTATGGATGTGATTCTGGGTATGAACTGGCTAGAATACAACCGAGTTCTTATCAACTGTTTTAGTAAGACGGTGCATTTTTCTTCTGTCGAAGAAGAGTGGGGCGCAGAGTTTCTATCTACGAAGCAGCTGAAGCAACTAGAACGTGACGGGATGTTGATGTTTTCGCTGATGGCTTCGTTATCTTTGGAGAACCAAGCTGTTATTGATGGGCTGCCTGTTGTGAAGGAATTTCCTGAAGTTTTCCCTGATGAGATCCCAGATGTGCCACCAGAAAGGGAGGTTGAATTTTCGATAGACCTTGTGCCTGGTACGAAGCCGGTGTCGATGGCACCTTATCGTATGTCTGCTTCTGAGTTAGCAGAGTTGAAGAAGCAGTTGGAAGACTTGCTTGAGAAGAAGTTTGTGAGACCTAGTGTTTCACCATGGGGAGCTCCGGTGTTGTTGGTAAAGAAGAAGGATGGTAGCATGCGGTTGTGCATTGATTACCGTCAGTTGAACAAAGTGACGATCAAGAATAGGTATCCACTTCCGAGAATTGACGACTTGATGGATCAGTTAGTGGGTGCAAAGGTATTTAGCAAGATTGACTTGAGGTCAGGTTACCATCAGATTAAGGTGAAGGATGAAGATATGCAGAAGACGGCTTTCAGGACCCGTTATGGTCACTACGAGTACAAGGTGATGCCTTTCGGTGTTACCAATGCGCCTGGTGTGTTTATGGAATATATGAACAGAATCTTTCATGAGTACTTGGATCAATTTGTGGTGGTTTTTATTGATGATATTCTAATATATTCTAAGACTGAAGCTGAGCATGCAGAGCATTTGAAGACTGTATTGCAAGTGCTGAAAGAGAAGAAGCTGTATGCTAAACTGTCTAAGTGTGAGTTCTGGCTAAATGAAGTAAGTTTTCTTGGCCATGTTATTTCTGGTGAAGGTATTGCGGTTGACCCGTCTAAAGTTGAAGCGGTATCGCAATGGGAGACGCCTAAGTCGGTTACGGAGATTAGAAGCTTTTTGGGATTAGCTGGTTATTACAAGAGGTTTATAGAAGGATTCTCTAAGTTGGCTCTTCCGTTAACGCAGTTGACGTGTAAGGGTAAGTCGTTTGTATGGGATGTGCATTGTGAGAATAGTTTCAATGAATTGAAGAAGCGCCTGACGACGGCTCCAGTTTTGATTTTGCCGAAGTCTGATGAACCTTTTGTGGTATATTGTGATGCGTCCAAGTTGGGTTTGGGAGGTGTGCTTATGCAAGAAGGTAAGGTGGTAGCATATGCTTCAAGACAATTGAGGATTCATGAGAAGAATTATCCGACGCATGACTTGGAGTCGGCAGCTGTGGTCTTTGTATTGAAAATATGGAGACATTATTTGTATGGTTCGAGGTTTGAAGTATTCAGCGATCATAAGAGTTTGAGATATTTATTTGATCAGAAAGAGTTGAATATGAGGCAGAGAAGGTGGCTTGAGTTATTGAAGGATTATGATTTTGGTTTGAATTACCATCCTGGTAAAGCAAATGTAGTTGCTGATGCCTTGAGTAGGAAAACTGTGCATATGTCCGCGTTGATGGTGAAAGAATTTGAGTTGTTAGAACAATTTAGAGACTTGAGCTTGGTGTGTGAAAGAACACCTCAGAGCATAAAACTGGGAATGTTGAGAATTGATAATGATTTCCTGAAGCATATCAAAGAGGCACAAAAAGAAGATGTCAAGTTTGTAGACTTGTTGATTGCTGGTAATGAGACTGTGGATGGTGACTTTAAGGTCGATGATCAAGGAGTGTTGAGATTCCGAGGAAGAATTTGCATTCCTGACAATGGAGAGATTAAGAAGATGATTCTTGAAGAGAGTCATAGAAGTAGCTTGAGTATTCACCCGGGAGCTACGAAGATGTACCATGACTTAAAGAGGCTGTTTTGGTGGTCTGGTTTGAAACGCGATGTGGCACAATTTGTGTATTCTTGCTTGGTTTGTCAAAAGTCGAAGATTGAGCATCAGAAGCCGACTGGTATGATGGTGCCTTTAGATGTGCCAGAGTGGAAATGGGATAGTATATCCATGGATTTTGTGACGAGTTTGCCCAATACTCCTAGAGGGAACGATGCTATTTGGGTAATTGTTGATAGATTGACGAAGTCTGCTCACTTTCTGCCAATCAACATTACTTTTCCTGTGGCTCAGTTGGCGGAGATTTATGTTAGAGAGATAGTTAAGCTGCATGGTGTTCCTTCGAGCATCGTATCTGATAGAGATCCAAGATTTACTTCTAGATTTTGGAAGAGTTTGCAAGAGGCGTTAGGATCTCAGTTGAGGTTGAGTTCGGCTTATCATCCGCAAACAGATGGTCAGTCGGAAAGGACGATTCAGTCGTTGGAGGACTTGTTGAGGGTTTGTGTACTTGAGCAGGGAGGGGCTTGGGATAGTCATCTTCCATTGATAGAGTTCACGTACAACAACAGTTACCATTCGAGTATTGGAATGGCGCCGTTTGAGGCTTTGTATGGTCGGAGATGCAGGACTCCGTTGTGCTGGTTTGAGTCGGGTGAAAGAGTGGTCTTAGGACCAGAGATCGTTCAACAGACTACTGAGAAGGTGAGAATGATCCAAGAAAAGATGAAAGCGTCGCAGAGTCGACAAAAGAGTTATCATGATAAGCGTAGAAAGGACCTTGAGTTCCAAGAGGGGGATCATGTGTTCCTGAGAGTGACTCCTTTGACGGGTGTTGGACGTGCTTTGAAATCGAAGAAGTTAACTCCGAGGTTTATAGGACCGTATCAGATTTCAGAGAGGATTGGACCGGTGGCGTATCGTGTTGGATTACCACCGCACTTGTCGAATTTGCATGATGTTTTTCATGTATCTCAGCTGAGGAAGTATGTTCCGGATCCGTCTCATGTGATCCAAAGCGATGATGTGCAAGTTAGGGACAACCTTACGGTTGAGACCTTACCCGTGAGGATTGATGATCGAAAGACGAAGACGTTGAGAGGCAAGGAAATACCTCTTGTGAGAGTTGTTTGGGACGGAGCGACGGGTGAAAGCTTGACTTGGGAGCTAGAAAGTAAGATGCTGGAATCCTATCCAGAGTTGTTTGAGCGAGGTAAATTTTCGAGGACGAAAATCCTTTAAGAGGGGGAGAGTTGTAACGCCCTCTTTAATTATTTAATTATTTTATTAGATGTTATGATATATGTTTATATATTATATGACTTGTGATGATTATGTGACGTATTTGTGACGTGTGAAGTATTATTATTTTATTGTTTAATAAAATAATATAAGTGATGTTATTTGAATATTTAGTTGGTAAATAAATAGATGTGGTGGATTAAGATAGAATTTTAAGAGATGGGGTTATAATTATAATTAAGAAGAGTTGTGTGGGTTAAGAGGGAATTAATTAAGTTGTGAGGGAGTATATAAGAGAAGTAGGTTAAGAAAGGAAATATTGAGAAACGCGTACAGACTTTTGGTTTGGAGAAGAAGAACGGTTGAACAAGGAGCAAAGCTAGGTCCCAATTTCTGCAATTTTTCCAGGTAAGGGTGAGCCTAATTTCAATAGTATTAATGTAAGATCATCTGTTCTTGATTAGCTTAGAGATTGGGAAGAATTGAGAGAAGTTTTGAGAATTAGGGTTAATGTGATTTTTGATGATTTTGATGTGAGAAGGTGTTGCATTGCTGTATAGATGTGTTACAGAACCTAGATTATCCCCTAGGATGCTATTGCTGATGTATTAGAAGCCTAAGTGAAGAGAATTGGCAAGTTTTGGTGTGATTTAGGTTGAACCCGTAGTGGTTCTGAGATCGCTCGCCTGTGGCGAGCAGATCACTCGCCGTGGCGAGTAACCCTTGGTTGCTCGCGAGGCGAGCAGTGTAGCTCGCCGTGGCGAGCTTGACCCTTAAAATTAGGATTTTTGCCAAACTTTAGATGGTTTTGAGTGTCCCTGTATTTATAGAGATGACCTGTGAAGTTAGTTTGGTCAAATTTGATTTAGGGAGCTTAAAAATGAGAATTTTGTTGAAAAATGTCAAAAAGGCCGAAGCACCCAGTTTTTCTCGCCTCCAGCTCGCCCCCAACTCGCCTTTGGCGAGTGAGCTGCTGGGAGTACTCGCCTGTGGCGAGCAGATGTACTCGCCGTGGCGAGTTAGATGGTTCAGGACTGTGTTGTTGTTTTTGTAAGCTGTTTTGCATAGGACGTTTAGAGGAACCCTTGGGGTAGAGACCGTGCCGTTATATACCTTAGATGAGTTATGTAGAGATGAATGATGATGGTTCTATTATACCTTTGATAAATGATGTGTTGTTGAATATAAGTGTTGTATGAGTATGATGCTAATTGAATAAGAGGATGCTATGTGTTGCAATGTGTATGCATAATTGAGATGATGTTCTGTCATGTAATTATTATTAACTGCATGTGCCATTCTTGAAAATGTAATGATGTTGAGACGGTGTATTAAGATGTTAAATGACGAGTCCATGCATTTGCATAATTATGAGACGGTGGAGCTTTATGCTCAAAGCGACGGTGGAGCATTTGCTCAAAGCGACGGTGAAGCATATTAATGCTATACTTATATGGTACCACATGCATGATGTTGAGACGTTAGGTGTTGCATTTAGTCGAGTCAATTGTGACATATATGAGATGATGTTTGAGACGTTGATGTGTGATGTAATGTTGTTTATGATGATGTTTATGATGTTGTTCTAGATGATGTTTATGATGTTGATATGATGATATTTATGATGATGCCATGAGGTGCTATAATGCATATGTGATGAGTTGGATATAAGTTTTGTTAATCTTGACTTATGATTTTATATTAATATTATTGTTATGAATCTCACCCCTTCTGCTGGAATTGCCGCCTTATGGGCAAGTGCAGGTACCCAGTCTTAGTTGCGAGGATGCGAGGATTGTGTGAAGTTAGGGTTGCTCTGATATGTAACGGGATGGGGCCTTAGTGGTTTCTATTCCTTTATGTATCGTGTTTGAATAAACGATGTTGACTTTATGATGTAGAAACTTTAATATTTTGAGACGGTTTGCTGGCTTTTAAGCCAAGACATTTATGAGATGAAACCTTTTTGAATTCCGCTGCGTAAATGAATACTTTTGTGATTGATAAATTATTATCCAAGCTGTTTTTAAAGATGAAATGTGACACTCCTTTATGACGAATACTCTGATGTATTATTTATTTAATGAAATTTTTAATACTCCTGTTTAGGCAGACTGCCTCAGTAAGCTCTGGCCCGAACCTAGGACGGTTCCAATACTCTTGGTCTGACACCTCATTCATCCAGTTGCAGTGGCCGAACATGTAGTCCAGCATCATGGGATGGAGAGGTGCATGGGCACCTTGTTGGCTGCTTCCTTCTCCCGACACCAACTCTGGCTGAGGCGGGGGTTGTGGTGGTTGTGGCTGAAGCTGAGGGCCTGCTTCCTCCTCAGCTCCCAACTGCTGCATGCGCTCCACATAATCCTTCAGAAAAACCTCCATGTAGTTATCCGTGATTGGCTTCATCATTTTTGCCTCGAGGTCATTTATGTAGCACTCGCAGTCGGCTTCCTCACAAAGCCAGTTGACGAGGCTCATGTGAGGGATGGCTTTCTTGTTCCCTTGGACAAACTCAGCAATGTTGTTGGCAATCAACTCACCAACATTTATAGGGCTACCCTCCATGATGGCAGCAACAGTATGCACCCGAGATAAGGGAATCTCAGATGAACAGGAAGTACCTTCTAATGTCTGCACCACAAATGATGCCCAAGCCTTAGCAACCGGCTTGAAATCAGCTTTCAGCAACATCTTCCTGCTCTTCTGCCATTGAGCGCCCTCCACACACAGTAAGGCTTTCACCTCTTCCCACGTTTCCTCGTCCCAGTTAGCACATGTCTCCCTCCTCCTCTTGAAATCACATTGTTCCGGGGGAACGATCTTCAGCATGGTATTGATAGCCTCAGGGGAGAAATCAATGGTCTTTCCCCTCACATAAGATTCATACCGCCGCCCGGAGAACCGAGCATTGGCATAAAACTCCAGCGCCATGGTCTTGTTGGCCTCTTGGAAAACCATATTATTCAGCCCGTCCCACCCTCGAGCCGTGATAATTTGTTCAAACTCAGGGTTGCCTAACAATTTAGGGAGTAGGAACCCCCTCTCTGGTATCACCCGATAACTTCTGATTTCTTTGAAGCGGTCACGGGCCGGGATGTCATGGAAACGGTAAGCTAGAGTGGGTGGTACGGCTGGTGGGGCTGTGGGTTTAACCGGTTGTTTTCGTTTGGCGGTGGTTTTGGATTTTTTGGCTTGTGGGGCTTTTCCTTTCTTTCTAGTATCAACCATGGTGAAGGTTTAGGGTTAGGTCAAAGGAAAAGTGAAAGTTTGAGATTAGGGTTTTGAGGTTAGGTGAGGATGATGAATTTTGAGAGATTGATGATGTTGATGGTAGTGTTTGTGGTTGTCTTGGTGATTTGGAGATGGAAAGTTGAAGGTTTTTGGTGTAGAAAGTTGAGAAGTTCGTAGGTTAGGGTTCTGGGGAAATTTTGACAGAGTTTGGCTACTTTTGAAAGTGAATGGGAAGAATTTCGTGTGAAGGGTATATATAGGGGAGAAAAACGTGTCACGTTTGGCCAAAAACGTGTCACGTTTTTCGTTTTGTAACGGTCAAAATTTTTTGAAACCACCCAAAAACGTGTCACGTTTGGGCAAAACGTGATACGCTCCACTCTTTTGAAAAAATTTGGTTCCCAGAAAACGTGTCACGTTTTGGCCAGCGTGACACGTTTTTACTAAACAGAATGCTTGTCATTTGTAACTTAGAAATTTTTTTGGGATGCTTCAGAGGTGGCAAAAACGTGGCACGTTTTGCCCAAAACGTGTCGCGTTTTTGCCCAGTATTGGACTTGAAATTTTCCTTCCTCTGATCGTTTCAGCGAAAATATTTTTGTATTTTTGATTTTGTTGAAAGCAATAAAATGCAAAAAATATAAAAGAACTATTACCTGCAAAAAACTAAAGGTGGGTTGCCTCCCACAAAGCGCTTCTTTACCGTCACTAGCTTGACTATAGACTTCAACCACTGTTAGGGTGGCAAATATGATAGAAAGAATATATCATCCTTCTTCTTCCTCTTGTTTGGTAGGAATTCCATGAATTTGGCACAAAGATTCAGATACTCCCATGCACCCACAGTGAAACCTTTGGAATTTAAGCTCTCCCACCTTAGAGAAGGACGTGCATCCATCTGCACATGAGTGATTTCCTCAACCTCCGTTGGTTCAGACTTCGAGAAAATATCAACATTCATCACTTTAGGTTTTTCTTTCACCACAACCTTGTGACACTCACTTTCCATCTGAACCAATGTCCTCTGAGACTCATGTGCTTTCTCAACAAGATCACCACACTGAAGATCAAACTTCTCAAATGAAACTTGATTTGATACCAAGAAATCATCTAAGATATGTTGAAGTTGAGTATTGTAATCTATGTTGATCACCTTGTTCTTCCCTTCACAATTACTACCCGGTTGATTCGCCTCATCACGACCACATCTCTCATTTAATATCGAGATTTGACTGTCCACACATTTTATCTTCAAAGATAGCATATATTTTTCATATTGCAGCGTACAAATCTCTTTTGTGTCATGGAGGTACAACCTGTCTATCATAGCTGCAAAACTTGGATAAACTTTTTAGTAGCACCGGACAATGAGAAGAAAACGAAGAGCATAAATCATTTTTTTTTTTTTTATAAATATATATGTACAAAAATATAAATGACAGAAATCCTAAATTATAACTAAATTGCCTTATCGAGATAAATCAACAATCCCCGGCAACGGCGCCAAAAACTTGATAGACGTTTGGCAAGTGCACCAAATACTATCGAAGTAGTAAAATATCGATCCCACGAGGATTGTTTTTAATCGCAATAAGCTAATTTCGTTATGCACTAGGATGTTTAAAGGTTATTATAGTTTTGCCACTAGGCGGTAGATTTGTTTGTTTTAATAACAAAAATAACAAAATGATAAAGTTTGTTTAGAAAATATGGAGAGAGATGAGATCGGATCGTCGAATCCTCTATGTTTCCCCTAATTGGTTACTGTACTCTATTCCTATTAATGGTTCTTTAAGTCCCACGATAGTTAACAGAATAGCCCTAATCAATCCCTTGAGTTAGGACCCTCTTCTTAAACTACAGCCCCTAATTCCTTAGGTGGTCTAATAATTCTCGAAGGTTTAAGCACGTTAACCTAATATCACTAATAAACGATTATCCATTCCTAGACTAACCATGTTTATTAGAACAATTCAATTAAGTCTAAGTTGAAAGCTAGGGTTAGGAGTCATTCATTCTCACGAAAACATATTTATATTTGATCAGGATATAAAAAGCATTAAGAGCAATTGAATTGAATAAAGACTTAAATAATCATTAATATGGAATAGAGTTTCATCACAGCAACATAAGATCAACTAGGGTTTACACAGAATCATCTCGGATCCAATCTCTAAGAGACTTAGCTACTCATAACTATGTTTACAAATAGCATAATCAATTGAATCATTAAAACATACATGTAACTGGTAAAAGGATGAAGAAATCGTCCTCCTTGCAGTCACCTTGATGTCCAAATCGCACTTTGCTCTCCAAGATTCGTAACCCTTGTTTTCGGAAAAGACTTCAGCTTAAATAGGCCCAGAAATTCGCCCAAAACGTGTCACGTTTTAAGTAAAACGTGTCACGTTTTTTTCACTTCAGTAGCAAGTAACCAAATTAGGGTTTCACAAAACGTGTCACGTTTTTGCCAACGTGACACGTTCTTCTTTCTTCTCAAAACATGCTCTCTGACTTGTGAAAACGTGTCACGTTTTTTAGCAAGCGTGACAGGTTTTTGTGACTTGCACCATTCTCCAGTTTTCTTGCTTTTTCTTGCTTTTCATGCGTTTCTTGCTGCTTAAGTTGCTTTGTGACTCCATAAAATGATAAAATATACATAGAAATTACGTAATGACAGCATGTCATCACATACATCAGAGTACATCACAAAGGAGTGTCACATTCTTAACATCAAAATCTTTAAACAAAATAAATATTAGTTTATCCTTCACAAAAGTTCAATCATAGCAGCATAAATCATAAATCAAATCCTTTAAAAAGGTCTTGGCCCTAGGCCTCATAAAAGTCTCATAAATCCATCAAATACTTAAAGTCATTAAAGTAGTTCAAACATGATACATAAAGGAATAGACTCATAATAAAGACCCCATCCCGTTACGTATCAGAGCAATCCTACGTCAACACACAAGACTCCTCACATCGACGCACCTAAGCTTGGTTACCTGCACTTGCCCACAAGGCGGCAATTCCAACAGAAAGGGTGAGATTCACAACAGAAATATTAACATATAATTCAACATTTATGATTAACAACATAAACTCATCACATATATCACATCATTAAGCACAAGGTTAACATCATTATCATGAACATCTCAAATACACATCGACTTCGTCTCAAAAGCATCGTCTCATAATGTGTCAACAATTTGACTCAACTAAATGCAACTCTAACATCTTGACATCATGCATGTGGTACCATATATAAGCATTAATATGCTTCACCGTCGCTTTGAGCAAATGCTCCACCGTCGCTTTGAGCAAAAGCTCCACCGTCTCATAATATGCAAATGCATGGACAAGACTCTTTAACATCTTAACAAGTCAACATAACTTCTCAAACATCATTAACAACTCAAGGCTGACACATGCAATTATAATAAATACATGGCAGAAGTTCAACTCATTTAACACATATACGAAGGCACATAACATCATCAACATCACATAACATCATGCTTATAAATCATTAAAATATAAGCAATACATCGCATTATTATTAACATAAGAGAACCATCATTAATCATCATTATAGAATGCATCTTAAGACGTAAGACATCTCTAACATTACCCAAAGGTCTATTCTCAAGGTTCCAATGCGAAACAGATCGCAAAATGAACAACAGTCCAGAAATGCACTAACTCGCCACGACGAGTGATCTGCTCGCTACGGCGAGATCTCTCAAGAAGCTACTCGCCAAAGGCGAGCTGGGGGGCGAGCTACAGGCGAGCAATCTGGGTGCTCTCGGCCTTTTTGACATTTTCGCCTAAAATCTTCGTTTTAAGGTTCCCTAAATCCAATTTGTTCCAAACAACTTCACAGGTCTTTCCTATAAATAATAAGGCACTCAAAACCACCCAAGGTTTGGCAAAAATCCCAAGTTTAAGGGTCATGCTCGCCACAACGAGCTATGCTGCTCGCCTCGCGAGAGATAGGGGCTTACACGCCACGGTGAGTATTCACTCGCCACAGGCGAGCGATGTTAGAACCACTACGTGTTCACTCCAATTCTCACCAAAACGTCTCAAATTTCTCATGTTAAGCCTCTAAATCATCAACAAGGTTGTTCTAGTGATTAACCTAGGTTCTGTAACACGTTTCTACAACAATTACATCAATCCTCACATCAAATTCATCAAATTCATCAAACCCTAGTTTATGAAACTCTCTCCAATTCTTCCCAATCCCTTAGCTAATCACAAACAGATGATTACAGTTAAAATTACTGAAGTTAGGCTCACCCTTACCTGGAAAAATTGCAGAAATCGCAGCTCCTAGGTCTCTTCTCTCTACACGTGCTTTTCTCCCTTTTTCCCAAATTCTAATAACGCGTACACTGACTTTCTTGACCTAATTTCCTTAAATACTTCCTCCCAACTTATCTTATTTTATCTCAACCCTCACAACTCTTTCTATTTATAATTATAACCCGATCTCTCAAAATTATATGTTTTCTCTACAAATCTTTATTTTTCATATAAATATATATATATAAACACCACATATCTCATTTTATTAAACAATAAAATAAGCATCACGTCACAACATCACAAATACGTCGCATAATCACCAAAAATCATATAATATATAATAATATACTATGTTCTCTAATAAAATAGTTAAATAAATAACGAGGGCGTTACATAGGTAACCAAGCTTAGGTGCGCCGATGTGAGGAGTCCTTGTGTGATGTCGTAGGGAGGCTCTGATACGTAACGGGATGGGGTCTTTTATGAGTCTATTCCTTTATGTATCATGTTGAAACTATATTATGACTTAATTATTTGACGATGAATTTTTGAGACGTTTATGAGGCCTAGAGCCAAGACCTTTTTGAAAGGATTTTGAGATATGATTTCCGCTGCTGCAATTGAATATTCTGTGAAGGATAAATTATTATTAGTCTTGTTTTAAAGAATTTATTTTGAGAATGTGACACTCCTTTGTGATGAACTCTGATATGTGCATTTATTTAATGAAATTTTTATGTCGGGAAATTGGGGTGTTACAGGTGCTACGCATTGCTTTATTGCTATTGATTGTGCTGCTAAGTTGAATCTTGCTATGTTTGATATGAATGGGGAGATGGTTGTCGAAACTCCAGCTAAGGGTTCGGTAACTACTTCCCTTGTGTGTTTGAGGTGTCCTGTGTCTATGTTTGGTCGAGATTTTGAGATTGATTTAGTTTGTTTATCGTTGATCGGGATGGATGTAATCTTGGGGATAAATTGGTTTGAATACAACCATGTCCATATCAATTGTTTTAGTAAGTCAGTATATTTCTCTTCTGCTGAAGAAGAAAGTGGAGCAGAGTTCTTGTCTACGAAGCAGCTGAGGTTGTTGGAACGTGATGGAATTATGATGTTTTCTTTGATGGCGTCTTTATCTATTGAGAATCAAGCAGAGATTGATAAGCTAGAAGTGGTATGCGAGTTTCCAGAAGTTTTTCCTGATGAAATTCCTGATGTGCCTCCAGAAAGAGAAGTTGAATTTTTGATTGATCTTGTTCCTGGAACGAAGCCTGTGTCTATGACACCTTATCGTATGTCAGCTTCCGAGTTGGTTGAGCTGAAGAAACAGTTGGAGGATTTACTGGATAAGAAGTTTGTAAGACCAAGTGTTTCACCTTGGGGAGCGCTAGTGTTGCTAGTAAAGAAGAAAGATGGCAGTATGAGGTTATGTATTGATTATAGACAGTTGAACAAGGTGATGATAAAGAATAGGTATCCACTTCCAAGAATTGACGACTTGATGGATCAGTTAGTGGGTGCACGTGTGTTTAGCAAGATTGATTTGAGGCTAGGTTACCATCAAATCAAGGTAAAAGATGAGGATATGCAGAAGACAGCGTTCAGAACGCGTTGTCGGCATTATGAGTATACGGTGATGCCTTTCGATGTTACTAATGTACCTGGTGTGTTTATGGAGTACATGAATAGGATCTTTCATGACACCCTCCAAAGTTTGCACCACAAAAGATGCCCAAGCCTTTGCAACCAGCTTGAAATCCGCCTTCAGCAACATTCTTCTGCTTCCTTGCCATTGAGCACCCTCCACACACAACAAGGCCTTCACCTCTTCCCATGTCTCCTCATCCCAATTTGCACAAGTCTCCCTCCTCCTCTTAACATCACATTGTTCTGGAGGAACAATCTTCAGCATGGCATTGATAGCATCAGGGGAAAAATTGATGTCCTTACCCCGCACATAAGATTCATACCGCCTCCCGGAGAGTCGAGCGTTGGCATTAAACTCAAGTGCCATTGTCTTATTGGCCTTTGGAAAGACCATGTCATTAAGCCCATGCCACCCCCTAGCCGTGATAACTTGTTCGAATTCCGGGTTTCCTAAAATTTTAGGGAGTAGAAACCCCCTCTATGGTATAACACGGTAACTTCTTATCTCTTTGAACCGGTCTCGGGCTGAGTGTCATGGAAACGGTAAGCGAGAGATGGTGGTATGGCCGGTGGGGCTGTAGGTTTGACCGGTTGTTTGCGTTTGGCGGTGGTTTTAGACTTTTTAGCTTGAGGGGCCTTTCCTTTCTTTCGTGTATCAACCATGGTGTAAGGTTAGGGTTAGGTAGGAAAAGGCTAGGGTTTGAGATTAGGGTTTAAGGTTAGGGAGTGGATGATGATTTTTGAGAGGTTGATCATGATAAGGTTGGTTTTTGTGGTTAGTTTGGTGATTTGGAGATGAAAAGATGAAGGATTTTGATGTGTAAGGTTAGGAAAATCGTGAGTTAGGGTTCTGGTAAAATTTGGGCAGAGTTTGGCTACTTGTGGAAGTGAATGGGAAGAAATTCGTGTGAAGGGTATAAATAGGGGAGAAAAACGTGTCACGTTTGGCCAAAAACGTGTCACGTTGTGCGGTTTGTAACGGTCAAAAAATTTCGAAACCACCAAAATCGTGTCACGTTTGGGCAAAACGTGTCACGATCCACTTTTTTGAAAATTTACGTGCCCATAAATCGTGTCACGTTTTGGCCAACGTGTCACGATGTGGCATGGCAGAATGGACTTAAATTTTAACTTAGAAATTTTTTGAAATGCTTCAGAAGGTGACAAAATCGTGTCATGTTTTGCCCAAAACGTGTCACGATTTTGCCCAGTATTGGACTTGAAAATTTTCTTCCTCCGATTGTTTCAGCGAAAATATTTTTGTATTTTTGATTTTTTTGAAAGCAATAAAATAAAAATAGAAATACTACCTGCGATAAAATGGTGGGTTGCCTCCCACAAAGCACTTCTTTACCGTCACTAGCTTGACTACTACGGACCTTTACAGGTCCTTCAGCATCAATCCTACCCTTTCTTTTGGTAGGTCGCCACCCAGATATGGCTTAACTCTTTGTCCATTGACCTTGAAACTTCTGTCACCCTCCGGCGTGATTAATTCAACAACTCCATATGGTGACACGCTCTTGACCAAGAAAGGTCCAGACCACTTTGACTTGAGCTTTCCAGGGAACAGCTTCAACCTGGAATTGTATAACAAAACTAGTTGTCTAGAGTTAATATCCCTAGATACTATGTTCTTGTCATGATACCTTTTAGTTCGGGCTTTATAGATGAGCGCATTTTCATACGCTCTAAGCCTCATTTCCTCAAGTTCGTTTAGTTTCAAAAGTCTTTTCTTACCAGCGGCTACTTGATCAAAATTTAAGGCCTTAATGGCCCAGTAAGCTTTATGCTCTAACTCGATTGGAAGATGACAAGCCTTTCCATAGACTAATTGATAGGGTGAGAACCCAATGTGAGTCTTAAAGGCTGTCCTATACGCCCACAGCGCGTCATCTAACTTTTTGGACCAATCTTTCCTATTAGACCCAACTGTCTTTTCTAGAATCTGTTTCAGCTGCCGGTTTGAAACCTCTACTTGACCACTAGTTTGTGGGTGATAGGGAGTTGCAACTTTGTGCCTTATATTATATTTTTTTAGCACATTTTCAAGAAGATTATTTCAAAAGTGCTTCCCCCCATCACTGATCAAGACTCTAGGTGTTCCAAACCTAGTGAAAATATTCTTTTGGAGAAAATTGACAACAGTTTTGGCATCATTAGCAACACACGGTATCGCTTCAACCCACTTAGTAACATAATCGACACAAACTAAGATATGAAGATAAGAGTAAGAGGAAGGGAATGGTCCCATGAAGTCGATACCCCAACAATCAAATGGTTCTATTTCAATTATTCCTGATTGGGGCATCTCGTTCCTCTTGGATATGTTACCTGTCCGTTGACATTTGTCACACCGCCGCACAAAGTCTTGGTAGTCCTTGAACAAGGTGGGCCACCAGAATCCACTTTGCAAAATCTTCGCCACGGTTCTTTCTCCACTATGGTGGCCCCCATAAGCTGAGCTATGGCAATGCCACATAATACTTTTGGCTTCCTCACTTGCAACACAACGTCTTATTAACCCGTCAGTGCTTACCTTAAACAAATATGGATCATCCTACAGATAGTGGTTTGCATACTTGAAGAATTTCTTCCGTTGGGAAGAAGCCAAGTCATTCGGAACTATATTACCGGCCTTGTAGTTCGCCATGTCGGCAAACCAAGGCCTTTCTCCGATAACAAACAGCTTTTCATCCGGGATTTCAGCCACAATGGCCTTTTCTTTCGCTGTCACCTCTTTGTTCTCCAACCTTGAGAGGTGATCAGCCACTATGTTCTCGACTCCCTTCTTGTCACGGATCTCTATATCAAATTCTTGCAGCAAGAGGATCCACCTCAACAGCCGAGGTTTTGAATCCCCCTTTGTCAGAAGATATTTTAGGGCTGCATGATCTGTAAAAACAATGACTTTGGAGCCGATTAGATAAGAACGAAATTTTTCCAAAGCAAATATTACCGCAAGCAATTCCTTTTCGGTTGTGGAATAATTAACTTGGTTTTCGTTTAAAACCTTGCTTGCATAGTAAATTGCATGGAAAAATTTGTTCTTGTGTTGGCCTAGGAATGCACCAACAACATAATCACTTGCATCACACATTAATTCAAAAGGTTCATCCCGATCGGGTGCAATGATTATTGGTGCAGTCACCAACTTGGTCTTTATCAAAGAAAAAGCATTTAAACATTCATCATCAAAATTGAACTCATTTTCTTTGATTAAAAGGTTACAAAGGGGCTTTGATATTTTTGAAAAATCTTTTATAAAACGCCGATAGAAACCAGCATGCCCCAAGAAACTCCTCACCCCTTTAACATTAACAGGAGGGGGAAGTTTTTCTATAACCTCTATTTTTGCTTGATCCACCTCTATGCCTTTAGCACTTATCTTATACCCCAAAACTATACCCTCGTTCACCATAAAATGGCATTTTTCCCAATTTAAAATGAGGTTAGTTTCGGTGCATCTTTTAAGGATGGCATCTAGGTGAATTAAACATTGATCAAAAGACTTACCAAAAACAGAAAAATCGTCCATAAATACCTCGATGTTCTTCTCTATCATGTCAGAGAAGATGGAGAGCATACACCTTTGAAAGGTCGCCGACGCATTACACAGCCCAAAGGGTATTCTCCTATACGCAAAGATACCAAACGGACAAGTGAAGGCAGTCTTCTCTTGGTCTTCCGGGGCCA
Organism: Medicago lupulina; assembly: GCA_958299785.1. NCBI lineage: Eukaryota > Viridiplantae > Streptophyta > Magnoliopsida > Fabales > Fabaceae > Medicago > Medicago lupulina. The sequence goes on along the minus strand of OY283144.1, from coordinate 47,673,428 downwards.
CCGCAATTTGATTATACCTCGAATACCCATCCAAAAAGCAATAAAAGGCTTGGCCAGCCAACCTCTCTATTATTTGATCCATGAATGGTAACGGGAAGTGATCCTTCCTTGTTGCGGTATTTAACCTCTGGTAATCTATGCACATCCTCCAACCAGTGACAGTACAGGTGGGTATTAATTCATTTTTCTCATTAGCCACCACCGTCATTCCACCTTTCTTAGGCACCACATGAACAGGACTCACCCACGAGCTATCAGAGATAGGGTAAATCATACATGCATCCAGTAGTTTCAGCACCTCCTTCTTAACAACTTATTTCATTGTGGGGTTTAGTCTTCGTTGAGGTTGAACAACCGGTTTGTATTCAGCCTCCATATGAATTTTATGCATGCAATAAGCTGGACTAATACCCTTTAAATCAGAAATTTTCCATCCCAATGCTCCTTCATTCTCCCTTAACACCCTCATCAATTTTTCTTCTTCTAAAGGTGTCAAGGTGATGCTGATGATTGCTGGTTTAAAGGCGTCTTTTCTTAAGAAGACATACTTTAAGTGAGAAGGTAGTTCTTTTAATTCAGGATTCTTTTCCTCTTCAATACTTAAAGTAGGCGCCCCCTTATTCTCGTCAACAAGTAACTTTTCAATCTTTATCGGTTCCACTTCTTGTTTGCTTGCCTCTAATTGCGTAACACACTCCTTCACCTCCAAATCTTCATCAAGATCACAACTCTCCATAGAATTCACAATTGCTTTCTCCATGGGTTGCGTTGGCTGAGGGTCACGAGAATTATCTTCAACAATCTCTTCGACAACATCAATACGGTAGCACTTTGGGTTTTCAGCTCTATGCTTCATGGCTTCGAAGATGTTAAACACAACTTGTTCATTATGAAATCTCAACATAAGCTGCCCCATTTCAACATCAATCAAGGCACGGCCAGTTGCAAGGAAAGGTCTTCCTAGAATGAGTGGTGTCTCATCATCTTCAGCCATATCCATGATAACAAAGTCAGCGGGAAATACAAGCTCATTTACCTTTACGAGCACATCTTCTAAAACGCCAAAAGGATAAGAGATGGACCGATCAGCTAAAGTGAGGGTCATTCTTGTTGGTTTTGGTTCTTGACATCCAAGCTTCTTCATTATAGATAGAGGCATCAAGTTGATACTTGCCCCTAAGTCACATAAAGCTCTACCAACTTTCACCAATCCAATGGAACAAGGAATAGTAAAGGCACCTGAATCTTTCATCTTTGGTGGAAGTTTATTTTGGAGGATGGCACTACAGTTTTCTGAAAGAGCTATGTTCTCGTCATCTTTTGGCTTTCTTCTTCCGGTCAATAACTCCTTCATAAACTTTGCATAAACGGGCATTTGATCAAGGGCTTCACTAAAAGGAATATTCACATGAAGTTGTGAGAAAAGTTCCATGAACTTTTTGAATTGGCTTTCCTCCTTCTTTTTCTTCTTAGCTAGATGAGGGTATGGAAGCTTTACATAAGATGGTACAACTTGGGGTTTATCACCATCTTTCAAAATTTGGCTCCTAGACTTCCTCAAGATAGAGTCTTCATCTATTAACCTCTCACTTTTTTCTCCCTCTGATTTTTCCTTCTTTTCTTTTTCAACTTCTCCTTGATCACTCTCTTTTTCAACTACTCCCTCTATTTCTTTTTCAACTTCATCATCTGCTTCTACCTCCTCCGTCACAACATCATCAACTGTTTTCTTAACTTTTGGAACTAAAGGTGTGAGAACCTTTTTGCTCCTAAGTTCAATAGCATTGCACGTTTCATTTTTAGGGTTATCTTTAGTATTACCTGAGAATCCTCCCTTGCTTTGTTCAGCCAATTGTTTGGCCATTTGCCCGATTTGAGTCTCAAGCAACGTCCTTGAGGCTTCATTGTTCTTTCTCTCAGCTTCTTGGCTCTTCTTCATCTCTTCAAAGTTACTTTGAGTCATCTTCATGAAATTCATCATTGTTTCTTCAAGAGCTGAAGGCTTTCTTGGTTGTTGTTGTTGTTGAGGATTTGGAAGTAGAGGATTGAGAGTGTTGTTGTTAGAATAACTCAAGTTGGGATGCTTGTTAAAACCGGGATTGTTGTAAGGGTTTTGCCTTTGAAAATTCACATAGTTCACAAATTCCTCACTAAATCCTTCCGGTACACACTCACCATTTGCATGTCCTTCTCCACATAAGTCACACTTCACTGCCGCTACTTGTTGTTTGTTTGCCAAAGTGAATCCTTGAAACTCCATAGTTAGAGCTTCGATTTGTTTGTTCATGGCTGCCTGGTTTGCTAGAATAGAAGTGGAGTCACTTACCCCATATATTCCCCTTTTCTTCTTCTCCGCATTATCACGATACTCGTTTTGAGCCATGCTTTCAATTAAGGCTTCGACCTCATGACCGGTCTTGTTTTTAAGACTCCCTCCAGCTGAGGCATCTAAGAACATTCTAATATTATGTGTCAAGCCTTCGGTGAAGATTTGGAGATATAGCTTTTCAGAAAGTTCATGATTTGGGCACATCTTTAACATTAACGTAAATCTCTCCCATGCATCATATAAAGATTCATTCTCCCCTTGCTTGAAGTTTTGAATCTCCATCCTCTTCTCCCAATACTTGGACATAGGAAAGTATTTTTCAAGGAACTTCAGCTCGAGCTCCTCCCATGTTTGGATGGTACCACCTGGTAAGGTCAGCAACCAATCTCTAGCCCTTCCTGTCAAGGTGAAAGGAAATAACCGCAGCTTCTTCTGGCTTTCAGTAACAATAGCCGGAGGCACACAGAACTCGCAAGTCTCTGCAAACCGACTCAGGTGCTCATGTGGACTCATGGCTTCAGTGCCATCAAATTGCTTATCTCTCAACCCATTCAGAACGGTGCTCTTAATGTCAAAAGCAGCAGGGTTGGCAGGACGGAAGGTGTGTGTCAGTTGACCACGGTGAGTAGCTAGCCTGTAGTCTCCCAACTTAGGCCTCGGTGCGGCATCTCCCATGATACTTGGTTCAGGAGAAATAGACTTCAAGGATTCGGACGGTGGCGGACTCGGTGACCGCCCTTTTTCGATTGGTGGGACTGACTTTGACAAGTCCACAAACTTAACATCTTCTTTCTGCGCCTCTTTGATACTTTTCAAGAACTCATTATCAATCCTCAACATTCCTAGCTTTACACTCTGAGGTGTTCTTTCACAAACCAAACTCAAATCTCTGAACTGTTCCAACAACTCGAATTCCTTCACCATCATAGCAGACATATGCAGGGTCTTCCTACTCAAAGCATCTGCAACTACATTAGCTTTACCCGGATGGTAATTCAAACCAAAATCATAATCCTTCAACAATTCAAGCCACCTTCGCTGCCTCATATTCAATTCCTTCTGATCGAACAAGTACTTCAAACTCTTGTGATCACTAAACACCTCAAACCTCGAACCATACAAGTAATGTCTCCATATCTTCAATACAAAGACCACAGCTGCCAACTCTAAGTCATGCGTCGGATAATTCTTCTCATGAATCCTCAATTGCCTTGAGGCATAAGCTACCACTTTACCATCTTGCATAAGAACACCACCTAAACCCAACTTGGACGCATCACAATACACCACAAAAGGTTCATCGGGCTTCGGCAAAATCAAAACTGGAGCCGTCGTCAAACGTTTCTTCAACTCATTAAAACTGTTCTCACAATGAACATCCCACACAAAAGATTTACCTTTACACGTCAACTGCGTTAACGGGAGAGCCAACTTAGAAAATCCCTCTATAAATCTTCGATAATAACCAGCTAGACCCAGAAAGCTTCTAATCTCAGTAACCGACTTAGGAGTCTCCCATTGCGATACCGCTTCAACTTTAGACGGATCAACCGCAATGCCATCGCCAGAAATAACATGACCAAGAAAACTTACTTCCTTCAACCAGAACTCACACTTAGACAACTTAGCAAAAAGCTTCTTCTCTTTCAACACTTGCAAGACGATCTTCAAATGTTCGGCATGCTCTTCTTCAGTCTTAGAATAAACCAGAATATCATCAATGAATACCACAACAAAACGATCCAAATAAGCATGGAAGATTCTATTCATATACTCCATAAATACGCCAGGTGCGTTAGTAACACCGAAAGGCATCACCGTATACTCATAATGTCCATATCGCGTTCTAAACGCTGTCTTCTGCATATCCTCATCTTTCACTTTAATCTGGTGATAACCTGATCTCAAATCTATCTTGCTAAACACACAAGCACCCACCAACTGATCCATCAAGTCGTCAATTCTTGGAAGTGGATACCTATTCTTTATCGTTACTTTATTCAACTGACGATAGTCGATGCACAACCTCATACTTCCATCCTTCTTCTTGACTAACAACACTGGAGCTCCCCACGGTGAAACACTTGGTCTCACGAACTTCTTATCAAGCAAATCCTCTAGCTGTTTCTTCAGCTCCGCCAATTCAGAAGCTGACATACGATACGGCGTCATAGACACAGGATTCGTTCCAGGAACAAGATCAATCGAAAATTCAACTTCTCTTTCTGGAGGCACATCAGGAATCTCATCTGGGAAAACTTCAGGAAAGTCGCATACCACTTGTAGCTTATCGATCACCGCCTGATTCTCAATAGATAAAGACGCCATCAAAGAAAACATCATAATCCCGTCGCGCTCCAACTGCTTCAACTGTTTAGTAGATAGGAACTCTGCGCCACTCTCTTCCTCGGGAGAAGAAAAATGCACCGTCTTGCTAAAACAATTAATCAGAACATGATTGTACTCTAACCAATTCATCCCCAAAATTACATCCATCCCAACCAACGGCAGACACACTAAATCAATCTCAAAATCACGACCAAACATAGACACAGGACATCTTAATCCTTAACAAAACAAACATAAGTTAGAATAATACAATAATACTATTCTAACTCTAAGACAACGTCACTCGACTCTCTACTTGGCCGGACGGACCGACCTGCTCTGATACCAATTGTAACACCCCGTTTTCCCAACATAAAAATTTCTTTAAAAAGAATAGCATGCATCAGAGTAAGCACATAAACAGGGCATCACATATCTTAAAACATCTCATGTTAATGATTAAATAAACATTAAATCTTCATAAATTATTAATCATCGTCGCAGCGGAATAATCATAAGGAAAACATCTCAAAATCTTTGGCACACAGGCCTCAACAACGTCTTAATAAAATCCTCAAAAAGAACATAATCATATCATAACATAATACGCAAGGAACAGAGAAAATAAAGAAGATCCCCTATCCCGTTACGTATCAGAGCACCTAGACTCGACTGCAGAAATCCTTACGCGTCTGCACCTAATCTTGGTTACCTGCACTTGCCCACGAGGCGGCAATTCCAGCAGAAGGGGTGAGATTCACAAATAATTATATTAAACATGTAATCAAATAATCACAATTCAAACAACCAACATAATTCAACTCATCACAGATAAACATCTAGCATTTAGAACATCATCATAAACAACACATCATTTAGCATCATCATAATCATCATCATATACATCTTAATAAACATCTTAGACGACTCGACTCGACATCACACTTGACTATGCAACCCTACGTCTTATATGCATGTGGTACCAATCCAGGGCATGAGCCCCCGTCGCTATGAGCATAAATATACTCCAAGGCATAAGCCTTCGTCGCTGGTGAGCAAAGCTCCAGGGCATAAGCCCTCGTCGCTGGTGAGTAAAAACTCCAGGGCATGAGCCCCCATCATAGAATGAGTATGCATGAGACTCAACACTTTTAACTTAAACAAGTTAACATCTTAAACGTCGCAAAACATCTTAATCATCAAGGACTGACACATGCAGCAACTATACATACATAGACAGCAACATGGCAGCAAGTACTTCATAAAGTATAACATTAATATGGCAAACGTCGCATGTAATTCAAGCATTCATCACTTATTCAATTCATATTAACACACATAAGCTTCATAAAATCATCATAAACAATCTCAATCATCACGTTTCATCATTACAGGTTGTAATAAACATTATTAAAAGTCCCAGAAACTACCCAATGGTCATCTCTCGAGGTTCTATGCGAAACAGTTCGCAAACAGAACACAGTTCTGGGTTCTGACTTAACTCGCTATGGCGAGTGGGATAGCTCGCCTCGCGAGTACTAAGGTCCTGCTCGCTATGGCGAGTTGGATTGCTCGCCTCGCGAGCTCTAGGGTAATGCTCGCTATGGCGAGCTGGGTTGCTCGCCTCGCGAGTAAACTAGGTCTACTCGCCACGGCGAGTTGCATAGCTCGCCTCAGGCGAGCGATGAACAGACTGCTACGGGTTCTACGAAAATTCACCCAAAAAGTCCCAAATTCATCATCTTAAACATCTAAACTCTCAGAATCATCATCATAATGGTTAATCTACGTTCTGTGCTCAATCTAAACATCAATTCTACAGCTTTATGGCCTACTTCATCATTATTCTCACTTTTTAACCTAATTTCAATTCTCTCAAAACAACCGTATGATTGTTTAATCTTGATTAGATGGGTTACAGAATAATATAATCAAATGCTAGGCTCACCCTTACCTGGTTATAAGCAGAAAATCGCAGCTCTAATGCTCTTCTCCTTCACACAGCCGTTTGCACCTTTTTTCCAAATTCTGATACGCGTACGTGTTTTCTAACCTAGGTTTCCCTTTATATACTGCCAACAAATCTTATCTTATTTACTCTTTATCCCACATAACTCTCTAAAATCCAAAACTAACCCACAACTAAATATTTTATTTTATTTTCAAATCTTATTTTATTAAACAATAAAATAAGTCACCACGTCACATAAAATCATATTAAATCTTCTCTTAACATCGCATAATATATATAAAAATATATAGCAATATCTCAAATAAATCAAATAATTAAATAGTCAAAATGGGCGTTACAGGAACACCATGCAACTTCACTATGTCTTGAATATATATCTCTGCCAACTGAGCTACAGGAAAAGTGATATTAATCGGAACAAAATGAGCCGACTTCGTCAATCTGTCAACAATCACCCAAATTGCGTCATTCCCCTTAGGAGTATTCGGCAAACTCGTCACAAAATCCATGGATATACTATCCCATTTCCACTCTGGCACATCTAAAGGTGTCATCAATCCAGCAGGCTTCTGATGCTCAACCTTCGATTTCTGACAAATCAAACAAGAGTACACAAATTGTGCCACGTCACGTTTCAAACCAGACCACCAAAACAACTTCTTTAAATCATGATACATCTTGGTAGCTCCCGGATGAATACTCAAGCTACTTCTGTGACTCTCTTCTAGAATCATCCTCTTCATTTCCTCATTGTCAGGAATGCAGATTCTACCTCGGAATCTTAACACTCCTTGATCATCAACTTTAAAGTCACTATCTTCAGTCTGATTACTAGCAACCAATAAGTCCACAAACTTAACATCTTCTTTCTGCGCCCCCTTAATACTCTTCAAGAAATCGCTATCAATCTTCAGCATTCCCAGCTTTACACTCTGAGGTGCCCTTTCACAAACTAAACTCAAATCTCTAAACTGTTCCAACAACTCAAATTCTTTCACCATCATAGCAGACATATGCAAAGTCTTCCTGCTTAAGGCATCTGCAACCACATTAGCTTTGCCCGGATGATAGTTCAACCCAAAGTCATAATCTTTCAACAATTCAAGCCACCTACGTTGTCTCATATTCAATTCCTTCTGGTCAAATAAATACTTCAAGCTCTTGTGATCACTGAACACTTCAAATCTCGAACCATACAAGTAATGTCTCCATATCTTCAATACAAAAACCACAGCCGCCAATTCCAAATCATGCGTCGGATAATTCTTCTCATGAACTTTCAACTGTCTTGAAGCATAAGCCACCACTTTACCATCTTGCATAAGTACACCTCCTGAACCCAACTTGGACGCATCACAATACACCACAAAAGGTTCATCGGGCTTCGGCAAAATCAAAACCGGAGCCGTCGTTAGACGCTTCTTCAATTCGTTAAAACTATTCTCACAATGGACATCCCACACAAAAGACTTACCCTTACACGTCAACTGCGTTAACGGAAGAGCCAACTTAGAAAATCCTTCTATAAATCTTCGATAATAACCTGCTAATCCCAAAAAGCTTCTAATTTCCGTAACCGACTTAGGAGTCTCCCATTGTGATACCGCTTCAACCTTAGACGGGTCAACTGCAATACCATCGCCAGAAATAACATGACCAAGAAAACTCACCTCTTTCAACCAGAATTCACACTTTGATAACTTAGCAAAGAGCTTCTTCTCCTTCAACATTTGTAAAACAATCTTCAAATGCTCAGCATGTTCCTCTTCAGTCTTAGAGTATACCAGAATATCATCAATGAATACCACAACAAAACGATCCAAATAAGCATGGAAGATCCTATTCATATACTCCATAAATACACCAGGTGCATTGGTAACTCCGAAAGGCATCACCGTATACTCATAATGCCCATAACGCGTCCTAAACGCCGTCTTCTGCATATCTTCATCTTTCACTTTAATCTGGTGATAACCTGATCTCAAATCTATCTTACTAAACACGCGGGCACCCACCAACTGATCCATCAAATCATCAATTCTTGGAAGTGGATACCTGTTCTTTATCGTCACTTTATTCAACTGTCGATAGTCGATGCACAACCTCATACTACCATCTTTCTTCTTGACTAATAACACTGGCGCTCCCCAAGGTGAAACACTCGGTCTTACAAACTTCTTATCAAGCAAGTCCTCCAACTGTTTCTTCAACTCAGCCAACTCAAAAGCTGACATACGATAAGGTGTCGTCGACACCGGCTTAGTTCCAGGAACAAGATCAATCCCAAATTCAACTTCCCTCTGCGGAGGCACGTCAGGAATTTCATCTGGGAAAACTTCAGGGAAATCACATACCACTTGTAGCTTATCAATCACCGACTGGTTCTCAATAGATAAGGACGCCATCAAAGAAAACATCATAATTCCATCGCGTTCTAACTGCTTCAGCTGTTTAGTAGATAAAAATTCTGCTCCACTCTCTTCTTCGGGAGACGAAAAATGCACCGTCTTGCTAAAACAATTAATACGGACATGATTGTATTCTAACCAATTCATCCCCAAAATTACATCCATTCCGGTATACGGTAGACACACCAAATCAATCTCAAAATCACGACCAAACATAGACACATGACATCTCAAACACACAAGGGAAGTAGTCACCGAACCCTTAGCTGGAGTTTCGACAACCATCTCCCTGTTCATATCAGACACAACAAGATTCAACTTAGCAGCACAATCAAGAGCAATAAAACAATGCGTAGCACCAGTATCAATAATAGCAACTAAAGGTATATTATCAAAATAACAAGTACCTCTGATCAAACGATCCTCGTTCTCCGTCTGGGTACCAGTCAACGCGAAAACTCTCCCAGTAGACTGAGCCTTCTTAGGCTTCTTGCATTGTGAACCAATGTGACCCTCCTCATTGCAATTAAAGCACACAATATCATCATGTTTGCAGTCAGCAGTTGTATGACCTTTCTTGCCGCAACGAAAACACCGTTTCACCTCCCTAGGACAAGCATTACTCTTGTGGTCCTTCGCACCACAAGTATAGCAGACAATCTCAACAGGAGCATCTTTCTTAACAAGTCTCCTCTCATCATTAACTCTTTGTTTGCCCTTATCAGCAGGGGCACTATAAGGCTTAGGACGACTCTGATGACCTTTGCCTTTCCTCTCATTAACAATCTTGTAATGAGCCTTAGTATCTTCCTCATAGATCCTGCAACTACTCACCAGCTCAGAAAAATTTCTGATCTTCTGGTAACCAATTGCCCTCTTGATGTCAGCACGTAACCCATTCTCGAATTTAATACACTTAGAAAATTCAGCAGTCTCAGGAGTATAGTGTGGGTAGAACTTAGCCAACTCCACAAACTTCGCAGCATACTCAGTCACTGACATGTTCCCTTGCTTAAGCTCTAGGAACTCTATCTCCTTCTTTCCACAAACATCTTCCGGAAAGTATCTATCAAGGAATTCCCTCTTGAATATAGCCCAAGTAACTTCAGCACCGTCTTGCTCCAGAATAGGTAGGAGACTAACCCACCAATCATCAGCCTCCTCAGCAAGCATGTGCGTACCAAAACGCACCTTCTGCACCTCCGTGCACTGCATAACTCTGAATACCCTCTCAATCTCCTTGAGCCATGTCTGGGCTCCATCTGGGTCATATCTCCCCTTGAAGGTAGGAGGATGGTTCCTCAAGAAGGTCTCTAGCATACGGAGCTCAGCATTTGCACCAGCATTCGCATTCGGCTGTTGTCCTACAGCTTGGGCAACAGCTTCCAAAGCAGCAGCAATTGCAGCGTCATTCCTTCCAGCCATCTTAGTCCTCTACAAAGCAAACATAAGTTAGAATAATACAAATATAGTATTCTAACTCCAAGACAACGTCACTCGACTCTCTACTTGGCCGGACGGACCGACCTGCTCTGATACCAATTGTAACACCCCGTTTTCCCGACTTAAAAATTTCATTAAATAAAAGCATGCATCAGAGTTAAACACATAGCGGAGTATCACATTTCGCATAAATCTCATATATGAATAAATAACAATTTATCCTTTATTAAAAACGTCTAAAACATAGCAGCGGAATTCATATAAAAACTTGGCACACAGGCCTCATCAAACGTCTCAAATAAGTCTCAATGTAATCATAATCATGAATATCATAAGGAAAATAATACGCAAGGAACAGAGAAGACAAAAATCAATGGTTCCCCATCCCGTTACGTATCAGAGCACCTAGACACAACGAGGAACACCTCACGTGATAGCACCTAGTCTTGGTTACCTGCACTTGCCCACAAGGCGGCAATTTCAACAGAAGGGGTGAGATTCACAACACAATAATATTAATCATATAATTCAATAATTTTAATTAACACAAATCATCACATAAAGCACGTCACATCAAACATCATTTAGCATCTCAAACATCATCACAGAGCATCATCATAAACGTCTTAAACGACTCGACTTGACAAATGCAACTCGACTATGCAACTCTAACATCTTAGACATCATGCATGTGGTACCAAATTTTGAGTATTAATATACTCCATCGTCGCTTTGAGCAAAAGCTCTATCGTCGCTTTGAGCAAAAGCTCCATCGTCGCTTTGAGCATAAGCTCCATCGTCGCTTTTCAATGATTATGCATGGACACACATCTTATGACTTAAACAAGTCTAACATCTTAATACGTCGCAACATCACAACATCTTCGACCGACACATGCAGCTCTAAATAAATGTAAACAGCAACATGGCAGCAAGTAATTACAGGATATAAAGATATCATTGCAAACATTGTTTTCAAACATCACATGAACTTCACATACATCTCAAGTAATGTACATATGAATCACAATTCAAAATCAACATCAAAATCCTCACATTACATCTTTACAGATCATCAATCATGTCATAGATATCTTCCATTATTACTCGAAGCTTAACCCTCTAAATTCTACACAAAACAGATCCCTCACTGCAAGGTTATGGCATTCTGAAAACGCACTACTCGCCGTGGCGAGTTGATCTGCTCGCCCTAGCGAGCTCAACTGGGGTCACTCGCCTTTGGCGAGTTGGGGCGAACTAGAAGCGAGCAATACTGGGTGCTCTCGGCCTTTTTCACATTTTCAACCAAAAACGTCGATTATAAGTTCCCTAGGTCCAATTTGATCCTAAAAACTTATCTAATCATTCTTATATACTTTAGGGCACTCAAAACCATCTAAAGCACGTCCTGAAACAACATTCTAAAACCAAGATTCTCTCAGGCCAACTCGCTATGGCGAGTGGGATTGCTCGCCTCGCGAGTGGACAAGGGTTGCTCGCTATGGCGAGCTGGGTTGCTCGCCTCGCGAGCGATGAAGGTCTACTTCGCCGTGGCGAGTTGCTTAGCTCGCCTAGGCGAGCGATGAACAGACAGACTACGGGTTCTGCGAAAAACTCACAAAAAGTCACCAATTTCACTATGTTAAACCACAAAACGATTACAATCATTAACCCTACGATTAATCTAGGTTCTGCACTCAGTTTCTACAACAAAACTACACCTTTACATCAACAATTCACCAATTCTTCACTTTTAACCTAATTCCAATTCCTCACAAATCAATCCTACATTTGTTAATTATAAAGCATGAATTATAGGCTTAATAGAATTGCAATGCTAGGCTCACCCTTACCTTAAGATTGCAGAAATCGCAGCTCCTAGGTTTCTCCTCTTCTCTTAGCCGTTTCTCCCTTTTTCACCAAATGTCTGTAACGCGTACTGACTTTTCTCTTGACCTAATTTCCCTTTATATACTCCCAACAAATCTTATCTTATTTACTCTTTCTCCCACATAACTCTCTAAAATCTCAAAACTAACCCACATCTCTATATTTATTTTATTTTCAAATCTTATTTTATTAAACAATAAAATAAGTCACCACGTCACATAAAATCAACAAAAATCACATAAGATCATATAAATCTTATTCTCCACATCTTCTAAAATATATAAAAATATATCTAGACTCCTCAAGTAATTTAAATAATTAAATAATTAAAATAATCTAAAGTGGGCGTTACATTTTGTGACTTAACCTTTTTCTTCAGTTTTCTTGTTTTTTCTTGCTTTTCTTGCTGCTTAAGTTGCCTTGTGAACTCCATAATATGATAATATATACATAAAATTACGTAATGACAGCATGTCATCAGTATATAAATTTCCATATGTTTGGATTTAAGAAAGGAGAACATAACTTTGTGATGAATCAGTGGAAGTTTATTTTAATATCGTCAAAATTCAACCAGTTACAATTTTGGCGTTCCCTTAAGATGAGTTATAGTCCTAAATTCATACTTATATTCAATTAGAAAGAAATTAATTTACACACTAAGCAATTCACTACTATCTTGTTCGGATAAAATTTGGGTTTTCAATCCAACTTAACCCCATCTAGTGATACGGTATAGAAACAGACATATACGAATAAATCAGACTTTAGATCATAAGCTGAATAAAACTTTATTAATCAAATCCAATAAATAAGAAGAGATTCATCTTAGAACCCTATCAAAGAGGTTTGGTTGCACATGGCTACTGATATAATTACAAAACAATATAAAAGCATACCTTGGAGAGAACAAGCGGAGGATGGAGATCCTCTGCCATGAAGCTTTGATGTTTGACTCTTGCCTTGTACTGCTAGCTTTTTGAATGAATAAATGAGTGTTAAGGGTCTTTATTTATATTGCATCATTACTTCGGGGTTAGGAGAATAAAATTAGGGTTTTAGAACTAAAACATCTTAGAAAACAAGAAAACAACACTCCTTGTTTGTGCTCATGCGCAGGGGAGCATAGATTTAGGCGCTTGGGCACATGAGGCAGTAGTGATTGCTGCCTTATGCGTAGGAGCGCATAAGCTAGGCATGGGGACGCTTCTGGCAGCCCCTCCTGTGCAAATTTTACGGTATTTGTCCCTTTTTCTCGCGCTCTTTCGTCTTGTAATGCCTACATAAAATAAATTTTCTTTACTTTGTATTGTCTTCAAATACCTTTTAAGAACCAATGATCTTCAATCTGAATATCTCGATCCTTCATTTGATGTCTTGTTTTGCCGATTTACAAGATATCTCAGGAAAAAGACTCGCACATAAATATTCACCACACATTCCTATATATTCATAGGTTCATCAAATTTCATCAAGTGTCCAATTCAACAAGTTCACAGATCAACCATGCAAATATTCACCGAGCACATAACCAATTATGACACTTGTCAACGCATGTAATGCGCCTAGACACGACACCTATATGCATGTGGTACCAAGTTAACACCGAGGTCGTCGCCTAAAGATACAATAGTATCATAATCGTCTTCATTTTGAATACAAGGTATTTGATCGTCTTCATTGGATATAATTATCCTAATGGTCTTTGTCATCGCGATTTTCGGGTGTCAAGTCATTAATTAGGCCTGAACCTTTCGATCATTGATGTCTCTATTTTTTTGGGGAAGGGTAAAATTGAGAAAACCCTTAGAAATTCTAAGTTCGGGGCAATTTTCGCTACGGGAAGGTGTTAGGCACCCGTGACGACTATAGTATTCTATAGGAGCCGTTTTTCTAGATTTATCTTTAATGCTATTTGTCGAAAAAGTTGTTTTTAAGAATGGGGAGAAGAAGTGTTTGGATTTTATTTTTATTGGACTTGGAGAGGTTTTGACCTCTTGCCTACATACCCTTTTAAGGGATCAAACTCCATGTAGTTCTCTCTCGAAAAGCTTTGTGAGTTTTGATTGATTTTAGTTTTAGAAAAAAAAGGTTTTGAAGAAGAGAAAGAGGCCGTAAAGGCTTGGGAAAATAAAACGGTGAGGTTGGTCGATTATTTACAAAAAAGGTTTAAGTAGGGATTATTTTCATTTTTGAATTTGATTAAGAAAAGAAAGGAAATACAATGGAGTTTTGACTCCAAGGTTTATAAAAAAAAGGTTTTCAGGTGATAGAATTGTTAACACTCTTTGAAAAATGATTTTTTTCTAAGTTTCGCGCTTCCTAAACATACACCTAGCGTTAGATCATACAACGTGTGTGCGTGTCGGTGCTTGTGTCGGTGTACATCATTATAGTGTCCATTGTCCTTTACATTGGCCCTAGTTTACATTCTATGGTCTTGCGAGAAAATAAAAGAATCACTACCTAAGAATTGGAAAATTGAATGAAGCCTAAACTTAAAGAATGAAGATGAAATGGAGCTTTCAATATACATAAAACATAAGATGGTTAGTGAAGCAATATGCAATGACAGTAAAATATTAGGCGAGGAAAGGTAATGATAAGGTATGGAAAGATGAAAAGGAAAATGCATGCAAACTAACATTATTTATAAAGCGAGAAACTAAAAGAATAATCTTTGCAAAATTAGAAACTAGCATACCAACTTGTAAGGTAAAACTAACCAATTAAACTAATAAGATTGCGAATATTGCAAGATTGTAAACAAGGATCAAAACTAACAAAAATTGAAAATAGTGCCAAAATTTTAAACAAAAGAAGAAAAAAAATCAACTGACACAATTGAACATATTTGCAAAAGATTGTAAACAAAAATCAACTAACACAAGTGAATGTATTGCA
This sequence comes from Medicago lupulina, assembly GCA_958299785.1. NCBI lineage: Eukaryota > Viridiplantae > Streptophyta > Magnoliopsida > Fabales > Fabaceae > Medicago > Medicago lupulina. The sequence continues at coordinate 47,658,154 of OY283144.1, read as the reverse complement.
AAAGATTGTAAACAAAAATCAACTAACACAAGTGACTGTATTGCAAAAGATCAGAGGTAGATGCATCATAAAATTAAGTGCCAAGTATCAACGTCACATGACAAATTTCGGATCAAAAATCATACAAGAAAATTTACACAAAATATACGAGTCAAAAGAGAAATTAACGCATATTATTTTTATCAATCTCAAACATATGAAAGTATCACAAAACATTCAAAAGCATATCAAGAACACGTGGTAATTTTTTGGGATTTTTTGTGAAGAAATTAAACGCACAGGTGGTCCAAACAGCAAGAACAGGGGTGCACATAGCGAGAAAATCAAGAAACTGAAAAGAAAGCAAAAAACCTAGGGTACCCGGCCCAAACCCACACGGTTGGGGGATTCGGATCTCCAGAACTCCTCTGGGGCGTTGGATTGATCCGGATCCATTAGGATCTAGATCTAAGGGTCCACAGCGTGGGGCGCTGGATCGGGTCAGAACCCACCCGGTCCAGCGCCTTATATAAAAGGTTCTAACCCGGTTCTTGCTCATTTTTACACAATGTTTCTCTTTCTTCTCTTCTCTCTTCTCTCTTCTTACGCCGGCGCAACTATGAAACCCTAACCCTAAATCGTTCAAACTAACTCAGATACTCATGAATCATGGCTTAAAAGCTTCGTTTTATCATTCTAAACATGAATCTGTGACTGGAATTCACATGCATCAACTGAATCACCGTAGATCTGGAATTCTTGTTCATGGATTTCGAATGGTTTTGGTTCTGTTTTTGGTTCAAATCTTTTTCTAAATGGTTTTGCTTGCAGATTCATTGGTTTACAACGGTTGATACTCGTTGTAAACCTTGGAATCTTCACGGTTTTCAAAGATTTTTTAGGGTTTCATGATTTTTGAACCAAAACTCTTCGAATTCTCCACGGATTTACATTGATTTGGATTCGTTGTTGTTTTCGAATATGCAAGAGGTAAGTTTTTTTGATTTTCACTTGGCTTTATTCGGAGATTTGATTTCGGATCTTCAGAATGCTTCGTTCTTGATTCTGTTTGTTGATTTGGGATTGAAATCCAGAAATAAACCGGTGATTTGACTTTCTTCTTCTTAACCGGTTCAGAATCTTTGAAATTCTTCCCCTCTTCTTCTCAATCTCAGTGACTCTTTGATCGCATTGAATTCGTTGCTTCTGGCAATGGATTCGATGCTTGAATTGCAGAAACACCGGCTCAGTGATGAAGATTCAGTCGAATCTCTGAGAGCTACACGTGATTTCCATTGATTTTGGCTCAATTTTCTTCTGAAACGGTTAGGGTTTTGTGAACTTGTTCTTCAACCTTTCTGAGTTTGTTGTGATTTGATCTAACTGAATGGAGAGAGAAATTTGTGAGTTGTTTGTGACTTGGCATTGATTCTGTGGACCTCTTCCTGACTGGTACAGTAACCGGCCTTATATAGGCTGCCATGTGGCCTCTGGACCAATGAGATTCTGACACTTGGACTGAATTGTTTGCGTGGCATTCTTGGACTAATCTGCAATTTGAAAGAAATTGGGGACTGAACTGCAAAAAGGAAAAAAAATTGGGACTGTTTTGACAATAATAAAAACTGAAATTAGACTGCTTTTTCAAAATTGAAAGAAATTGGACTGTGTTTAAAATTGAAAGAAATTGGACACCTTTGCAATTAAAACAAAGAAAAGGACTTGCTTGCAAAAAGTAAAAATAAAATGGGTAAAAAATGCAATTTGAAAAAACGTAAAGTGAAACAGTTAAAAACTACAAAACAGACTAAAACGAACAAATTACCAAAATGAGGTATTTTAAAATACCTCTCTGTCAAAAATTTTGATGTGAAAAGACCAAAATGCCCCTAAGGACTAAAACGACTCAGACTGACTCAGACTGACCCAGATGCGAAACTAAAATGATTTTTAGATAGAAATTGACTGATGACTTATGTAGACAAATTGAAAAGACTCAGAGACCAATTGTAGGGACTAAAATGGGTTCCTCTGTAGGAAATGACCAAAATACCCTTTTGTACGATTTTATGCAAAAATTTGGAATAAAATGCGGAAAAAACATGCAATGCGTTTAGAAATTTTCAAATGACTTGCAATGCAAAAACATTCTGGATGGTTTTATATGCAAGAAAAATTTAGAGACAGAGACAGTACCATGTGCGTTTGAAGCACAGTAGAAAACTGTAAAATAGACATAGTGAACTTGGAAATAATCAGAAACAGAAAGGAAATTTGAACGAGTATTTTTAGGTCCAAAATGAGGGTATGACAGCTGCCCCTATTTAAGTTTCTTCATCTGGAGGGTCAAGAGACGGGGTCTCTGGCTTGACGGGACGAAGATACTTAAATATCGACATTTGCACTGATTTTGGGCGTAAAAAATCCGTTCGTAAATGTTATGTATGCCATGCAACATTTGGATTATGAATGCAAGACAGACTGAGAATTGAGTTTAACAAAGTATGTCGTATCCCTTGCGGGATTGGTAGACATTGACAAGATAGCAAATAACAAGGTATGTCGTATCCATTGCGGGATTGGTAGACATTAACAAGACAGCAAATAACAGAATTTACTGGGGAAACAAATAGCAAATTGACAGGCACAAGTTGTTCTTTTGGTTCGAACTGGGAACTTGACCGAGGATAACAACAAAATAGACGGGCACAAGCTGTTCTTGAATTTGAACTAGCCGCTTGGCCGATGATAGAAACAAAGCGCAAGTACAAGTTGTTCTTGTATTTGAACTAGCGGCTTGACCTATGACAAGAATGAAAGCAAATCGACAGGTACAAGCTGTTCTTGGATGCGAACTAGCCACTTGACCAATAACAAGAGTAAATTGACAGGCACAAGCTGTTCTTGGATGTGAACTAGCCACTTGGTCGTTAACAGAAACAAAATGTATTGAAAAAAACAAATTGAAATTGGCTGACATGACTGCAGGAGTCTTGAAACTTACAGGACTGTAGAAGTTTGGAATTGACATGATTGTAGAAATTCGAAATTGACATGATTGTAGATGCTTGAAATTGACATGATTGTAGATGCTTGAAATTGACACGATTGTTTTTGACAGAGATTAACATAGGAATTGAGAATGCAAATGTGTATGAACATCATAACAATTTTATCAGATGCATGAGCACATAAGATGCATGGTTATGCATGTATGAGTGCTTTGCAGTGCATGATGGTTGACAACTTGCAGACACGATTTCACAGAGGTAGACAAAACATTAGAATATTGGGCACGTAATGGCTCGTGCTCTAACAGATACTTGTGAAATTTCCCTTTGGAGATACCGTCGTTGGAAGACGCATCGGAACCAATACTGAGGGCAGGGGGCTATATTCCATTCATAAACTTGTAGAGAGTGAAACCTTTTGATAGTACTGCCCTTGCTGGATGCCCTAATGTTGAGCAAACTTTGGATATCGCATCTGTGGTCAATGCTTTTTGCATGTTTGCTTTTGTTTTTTTTTTTTATATATCATCCCACTTTTGCCTGGATCGCCCTTTCGGGTTTTCAATCCACCGGGGAATAGATTCTTTTCATTGCCCCTGTTTTTACCTGAATTGCCTCTGTAGGTTGTCAATCCATCGGGGTGCTCATTTTTGCCTAAGCCGCCCTTTCGGGTTTTCAGCTTAGCGAGCTTATTCATTTTAATGCTTTTCATTCTATTTTTTCATTCTTGCCATTGACCACAGACCGTACTGGGGAGAGAGCCTGCTGGTAACTTGCATCGAAATGGATGTCAACACATGTTTGTTCATGCATGTTTCGTTTGAATGCACCTAGTTGCTCAGGTTGGTTTTCAAAATACACAAAAATTTTCAATTTCAAAGATGTTTGCTTCAGACATTGTCATTATTAAAATAGAAAGAAAATGTTTTTGTATAAAGCCTTGAAAGTAGAGTGAAGAAATAGAGTTTCAAACAAAAGCATAGGCTCAAATCGACGTATAAGGGTGGTAGTCAGCCGAAGGCGTGACTCCACGGATTTACAAAGCTTGGGAAATGGTAATTTTATTGGTTGGTGGTACATTGAACACAGTAGTCACTACAGTTCCCAGAAATTTTGATTCATAAGTGTAGAGGCTTCTGATGAGAATGACCATTTATCAGTTGCTCGGGTCCCAAGGGTATGGTAGTTTGCCAGATGTAGTCAATTGCCTTTTGTTTCAATCTCATTTTTGCATGAACCGCCCTTTCGGGTTTTCGGCTCAGCGAGCTTTTTCATAATTATTTTTTTTGTCCCTTATTTTGCCTGGACCGCCCTTTCGGGTTTTCGATCCGCCGGGAAGCGCATTTTTGCCTAGGCCGCCCTTTCGGTTTTTCGACCTACCATGTTGTTCTTTTCATATATCTAGACAACGTATTTCTTGACTATATCGGCATTCACAGGGTTTGGAAGTTCGACACCATCCATGTGTGTAAGAATCAAGGCACCGCCGGAGAAGGCCTTCTTGACGACATAAGGTCCCTCGTAGTTAGGCGTCCATTTGCCCCTTGGGTCGGGTTGTTGACTCACTCTTCTTTTCAATACAAGTTCACCTTCCTTGAATTCCCGAGGACGAACTTTCTTGTCAAAAGAAGCTTTCATTCTTGTTTGATACAGCCGTCCGCGAGCCATTCAGACGTCTTTCTTCAATCAGATTTAACTGATCATACCGGCTCTGGCACCATTCAGCCTCAGACAATTTTGCTTCCATGATCACGCGGAGAGACGAGATTTCTACTTCCACGGGGAGAACTGCGTCCATGCCGTATACAAGGGAGAAAGGCGTTGCCCCGGTTGAACTGCGTACTATAGTGCGATAGCCGTGCAGAGCATAAGGCAACATCTCATGCCAGTCTTTGTATGTAGTTACCATCTTCTGCACGATCTTCTTGATATTCTTGTTGGCGGCCTCAACTGCACCATTCATCTGGGGCCTATAAGGAGAGGAGTTGTGATGTTCAATCTTGAATTTCTCACACAGGGCCTGCACCATGTCATTGTTCAGATTGGTACCATTGTCAGTAATAATCTTGCTGGGGACACCATATTGACAAATGATGTTGTTTTTGATGAACTTGACCACCACTTGCTTGGTTACATTGGCATAAGATGCAGCCTCGACCCACTTGGTGAAGTAATCGATTGCTACTAAAATGAAACGATGACCGTTCGAAGCCTTTGCTTCAGTTCTTCCAATCATGTCGATGCCCCACATAGAGAAAGGCCACGGAGAGGAAATAACATTGAGGGCATGCGGAGGCACATGGATCTTATCAGCATAGACTTGACATTTGTGACATTTCCTGGCATATTGGTAGCAATCGTGTTCCATGGTCATCAAATAGTAGCCTGCTGTCATACCCTCATTTTGGACCTAAAAATACTCACTCAAATTCCTCTCCTATTTTCTAATGCTTTCAAATCCACCGTGTTTTCTACTGTGCTTCAACTGCATACATTACTGTTTCAGTCTTTTGAATTTTTGCATAAAATCATACAAAAGGGTATTTTGGTCATTTCCTACAAAGGAACCCATTTTCAGTCCCTACAATTTGTCCCTGAGTCTTTTCTGTTTGTTTGCATAAACCATTAATCAAGTTTTGTACAAAAATCATCTTAATTTGCATCTGAGTCAGTCTGAGTCGTTTTTGCCCCAGGGGCATTTTAGTCTTTTCACATTATTTGAATTTTGAGCAGAGAGGTATTTTAAAATACCTCATTTTTGGTAGTTTGTTCATTTTAGTCCGTTGTGTCAATTTTAACTGTTTCGCTTTACGTTGCATTTCAGATTACCTTTTTTAACCAATTTTATTGTTTTTTGCATTTTAGTCCAAACATTTTTAGAAATTGCAATTCAGTCCAAATTTTACATTTTATTGCAAAAGGTCACAATTCTTTTAAAAACAGTCCAATTCCTTTCATTTTTCAAAAGCAGTCCAGTCCAGATGCTTTTTATTTTTGCATTTCCGTCCTTAAACTTTTCAAATTTGCAAAACAATCCAAATTTTTACATAATTGCAGATTGGTCCTCAAGAGCCACACGGGCAGTTCAATCCAGATGGCAGGTTCTCATTGGGTCAGGTACACACATGGCAGCCTATAAAAGGCCACGCGTGTCAGAATTTCACAGAATCAGCGCCACATCACACGAACGGATCCAATACTCTCTCTCTTGGCAGTTAGGATCAAAACAGAACTTCATCAAGAACAAAGAACAAATGCATAAACCCTAATTTTTCCAGAACCAGAAATTCATCAACAAATTCATCAATTCTCAGAGATTCATGGATGAATCTTCATCACTGAATTGATTCCTCTGCAATTCAAGGTGCGAATTCCTCACCAGAAGCGAGAAACTCCAGCACCGATCACAGAGGGAGATTGAGAAGAAGAAGGAAAGAAGATTTCACAGGATCCGGATCAAGAGAGAAGAAGAAGAGATCGAAACCAGCGCACCAGAAAAGAATCAGAGCCAAGAATCAAAAGAAACAGTAGACATCTCCAATCAAGAACACAGGTAACACTTAAACTTCATCTCATTTCACTGAGAATCATCATATAACCAGAACGAAGTGAATCCATAGCAAGTTCAAACGGTCCGATCCAAAACCCTAACCCTAACACAAAAAATTGCTTGAAAAATCAAAGAAACGTTTCAAAATCCACAACGAGTGTAAACCGAAACGAATCCTTACATTTTCACCATGATTTCAGCCAAAAAACACAAGGAATCCGAACGGTTTGAACTTGCATCGACAAAACGAAAGATTCACATTGTTCCAACGGTGAAAAACATTTTCTTTTGAATGATTCATGATTAGAATGATAAAGCGAACGAAATAAGCCATGAATCTTGAGTTTCTGGGTAGATTTGAGAAATTAGGGTTAGGGTTTCAAAGAGAGAGCGGCGCAAGAGAGAAGAAGAAGAAAGAGAAACGACCCAAGGAAATGAGCGAACCGGGTCTTGAGCCTTTATATAGGCGCGCTAGATCGGTTCGGGTTGAACCCGATCCAGCGCCCGTGTGTTTAGTCCGTTGGATTTAGTCCAGATGGATCCGGATCAATCCAACGCCCCTGAGGCATCCTGGAGATCCGGATCCATCAGATCCGTGGATTTGGGCCGGGTAATTCTGTTTCTTTTCAGTTTCTTTGCAATTTCTTGATGTTTTGCTATGCACACCCCTCATGCTTGCTATTTGAGCCCCCTGTTCATCCTAATTTTTTACAAAAAATCCAAAAAAATTACTATGTGATTTTAGCATGTTTGTGAACATTTTTGTGACATTTTTGCAAGAGCTTCGTTGATAAAAATGATCAGTGTAAATTTCCCTTTTGATTGACGTATTTTGTGTGTTCTTAGTGAACTTTCTTGTATGTTTCTTTCATCCAAATTTTTGTCATATAATTCTAGTGCTTGGTACTTGATTCTATGATGATTACTTCTGTTTTCTTGATAAACTCAGTTAATCTCGGCAATTTTAATTTTCTTTTGTCTTCGAGGTATTTCCATTTCTTGTTAAATTTGATTCTTGATTACTATTTTGTGATATTTCCGTTTTTTTTGTTAAATTTGATTCTCGATTACTATTTTTTGATATTCCCATTGTTTGTTAAATTTGATTCTTGATTACAATTTTGTGGTATTTCCATTTTTTGGTTAAAATTGATTCTTGATGCCAATTTCGTGATATTTTGCCACTATGTTTAGTTTGGTTCTTGATGCCAATTTTGTGCTATCTTGCAATCTTGTTTAGTTAAGAGTTTGGATGCCAATTTTGTGATATCTTGCAATTTTGTGTAGTGTGATTTCATGTCAATTTGTGATAGTTTGCCATTTTGTTTAGGATTAGTATTTCATCATTATTTCATCTTGTTTTACTAACCACTTTACTCTATGTTTCATGCATACTAAGCATCTCATCTCATTCCCATTTCTTCCTTTAACCCCTTTCATGGAGCGTTCAACTGATTCTCATGCAATGTTTAGGTAGTTTACTTTTCTTTAATTTCATGCAAGACTATAGAATGTAAAATAGGACCCGATGTAAAGGACTATGGACTATGATGATGTACACCGACACACGCACCGACACGCACACACGTTGTATGTCTACCGTTAGGTGTATGTTTAGGATGCGCGATACTTAGAGAAAATTAATCTTTTTAGAAAACAAACAACTTCCATCACTTCAAATATTTTCCAAATAAACCTTGGAGTCAAAACTCCAAAGGATTTTCCCTTTATTTTCTTAATCAAATCAAAATGCAATTAATTTCCAACTTTAACCGTTTTTTGTAAATAAATTGGACTAACCTCACTTGTTTTCAATTCTAATGCCCATACGGCCTCTTTCCCTTCTTCAAAACCATTTTCAAAACTAAAAAACAAATCCAACCCACAAAAATATTTTGGAAGAGAACTACATGGAATTTTGATCCCTTAAAAGGGTATGTAGGCAAGAGATCCAAAATCTCTCCAAGTCCAATAAAATAAAATCCAATCTTCTCTCTCTCATTCTTAAAACCAATCTTTTTTACAAATAGCAATAAAAGCAAAGCGTATACGTAAAGCATAGTAAAACGGTTCCTATAGGATACTATAGTCATTGCGGGTGCCTAACACCTTCCCGTAGTGAAATCAGCCCCGAACTTAGAATTTCTGAGGTTTTCTCTCGGTTTTACCTCCCCCAAAAAAAAATAAGAGACATCAATGATTGAAAGGTTCAAATCTAATCAATGATTTGACACCCAAAAATCGCGATGACAGAAATGGCGACTTCACTGGGGAATATAGGGCTACACCTAGTTTTACATGCTTTATGTTTATGATTTGCTTTATTGTTACATGTAAAAATTTTCTTATGTACGTGTGGGGTGAGAATATCAAAAGCCTTATACCCGGGCTGAGTGAACCTAAGATTAGAAAGAGATATAATCGACAATCCATTCCGGGGGTTGCCTCGTGCATTGGATTACGCGATCAATCTCCCATAGTTGAGGCATTTTGGAGGTGATGTTGCCGGCGTGTGTTGTCATACTTAGGCACTTTACTTCCAATTGACCGATGAAGGCTATGAACCGTAGTTACCGAACCCATCTTTGGCCTTTCTTAGGACGTAGTGCGGTGGCTAAACCGAGCGTTGTCTCGAAATTTAGTCGTCACGCGATACTACACCCAAACTAGACCTTTTTACGGATAATCATGGACAAGCGTTGCTTTGTACTACTATGATATACGCAAGAGAGGTTGTGGTTTGGGAACTTTATAGAACCTTGGTTACTAATATCAAAGCCTTAGTTTCACCGGACACCATGTCCACTTGTTACCTTAGCCCACCGTGCTTTCTTTGTTAAAACCATGCATACATGCATTCATGCATAAACCTTTTTACATGCATTTATCAAAGGGTATAGACAAACTAAAATTCTTTGCAAATATAACCAGGCATGAAGAGGACTAAGTCCTACAAGTTCAAGGAAGTCGATCCCACTTCCTTTTGCTTAACATTTCAAAACGACTTGTCTTGACAGCTTTCTAATCTCGTCATCTTGCTAAAAATGTTTGCAAAAGTTTCTAGTTTGTCTAAAACCCTTCGATAACGAAAAGAGTCATTTTTGCATCTGCATTTGCACATATCATGCATCATATGCATCATTCATCGGTCACAAAAAACTTCCAAGTGCTCATTGTCTCCTGGTTCTTCTGCCGCAGTTTGAAAAATGGCCCGTGCTCAGTGGGTCTAAGCCCGTGTTTGTTGTACCAGGAGGCATTGCAAAGAACTGGAACGTTATCAATCTCCCTATATTTGTGCATGATTCTAAGTAATATGTCTTGCTGTTTAGGCTTTGTTTTCAAAAATAAGAATCCTTCCGCCCTGCCCGAGGCGGAAGTGACACTTTTGTAAAGGGCATGTTTGTTCCGACATCACCATTATCAATAAAAAACGTCGTTTCTTTCACGACTCTCTTTTTCTTTAGTGTTTTTTTCCTTGGAAATAATGGTAATGCCAGAAAAAACCAAAACATCTGTATTTTCTTATTAATTTCAAAGATCTGCATGAAAATTATTTTCTAAAAAATCATCCAAACATGTCACACAGATCGAACCAAAATGAACCCGTTGAACACAGTAACCCTACGTTTCTCCAAACTGTTGAACCCCCGGTGTTCGAGACCGAAGATGAGGATAGTGACGATATACCAGACGAGATTGCCCGGCTGCTTGAGCAAGAAGAGAAAACCATTCGGCCTCATCAGGAGGAGATTGAGCTAATCAACTTGGGTACCGAGGATAACAAAAGAGAGATCAAAGTCGGTGCTGCATTAGAGGAAGGTGTCAAGAAAAGGATCTTCCAGCTTCTCCGCGAATACTCGAACATTTTTGCATGGTCATACGAGGATATGCCAGGTTTGGATCCTCAGATCGTGGAACACCGGATACCGACTAAACCAGATTGTCCCCCTGTCAGACAAAAGTTGAGACGGACTCGGCCGGACATGGCTCTGAAGATCAAAGCGGAAGTGCAGAAACAGATCGATGCGGGTTTTCTCATGACAGTTGAATATCCCGAGTGGGTTGCTAACATTGTGCCAGTGCCAAAAAAGGACGGTAAGGTCCGGATGTGTGTTGATTACAGAGATTTGAATAGAGCAAGCTTGAAAGACAATTTCCCACTGCCTCACATCGATGTGCTTGTTGACAATACTGCCCAGTGCAAGGTGTTCTCCTTCATGGACGGTTTTTCTGGCTATAACCAAATCAAAATGTCACCCAAAGACAGGGAGAAGACGTCGTTCATCACTCCATGGGGAACTTTCTGCTGCAAAGCAATGCCGTTCGGTCTAATAAATGCTGGTGCTACCTACCAAAGGGGGATGACCACTTTGTTCCACGACATGATTCACAAGGAGGTTGAAGTGTATGTAGATGACATGATTGTCAAGTCAAGCGATGAAGAGCAACACGTCGAATACTTGGCTAAAATGTTTGAAAGGTTGAGGAAGTACAAGCTTCGGCTGAACCCAAACAAATGTACGTTCGGTGTTAGGTCTGGGAAATTGCTAGGCTTCATTGTCAGCCAGAAGGGCATTGAGGTAGATCCCGACAAAGTCCGAGCTATCCGCGAGATGCCAGCTCTGCAAACCGAGAAGCAGGTCAGAGGGTTCCTCGGGCGTTTGAACTACATTTCCAGATTTATATCTCACATGACTGCGACCTGCGGGCCGATTTTCAAGTTACTCAGGAAGAATCAACCTGTGGTATGGAATGACGAATGCCAAGAAGCTTTTGACAACATCAAGAACTATTTGCTAGAGCCACCGATCCTTGTCCGCCCGTGGACGGAAGGCCATTGATCATGTATCTGTCAGTGTTGGATGAATCCATGGGATGTGTGCTTGGTCAGCAGGATGAAACTGGAAAGAAAGAGCATGCTATCTACTATTTGAGCAAGAAATTCACCGATTGTGAGACTCGGTATACAATGCTCGAGAAAACCTGTTGTGCACTAGCCTGGGCTGCCAAACGCATGCGTCATTACTTGATAAACCACACCACTTGGTTGATATCCCGGATGGATCCAATCAAATACATCTTTGAGAAACCGGCTGTCACTGGAAAAATAGCACGTTGGCAAATGTTACTGTCAGAATATGATATTGTGTTTAAAGCTCAGAAAGCCATTAGAGGGAGTATCCTGGCTGACCATCTCGCTTGCCAACCACTTGATGAGTATCAACCTTTGAAGTTCGATTTCCCCGACGAAGAGGTCATGTTCTTGAAGTCAAGAGACTGTGAAGAACCACTGATCGGTGAAGGTCCAGACCCTGATAGCAAGTGGGGGTTGGTGTTTGATGGTGCTGTTAATGCCTATGGCCGAGGAATTGGCGCAATAATTGTGGCTCCGCAGGGGCATCACATCCCTTTCACAGCCCGGATTGTGTTTGAATGCACCAACAACGTGGCCGAGTACGAAGCGTGCATCCTGGGAATTGAAGAAGCCATCGATATGAGAATCAAGCACCTCGACATCTATGGAGACTCTGCACTAGTCATCAACCAGATAAAGGGAGAATGGGAGACCCATCACGCTAATCTAATCCCTTACCGTGATTATGCAAGGCGTCTGTTGACGTATTTTACAAAGGTCGAGTTGCACCATATCCCCCGAGAGGAGAACCAAATGGCCGATGCTCTTGCTACCTTATCTTCCATGCTTCAAGTGAACCATTGGAATCATGTACCGATGATCAAAGTACAACGCTTGGACCGGCCCGCCCATGTGTTTACTGTCAGTGATGCAATTGTACAGACAGGTTCAGGCGGAGTCGACAGCAAACCCTGGTATTATGATATCAAACAATTTTTGCAAAGCCGTGAGTATCCGCCGGGTGCTTCCAATAGAGACAAGAAGACGCTGCGCAGGTTGGCTAGCAAGTTCCTGCTGGATGGTGATGTCCTGTACAAAAGGAATTTCGATATGGTGTTGTTAAGATGTGTTGATGAATGTGAAGCAGAACAGCTAATGCACGATGTGCACGATGGCACCTTTGGGACCCACGCATCGGGGCATGCTATGTCTAGAAAGCTGTTGAGAGCTGGTTACTACTGGATGACCATGGAGCGCGATTGCTATCAATATGCCAGGAAGTGCCACAAATGTCAAATATATGCTGACAAGATCCATGTGCCTCCGCACGCTCTCAATGTTATGTCTTCTCCATGGCCTTTCTCTATGTGGGGCATTGATATGATCGGAAGAATTGAACCGAAAGCTTCAAACGGTCATCGTTTTATCCTGGTAGCAATCGATTATTTCACCGAATGGGTCGAAGCTGCATCTTATGCCAACGTGACTAAGCAAGTGGTAGTCAAATTCATCAAGAACAATATCATCTGTCGGTATGGTGTCCCTAGCAAGATCATCACTGACAATGGTACCAACCTGAACAATGACATGGTACAAGCCTTATGCGAGAAATTCAAGATTGAACACCACAATTCTTCTCCTTACAGACCTCAGATGAATGGCGCAGTTGAGGCCGCCAATAAGAACATCAAGAAGATTGTGCAGAAGATGGTAACAACATACAAAGACTGGCACGAGATGTTGCCTTATGCTTTACACGGCTACCGCACTACAGTCCGTAGTTCAACCGGGGCAACGCCTTTTTCTCTTGTGTACGGCATGGAAGCAGTCCTCCCATTGGAAGTGGAGATTCCGTCTCTCCGTGTGATTATGGAAGCAAAGTTGTCTGAGGCTGAGTGGTGCCAGAGTCGGTACGACCAGTTGAATTTGATTGAGGAACGACGCCTGGATGCTTTGGCTCACGGTCATATGTATCAAACAAGGATGAAAACTGCTTTTGACAAGAAGGTCCGTCCTCGGGTATTCAAAGAGGGTGAACTCGTATTGAAAAGAAGAATGAGTCAGCAACCCGACCCAAGGGGCAAATGGACGCCTAACTATGAGGGACCTTATGTTGTCAAGAAGGCTTTCTCTGGCGGTGCTTTGATTCTCACACACATGGATGGTGTAGAACTTCCGAATCCTGTGAATGCCGATATAGTCAAGAAATACTTTGTCTAGATATGAAAAGAACAGCGTGGTAGGTCGAAAACCCGAAAGGGCGGCCTAGGCAAAAATGCGCTTCCCGGTGGATCGAAAACCCGAAAGGGCGGTCCAGGCAAAATAAGGGACAAGAAACAAAATGTAAAAGCTCGCTGAGATTACATGTAACTCAGGCAAAAATGAGCGTCTCGATGAGCCGAAAACCCGAAAGGGCGGTTCATGCAAGAATGAGATTGAAATAAAAGACAATTGACTATATCTGGCAAATTACCATTCCCCTTGGGATTTTTGCGACTGATGATTGGCTGTTCTCATCCGAGGTTCCAACGCCTGTGGATTCAAGAGTTTCAGATACCATAGCAGCTACTGTGTTCAATGTACCACCAACCAATAAAATTACCATTTTCCAAGCCTTGTAAATCCGTGGAGTCACGCCTTTGGGCTGGTTACCACCCTTATACATCGATTTGAGCCTATGCTTTTGTTTGGCACTCCTTTTTTATTCTATTTTCAAAGCTTTGTACAAAAGATTTCTTCTATGTTAATAATGATACATGTCTGGAATGAACATTCTGAAAACTGAAAACCTTTTTGAGTATTTTGAAAACAAGCCTGAACAGCTAGGTACACTCAAATGAACATGCATGAACAAATCAACATTGATAATCAGTTCCAATTCAAGTTGCTAGCAAGCCTTCCCTCCAGTGACGGTCTGTGGTCAATGGCAAGAATGAAAAAACATAATGAAAAGCATGAAAAAATAAATACGCTCGCTAAGTCGAAAACCCGAAAGGGCGGCTCAGGCAAAAATGAGCACCCCGATGGATTGACAACCTTCAAAGGCAATTCAGGCAAAAACAGGGGCATGTGAAAAAAAAAACTATTCCCCGGTGGGTCGAAAACCCGAAAGGGCGATCCAGGCAAAAATGGGATGATGAAAATAAAAATGAAAAAGAAATAATAAAAAAAAAACAACAAACATGCAAAAGCATTGACCACAGATGCGATGTCCAAAGCACTTACGTGACTGTTCCAACAAGCAGCAATACTATTCAGACTATTTTTCTCTACAATTTTACAGCTTCCTGCCTTCAAGCGATGATCTCGATGTATCTTCGAGCAACTGCATCCCCAGAAGAGGAACTTTTGCAAATATATGTCCGAGCGCGAGCCACTACGTGCCCAATATTCTAGTGTTCCGTCTGTCTCTGCGAAATTCTGTCTACAAATTGCCAATCATCATGCATTTCAAAGCATTCATACATGCATAATCATGCACCCTATGTGTTCATGCATTTGATAAAATTGTCATGCTATTCATACGCATCTGCATTCTCAATCCCTATGTTGATCTCAATCAAAATCAATCGTGTCAATTTCAAATTTCTTCTGCTAACGACAAATGTCTACTGTCATGTCAATTTCAAAGATCAACAGTCTTGTCGACATTCCTGTCAAATTCAAGCTCCTGCAGTTATGTCAATCAAATTCAAGTCTTTTTCAAATACAATTTGTTTCTGTTATCGGTCAAGCAGCAAGTTCGTACCCAAGAACAGCTTGTACCTGTCAATTTGTTTCTGTTATCGGTCAAGTAGCAAGTTCACATCCAAGAACAGCTTGTACCTACCCTTTTGATATCCGCCGAGCGGCTAGTTCAGATCCAAGAATAGCTCGTGCTTTATATTTTGTTTCCTGTCAGCCAAGTGACCAGTTCGCGTCCAAGAACGGCTTGTGCTTTCTACCTTGTTTTCTTTCAGCCAAGTAACTAGTTCGTGTCCAAGAACAGCTTGTGCTTTCTATATTTGCTTTCAGCCAAGTAACCAGCTCAAATACAAGAGCAGCTTGCGCCCTTTGTTGTCAATATTCCCGGTCAAGTGGCCAGTTCGCATCCAAGAACAGCTTGTACCTGTCAAATTTGCTTTCGAGTCTCCCCAGTGAGTCTTGTTATCTGCTATTCTGTTAATGTCAATCAGTCCCGCAATGGATACGACATACCCCTTTTTGCTATTCTGTTAATGTCAATCAGTCCCGCAATGGATACGACATACTCTGTTGTTTGCTATTCTGTTAATGTCTACCAATCCCGCAATGGATACGACATATTCTGTTAAATTGAATTCTCAGTTTGTCTTGCATTCATAACACAAATGTTGCATGGCATACATGACATTTACAAACGTATTTTTACGCCCAAAATCAGTGCAAATGTCGATATTTAAGTATCTTCGTCGCGTCAAGCCAAAGACTCCGTCTCTTGACTCTCCAGACCAAGAAACTTAAATAGGGGCAGCTGTCATACCCTCATTTTGGACCTAAAAATACTCACTCAAATTCCTTTACTATTTTCTAATGCTTTCAAATCCACCGTGTTTTCTACTGTGCTTCAACTGCATACATTACTGTTTCAGTCTTTTGAATTTTTGCATAAAATCATACAAAAGGGTATTTTGGTCATTTCCTACAAAGGAACCCATTTTCAGTCCCTACAATTTGTCCCTGAGTCTTTTCTGTTTGTTTGCATAAACCATTAATCAAGTTTTGTACAAAAATCATCTTAATTTGCATCTGAGTCAGTCTGAGTCGTTTTTGCCCCAGGGGCACTTTAGTCTTTTCACATTATTTGAATTTTGAGCAGAGAGGTATTTTAAAATACCTCATTTTTGGTAGTTTGTTCATTTTAGTCCGTTGTGTCAATTTTAACTGTTTCGCTTTACGTTGCATTTCAGATTACCTTTTTTAACCAATTTTATTGTTTTTTGCATTTTAGTCCAAACATTTTTAGAAATTGCAATTCAGTCCAAATTTTACATTTTATTGCAAAAGGTCACAATTCTTTTAAAAACAGTCCAATTCCTTTCATTTTTCAAAAGCAGTCCAGTCCAGATACTTTTTATTTTTGCATTTCAGTCCTTAAACTTTTCAAATTTGCAAAACAATCCAAATTTTTACATAATTGCAGATTGGTCCTCAAGAGCCACACGGGCAGTTCAATCCAGATGGCAGGTTCTCATTGGGTCAGGTACACACATGGCAGCCTATAAAAGGCCACGCGTGTCAGAATTTCACAGAATCAGCGCCACATCACACGAACGGATCCAATACTCTCTCTCTTGGCAGTTAGGATCAAAACAGAACTTCATCAAGAACAAAGAACAAATGCATAAACCCTAATTTTTCCAGAACCAGAAATTCATCAACAAATTCATCAATTCTCAGAGATTCATGGATGAATCTTCATCACTGAATTGATTCCTCTGCAATTCAAGGTGCGAATTCCTCACCAGAAGCGAGAAACTCCAGCACCGATCACAGAGGGAGATTGAGAAGAAGAAGGAAAGAAGATTTCACAGGATCCGGATCAAGAGAGAAGAAGAAGAGATCGAAACCAGCGCACCAGAAAAGAATCAGAGCCAAGAATCAAAAGAAACGGTACACATCTCCAATCAAGAACACAGGTAACACTTAAACTTCATCTCATTTCACTGAGAATCATCATATAACCAGAACGAAGTGAATCCATAGCAAGTTCAAACGGTCCGATCCAAAACCCTAACCCTAACACAAAAAATTGCTTGAAAAATCAAAGAAACGTTTCAAAATCCACAACGAGTGTAAACCGAAACGAATCCTTACATTTTCACCATGATTTCAGCCAAAAAACACAAGGAATCCGAACGGTTTGAACTTGCATCGACAAAACGAAAGATTCACATTGTTCCAACGGTGAAAAACATTTTCTTTTGAATGATTCATGATTAGAATGATAAAGCGAACGAAATAAGCCATGAATCTTGAGTTTCTGGGTAGATTTGAGAAATTAGGGTTAGGGTTTCAAAGAGAGAGCGGCGCAAGAGAGAAGAAGAAGAAAGAGAAACGACCCAAGGAAATGAGCGAACCGGGTCTTGAGCCTTTATATAGGCGCGCTAGATCGGTTCGGGTTGAACCCGATCCAGCGCCCGTGTGTTTAGTCCGTTGGATTTAGTCCAGATGGATCCGGATCAATCCAACGCCCCTGAGGCATCCTGGAGATCCGGATCCATCAGATCCGTGGATTTGGGCCGGGTAATTCTGTTTCTTTTCAGTTTCTTTGCAATTTCTTGATGTTTTGCTATGCACACCCCTCATGCTTGCTATTTGAGCCCCCTGTTCATCCTAATTTTTTACAAAAAATCCAAAAAAATTACTATGTGATTTTAGCATGTTTGTGAACATTTTTGTGACATTTTTGCAAGAGCTTCGTTGATAAAAATGATCAGTGTAAATTTCCCTTTTGATTGACGTATTTTGTGTGTTCTTAGTGAACTTTCTTGTATGTTTCTTTCATCCAAATTTTTGTCATATAATTCTAGTGCTTGGTACTTGATTCTATGATGATTACTTCTGTTTTCTTGATAAACTCAGTTAATCTCGGCAATTTTAATTTTCTTTTGTCTTCGAGGTATTTCCATTTCTTGTTAAATTTGATTCTTGATTACTATTTAGTGATATTTCCGTTTTTTTTGTTAAATTTGATTCTCGATTACTATTTTTTGATATTCCCATTGTTTGTTAAATTTGATTCTTGATTACAATTTTGTGGTATTTCCATTTTTTGGTTAAAATTGATTCTTGATGCCAATTTCGTGATATTTTGCCACTATGTTTAGTTTGGTTCTTGATGCCAATTTTGTGCTATCTTGCAATCTTGTTTAGTTAAGAGTTTGGATGCCAATTTTGTGATATCTTGCAATTTTGTGTAGTGTGATTTCATGTCAATTTGTGATAGTTTGCCATTTTGTTTAGGATTAGTATTTCATCATTATTTCATCTTGTTTTACTAACCACTTTACTCTATGTTTCATGCATACTAAGCATCTCATCTCATTCCCATTTCTTCCTTTAACCCCTTTCATGGAGCGTTCAACTGATTCTCATGCAATGTTTAGGTAGTTTACTTTTCTTTAATTTCATGCAAGACTATAGAATGTAAAATAGGACCCGATGTAAAGGACTATGGACTATGATGATGTACACCGACACACGCACCGACACGCACACACGTTGTATGTCTACCGTTAGGTGTATGTTTAGGATGCGCGATACTTAGAGAAAATTAATCTTTTTAGAAAACAAACAACTTCCATCACTTCAAATATTTTCCAAATAAACCTTGGAGTCAAAACTCCAAAGGATTTTCCCTTTATTTTCTTAATCAAATCAAAATGCAATTAATTTCCAACTTTAACCGTTTTTTGTAAATAAATTGGACTAACCTCACTTGTTTTCAATTCTAATGCCCATACGGCCTCTTTCCCTTCTTCAAAACCATTTTCAAAACTAAAAAACAAATCCAACCCACAAAAATATTTTGGAAGAGAACTACATGGAATTTTGATCCCTTAAAAGGGTATGTAGGCAAGAGATCCAAAATCTCTCCAAGTCCAATAAAATAAAATCCAATCTTCTCTCTCTCATTCTTAAAACCAATCTTTTTTACAAATAGCAATAAAAGCAAAGCGTATACGTAAAGCATAGTAAAACGGTTCCTATAGGATACTATAGTCATTGCGGGTGCCTAACACCTTCCCGTAGTGGAATCAGCCCCGAACTTAGAATTTCTGAGGTTTTCTCTCGGTTTTACCTCCCCCCAAAAAAAATAAGAGACATCAATGATTGAAAGGTTCAAATCTAATCAATGATTTGACACCCAAAAATCGCGATGACACCTGCCCTTAACAATTTCCTAGACATGGTATTCCCCGAAGCATGGGTGCCGAAAGTGTCGTCGTGCACGTTGTGCATCAGTTGCTCTGCTTCATGCTCATCAACACATCTCAACAATATCATATCAAAATTTCTCTTGTATAGTACATCCCCATCTAACACGAACTTGCTAGCCAACCTGCGCAAGGTCTTCTTGTCTTTGTTGGAGGCAATCAGCGGGTACTCGCGGCTTTGCAAAAACTTCTTGATATCACAATACCAGGGTCTGTTGTCAACTATATCCGCATTTGTTCGAACGGTCAGATCACTGATGGCAAACACATGAGAAGGCCGATCACGGCGCTGCACTTTGATTACTGGCACGTGGTTCCAGTGGTTCACTTGAAACATGGAGGATAAAGTAGCAAGAGCATCAGCCATTTGATTTTCCTCACGGGGAATATGGTGCAGTTCGACTTTTGTAAAGTACGTCAGCAGACGCCTCGCGTAGTCACGGTAAGGGATCAGATTGGCATGATGGGTCTCCCATTCTCCCTTTATCTGGTTAATAACAAGTGCAGAGTCTCCGTAGATGTCAAGATGCTTGATTCTCATATCGATTGCTTCCTCGATCCCTAAGATGCATGCTTCGTATTCGGCCATGTTGTTTGTGCATTCAAATACAATTCGAGCGGTAAAAGGGATGTGGTGCCCCTGCGGGGATACAATCACGGCGCCAATCCCTTTGCCGTAGGCATTGACAGCACCATCAAAGACCAATCCCCACCTGCTATCCGGGTCTGGACCTTCGCCAATCAACGGTTCTTCACAGTCTCTTGACTTCAAGTACATGACCTCTTGATCCGGGAAATTGAACTTAATGGGCTGATAGTCATCCAGCGGTTGGTAGGCGAGGTGATCAGCTAGAACACTTCCTCTAATGGCTTTTTGGGCTTTGAACACAATATCATATTCAGACAGAAGCATTTGCCACCACGCAATCTTTCCAGTGACTGCAGGCTTCTCAAAGATGTACTTAATCGGGTCCATCCTGGATATCAACCAAGTTGTATGGTTCATCAAGTAGTGACGCAGGCGTTTGGCAGCCCAGGCTAAAGCACAACAAGTCTTTTCGAGCATCGTGTATCGAATCTCACAGTCAGTGAACTTCTTGCTCAGATAGTAAATAGCATGTTCTTTCTTTCCAGTCTCGTCCTGTTGACCGAGCACACATCCCATGGACTCATCTAACACTGACAGATACATAATCAACGGCCTTCCTTCCACAGGCGGGACAAGGATGGGCGGCTCTAGCAAATAGTCTTTGATGTTGTCAAAAGCTTCCTGGCATTCATCGTTCCACACAATGGGTTGATTCTTCCTGAGTAGCTTGAAGATTGGCCTGCAAGTCGCGGTCATGTGAGATATGAACCGGGAGATATAATTCAGACGTCCGAGGAAACCTCTAACTTGTTTCTCAGTCTGCGGGGCCGGCATTTCGCGGATTGCTCGGACTTTGTCAGGATCTACTTCAATGCCTCTTTGGCTGACAATGAAGCCTAGCAGCTTCCCGTACCTAACACCGAACGTACACTTGTTTGGATTCAGCCGAAGCTTGTACTTTCTCAATCTTTCGAACATCTTTGCCAAATATTCAACATGTTGCTCCTCATCGATTGACTTGACAATCATGTCGTCCACATACTCCTCGACTTCTTTGTGAATCATATCGTGGAATAACGTGGTCATCCCCCTCTGGTAGGTGGCACCAGCATTTATCAGACCGAACGACATCGCTTTGCAACAGAAAGTTCCCCACGGAGTGATGAACGATGTCTTTTCCCTGTCTTTGGGTGACATCTTGATTTGAGTGTATCCAGAGAAACCATCCATGAAGGAGAACACCTTGCACTGAGCAGTGTTGTCAACAAGCACGTCAATATGAGGCAGCGGGAAATTGTCTTTCAGACTGGCTTTATTCAAATCTCTGTAATCAACGCACATCCGAACTTTGCCATCCTTCTTCGGTACAGGCACAATGTTAGCAACCCACTCGGGATACTCAACTGTCATGAAGAAGCCTGCATCAATCTGCTTCTGTACTTCGCCCTTAATTTTGAGAGCCATGTCAGGACGCGTTCTTCTCAACTTTTGTCTAACGGGAGGATATTCTGGCTTTGTTGGTATCCGGTGCTCTACGATCTGAGGATCCAAACCCGGCATATCTTCATACAACCATGCAAAAATATCCGAATACTCTCAGAGAAATTGGAAGTTCCTCTTCTTAACCCCCTCTTCCAGTGCAACACCAACCTTGATCTCTCGCTTATTGTCCTTGGTACCTAAATTGACCAACTCAATCTCTTCCTGGTGAGGCTAAATGGCTCTTTTCTCCTGTTCAAGCAGTCGAATAATCTCATCTGGTACATCATCCTCACTCTCATCTTCGGCTTCGAACACCGGGAATTCAAAAGTTGGAGGAACCGTAGGGTCACTGTGTTCAACGGGTTTATTATGGTTCAATCTGCGTGATATGGTTGGATGATTTTTAGAGAAGATTTTTTCATGCAGATCTTTGAAATTAATAAGAAAATACAGGTGTTTTGGTTTTTTCTGGCATTACCATCATTTCCAGGGGAAAAAGCATTAAGAAAAACAACAGTCGTGAAAGAAACGACAATTTTTTATTAACAATGGCAATGCCGAAAAAAAACATACCCTTACAAAAACATCACTTTCGCTTTGGGCGGAGCAAAAAGATGGTTATTTTGAAAAAAACAAAGACCTAAGCAACAAGACACATTACTCGGAATCATGCATGATCAACGGAAGGTCAACGACATTCCAATTCTTCGCAGTGCCTCCTGATATAACAAACACGGGCCTAGACCCACTTCCAGTAGCACCCTCAGTAATTGCATTGGCGAACCCAGCACTGTAGAACGTCCCAGTAGATACTCCTGATGTTGGGGAGAACCCAAGACCTTCTTTGCGCTTATTCTCGAGTAGTTGTATCAATTGGCCCCAACCGGCAGCCTGTCCTTCCTGAACAGCCCTTTGCGCGTCCTTCAAAGAAGCCATAGCGGCACCGACCCTCTTGGGCTCCGTACCTTCAACAGTCAAACCTTGAAATGCAGTCCCTTCAGCAGACCCTGCTTCAATACAAGAGAACGATGACAATTGACTGACCAAGTATGCTTCTTCTCCATGTACGGTAACAAGCTTACCATTCCTCACAAATTTCAGCTTTTGATGGAGAGTGGAGGTGATCGCGCCGGCCTCATGTATCCACGGCCTTCTGAGGAGACAACTATAGGAAGCATCGATGTCCATGACCTGGAAAGTGTTTAAGAATGTTTCAGGGCCAATGGTCATTGGAAGATCCACTTCACCGAGAACGTTCTTGCGGGATCCGTCGAAGGCTTTGACCAGAAAAGTGCTCCTCCTCAAAGGGGCTCCTTGGTAGCTTAGCTGGTCCAGAGTGGATTTGGGCATTACATTCAGAGACGAGCCGGTATCTACTAATACGTTTGACAGCATGTCAATCTTGCAATTCATAGAGATGTGTAGGGCCAAATTATGATGCTTCCCTGCTTCGGGGAGCTCGTCTTCGCTAAACCAGAGATTGCTGCAAGCGGTGATATTTCCCACTATACCACCAAACTGATCCAACGTGACCTCGTGGTCGACATATGCCTGCTCCAATACTTTTAGCAAAATGTTCCTGTGGGCTTCAGAGCTCAGGAGCAAAGATAAGATAGATATCTTTGACGGGGTTTGCAACAGCTGATCCACGATCTTGTAGTCACTTCTCTTGATTATCTTCAGGATTTCGTCCAAATTAGAGTCTTCAATAGACTGACTCGGCCGGCTAATATCTTTAGCAACGGGAGGAACTGGAAGTGGAGTTGTTTGGTCAACCGGAGCCGTGGTGGGCGCGGCTGTCTTCTTTTGGAACAAAGGCGGACGGACCTTACCGCTCCTCAGAGTTGTCGTCTCTTCGGCGATGTTGCTCACTACAGCCGGGGATATCAGAGGCACTTCTACCCCATTCTCAATCATGGTTGCATTGTACTTGTAGGGAACGACTTTCATGGAAACAAAGGGCACTGGCCCAGGTAGCCTTATCACTAGAGGTTCAACATTCTCTTTCGGGGGCGTGTTCCTAATGGAGGTATCATGGAAGACTGGCATAATCACACAAACGTCGCTGGCTATCAGATAGTTATCATTCATCAGGCTCTGGATGTCGTTCTGCACTACGTCACAGCCCATAGGATTCTGGAGACACCCATTGCAGGCGGCATGGTCATGGTTAAAGAAAGAGGCTTGGCACAACTTGACATGCAGCGGTACCAGAGGAGTCGCAATATTACGAACATCAAGGCGGGGAGTTTCTTCGTATGCTTCAATCATGTTCACAGCAGCATGATTTGGGAGCGGATTATCGAGCACATGTGGGACATTGTTCTCGAAGGACAACTTTCCTTGGTCTATCAGTTTCTTCACAATATACTTCAAAGCGTAACATCCTTCCACATCGTGGCCCAGAGCGCCTTGATGAAAATCGCACCTGAGGTCAGAACGAAACCGGGGAGGTAATGGGTTGGGCGGAGGCTTGCCGGGTCTGGTTGTGCAGTACCCTTTTTGCAGCAGAGTTGGAAGCAATTCGGCATACGGCATCGGAATCAGAGGGAAAGACGGTCTGGCCTGAGGACCTTGTTGCTGTTGTAGTTGTTGTTGAGCTAGTGGCTGCTGTTGCACTTGCTGAGCGATGGCGTTGACAGGGACCTGAGGCTGGCCCGGTGGTAGAGGATACTGATGGTAGAATGGTGGAAGGAACAGATGTTGGGCGTATTGCATGTATTGGTACGACGGAGGTAGTTGAGTAGCATTGATGGGAGCAACGGCGGCCATGGATTGACTGGTCTCGGTAGATACCATCCCGACTTCTGTCTCTTTCTTCTTGTGATGGCCATTGCCATACTTCTTTGGTGCGTTTGTGGAGGATTCTCCCTTTTCGAACACAATGATACCTTCTCTGACAGCTTCTTTTAGGCGGGTTCCCATGGTGACCATCTCGGAGAAGTTACTCGGAGCAGCAATGATCATCCTTTCAACATAGTCCTTCTTCAGCGTTTTCAGAAATGTCTGTGTCATTTCCTCTTCATCTAGAGCGGGAGTAATGCGGGCGGCTGCCCCCCTCCACCATTGTGCATACTCACGGAAGCCTTCTTCTTTCTTCTGAAAGAGGGACCTGAGAAATTCCCTGTTCGGCTTCAACCTGGTATTAAACCCATAATGACTCTTGAAAGCGGCAGCCAAATCATCGAAAGTACGAATGTCATCTTTACTCAGGCCAGTATACCATTCTGCAGCGTCTTCCATTAAACTGTCTTGGAAGCAGTGAATCATGAGTGAATCATTGTCTGAGTAGTTAGCCATCTTCCGGACGTATTTGATAATGTGATTCTGAGGACAAGACAGTCCATTGTATCGGTCGAATTCTGAGACTTTGAACTTTTTAGGGACATCTACCCTTGGCACTAAGCAGAGGTCGTGAGTCTTGACAAGATCACCACTCCCACGGTTAGCTTTGATCTCACGACGGAGTTCTCTAGCAAGTTCCTCCATCCTTTCTTCCATAGTTCCGGTCGTGGGAGACTTCCCACGGTGAGTATCGGTGGTGGCGTTTTGAGGCGTAGAGTGTATGATCGGGTCAGTGAAGACGGTTGTTTGAGGCAGAGTAGTATGGAGAGAGGCATGCTCTGGGATGGGGATTTGGTTACCATTGGCAGCACCAGAAGTACCTGCTGCGGTATTAGGAGCAAAGAAAGGTGGGAGTCCATAAGGGTATCCCCTCGGCATAGCAAAGCGGTCATCAAGAGATGCTGTTGGAACTGCCTCAGCGGTCGCCGGAGCAGACGAGGCTGGTTGTTCCTGGGCAGCCAACAGAGCAGTCATAACATCGTGAGCTTTAGCCAACTCTTCCCTCACAAAAGCCAATTCAGTACGGAGCTGTGTGTTTTCTTCTTCCATAGTTACCTGATTCCTTCTTCTGTATTGTCTGGTCTGGTGTACTCTGGCAGGTTGATCAATCTTTCGAGCACGAGCCACTTTTCACACTGCGGCAGAAGAACCAGGAGGCAATGAGCACTTGGAAGTTTTTCGCGACCGATGAATGATGCATATGATGCATGATATGTACAAATGCAGATGCAAAAATGACTCTTTTTGGTCATCGAAAGGTTTTCTTAGACAAATTAGAAATCTCGTGAACATTATTAGGAAAAAAATATAATACAAACAACATAATCATCTAGGCCTATGGAGTGACAGAGTATTCCTCATAATCAGACTCTGGAGCCGAACTGCAGTATCTGGCATAGAACTCCCAACGACCTTTGGCTCTCTTGGAGTCCCTCATAAGCAGATCATCTTTCTCCTCAAGCTCTTTCCTAACTTTGGCTAGCTCTCTTTTCAACATTCGATTCTCATGATCCTTCTGCTCATCTCTACCATCCAAAGTCAAAATCAAGTTCTCGGCTTCATTGTATCGGGCTTCCCAAGCTTGCTTCTCCTGACTCTCCATAGCTAGATGCTCCTGATACATCTCCTGGGTTGCGGGAAGCAAAGGTAATGGCCTGGATGGAATAGATGCGGACACATGCCTCATGGCAGGATAAGGCATGCCAATCTCTTCAGCTCGATCTATCACCCACTGAGTATAGGCCTCATGAGCGATACCGGATCTCACACCCAAATGCTTCACATCCTTCCTTCGAACTTTAGACCAAGCGTCAATCCTACACTTTGTTAATTATAAAGCATGAATTATAGGCTTAATAGAATTGCAATGCTAGGCTCACCCTTACCTTAAGATTGCAGAAATCGCAGCTCCTAGGTTTCTCCTCTTCTCTTAGCCGTTTCTCCCTTTTTCACCAAATGTCTGTAACGCGTACTGACTTTTCTCTTGACCTAATTTCCCTTTATATACTCCCAACAAATCTTATCTTATTTACTCTTTCTCCCACATAACTCTCTAAAATCTCAAAACTAACCCACATCTCTATATTTATTCTATTTTCAAATCTTATTTTATTAAACAATAAAATAAGTCACCACGTCACATAAAATCAACAAAAATCACATAAGATCATATAAATCTTATTCTCCACATCTTCTAAAATATATAAAAATATATCTAGACTCCTCAAGTAATTCAAATAATTAAATAATTAAAATAATCTAAAGTGGGCGTTACATTTTGTGACTTAACCTTTTTCTTCAGTTTTCTTGTTTTTTCTTGCTTTTCTTGCTGCTTAAGTTGCCTTGTGAACTCCATAATATGATAATATATACATAAAATTACGTAATGACAACATGTCATCAGTATATAAATTTCCTTATGTTTGGATTTAAGAAAGGAGAACATAACTCTGTGATGAATCAGTGGAAGTTTATTTTAATATCGTCAAAATTCAACCAGTTATAATTTTGGCGTTCCCTTAAGATGAGTTATAGTCCTAAATTCATACTTATATTCAATTAGAAAGAAATTAATTTACACACTAAGCAATTCACTACTATCTTGTTCGGATAAAATTTGGGTTTTCAATCCAACTTAACCCCATCTAGTGATACGGTATAGAAACAGACATATACGAATAAATCAGACTTTAGATCATAAGCTGAATAAAACTTTATCAATCAAATCCAATAAATAAGAAGAGATTCATCTTAGAACCCTATCAAAGAGGTTTGGTTGCACATGGCTACTGATATAATTACAAAACAATATAAAAGCATACCTTGGAGAGAACAAGCGGAGGATGGAGATCCTCTGCCATGAAGCTTTGATGTTTGACTCTTGCCTTGTACTGCTAGCTTTTTGAATGAATAAATGAGTGTTAAGGGTCTTTATTTATATTGCATCATTACTTCGGGGTTAGGAGAATAAAATTAGGGTTTTAGAACTAAAACATCTTAGAAAACAAGAAAACAACACTCCTTGTTTGTGCTCATGCGCAGGGGAGCATAGATTTAGGCGCTTGGGCACATGAGGCAGTAGTGATTGCTTCCTTATGCATAGGAGCGCATAAGCTAGGCATGGGGACGCTTCTGGCAGCCCCTCCTGTGCAAATTTTGCGGTATTTGTCCCTTTTTCTCGCGCTCTTTCGTCTTGTAATGCCTACATAAAATAAATTTTCTTTACTTTGTATTGTCTTCAAAAACCTTTTAAGAACCAATGATCTTCAATCTGAATATCTCGATCCTTCATTTGATGTCTTGTTTTGCCGATTTACAAGATATCTCAGGAAAAAGACTCGCACATAAATATTCACCACACATTCCTATATATTCATAGGTTCATCAAATTTCATCAAGTGTGCAATTCAACAAGTTCACAGATCAACCATGCAAATATTCACCGAGCACATAACCAATTATGACACTTGTCAACGCATGTAATGCGCCTAGACACGACACCTATATGCATGTGGTACCAAGTTAACACCGAGGTTGTCGCCTAAAGATACAATAGTATCATAATCGTCTTCATTTTGAATACAAGGTATTTGATCGTCTTCATTGGATATAATTATCCTAATGGTCTTTGTCATCGCGATTTTCGGGTGTCAAGTCATTAATTAGGCCTGAACCTTTCGATCATTGATGTCTCTATTTTTTTGGGGAAGGGTAAAATTGAGAAAATCCTTAGAAATTCTAAGTTCGGGGCAATTTTCGCTACGGGAAGGTGTTAGGCACCCGTGACGACTATAGTATTCTATAGGAGCCGTTTTCTAGATTTATCTTTTACGCTTTATTTTTAATGCTATTTGTCGAAAAAGTTGTTTTTAAGAATGGGGAGAAGAAGTGTTTGGATTTTATTTTTATTGGACTTGGAGAGGTTTTGACCTCTTGCCTACATACCCTTTTAAGGGATCAAACTCCATGTAGTTCTCTCTCGAAAAGCTTTGTGAGTTTTGATTGATTTTAGTTTTAGAAAAAAAAAGGTTTTGAAGAAGAGAAAGAGGCCGTAAAGGCTTGGGAAAATAAAACGGTGACGTTGGTCGATTATTTACAAAAAAGGTTTAAGTAGGGATTATTTTCATTTTTGAATTTGATTAAGAAAAGAAAGGAAATACAATGGAGTTTTGACTCCAAGGTTTATAAAAAAAAGGTTTTCAGGTGATAGAATTGTTACCACTCTTTGAAAAATGATTTTTTTCTAAGTTTCGCGCTTCCTAAACATACACCTAGCGTTAGATCATACAACGTGTGTGCGTGTCGGTGCTTGTGTCGGTGTACATCATTATAGTGTCCATTGTCCTTTACATTGGCCCTAGTTTACATTTTATGGTCTTGCGAGAAAAATAAAAGAATCACTACCTAAGAATTGGAAAATTGAATGAAGCCGAAACTTAAAGAATGAAGATGAAATGGAGCTTTCAATATACATAAAACATAAGATGGTTAGTGAAGCAATATGCAATGAGAGTAAAATATTAGGCGAGGAAAGGTAATGATAAGGTATGGAAAGATGAAAAGGAAAATGCATGCAAACTAACATTATTTATAAAGCGAGAAACTAAAAGAATAATCTTTGCAAAATTAGAAACTAGCATACCAACTTGTAAGGTAAAACTAACCAATTAAACTAATAAGATTGTGAATATTGCAAGATTGTAAACAAGGATCAAACTTAACAAAAATTGAAAATAGTGCCAAAATTTTAAACAAAAGAAGAAAAAAAATCAACTAACACAATTGAACATATTTGCAAAAGATTGTAAACAAAAATCAACTAACACAAGTGAATGTATTGCAAAAGATTGTAAACAAAAATCAACTAACACAAGTGAATGTATTGCAAAAGATCAGAGGTAGATGCATCATAAAATTAAGTGCCAAGTATCAACGTCACATAACAAATTTCGGATCAAAAATCATACAAGAAAATTTACACAAAACGCACAAAATATACGAGTCAAAAGAGAAATTAACGCATATTATTTTTATCAATCTCAAACATATGAAAGTATCACAAAACAATCAAAAGCATATCAAGAACATGTGGTAATTTTTTGGGATTTTTTGTGAAGAAATTAAACGCACAGGTGGTCCAAACAGCAAGAACAGGGGTGCACATAGCGAGAAAATCAAGAAACTGAAAAGAAAGCAAAAAACCTAGGGTACCCGGCCCAAACCCACACGGTTGGGGGATCCGGATCTCCAGAACGCCTCTGGGGCGTTGGATTGATCCGGATCCATTAGGATCTAGATCTAAGGGTCCACAGCGTGGGGCGCTGGATCGGGTCAGAACCCACCCGGTCCAGCGCCTTATATAAAAGGTTCTAACCCGGTTCTTGCTCATTTTTACACAATGTTTCTCTTTCTTCTCTTCTCTCTTCTCTCTTCTCACGCCGACGCAACTATGAAACCCTCACCCTAAATCGTTCAAACTAACTCAGATACTCATGAATCATGGCTTAAAAGCTTCGTTTTATCATTCTAAACATGAATCTGTGACTGGAATTCACATGCATCAACTGAATCACCGTAGATCTGGAATTCTTGTTCACGGATTTCGAATGGTTTTGGTTCTGTTTTTGGTTCAAATCTTTTTCTAAATGGTTTTGCTTGCGGATTCATTGGTTTACAACGGTTGATACTCGTTGTAAACCTTGGAATCTTCACGATTTTCAAAGATTTTTTAGGGTTTCATGATTTTTGAACCAAAAATCTTCGAATTCTCCACGGATTTACATTGATTCGGATTCATTGTTGTTTTCGAATATGCAAGAGGTAAGTTTTTTTTATTTTCACCTGGCTTTATTCGGAGATTTGATTTCGGATCTTCAGGATGCTTCGTTCTTGATTCTGTTTGTTGATTTGGGATTGAAATCCGGAAATAAACCGGTGATTTGACTTTCTTCTTCTTAACCGGTTCAGAATCTTTGAAATTCTTCCCCTCTTCTTCTCAATCTCAGTGACTCTTTGATCGCATTGAATTCGCTGCTTCTGGCAATGGATTCGATGCTTGAATTGCAGAAACACCGGCTCAGTGATGAAGATTCAGTCGAATCTCTGAGAGCTACACGTGATTTCCATTGATTTTGGCTCAATTTGCTTCTGAAACGGTTAGGGTTTTGTGAACTTGTTCTTCAACCTTTTTGAGTTTGTTGTGATTTGATTTAACTGAATGGAGAGAGAAATTTATGAGTTGTTTGTGACTTGGCATTGATTCTGTGGACCTCTTCCTGACTGGTACAGTAACCGGCCTTATATAGGCTGCCATGTGGCCTCTGGACCAATGAGATTCTGACACTTGGACTGAATTGTTTGCGTGGCATTCTTGGACTAATATGCAATTTGAAAGAAATTGGGGACTGAACTGCAAAAAGGAAAAAAAATTGGGACTGTTTTGACAATAATAAAAACTGAAATTAGACTGCTTTTTTCAAAATTGAAAGAAATTGGACTGTGTTTAAAATTGAAAGAAATTGGACACCTTTGCAATTAAAACAAAGAAAAGGACTTGCTTGCAAAAAGTAAAAATAAAATGGGTAAAAAATGCAATTTGAAAAAAACGTAAAGTGAAACAGTTAAAAACTACAAAACGGACTAAAACGAACAAATTACCAAAATGAGGTATTTTAAAATACCTCTCTGTCAAAAATTTTGATGTGAAAAGACCAAAATGCCCCTAGGGACTAAAACGACTCAGACTGACTCAGACTGACCCAGATGCGAAACTAAAATGATTTTTAGATATAAATTGACTGATGACTTATGTAGACAAATTGAAAAGACTCAGAGACCCATTGTAGGGACTAAAATGGGTTCCTCTATAGGAAATGACCAAAATACCCTTTTGTACGATTTTATGCAAAAGTTTGGAATAAAATGCGGAAAAAACATGCAATGCGTTTAGAAATTTTCAAATGACTTGCAATGCAAAAACATTCTGGATGGTTTTATATGCAAGAAAAATTTAGAGACAGAGACAGTACCATGTGCGTTTGAAGCACAGTAGAAAACTGTAAAATAGACATAGTGAATTTGGAAATAATCAGAAACAGAAAGGAAATTTGAACGAGTATTTTTAGGTCCAAAATGAGGGTATGAAACTCTTCATTGGATATAATTATCCTAAACATCTTCATTGGATATAAATATTCTAAGCACATGATGCATGAACATATGACTCACTATGCACATGGTCAACAACAATTCATCATCATTTTTCACCTTCATAGTGCATACATGCATTCACCATCAATATCGTCATCATTTTGCATGCAATAATTCAACATCATCATCATCATTATTATTTAACACCTCAAGGAACAGATAATGTTTCAAATTCACAATTCACCTAAACGACGGACATCATTCCTCATTATGATAATCATCATATCAAACACCCAAACATCATCAATTCATTCACATTCTATCATAATAAAATGAATTCAAGGTCTACTACACTTTATCCAACCATAAAACATCAATTTGGCAAAGAGCGTCTATTCTCGCAAAAACTAACATTTTCCGATTATTTTTCCGAAATCAACGTAAATAAGTTCAAGTCTCTTAACCAAGTATACACACAAGTCACGTCAATAAGGTGAGAAAAAACACAAGAAGGGGGGGTTGAATTGTGTTTAGATTTTCCACGTTTTCTCTTAAACTAAAGGACACTGGTCAGAAGCAGTTCAAGAATAGCTTCTGAAGTGATGTTCATAACTAGGTTGCAGCAGATAAAAACAGAGAGAGAGAAGGAAGAAAGACACAAAGCAATTATACAGGTTCCTTCTACAAACCGGAAGTAGTCCTGTCCCCCTTGCACTTCCAAGGAGAGTTCACTAAAACTGTAATATCTGATTACAAATGCTCACTGCTAAACTTAGCAAGAGACTTCAAATGCTCAAGCACAACTACAAGAGACTTCCAATGCTCAAGAACACAATCGAGAGACTTCTATGCTTAAGCACACAAGGAAGAGACTTCTAATCAAACCGAATTACAAAGAAAAATGTTTGACACTGGACACTTGATATACAATCAGAGGTGCTCACAATACAAATCAGATACAGACTCTTTAAGACTCTAGAATTTCTAAGATATGAGCTTTGAAAAAAATTCTAAGTGAACTTTTGGATGTTGAACAATTTTGACAAAGGTGTGAGATGAACGTTGTGAATTGCCAGCACATCCAAAAAGAGTCGTTCGAAGCTTTGATCAATCACCAATGATTCATTGCCTGATATGGTTGTTGTCCTATGAAGGATCAATTTCAAATGCATTCCATGTATCAAGGAAGATTGTTGCAGGCAGAGCTGTTATCCTTGTCTTGTAGCAGAGACAAACTTTGTGTAGTGGAGGTAATGGTTATACACTTCGTACAATTGTACTTTGTCAACGCTCTACAAAAGAACAAGCATCCAATGCCTTTGAATCCTTTTGAATTAGTGGTTGCTCTTCTTTTCCACTCTTTTGCAATACTTAGACGACATTGAATCCATTAAACAACTTTTGAAACTTTAAGTTTGCATCTCCTGATGAACTGTAGCTTATGGTGATTTTCAACTTCTGATGATCTCCAGCTTCTGATGAACTCGCTTCTGATGACACGTCAT
This sequence comes from Medicago lupulina, assembly GCA_958299785.1. NCBI lineage: Eukaryota > Viridiplantae > Streptophyta > Magnoliopsida > Fabales > Fabaceae > Medicago > Medicago lupulina. The sequence goes on along the minus strand of OY283144.1, from coordinate 47,625,232 downwards.
CACTTCAGGAGCACTTTGTCTTCAAGAGCATTTTGACTTGAGGAGCAGTTCTCTTCAGATGCTTTTAAGCTTCCTTTTTGTTTATTTCTTCGCTCTCTTTTGTTCTTCCAGAACCTATTAATGATCTCAAAATTTTTGTCTATGGTCCTGTACATTTGAACAAAGTTTCCTCGTACTTCCTTTTCCAAGTAGCATACACATGATTTAAATCAGCCATTTTTCCCTGGTACTTCTCTTGGGTATTAGGGGGTAAGGGTAAAGGTAGCTCTGGGGTAGTCGAGGACAGGTACCTCGGTAGGGTGTAAGGCATCCCATACTCAGTGGCTTTGTCGATGAACAATTGGGTGTAGGTTTCATAGGTGAGGTCCGACTTATCCCCCAATTGATTGCTGTTTTTCTTGTGAATGGTACGTTAGGCCTTCACAAATTGGTCTCTCTAACCCTTGTTGTCGGCATGGTAGTGATAGAATATGCCCTCTAGTGCAATATTGCGAGGCTTTTCCTTCATAGGATACCCGAACTAGCGCCTAGCGAGGGTGGGGTTGTAGGTGATTCCCCCATGAATACCAAGGACAAGCACATTAGCAAACTCCCCACGAGTCAATAATGGTTCCAATGTCGTAAGTCGGGTTGTACCAAACTGCATCAGTTGGAGCAAGGGACATGATCTTTTCTGAATATAGAGCTCTCTCCTTGGAGAGGTATGATCGAGGTAAATGTAAGGTATACCACTTATATAGCAAAGGTGCACAACAAAGGATAGTTCCATCCTGCTTATCGGTCCTGTGATGGATAGGATGGTGGGTCTCGGCAAGGAGCGTAGGGACCGGGTTTTTGGTGAGGAAGATTTGGATGGCATTAGCATCAACGAAGCCGTCAATGTTGGGGAAAAGCACAAGACCATAGATGAGCAAGGCATGGATAGACTCAAAAACAAGGGTGCTCTTACGAGTTATGTCGGACGTCTTGAGATGAAGAGTGGCTGCAATAGCTATTGCCTTAGGGACTTCTTCAAGACCACTAAAAGGTACTCTACCAAGCATTGGTAAATCGACCAAGTAGGCATACTCTTCAAGGGTGGGGACGAGCTGATAGTCAGGAAAGGTAAAGTAGTGGTACCGAGGGTCATAGAACTGGACCAATGTTTTGAGGATTCCTTCGTCGAACTTCGTGTTGAGAATGTTAAACAAATTTCCATGGCGAGACTGAAAACCTACTGGATCAGTGATAACAGTCCCTAACTTCCTCAAGCCTTCCAAATCCTGTTTCTTGAAACTATACCTCTTAATACTCCTAGTAGCCATATCTACAATGTTTACAAAAACTTTGTCTAAGTCCTTCGATACATGAAAAAAATTGTTTATGAATGAATGCATGTATGCATGATTATGTTATAGAATACATGGTGTGGTTAAGTCCACAAGGTTGGAGTCGAGAGATAGTACGTTGTAGGGTATGGACTGTAACAGCCCGTTTTTCGCGTTTGTTTTATTCTAATTATTTTATTGCGTGTATTATTTTAATTGTGTGCATTTTCATATGTTTGTGCATTTGAGGGGTAATTAGTAATTTTGGGAGGATAGCGTTTTATCGTTTTTTTTAAGATAGAACCGTTTTATTTATTAAGTTGTTGGTGCGCGATAATTAATTAGAGCCGAGGTTATTAATTAATTACCGTTAGTGTGTTATTTAGTAGATTAGTGAGAGCCCATTTATTTATTATTTGTGTGTTTAAGGCCCATTAAGAGAGAGGGAGTATATAAGCTAAGTCTTTAGTGGCTAGGTTTAGAAACTTTGCTCATTTTCACACAAACACAAGAGAAGGCAATTTGGGGCTAGAGATCAGAACAAGAGAAAGGGTTGGAGGCTAGAGCTAGAAGAGGGTTTCATCCCTAGGAGCTAAATTGAGGCTTGGGTTGTAGATTCTTGGTGCTAGAGGTAAGAGGGTTAGGCTTCACTCATAATTTCATAATTTTGCATTTTTCCCATTTTTGTGGAATTGTTGGATTGAATCTAATTGATGTGAATTCGTGCATAATCGTTGCTGTTATGATTGAGAACATGAATTGCATGATAACTGTATGGCTATATATGAATTAACATATTGAAATGCATAATTGTTGGTGTTTTGTGTTCTTGAGCAAATTTGATGAAAAATGAAGTTGTGATGTTGGATTGTGCATGAATTTAGGTTCATTAGTTGTTATTGATGATTGTTGAACTGTTGGAATCAAATTTGTTGAACTGGAATCGTTGTTTATGGATTTGTGTAGAAATTTGGGGTTGTGTTGGTGTTTTGAGAAAATCCTATGATTTTGGTGAAATGAGTTGAATTGTTGTTTCTAATGCTTGATTCATGTTTGTTTAAGTGTATTGAAGCTATTTTGATCCATAAACACTTCGTGGAACTTGTTTTGGCGAATTGGGGATTTGAAAATTGAGTTTTTGGGTGAAAAAGGGGAAGAACCCGAGAGGTTCTGGGCTGCCCAGATGAATCTTCGCTTGAAGCGAGATTTTCTCGCTTGAAGCGAACATTCAAAGGGGAAGCCCAAAATTTTGGATGCTATCTCGCTTGAAGCGAGCCCCAAGCGAGCTCCAAGCGAGATGCACCTGTGCTCTCTGGAACTGTCTCGCTTGAAGCGAGATAAAATGGCTTCAAGCGAGATGGGCTTGTGTCAGCCCATTTGATTTTTGTTTCGTGAACCTTGGGACCTATCCGAGCATTTTCTAACACTTCTTTTAACCTCTATAAACATTGTTTGCATCTATAATCCTACTGGAACAACATTCAAATCGAATGGGAATGATTTTGGAAAGATTGAACTTGAAACTTGAAAATGGTCAAGAACACGGACTTTTCGGAACTTGATTCTTTTCAAGGAAACCAAGTGGGATTATACTTGAATAATGTTTATATGACTTTTAATGACGATTTCAATTGGTTCCATGGATTGATTACTTGTTTTGCTTTGAAAACTTATAATTTTGGAAAATTGGCAAAAGTGAGACGAACTTCGTGAATTTGTGTATTCTTCATATGTGGCCGATGAAATGCTTATGTAACCTCTACTGTACACATATGTGACTTGTGAGAATACATGGCATAGGCAATTGAACTTGTTAAATTGGTTTGGTTCATCACTTCATATATTTTCAAAATTGTGAAATGTGAAGTATTGCTTATTCATGAATGAACTATGTGAAAGAGATGATATTGTGAATTGTATACATGTTCAAATAATGACGAATATATGTATGATGATGTATGTGCAATTGTTGGTGTGTGCATACTTGATTTGAATGGTTTTGGTGATGATTGCCTAATTGTATATGTATGGTTTCGGTGATGATTGCATAATTGTATATGCATGGTTTGGAGAATTGTTGTATGAGCATATGCATTGAGTCAAGTCATATGTTCATGCACTCATTGTTGAGGAGACTGACGTATGTCCAATGTGTAAGGCAGGTGTGAACCTTGCACGCGATGTGTTTGTTGCATCGGAGGTGACGACCTTGGAGGAGACTTGGTACCACATGCATCTAGACGAGTCTAGAGACATTGCATGAATTGTTGGTGAATTGAATTGCATTTAAATTGTGCATGGTGATTGTGTTTGGAGATTGATATTTGACTTGGTCGAATTGTAATATGTGTGTGATACACTCGAATTATGTGAACTTGGAATGATGCTTATGAATGATATTGAATGAGATAAATGTGGAGATACTATGAGTTTATGCATGGCTATGTTGTTTATCATTCTTGGATATATGACCATTATTTCAATATTCTTGTTTATCTGTTTATGGATTATGATGATGTAATGCTATTCCTCAGTGGTTTACCACCTGCCTTTCCGTATGGACGGGTAGATGGAGTGCAGGATGCTTAGTTGCTTTGCTTGATGTTGCCGAGGAGCGGGAGTTCCTCTTTTATGTGCAAGTGTCTAGATTAGGGCTCTGATCTAGGGTTGTACTTGCATGTTTTTTTCTTTCTTTTATGACTATGTAGTTTTTGGAGTTGAGATATCGACATTATGAGTTTGAAATCATGTATTTATTATCATGAGATTTTGGAGATGTTATTTATATGGTTTACATATATTCCGCTGCTATGCTTATGTAACTTGATAATTTATACATGTATGCTGGAATTTGTTTGGTGACGTAACATCTATTTCTTGAATATGTCTGATGTATTGTCGCGTTTACCGCTTATTAGAAATAGGGTGTTACATGGACTATGGCTTCATTTGTACCTGTATCACGGGTTCTACAAAGTTCCCAAATTCCAACCCCCTTATGAATATATCGGTGTATAAGAATGCTCCTAGTCCAATAAAATTCACAAGGAAGCCTTGTTTGAGTGTAGTATCGCGTGTCAACTAAAGTCAAGAATGCTCTTGGTTTAGCCACCGCACTACGTCCTAAAAAGGCCAAGATGGGTTAAGGGTAACTAAAGTCCACGGCTTTGCAGGACACTCACATTGAAAGTAATAACACTGACACGAATGCTCATGACAACAAGAGTACTACCTTCCGTGAGGCCTCCACCGAGTGGGGTTATATCACATGTAAACACCACTCAAGAATGCTCTTGGTATGTCACTATGATTGTGCCCCGTCCTATCTTATGTTTCCCTCAAGTCCGGGTTAGGACTTATCTCACCAATCACGTTTAAGAAAGGAGAACATATATACACGTATTTCCATCTTTTATTTTTGTTTTTGTTAAGAAAGTTATAGCACAAAAAGTTAAACAAAGTCAAGTTAGGCTTAACCCTCGACATCATCCCCAGTGAAGTCGCCATTTCTGTCGCGTCATTTTTCGGAGATCAAGGCTATTTGATTAACTAAATTATTTCAGGACATTGAAAAAAATTATTTAAATTAGATGGGGTCCGGGGGTTGGTTACATAAGGGGAAGGTGTTAGCACCCCTCATGTTCGTAGTACTCTACGAGAACCTTTCGAATTTATTTCTTTTTTTGCTATAAACTTACTTAATTTTGAGGAAAAGAATAATGGTGAATAAGGAAAAAAGAAGCCTATTTATCTACATTTTTATTGATTCGGAAGGATGATGAGTCAATAAAGTAGTATATTTAATGAAGTATTTAATCTTATTTACTTTAATTTAAGTATATTATTATTTCCTTTTTTAAATCATTTAGTTGATTTAGTCCTAGTTTTATTTATATAATATTTAATCTTGTTTTATTTAGATTTAGGTTTATTTTATATATAATATTCAGTTTTATTTAGATCTAAGATTATTTTATATAATATTCTGTCTCATTATATTTAGATTTAAGTTTATTTTATATTATTGTTATTTATTTTATAGAACTATTTTACTTTAGAATACAATCTATTATATTTCAGGGACGAATATTGGATGGAAAGAGCCTTGGAGCAGAAGAAAGGGATTCAGAGCTAATTTGGAGCAAGAATACGAAGATTAGGAGCCAAAAATAAGTCTCCCCCAAGTCAGAAGCTTGGCACGGCCCGTGCCATTCCTGTGCAAGCTACTCTGTTTTTAGTTTAGGCCCACAGTTTCTTGTGGGGCACTCTAGTATTATAGTTGCTTAGGCTCTAATTCAATTGTAAGCTATAAATAGAGGAGCCTTCCATCACAAATATTTATTTTATTCTTGGAATACAATAGTGACAATTGTTTCTAATAATAATTTCTATTTCTCTTTATTTTACTTATATCTTCTTTCTTCTTCTTCCCTTTGTCTACTATGATCATGAGTGAGTAGACTCCTTTGTCTTGGGATTGCTGGATAGTCTAATGACATAATCCAAAGCAAACCAAGCCTTCTCCTTAAATTAAACTCCTATATAACCTAGTTTCTAATCTAAATTCACCGATTAAACATGGATTAATCATTATCAAATACCAACAAGCGAACGCTGAGGTTATGATAATTATTAATCCATTATCCCAAACGTCAAATCTACAAGCGAAAGCTGCGATGAGATGTTGGAACAAGTGAATATTAGACAGAGATTGCAAAGGCAGTGAAATAGTCTTTACAATCTTGGGACGAAGTAGTTTCACAGCCTTAATGCATCTCCTAGTAATCAATTCAGCGAAATAGGATTGATTGCTAGGAGTAAACTCTTACTGGACTGAGAGGAAAAGTAAGGGGCTAAAGGGAAACCGGTCATACAAAACTAGGTCTATTATAAGGTTTTAAGGATAAAGCTTCAGTTTGTAGAGGGTTTGTTATTACAACAAACCAATAATTCTAAGTTGATTGAATTAACCAACTCCCAAGGCTCTTCTTTTATATTATTTTCTCTTTCAACCATTAAAAACCCTATTTTTACTATTCTCTCTTCTAATCATAATTCTAAGTTGATTGAATTAACCAACTCCCTGTCGAAACGATACTCTCTTTATTACTACTCCGATAAGACTGTGCACTTGCAGTTTTGTCCCATCAATTTTTTGGCGCCGTTTCCCAGGTGTTAACTAATTTGATTAACTTTTTCTTGTGATTAGAATTTTGTTTTTATTTTTATTTTCTTGTTTCTTTTTACTTTTACTTTTTCCTTGCTAATTTTTTCTTCTCTTTTCTCTCGTCACCGTTAACTTGTTGGGTTCTTTCCCTTTTATGCGAAGGTCTAAAAGTCTTGGTGCATTCGTACCTGAGATTGAAAGATTCTGCACAAAAGGAGAAGAGAGGCACAAAATAATATTGCTATGGCCGAACGTACTCTTAAAGAGTATACTACTCCTTCAACGGAGGAGCCACAAGCTATTATTGTGTACCCAACGGTTGAGGATGACAATTTTGAAATTAAGCCCGCCCTTCTTAACTTGTTGCAACAAAATCAGTTTTCTGGTTCCCCTATTGAGGACCCAAACCTACATATCTCTACCTTTCTAAGACTTAGTGGCACCCTAAAAGAGAACCAAGAAGCTGTAAGACTTCATCTCTTTCCCTTTTCCTTAAGGGATAGAGCTAGCGCTTGGTTCCATTCTCTAGAGGTTGGTTCCATCACCTCATGGGATCAAATGAGGCGAGCATTCCTTGCCCGATTTTTCCCACCTTCTAAAACTTCCAAACTTAGGGACCAAATCACACGCTTCAACCAAAAAGATGGGGAGTCTCTCTATGATGCTTGGGAGCGTTTCAAAGAAATGCTCCGAATTTGCCCCCACCATGGTTTGGAAAAGTGGCTCATAGTCCACACTTTTTATAATGGCTTGTCTTATACCACTAAAATGACTGTTGATGCAGCTGCAGGTGGAGCCTTGATGAACAAGAACTATACAGCAGCGTACACCTTGATTGAGGATATGGCCCAAAATCACTATCAATGGACCAATGAGAGGGCCTTAACAGCTCCTACTCCCTCTAAGAAAGAGGCAGGTATGTACGAAGTTTCTAACTATGATCATCTTGCTGCTAAAGTTGATGCACTAACCCAAAAAATCGAAAAACTCAATGTTATTGCTATCAATCCTTCTTCTTCATCTCCTCCTTGTGAAGTCTGTGGTATTCATGGCCATATTGGTGTTGATTGTCAGCTAGGTAGTGCTATTGATGGTATTGAGCAAATGAACTATTCTCAATACAACCAAGGAATGAGGCAAAACCAAAACTTTTATAAAAACCCTCAAAATTCCTATGGACAAATGGCACCACCTGACTATACAAACAACCAGAGGACCAATCAAAAATCTGGTTTGGAAATTTTAATTGAAAACTATATTACAAATCAAAATAAACAAATTCAAGAATTGAAAACCCAAACCGGATTTATAAATGATTCTCTAACCAAACTTAATGCCAAGGTTGACTCTTTTGCTACCCATAATAAGATGCTTGAAACACAAATCTCCCAAGTGGCCCAACAAGTGGCTGCATCCTCTCAAACACCGGGAATCTTCCTTGGACAAACCGAAACCAACCCACAAGCTCGTGTTAATGCTATATCATTAGGGAATGGTGGGAAGTTAGAGGATACCATTTTTAAAGATAGAACCATTGAGGGAGAGAGTAATGAGTATCAAGGTGAGGTAGCTATGGTAGAGAGTGAGAAACAATCCAAGACACCCTTGCCATTAGGACTTGCTAAGCCTTGCTTGGAGGCTAAATTTAAAAAGTTTATGAAAATACTTAAGAAGATTTGCATTAAAATTCCCTTTGTGGAAGCTTTGACTCGAATGCCTCTATATGCCAAGTTTATTAAGAAAATTTTTTCAAAGAAAAAGGCTATAGAACACAATGAGACAATAGCTTTGACTAGGGAAGGTAGTGCATTAATCAAGGAGCTTCCTCCTAAACTTGGGGATCCGGGCAGTTTCTCTATACCTTGTGTGATTGGAAGTGAGGCGATTAATAAGGCCATGTGTGATCTAGGAGCTAGTGTTAGCTTGTTACCCTTGTCCCTCTTCAATAGGATAGGTGTAGGTGAATTAAAACCTACTAAAGCTACCCTAAGACTAGCCAATGGAACCATAGTTAGTCCCGCTGGATTTATTGAAGATATACCTGTCGAGGTAGGAGGGATGTACATCCCGACTGACTTTGTAGTTTTAGATATGGGTGAGGACGACTTAGTGCCTATACTTTTAGGAAGACCCTTTCTCGCTACTACGGGAGCTCGTATTGATGTTAAGGAAGGTAAGATTGTGTTTGAAACAATAGGTTTTGGTCTTGATATTGATACTCAGGAACCTTTCTATTTTCCTCGTTGCATGCTTGATGATCATGATGTGCAAGAACGTTCTTTAACGTCATCTACACCACATGATCTCTTCGATCCATTTTAAGATTTGCTTTCTAACGGTCAAGCTAGTGACGTTAAAAGAGCGCTTCGTGGGAGGCAACCCACGCATTTAATCGCTTTTGTTTTGTTTTTTTTTTTGTTTTTGTTTGATGTTTTTGTAGGTCATTGTCCGCTTAAAGTTCGAGAAAACCACAAAAATTTGAGCCCCGGATGTCCAGGAAGCTGGCACGGCCCGTGCTAAAAGTGGCACGGCTGTGCCACATTAAGCCAACAAAAACCACACAAACTCAGAGAGTTGGCACGGCCCGTGCCACAGTTGGCACGGCCGTGCGCGATTCCAGGTTATATTTTTATGACTTTTTACTCTTCTCCTTCATCCATTCTTCACTTTAAACATCTCTCTCAACTTACCCAACCTCCAAACCTTCCACACTCCATCAAAACTCAACCAATTCACAAAATTTCTTCACAAAAACAACCCTAAACATCACCACAACCAAAACCCACCACTCCAAAACAACTTTCATCCACCCAAACCACAAATTCCCAAATTCAAATTCCCTAAAAACCTAACCCTAAAACCACCAAAATTTTCACCACAACCCACCTTTCCACCTCAATATCTTACTTCCAAATAAACCCCATCATAAAACCTACCTTTCCACAACAAATTATCCCAAACCCCAACCTTCCACAAATCCAAAAAAAGTCAACAAAGTCAAACATGGCTCCAAAGAGACCGGGAAAGGAAGTTGCAAGCTCGAGTGATGGAGGAAACAAGAGGCAAGCTACCCCAAAGAATCACGGCATCACATTCATCACTCCCGAACAACGGAGTAGGTATAAATATCTTCTCTCTAAACCTTTGCACCCTTGTAGGTATCCTGATGATTATGACATGAATAGGTTAGGGATTAGAGATAATGTGATTATGCTGTTGAATAGGTTAGGATGGGGTGATATGATGAGACCTATGCGGGGTTATGAGAACTTCACCTATGAATTTTTGAGCACACTTGTTTTTACTAAAGATAGGATGAATTATGATGACCCCGACCATAGAGTTTACTTCCGGCTTATGAACACTGATTATGAGATGTCTTTAGAAAACTTTTGCAATGAGATGGGCTTCGCCAATGCGGGGTTCATCCATGACTCTTATAATCATGATCTAAGGTCGGAAGCATACAACCCCATCACCTTTTGGCAACGTATTACCGGCCTAGAACAATACAACTCTAGATCCAATAAGGCTAGTAATATACATAACCCTGTGCTTAGATACATCCAACGGGCTATGGCTTGCACAATTTGGGGTAGAAAGGAAGTAGGTACCACTAGGACGGATGAACTATTTATGCTTTGGGCAATGCTAAACAACCATCCTGTGAATACTTGCTTTTATATGCTTGATTATCTTGCTTCTTTAGGTGGAAAATCTAACGCTAGGAGTGAAATAGTGGTAGGGGGCATTATCACCTTTATAGCTAGGAAGTTTGGCGTAGGTGAGAACCGAGGGATTAATAGAATTGAGGGGAACAACAAGCTTAATATAGAAATCCTCATTGCTATGAATTTCGTTAAGCCTCAACCTGGCCGTATTACTTTTGAGCTTCAGCTCAATGTGCCTATGTGTTTAATTGTACTTCCTAACCCATCTCGGACTAACACTGAGGTGGAAGAAAATTTGCTGTATGTTGGTGATGTCCCACATGAACGGGAGGAGGAACAACACTTTGAGGAGGAAGGTGCAAACTTGCACCCCAATGAAGAGCACCATGACTATGATACCGGTGAGAACTATAATGATCCAATCAACCGGTGGGCATGGATGCAAACAGAGGTTGACTGCATAAGCACCGAGCAACAAAGGCAAGGTGTTGAAATCACCGGATTAAGAAACGATGTCCAAAGAGGCAATCGGGTTAATGATGAGAACAATCAAATGCTCCGGATGATGATGCAACACTTCAAACTCCAAGGTCCTCCTTACGGACCTCAATAAAATGTGAGCTTTCCTCTTCCACTCTTTCTTCTATCTCTATAATCTCTACTTCTTCTCACCATCCTCCTCTTCTTCTACTTCTTCATCTTTCTTTACCATTAAATTTTTGCTTTCTTGAATCATTGAGGACAATGCTTCTCCCAAGTGTGTGTGGGGGGGGGGGGGGGGGGGGGGGGGCTAATAAAGTGTCTCGAGTCGTAGTGTTCCCAAACTCCCTTGAACTTTATTCTTTTGTTTTGTTTAATTGCTAGAGGCATGATTAAGTAGCTTGTTTTTATTGAAAAATATGACATAAATTTTTTGTTGTCTTCTCTAAATTGGTAGTTTCTTGTACATGAAAGTGAACTCTTGTATTTTAAAGTTTTCTTGATAAACTCACACCTTGTTCTATTGTGAATAATTCTCCAATGAGTAAATGCACATGTTACACCCCTTGAGCAATTGTATGATTAGGTATTTTAAGGAACACGCTCTAGTTTTAAAGGTAAGTTAACCCTCAAAGATTTTAAGAGCAAAAGTAGTATAAGCTAGTGTGGGGGAGTTTAAAAAGCCAAAATAAAACTAAGGGTTGCATCACTGAATCTAGATTGGGGAAGGAGGTAGGCCCTCCGACTTCCTACGTGAAGGTGATGTTATCTTGAGTCAAATAAAAGCATCATCGAATCTAGATTGGGGAAGGGGGTAGGCCCTCCGACTTCCTACGTGAAGATGATGTTTTAAGGGGCAACATTGAATATAGATTGGGGAAGGGGGTAGGCCCTCCGACTTCCTACGTGAAGATGTTGTTCCCTTAAATTAATGTGCTTAAATTCCAAATTTGTTCAAATGGCAAAAGGTCAAAATGACCACAATTACTCCCACCTATCTTATACGAAATGAAGAAAGAATTTTTCTCGGTTAGCTTAGTCTTTAGGTTAGAACATGTTTCCTCATAATATTTGTTTATACAGGAGCAAAAATAGGGATGAACTACACACACACACACTCACTTAGAACTTGATTGTTGAGTTGAATAAAGATTTCAAAAAATTGCTCGAGTTTGTGATTAGTGTACATTAGAAATAAAAACCTTTTTGAGGAGACATAAGCTTCATTTGAAGTGTCATATATATACTCTTGTTTTATGCTACAATGTCTATCCCTTTTGCTTGAGGACAAGCAAAGATCCAAGTGTGGGGGAGTTTGATGAGTCAATAAAGTAGTATATTTAATGAAGTATTTAATCTTATTTACTTTAATTTAAGTATATTATTATTTCCTTTTTTAAATCATTTAGTTGATTTAGTCCTAGTTTTATTTATATAATATTTAATCTTGTTTTATTTAGATTTAGGTTTATTTTATATATAATATTCAGTTTTATTTAGATCTAAGATTATTTTATATAATATTCTGTCTCGTTATATTTAGATTTAATTTTATTTTATATTATTGTTATTTATTTTATAGAACTATTTTACTTTAGAATACAATCTATTATATTTCAGGGACGAATATTGGATGGAAAGAGCCTTGGAGCAGAAGAAAGGGATTCGGAGCTGATTTGGAGCAAGAATACGAAGATTCGGAGCCAAAAATAAGTCTCCCCCAAGTCAGAAGCTTGGCACGGCCCGTGCCAAATGTGGCACGGCCGTGCCACCTCTCAGGATTTCTTTAGCTGCTTTTGCTTCCTGTGCAAGCTACTCTGTTTTTAGTTTAGGCCCACATTTTCTTGTGGGGCACTCTAGTATTATAGTTGCTTAGGCTCTAAGTCAATTGTAAGCTATAAATAGAGGAGCCTTCCATCACAAATATTTATCTTGTTCTTGGAATACAATAGTGACAATTGTTTCTAATAATAATTTCTATTTCTCTTTATTTTACTTATGTCTTCTTTCTTCTTCTTCCCTTTGTCTACTATGATCATGAGTGAGTAAACTCCTTTGTCGTGGGATTGCTGGATAGTCTAATGACATAATCCAAAGCAAACCAAGCATTCTCCTTAAATTAAACTCCTATATAACCTAGTTTCTAATCTAAATTCACCGATTAAACATGGATTAATCATTATCAAATACCAACAAGCGAACGTTGAGGTTATGATAATTATTAATCCATTATCCCAAACGTCAAATCTACAAGCGAAAGCTGCGATGAGATGTTGGAACAAGTGAATATTAGACAGAGATTGCAAAGGCAGTGAAATAGTCTTTACAATCTTGGGACGAAGTAGTTTCACAGCCTTAATGCATCTCCTAGTAATCAATTCAGCGAAATATGATTGATTGCTAGGAGTAAACTCTTACTGGACTGAGAGGAAAAGTAAGGGGCTAAAGGGAAACCGGTCATACGAAACTAGGTCTATTATAAGGTTTTAAGGATAAAGCTTCGGTTTCTAGAGGGTTTGTTATTATGACAAACCAATAATCCCAAGGCTCTTCTTTTATATTATTTTCTCTTTCAACCATTAAAAACCCTATTTTTACTATTCTCTCTTCTAATCATAATTCTAAGTTGATTGAATTAACCAACTCCCTGTCGGAACGATACTCTCTTTATTACTACTCCGATAAGATTGTGCACTTGCAGTTTTGTCCCATCAAAGGACTGAGACCTTTGCCTACGTACCCGTGAGGGATCAGAACCTCGTAGTTTGAGGTAAAAATTACCGTTTGATTTGTTTTGTGTTTTTTATTAGTTTTGAAAAAAGTTTAAAATGTAAAAGCCAAGTGGCAAATAAGAATTGTTTTGTGTTTTTTAATATTAAAGAAAATGGACCCATGATAAAATTAAATTGATTAACATTTGATGAAAGAAATAAAATAAAAAAGGGATCACTTGATTATTGAACCAAGGTTTATTGTGAAAAATGTTTTTTGTGATTCTGTTATTTGCATGTTTTTGTTGTTTTTGAATAATGAGCTAAAGTTAGACTAACAGAGCAGTAAGGTAAAGCGTAGGTGACTCATGGTGGCGTTGGACCACCACGAGGACCTTTAACCTAAACTATGAAGCATAGAAAGTATCGCATACACCCACACACGTACACATGCACCTAAAGCTATTACATAAAAGCCTATTATACATTCTAAGGTCTGCGGAAAAATAAATGACAAGAAAAAGAAAATTATTTACATTAAAGCCTAGTTTACATACTAAAAATAAATGACATAAATATATGAACAAAATAATAAATTTAATCCTAAAATACACATGAGAAAATGTAAAAAATAATTACAATAAGTAGGGGGACCGGTTTTCCCCTCATTTCCCTTTGCCCGTTCTCTCTCCTCTTCTATTCTATCAACTCTCTTCTCTGACACTATGAAGAACACCGGAGGTGTTCAAGGTTTCTACCCAGAATTTGGCGCCGTCGCGGTGGTCCGCCAGACCAGGAAGGCGCCGCCGCCGCGCCGGAATGAAAGCAACGCTTTTTTAATTTTTTTTAACTCTTTTCCTATGTGTGCTTCCTCCCAATTCCATTTCCGACCTTAAAATTCCAAAAAAAATCTACTTACGAACCTAGATCTAAAAAAAAAACGAAAGGACAAGAAAACTACCTTTTGTTTATGTTCGGTTCCGAACCGCTTTGTGGCCGGATTTGTGCATTACAGTTGTGGATTGATTTTGCTGATGTTCCTTGTCGTCCCAGTGTTGGAAACTTCGGGTGTGTTGTGCGTGTGTGCTGTTGTGTTAATGCCCTCTGTGAATTCCGATTGGGTTGCTTTCTCTTGGAAGTGATTTGGTTCGAAAATTTGTTTTGGCCGATTGTATGTCTATGAAAACACTGTGATGATTGTTTTGGATGTTGTTATTGGCTTCTGTGTTTTCTGTTGCAGGTTCAAGTGAAGATTCGGCCTCCTGAAAACGTATTCTGATGATTGCTTTTATAGTACCAGGTTTTTTTTGATTTAGGGTTTGTTAAAAGAGCCACAAAAGATGTGGCTTGGATGGCGATGAAAGTTGTACATGACAGATTGTTCTGGAGATTTGCTGCTGTAATGCGTGTGAAGCTTTGGATTAGGATGTGGGCTTGAACTTGGACCGTATTTGGACTCATCAAATTGTAAAATTAAATAAGAAATAATAATAAAAGAAACTTGGACTTATCCTTAAAAGGTAATTAATCAAAATAAAAATAACAAAAAGAAATAATGGCTAAAATAAAATTAAAACTAAAATTGAAATTATTTCAAAAATAAGAAACAAAATAAACGATGGAAATAAAGATAAAAATGAGAGAAGAGGGCCCGACTCGGAACCAAAAAACGAGGTATTTTAAAATTCCTCTCTGCCGAAATTTCGTTTGAAAAGTCAGAGATTATTCAGGACCACAGGACCCGTGTCAGTGTTTCTTAGGTCAAAAAATGGGGTATGACACATATTAAGCTCTTTAGGATGAATGCTTGATGGAATAAGACTTCTTGCTTCCTGTAACGCCCTATTTTTATCATTTAATTATTTTTCCGAGTTTAATGTCTTTTTATATATTTTATTGAATAATTGCGGTGTGTGGGTTTTTGTGTTGTTAGTAATATTAGTAGTTTATTAAAATATTGCTAATGGTAGAATAAAATTAAAATAGAATATTGAGACAGTAAGAGCAGTTTTGGGAATAAGGAAATGTCATTAGGTTAAGAATATAAGAGGAAGAGAATAGAAAAGTCAGTTTACGTGAAAATAGTTTTTGGGAGAAAAGAGAAAGTGAGAAATCAGAGAAGAGGAGCTTGTGATTTGTGATTTCAACAACCTAAGGTAAGGGTGGGACTAACTTTCTATAATCTTAACTATATGATTTTGTAATGAGTCTAATCATGTAGTTGTTGTAGTTTTCGTTAGGTTTTGAGATTATAGGAATTAGGTCTAAAATCAATAAAAATTGTTGAAAATGTAGGTAATTCCATGAATTAATGTAAGGAAGTGATGTTTAGGTTGTAGAATATCAGTAGGCATTGTTCCCTATCAATATTGGGGTTGTCAAAATTAGGGTTTTGAGTGAGAACAAAGGTCTGTTTGCAGACCTGTCTGTCATCGCTCGCCATGGCGAGTGCTCAATCTCGCCTAGCGAGTAGTAGTCATCGCTCGCCCAGTGAGTGTTTTTAGTCGCCAGGCGAGTAGTTTTCAACTCGCCACAATGAGTATTTTTGGTCGCCAGACGAGTAGTTCCCAACTCGCCACAGCGAATATTTTTCCCCGCCAAGCGAGTAGACGCTGTCTCTCGCCACAGCGAGTAGCAGTGTTCGCCTAGCGAACTGTTCAGTGGCAGAATGCCCATTTCGCGTTCTTGTGTATTTTTCACTCGTTTCTGTTTTGAATTGGATTTTGTCATAAACTTGAAAATTGTTGATATCTGAATTATCCTTTCAGTTGCTTTGAGTTGGTGTGCAAACCTGTTGTAGTTTATTTAATATGAATTTATTATGTTGATGTCGTTGCATTTAAGTTGTGTCATTGCATAGCATAGTCCAACGAAGGGGGCTTGACGCCCGATAAGTCGAATGACTTTAACGAAGGAGGCTTGACGCCTCACAAGTCGAATGACTTTAACGAAGGGGGCTTTTTGCCTGACAAATCCAATTATGACTTAACGAAGGGAGCTTGATACTCTGTTGGTACCACATGCATAATTACATTGCATTTTGTTAAGTAGTCATTGTTGCATTGTCGAGTCGTTGTTGTTGCATTGTTTATGTTGCTGCTACATTATTTGCATGAAGTTAAATGTTGATTGTTGTTGGAAATATGTGAAGTATTATTAATGATGAAAAGTTGTTGTTTTAGTTGATTAATTCTTTATATGAATTGTTGCTTATTATTATTGAATGTGAAATCTCACCCCTTCTGTTTGAATGTTGCCTCTACGTGGGTAACATGCAGATAACCAGGAGTAACCTCTGATGTGAGTTGATTCCTCGAGTCGTCATAGGAGTTATGCTTTGATACGTAACGGGATGGGGATTATTATATGTTTTGTTTTCCTTGTTACATATTACTTTTTAAGTTGTTGTTGTTGAACCACTTTTGGATTTGAAACTTATTATGTTTCTGATGTTGAGGCCTTAGTGCCATGTTTTGATTAAAAACGTTGAATATTTTCCGTTGCGATGATATTTTAATTGTTGAAAACAGTTGTTTAAATAAATAGTGAATTTAACTCTATTTATATTTTTGGAAAAACAAAATGTGACATCCCGTTTGTGATGAACTTTGATTTATTATATGATATTTACATGTTGGGAAAACGGGGTTGTCATACCCTCATTTTGGACCTAAAAATACTCCTTCAAATTTCTCTTCTATCTCTGATACTTTTCAACTCACTATGTTTTACTCTGCAATTTTCTACCGTGCTTCAACTGCATATTTTCACTACTGTTGTCTTTAATTTTCTTGCATATAAGGCCATCCAAAGTGCTTTTCTTGCATTACAAGTCATTAGAAAATTTCTAAACCAATTGTACATTTTCTTGCATTTTATTCCAAATTTTTGCATAAAATCATACAAAAGGGTATTTTGGTCATTTCCTGCAGTGGAACCCATTTTAGTCCTTGCATTTGTCTCTGAGTCTTTTCAACTTGTTTGTACGAATCATTGATCAAGTTCTGTTTAAAAAATCATTTCAGCACTGCATCTAAGTCAGTCTGAGTCATTTTAGTCCTTAGGGCATTTTGGTCTTTTCACATCAAAATTTTTGACAGAGAGGTATTTTGAAATACCTCATTTTGGTAGTTTGTTCGTTTTAGTCCATTTTGTCGTTTTTAACTGTTTCACTTTACGTTATTTTCCAAATTACACTTTTATGCCAATTTTATTTTATTTTTAGCAAATCAGTCCAAATTTTACTCTTTTTTTTTTGCAAGTCAGTCCAATTTTATTTTTTATTTGCAAATTAGTCCAATTTTACTTTTTTACAGATTAGTCCTTTAGTTTTGTTTTTTGCAGAAAGGTCCTTAAGTCAGAATTTAGTCCAAGTGCCACACGGGCAGTCCAAGTCCAGGTGGCGCATCTCTATTGGTCCAAAGGCACACATGGCAGCCTATAAAAGGCCGGCCACTGCACAAGTCAGAAAAGGGAGCCACATAATTCACGCCACATCACAAACACCTCAGAATTTTCTCTCTCTATTCAGTTAGAATCAAAAACCACAAAAACTCAGAAAATCTCAAGAACACGAAGAACAATTTCTACAAACCCTAATTCTCCAGAATCAAATTCAAGCACAATGCTGTGAAATTCACCACGGTTCTCAGAGATTCATCACTGAATCATCATCACCGAACCATTTCCCCTGCAATTCAAGCGTGAATTCACCACTAAAAGCGGCAAATTCAACGCGATCACAGAGGAAGAAGAGTGAGAAGAAGAAGAAATTACCGGCTTATTTTCGGATCCAAACCAAGAATCAACAAAACAGAATCAAAATCCAAAGTACGTGAAGATTCTAGTTCGAACCTCCGATTAAAACGCAGGTAAACATGTAAACTTACCCCTTTTTTGCTCAAGAACAACAACGAGTCCAAATCGATGTAGATCCGGGGAAGTTCAAAGAAGTTCCGTTCGAAAACTGCGAAACCCTAACAAAAATCTTTGAAAACCAAAAATTCCACGGTCTACAACGAATACCAACCGTTGTAGATCCACGAAGTCGTAAAAGACCTCATTCAGAAAAGATTCGAACAAAACGAACAGAAAAACAGTTTGAAACGCGAAGAAACTTCCAAGATCTACATCGATTCAATGTTTGCATGTGATTTCTGATAGCGGATTCGTGTTTAGAACGATAGAACTAATTGTTTGAAACATGTTCAAGTGAATTCTGGGTAGATTTGGACGGATTAGGGTTAGGGTTTTCATCGGAGAAGAAGAGAGAAGTTGGAGAAGAAGAGAGAACGGAGAGAAGAAAGAGAAAGAAAGAAAGAAAATGAATTGAACCGGGCCAAAACCTTTTATATAAGCGCATTGGACCGGGTCGGTCCAAACCCGATCCAACTTCCTGCGTTCCCAACCCTTAGATCTAGGTTTTAGGGTATCCGGATCAATCCAACGCCTCTGAGGCATTCTGGAGATCCGGATCAACTAAGTTGCGTGGGTTTGGGCTGCATAACCGTGGGCTTTGGGTTTCTTTTATTTTTTCTTGAGTTTGTTGCTATGCACACCTCTATTCTTGTTATTTGAACCCCTGTGCGCTCTAATTTTCATGCGAAATTCCTAAAAAATTGCTATGTGTTTCTTGATGCGTTCTTGATTGTTTTATGACATTCTTACATGTTTAAAATTGATTAAAAATATATGCTAATTTTTTCTACTAATTGGTGCACTTTGTGTATTTTTTGTGAAATTTCTTGCATGACTTTTGATCCAATTTTTTGCCATATGATGTTGATACTTGGCACTTGACTTTGTGATATGCTTACTACTGAATTCATGCTAATTCTTCTAGTTTTGCAATATTAATTGTTGATTTCCAATTTTGTTAGTTTAATTTTTTAGTTTACAACTTTGCAATATTAATTGTTGATTTCCAATTTTGTTAGTTTAATTTTTAGTTTACAACTTTACAATGTTAATTGTTAGTTTACATTTTTTCCTTTTTTTTTGTTGTTTTTGTTGTTGTTAGTTTAGTTGTTAGCTTCTTATTTTGCAAGTTTAACTGTCAGTTTCCAATTTTGCAAGTTTAGTTGTTAGTTTCTCATTTGGCAAGCTTAATTGTTAGTTTCTAATTTTGCAAGTTTAGTTGTTAGTTCCTTATGTTGCAAGTTTAATTGTTAGGTTCTTGTTTGTTAGTTTAATTGTTGGCTTCTTGATTTTCAAGTAATGTGAATTCCTTGTTTGAAAATAAAGTGTGAAATATGCTTGTGAGTGTGTGAAAATTTTAGGCTTGAATGTGTCTTATAATTCTCATATGGTGCTTGAAATAGACCCCTTGAAAATTGCATTGGATGGGAGAATTATAGGTCATGTGCTTGCTTAAAATCTTGTGACTAGTTTTTGCATCTTCTTTCCATCTTGTTATTACCTTTTTTTTGTCAATTTGTTAACATTTTCTTACCATCTTGCTTTACTAATCATTCTATTCCATGTTTCATACATATTGAGCATTCCACCTCATCTCCATCCTTTAGCCTAGGTTTCATTCAATGGCTAATTCTTAGGTAGTTATTTCTTCATTTTTATTTTTTTGCAAGACCATAGAATGTAAACTAGGGCCAATGTAAAGGACAATGGACACTATAATGATGTACACCGACACAAGCACCGACACGCACACACGTTGTATGATTTATCGTTAGATGTATATTTAGGAACGCAAAACTTAGAAAAACCCATTTTCCAAAAAAGCGTTAACAATCTCATCACTTGAAAACAATTTTTTTCCAAAAAACATTGGAGTCAAAACTCCATTGTATTTTTTCGTTTATTTTCTTAATCAAAAATTCAAATACAACTAATTTCTACCTAGACTCCCGTTTTCTTTAATAATTGAACCAACCTCACTATTTTCCTTCTCGAGCCTTTACGGCCTCTTTCTTTTCTTCAAAACTATTTTCAAAAATTAAAATCAACCTAAACTCACAAAAAAAACCTTTTTGAGAGAGAACTACATGGAGTTTGATCCATTAAAAGGGTATGTAGGCAAGAGGTCAAAACTTCTCCAAGTCCAATAAAAATAAAACCCAAACACTTCTCCCCCCATTCTTAAAATAAACAATTTCTTTTCAATAAATAGCATTAAAAATAAAGCGTAGACGTAAATCTAGAAAAACGGTTCCTATAGAGTACTATAGTCGTTATGGGTGCCTAACACCTTCCCGTAGTGAAAATTGCCCCCGAACTTAGAATTTCTAAGGGTTTTCTCAATTTTTCCCTTCCCTAAAAAAAAAATAGAGATATCAATGATTGAAAGGTTCAAGCCTAATTAATGACTTGACACCCAAAAATCGCGATAACAAGGGTGTTACAATTGGTATCAAAGCAGGTCGGTCCATCCAGCCAAGTAGTTGAGTAGTCTGTGTTGTGTTTTCTTATGATTGTTCATTGTGTAATGAACAAAGAATGGCTGGATGGAATGATGCTGCTATTGCTGCTGCATTGCAACCTATGGCTCAAGCTGTGGGGCAACAACCTAATGGTGGTGGAAATGATGGGGTTCGTATGCTATAGACTTTTCTGAGAAACCATCCAGCTACATTCAAAGGCAGATATGATCCTGATGGAGCTCAGACATGGCTCAAGGAAGTTGAGAGAATTTTTCGAGTCATACTATGCAATGAAGCTCAGATGGTACATTTTGGTACACATATGTTGGCTGAGGAGGCTGATGATTGGTGGGTAAGTACTCGTCCGCATATGGAGAAGATAGCAGAAGGAGTTACATGGGCTGTCTTTAGGAGGGAATTTCTGAGTAGGTACTTTCCGGAAGATGTTCGCGGGAAGAAGGAAATGAAGTTCCTGGAGCTGAAGCAAGGTGATATGTCAGTGACGGAGTATTTATGAGTAGGACACCAAAGCTCATTACAAGATCATGAATGAGCGGAAGGAAAAGCAATAGCAAAGTCGTGGTAAGACTTACAACACTCCGGCTCATAAGGGTAAGCAGAGAGTGAATGACAAGAGTAGGCCTAGAAAGAAGGATGCTCCTGTTGAAATTGTTTGTTTCCGGTGTGGAGAGAAAGGTCATAAGAGTAACACTTGTAATCGCGATGTGAAGCGGTGTTTCCGTTGTGGCAAGAAGGAACATGCAATTGCGGATTGCAAGGATGATGATATCGTTCGCTTTAACTATGGTGAAGAAGGACATACCAGTCCTCAGTGTAAGCAGCCTAAGAAGGTTCAGGTTGGTGGGAAGGTGTTTCCTTTAGCTGGTACTTAGACAACAAATGAGGATCGTCTGATCAGAGGTACATGTTTCATTGATAGTATTCCTTTAATTGCTATTATAGATACTGGTGCTACACATTGTTTTATTGCTGCTGATTGTGCCTCGAAATCGGGTCTTGTTATGTCGTTTACGAATGGGGAGATGGTTGTCGAAACTCCAGCTAAGGGTTCGGTGACTACTTCTCTAGTGTGTTTGAAGTGTCCTTTGTCGATATTTGGTAGAGATTTTACGATGGACTTAGTCTGTTTACCGTTGAGTGGGATGGATGTGATACTAGGTATGAACTGGTTGGAGTTTAATTACGTTCATATTAATTGTTTTAGTAAGACGGTGCGTTTTTCATCTTCCGAAGAAGAAGGAGAAACTGAGTTCTTGACTACCAAGCAGTTGAAGCAGTTAATGCATGATGGAATCCAAATGTTTTCTTTGATGGCGTTCCTGTCTATTGAGAATTAAGCGGTGACTGATAAGTTGCAAGTGGTATGCGAGTTTCTAGAAGTTTTCCTTGATGAAATATCTGATGTGCCGCCAGAGAGGGACGTATAATTTTCCACTGATCTTGTTCCGGGAACGAAGCCTTTTTCTATGGCACCTTACCGTATGTCAGCTTCTGAATTGGCAGAGTTGAAAAAGCAGTTAGAAGATTTGCTTGATAAACATAGACTAATAACATAGATTAATCAGAGTTTTTCAACTTAAAAACAGAGTGTCACATTCAACTTACAAAATTTTCCACAAATATAAATGGAACAAAAATGCTATTTATTAAAACATCTGCCTTAATAGAAATTCAACAAAATGCAGCGGAATTATTTTCAACATCTTAAATAGTACTTGGCACTAAAAGGCAACAACATCAACATTATCTTAAATCCTCATAAAAATAGTTCATCATTGTTTAATAAAAGAGATATGTAACAAGAAATGAAATCAAACATAGCAAACTCCCATCCCGTTACATATCAGAGCACCTAAAGACAAAGCAAGAGATAGCCACTCACGACAGCAATACACAACTACTTATTCTTGATTACCTGCAAGTTACTCATACGAAGAGCAACATTTCCAAGCAGAAAGGGTGAGATACATATTCAAAAATAGTAAGCATATAATTCATCAATGGAATTCATCAACATAAGCTATAATGTTTAACAATATTATTACTTCACATAATTCTTCATTAGTATCTCATTAATAATAACCAACTTGATAACAACAACTAACACGACACAACGACACCGACTTGACTATGCAACAACATCAACTTAGCAACTTGACAAATGCATTATGCATGTGGTACCAATCAGGGCATAAGCCCTCAACTTTAATTGAGCATAAGCTCCAGGGCATAAGCCCTCAACTTTAATGAGCATAAGCCCTCAACTTTAATTGAGCATAAGCTCCAGGGCATAAGCCCTCAACTTTAATGAGCATAAGCTCTAGGGCATAAGCCCTCAACTTTAATGAGCATAAGCTCTAGGGCATAAGCCCTCAACTTTAATGAGCATAAGCTCCAGGGCATAAGCCCTCAACTTTAATGAGCATAAGCTCTAGGGCATAAGCCCTCAACTTTAATGAGCATAAGCTCCAGGGCATAAGCCCTGAACGTTGTATGCATGAACTCAACGACCAACAACTTAGACAACCAACAACTTGGACAACCAACAACTTAAACAACCAACAACTTAGAAACCAACAACTTAGACAACCCACAACTTAGACAACCAACAACTTAACAACCAACAACTTAAATGGCATAAGCAACATGACATTATACAACATGCAATAATTACATAATATATTCCAACCTATCAACAAAAATAGCAACATATACATTAATCAATTACTTACATATCAAACCAAGTTAGATTCATCACAACATAGATTAAATACTTATAAACACCTTAATTAAACTCATAGTACTTAAGCTCTGATGTTCGGAGACAATCTATAAGTTTTGGGTTAGTTTTCATAAAATTTCACTAAGACCTCCTTAGAGTATTTTCATCATATCTTAAGATCTAAAAATCATTTTCAAGCCAAACCAAAGCCATTAGAAAGCTAACTCAATTATCTACAACTTTCATGTTTACACCAAAAGCCAGTGCAAAACAGAAACGGGTGGAAATGTGAATGTTTTCTAGTTTTGACTGACAGAAAAATCGGTGGCTGAATTTGACAATTCGGTGGCCGATTTTTGTCGAACCAAAGCTGGAAAATCAGCTCAGAATTCGGTGGCCGACTTTGGCAATTCGGTGGCCGAATTCGGGCTTCACAGCTTACGGGAACATACTAGTTTTCACTCCAAAAACCCAATTTTTAATCACCAAAACCCCAACTTTGATAGGGAACATTGCCTATGATCATTCTAAGACTTGAACATCAATTCAAAGACCTAATTTCTCAAACAACAAAGCTATGAACAACAAGATAAGATTAACCCTAATCCCTAAAACTTACAACCTACAACTTTTGTCAAACTCAATTTCAGAAAAAACATACTTAATATTAGAGAATATGAATCCCACCCTTACCTTAGATTGTTCTTCTAAAATCAAGAGCAGCGTTCTTCTTTCCTAGGGTTCTCTTTGGGTTCTCCTCTTTTTCTCCAAAAATTGTACGTGTTCTGATTTTCTAATCTCTGCTTACTGACTTTTAACCTAATACACCTTTTTACTCTTATCACCACAAAATTACTCTTCCCCTTTATCTTATTATTTCTAATAATTATATTCCTCCCCCACTTAGAATATTAACACACCAAATAATGCACATAATAATATATTTCATCAAAGTATATATATTATCAGTCAAATAATAACACACTAAAAATACAATAAATTAATAAAATAATAAATAAGAAATTTGGGCGTTACAGTAGCATGAGGTTATGTATAGATTATAGGCAGTTGAATAAAGAATAGGTATCCACTTCCAAGGATCGACGATTTGATGGATCAGTTAGTGGGTGCACGTGTGTTCAGTAAAATTGATTTAAGATCGGGCTATCATCGGATCACGGTGAAAGATGAGGATATGCAGAAGACGGCCTTTAGGACACATTACGAACATTATGAATATACCGTGATGCCTTTCGGTGTTACTAATATGTATGGAGTATTTATTGAATATATGAATCGTATTTTTCATACTTATCTTGATCGTTTCGTTGTTGTGTTTATAGATGATATTCTGATATATTCCATGTCCGAGGAGGAACATGCCGAGCATTTGAGAATTGTTTTGCAAGTGCTGAAAGAGAAGAAGTTATATGCCAAGTTATCGAAATGTGAATTATGGCTAGAGGAAGTGAGTTTTCTTGGTCACATTATTTCAGGTAGTGGTATTGTTGTAGATCCATCGAAAGTTGAGCACCAAAAACTTGTTGGGTTGTTGACACCTTTAGATGTTCCAGAGTGGAAGTGGGATAGTATATCCATGGATTTTGTAACGAGTTTGCCGAATACTCCAAAAGGACATGATGCGATTTGGGTAATTATGGATAGATTGATGAAGTCGGCTCATTTCTGTAACGCCCTAGTTTTATTTTAATTATCGTTGGTTGATTTTAAAATCTTTTATATGATTTTTTAATGATTTATGTGAATATGTGGGGTGTTACTATTTTATTATATAGTATTTATGTGATTATATGAATATATGATTATTTTTATTGTTTAATAAAAATAAGTAAGATTATTATTTACTTGAAATTATGGGGTTTAATGAGAATTAATAGAAAGAGAAAGGAGAGGTTTTAGTTTACAGAAAAACAAAAGTCTGTTTCATTTTTCACGTACAAAACTTTAGAAAAGAGAGTTTTTGGAGAGAAAAAAGAGAACCCTAGAAGAGGCTAAGAGAAGAGGGAATCAATTGCTGTAGAGTTTTTGCTTGCTGAATTAAGGTAAGGGTGGGATTCCTTCAATAATATGTATATATAATTTTGATTGTTGATGAAATTGTGTTCTAGGTTTAGGGTTTAGAAAGTTTATGATAATTGATATGATGTGATGAATTGTGTTGTTTAATGCATGTTTCTGTGTTGTTTTGATTGTTATGTTGTATATAGAACCTGTAAACATTGTTCTCTATCAAATTTGGGATTTGGGTAGATGAAATTTGGGTTTTTGAGTGAAAAATAGAGTTTTCCCGAGAGCTACCTTTGACAGCATACCCTGTTCCATGTTGCTGCGTCTTTTGCATCAGTTTCTGTTTCGAACTAGCTTTCGGTGTAAACACGAAAGTTGTAGGTATGAATGTTAGCTTTCTAATGCCGTTGGTCTGACGTCAAAATGATTTATAGAACTTGAGTTATGGTCAAATTACTGAACGTAGGTCACAGTGAATTTTTATGAATTTCAGCACAACTTTGTCCGAATTTGAAATGAAAACTGGTATTGATTGGTACATAATTGGTCTTAGGTGTAAACATGAAAGTTGTAGATAATTGAGTTAGATTTCTAATGGCACTGGTTTGACTCGAAGAGGATTTGTAGATTTTGAATTATGATGAAAATAGTCCAAGTAGGTCTTCAGAAATTTTTTAGAAAACTTAGCTTAACTAATCCCAAGTTAGTCCAAAACTTATGGTTAGTTTCCCAACTTCAAACTTAAGTATTAGGGATTTAGTCGGAGTGTTTTATGAGTATTTGGCTTATGTTTTATTGATCAAACTTGATTTGCTTCTTGAAGGATGTGTTGGACTTTGATATGAATGTAGTTGATTAATGTATATGTGCTTTCCGGAGATGTGTGATTTAAATATGTGTTATATCAAGATGTGTTGTTTGTAGATGTGTGACTTAAATATGTGCTATATAAAGATGTCATATTTAAATATGTGATATTTGACGATGATGCTATTTAAAGATGTGTATTTGTCGAGTCATCTAAAGATGTGCATTGTTGAGTCTTTACTCGTGTCGTTGCATTTGAGTCGTGTCGTTGCATAGCGTCAGCGATGGGGGCTTAATGCCTGACAGGTTCTTTTATGACCTTTAGCGATGGGGGCTCAATGCCTGACAGGTCCTATTTGACCTTTAGCGATGGGGGCTTATGCCCTGATGGTACCACATGCATGATGTCTAAGACGTAGAGTTGCATTAGTTGAGTCGTGTCTTATGAGATGTCGTGACGATGATTTGTGATGATGATGTGATGTTTGAGATGGTTGTTAAGACGATGATTTATGATGGTTTGTGATGCATTTGTGATGATGATTGTTCTTTGATGTTCTTGATGGTATCTTCGTGATGAAGTTTCTTGAAGCTCTTGATGATATTTCGTGATGATATTCTTGATTGACGTTTAACGTGTTTCGTGAATGGTGTGCTTGATGATGTATAAGGTGATTTAGGACGATAATTATGATGTTAGATGATGCCTATTTTGCTATGACTATATGATGTTTTGTTGATTGATGATTCTGTTGTTGGTGTATTTATATATACATATATGTATATATATGTGAACCTGATGATGCTTGTCATTGAATTGTTGTTGTTTTCATTAACTTGATTGATTATATATTATTATTATTGAATGTGTATCTCACCCCTTCTGTTGGAATTGTCGCCTTGTGGACAAGTGCAGATTTCCAAGGCTAGTAGGATGTTGGCTCAAGTGTCATAGGGCTCTGATACGTAACGGGATGGGGAAAATGTTGTTTTGTTTCTTTCATTCCTTTATGTATCGAATTTTGAACATGTTGTTGGATTTTAAGTTGAAGAATAATATTTTGTTGTTGAGGCCTTTGTGCCAAGAATTCTGTTGAAGTTGAATGATGATGATTTTAAAAGAAATATTTCCGCTGCAGATTTTTATAAGAATGAGATTTTGTTGGTATTTTAAATAGTTCTATTTTCTATTTAAATAATTTTGAAAAGTAGTGTGACATGCCCGTTATTGTTGAACTCTGATTGTTTTAATATTATTATGTTGTTTTGGGGAAACGGGGTGTTACAATTGGTATCAGAGCAGGTTGGTCCGTCCGGCCAAGTAGTAGAGTCGTGTTGAGCCACCTAGGATAGAGTGTCAACTCTAATGTTGCTGTTGTTGTTGTTTCTGAATTGTTGTTTGTTGTGTAGAGAACTAACATGCAGGAAGAATTGTTGCTTGATGTACATTTTCGAGGACGAAAATTCTTTAAGTTGGGGAGAGTTGTAACGCCCTAGTTTTATTTTAATTATCGTTGGTTGATTTTAAAATCTTTTATATGATTTTTTAATGATTTATGTGAATATATGGGGTGTTACTATTTTATTATATAGTATTTATGTGATTATATGAATATATGATTATTTTTATTGTTTAATAAAAATAAGTAAGATTATTATTTACTTGAAATTATGGGGTTTAATGAGAATTAATAGAAAGAGAAAGGAGAGGTTTTAGTTTACAGAAAAACAAAAGTCTGTTTCATTTTTCACGTACAAAACTTTAGAAAAGAGAGTTTTTGGAGAGAAAAAAGAGAACCCTAGAAGAGGCTAAGAGAAGAGGGAATCAATTGCTGTAGAGTTTTTGCTTGCTGAATTAAGGTAAGGGTGGGATTCCTTCAATAATATGTATATATAATTTTGATTGTTGATGAAATTGTGTTCTAGGTTTAGGGTTTAGAAAGTTTATGATAATTGATATGATGTGATGAATTGTGTTGTTTAATGCATGTTTCTGTGTTGTTTTGATTGTTATGTTGTATATAGAACCTATAAACATTGTTCTCTATCAAATTTGGGATTTGGGTAGATGAAATTTGGGTTTTTGAGTGAAAAATAGAGTTTTCCCGAGAGCTACCTTTGACAGCATACCCTGTTCATGTTGCTGCATCTTTTGCATCAGTTTCTGTTTCGAACTAGCTTTCGGTGTAAACACGAAAGTTGTAGGTATGAATGTTAGCGTTCTAATGCCGTTGGTCTTACGTCAAAATGATTTATAGAACTTGAGTTATGGTCAAATTACTGAACGTAGGTCACAGTGAATTTTTATGAATTTCAGCACAACTTTGTCCGAATTTGAAATGAAAACTGGTATTGATTGGTACATAATTGGTCTTAGGTGTAAACATGAAAGTTGTAGATAATTGAGTTAGCTTTCTAATGGCACTGGTTTGACTCGAAGAGGATTTGTAGATTTTGAATTATGATGAAAATAGTCCAAGTAGGTCTTCAGAAATTTTTTAGAAAACTTAGCTTAACTAATCCCAAGTTAGTCCAAAACTTATGGTTGGTTTCCCAACTTCAAACTTAAGTATTAGGGATTTAGTCGGAGTGTTTTATGAGTATTTGGCTTATGTTTTATTGATCAAACTTGATTTGCTTCTTGAAGGATGTGTTGGACTTTGATATGAATGTAGTTGATTAATGTATATGTGCTTTCCGGAGATGTGTGATTTAAATATGTGTTATATCAAGATGTGTTGTTTGTAGATGTGTGACTTAAATATGTGCTATATAAAGATGTCATATTTAAATATGTGATATTTGACGATGATGCTATTTAAAGATGTGTATTTGTCGAGTCATCTAAAGATGTGCATTGTTGAGTCTTTACTCGTGTCGTTGCATTTGAGTCGTGTCGTTGCATAGCATAGTCAGCGATGGGGGCTTAATGCCTGACAGGTTCTTTTATGACCTTTAGCGATGGGGGCTCAATGCCTGACAGGTCCTATTTGACCTTTAGCGATGGGGGCTTATGCCCTGATGGTACCACATGCATGATGTCTAAGACGTAGAGTTGCATTTGTTGAGTCGTGTCTTATGAGATGTCGTGACGATGATTTGTGATGATGATGTGATGTTTGAGATGGTTGTTAAGACGATGATTTATGATGGTTTGTGATGCATTTGTGATGATGATTGTTCTTTGATGTTCTTGATGGTATCTTCGTGATGAAGTTTCTTGAAGCTCTTGATGATATTTCGTGATGATATTCTTGATTGACGTTTAACGTGTTTCGTGAATGGTGTGCTTGATGATGTATAAGGTGATTTAGGACGATAATTATGATGTTAGATGATGCCTATTTTGCTATGACTATATGATGTTTTGTTGATTGATGATTCTGTTGTTGGTGTATTTATATATACATATATGTATATATATATGTGAACCTGATGATGCTTGTCATTGAATTGTTGTTGTTTTCATTAACTTGATTGATTATATATTATTATTATTGAATGTGTATCTCACCCCTTCTGTTGGAATTGTCGCCTTGTGGACAAGTGCAGATTTCCAAGGCTAGTAGGATGTTGGCTCAAGTGTCATAGGGCTCTGATACGTAACGGGATGGGGAAAATGTTGTTTTGTTTCTTTCATTCCTTTATGTATCGAATTTTGAACATGTTGTTGGATTTTAAGTTGAAGAATAATATTTTGTTGTTGAGGCCTTTGTGCCAAGAATTCTGTTGAAGTTGAATGATGATGATTTTAAAAGAAATATTTCCGCTGCAGATTTTTATAAGAATGAGATTTTGTTGGTATTTTAAATAGTTCTATTTTCTATTTAAATAATTTTGAAAAGTAGTGTGACATGCCCGTTATTGTTGAACTCTGATTGTTTTAATATTATTATGTTGTTTTGGGGAAACGGGGTGTTACAATTGGTATCAGAGCAGGTTGGTCCGTCCGGCCAAGTAGTAGAGTCGTGTTGAGCCACCTAGGATAGAGTGTCAACTCTAATGTTGCTGTTGTTGTTGTTTCTGAATTGTTGTTTGTTGTGTAGAGAACTAACATGCAGGAAGAATTGTTGCTTGATGTACATTTTCGAGGACGAAAATTCTTTAAGTTGGGGAGAGTTGTAACGCCCTAGTTTTATTTTAATTATCGTTGGTTGATTTTAAAATCTTTTATATGATTTTTTAATGATTTATGTGAATATATGGGGTGTTACTATTTTATTATATAGTATTTATGTGATTATATGAATATATGATTATTTTTATTGTTTAATAAAAATAAGTAAGATTATTATTTACTTGAAATTATGGGGTTTAATGAGAATTAATAGAAAGAGAAAGGAGAGGTTTTAGTTTACAGAAAAACAAAAGTCTGTTTCATTTTTCACGTACAAAACTTTAGAAAAGAGAGTTTTTGGAGAGAAAAAAGAGAACCCTAGAAGAGGCTAAGAGAAGAGGGAATCAATTGCTGTAGAGTTTTTGCTTGCTGAATTAAGGTAAGGGTGGGATTCCTTCAATAATATGTATATATAATTTTGATTGTTGATGAAATTGTGTTCTAGGTTTAGGGTTTAGAAAGTTTATGATAATTGATATGATGTGATGAATTGTGTTGTTTAATGCATGTTTCTGTGTTGTTTTGATTGTTATGTTGTATATAGAACCTATAAACATTGTTCTCTATCAAATTTGGGATTTGGGTAGATGAAATTTGGGTTTTTGAGTGAAAAATAGAGTTTTCCCGAGAGCTACCTTTGACAGCATACCCTGTTCATGTTGCTGCATCTTTTGCATCAGTTTCTGTTTCGAACTAGCTTTCGGTGTAAACACGAAAGTTGTAGGTATGAATGTTAGCGTTCTAATGCCGTTGGTCTTACGTCAAAATGATTTATAGAACTTGAGTTATGGTCAAATTACTGAACGTAGGTCACAGTGAATTTTTATGAATTTCAGCACAACTTTGTCCGAATTTGAAATGAAAACTGGTATTGATTGGTACATAATTGGTCTTAGGTGTAAACATGAAAGTTGTAGATAATTGAGTTAGCTTTCTAATGGCACTGGTTTGACTCGAAGAGGATTTGTAGATTTTGAATTATGATGAAAATAGTCCAAGTAGGTCTTCAGAAATTTTTTAGAAAACTTAGCTTAACTAATCCCAAGTTAGTCCAAAACTTATGGTTGGTTTCCCAACTTCAAACTTAAGTATTAGGGATTTAGTCGGAGTGTTTTATGAGTATTTGGCTTATGTTTTATTGATCAAACTTGATTTGCTTCTTGAAGGATGTGTTGGACTTTGATATGAATGTAGTTGATTAATGTATATGTGCTTTCCGGAGATGTGTGATTTAAATATGTGTTATATCAAGATGTGTTGTTTGTAGATGTGTGACTTAAATATGTGCTATATAAAGATGTCATATTTAAATATGTGATATTTGACGATGATGCTATTTAAAGATGTGTATTTGTCGAGTCATCTAAAGATGTGCATTGTTGAGTCTTTACTCGTGTCGTTGCATTTGAGTCGTGTCGTTGCATAGCATAGTCAGCGATGGGGGCTTAATGCCTGACAGGTTCTTTTATGACCTTTAGCGATGGGGGCTCAATGCCTGACAGGTCCTATTTGACCTTTAGCGATGGGGGCTTATGCCCTGATGGTACCACATGCATGATGTCTAAGACGTAGAGTTGCATTTGTTGAGTCGTGTCTTATGAGATGTCGTGACGATGATTTGTGATGATGATGTGATGTTTGAGATGGTTGTTAAGACGATGATTTATGATGGTTTGTGATGCATTTGTGATGATGATTGTTCTTTGATGTTCTTGATGGTATCTTCGTGATGAAGTTTCTTGAAGCTCTTGATGATATTTCGTGATGATATTCTTGATTGACGTTTAACGTGTTTCGTGAATGGTGTGCTTGATGATGTATAAGGTGATTTAGGACGATAATTATGATGTTAGATGATGCCTATTTTGCTATGACTATATGATGTTTTGTTGATTGATGATTCTGTTGTTGGTGTATTTATATATACATATATGTATATATATGTGAACCTGATGATGCTTGTCATTGAATTGTTGTTGTTTTCATTAACTTGATTGATTATATATTATTATTATTGAATGTGTATCTCACCCCTTCTGTTGGAATTGTCGCCTTGTGGACAAGTGCAGATTTCCAAGGCTAGTAGGATGTTGGCTCAAGTGTCATAGGGCTCTGATACGTAACGGGATGGGGAAAATGTTGTTTTGTTTCTTTCATTCCTTTATGTATCGAATTTTGAACATGTTGTTGGATTTTAAGTTGAAGAATAATATTTTGTTGTTGAGGCCTTTGTGCCAAGAATTCTGTTGAAGTTGAATGATGATGATTTTAAAAGAAATATTTCCGCTGCAGATTTTTATAAGAATGAGATTTTGTTGGTATTTTAAATAGTTCTATTTTCTATTTAAATAATTTTGAAAAGTAGTGTGACATGCCCGTTATTGTTGAACTCTGATTGTTTTAATATTATTATGTTGTTTTGGGGAAACGGGGTGTTACAATTGGTATCAGAGCAGGTTGGTCCGTCCGGCCAAGTAGTAGAGTCGTGTTGAGCCACCTAGGATAGAGTGTCAACTCTAATGTTGCTGTTGTTGTTGTTTCTGAATTGTTGTTTGTTGTGTAGAGAACTAACATGCAGGAAGAATTGTTGCTTGATGTACATTTTCGAGGACGAAAATTCTTTAAGTTGGGGAGAGTTGTAACGCCCTAGTTTTATTTTAATTATCGTTGGTTGATTTTAAAATCTTTTATATGATTTTTTAATGATTTATGTGAATATATGGGGTGTTACTATTTTATTATATAGTATTTATGTGATTATATGAATATATGATTATTTTTATTGTTTAATAAAAATAAGTAAGATTATTATTTACTTGAAATTATGGGGTTTAATGAGAATTAATAGAAAGAGAAAGGAGAGGTTTTAGTTTACAGAAAAACAAAAGTCTGTTTCATTTTTCACGTACAAAACTTTAGAAAAGAGAGTTTTTGGAGAGAAAAAAGAGAACCCTAGAAGAGGCTAAGAGAAGAGGGAATCAATTGCTGTAGAGTTTTTGCTTGCTGAATTAAGGTAAGGGTGGGATTCCTTCAATAATATGTATATATAATTTTGATTGTTGATGAAATTGTGTTCTAGGTTTAGGGTTTAGAAAGTTTATGATAATTGATATGATGTGATGAATTGTGTTGTTTAATGCATGTTTCTGTGTTGTTTTGATTGTTATGTTGTATATAGAACCTATAAACATTGTTCTCTATCAAATTTGGGATTTGGGTAGATGAAATTTGGGTTTTTGAGTGAAAAATAGAGTTTTCCCGAGAGCTACCTTTGACAGCATACCCTGTTCATGTTGCTGCATCTTTTGCATCAGTTTCTGTTTCGAACTAGCTTTCGGTGTAAACACGAAAGTTGTAGGTATGAATGTTAGCGTTCTAATGCCGTTGGTCTTACGTCAAAATGATTTATAGAACTTGAGTTATGGTCAAATTACTGAACGTAGGTCACAGTGAATTTTTATGAATTTCAGCACAACTTTGTCCGAATTTGAAATGAAAACTGGTATTGATTGGTACATAATTGGTCTTAGGTGTAAACATGAAAGTTGTAGATAATTGAGTTAGCTTTCTAATGGCACTGGTTTGACTCGAAGAGGATTTGTAGATTTTGAATTATGATGAAAATAGTCCAAGTAGGTCTTCAGAAATTTTTTAGAAAACTTAGCTTAACTAATCCCAAGTTAGTCCAAAACTTATGGTTGGTTTCCCAACTTCAAACTTAAGTATTAGGGATTTAGTCGGAGTGTTTTATGAGTATTTGGCTTATGTTTTATTGATCAAACTTGATTTGCTTCTTGAAGGATGTGTTGGACTTTGATATGAATGTAGTTGATTAATGTATATGTGCTTTCCGGAGATGTGTGATTTAAATATGTGTTATATCAAGATGTGTTGTTTGTAGATGTGTGACTTAAATATGTGCTATATAAAGATGTCATATTTAAATATGTGATATTTGACGATGATGCTATTTAAAGATGTGTATTTGTCGAGTCATCTAAAGATGTGCATTGTTGAGTCTTTACTCGTGTCGTTGCATTTGAGTCGTGTCGTTGCATAGCATAGTCAGCGATGGGGGCTTAATGCCTGACAGGTTCTTTTATGACCTTTAGCGATGGGGGCTCAATGCCTGACAGGTCCTATTTGACCTTTAGCGATGGGGGCTTATGCCCTGATGGTACCACATGCATGATGTCTAAGACGTAGAGTTGCATTAGTTGAGTCGTGTCTTATGAGATGTCGTGACGATGATTTGTGATGATGATGTGATGTTTGAGATGGTTGTTAAGACGATGATTTATGATGGTTTGTGATGCATTTGTGATGATGATTGTTCTTTGATGTTCTTGATGGTATCTTCGTGATGAAGTTTCTTGAAGCTCTTGATGATATTTCGTGATGATATTCTTGATTGACGTTTAACGTGTTTCGTGAATGGTGTGCTTGATGATGTATAAGGTGATTTAGGACGATAATTATGATGTTAGATGATGCCTATTTTGCTATGACTATATGATGTTTTGTTGATTGATGATTCTGTTGTTGGTGTATTTATATATACATATATGTATATATATGTGAACCTGATGATGCTTGTCATTGAATTGTTGTTGTTTTCATTAACTTGATTGATTATATATTATTATTATTGAATGTGTATCTCACCCCTTCTGTTGGAATTGTCGCCTTGTGGACAAGTGCAGATTTCCAAGGCTAGTAGGATGTTGGCTCAAGTGTCATAGGGCTCTGATACGTAACGGGATGGGGAAAATGTTGTTTTGTTTCTTTCATTCCTTTATGTATCGAATTTTGAACATGTTGTTGGATTTTAAGTTGAAGAATAATATTTTGTTGTTGAGGCCTTTGTGCCAAGAATTCTGTTGAAGTTGAATGATGATGATTTTAAAAGAAATATTTCCGCTGCAGATTTTTATAAGAATGAGATTTTGTTGGTATTTTAAATAGTTCTATTTTCTATTTAAATAATTTTGAAAAGTAGTGTGACATGCCCGTTATTGTTGAACTCTGATTGTTTTAATATTATTATGTTGTTTTGGGGAAACGGGGTGTTACAATTTCATTCTGATTAACATCAATTTTCTGGTATCTCAGTTGGCAGAGATTTATATCCGTGAGATTGTGAACCTACATGGTGTTCCATCGAGTATTGTATCAGATAGGGATCCAAGATTTACTTCGAGATTTTGGAAGAGTTTGTAGGAGTTGTTGGGTTCTAAGTTGAGGTTGAGTTCGGCGTATTATCCATAGACAGATGGACAATCAGAGAGGACAATTCAGTCGTTGGAGGACTTGTGGAGAGTTTGTGTACTTGAGCAAGGGGGAACTTGGGATAGTCATATTCCATTGATCGAGTTTGTAACACCCCGTTTTCCCGACATAAAAATTTCATAAAAACATTTATCAGAGTACGCAAACATAACCACGGGATATCACATATAACTTAATCCGATAATAGATAAATAATAATTTAACCAAATAACTTCAAACTTTGCAGCGGAAATCATACTTAAAATTCATGAAACGTTTGGCACGCAGGCCCCATAAAAATTATCTCAAAAGTTAGTTTCATTTTTGCAACATAACATAAATAATCACGTAAAAGAATGAAGCATGCATAATAGATGACCCCATCCCGTTACGTATCAGAGCGACCTAGACGACACAGTGAGGCAAGGCCACTCACGAAGCAACTGCACACTAAGCACGATCACCTGCACTTGCCCACAAGGCGGCAATTCCAGCAGAAGGGGTGAGATTTCATAACAAAATAATATTAATCAACATAATTTAGAATAATAATTAACATCAAAACATTCTTAACATTTTTGCATAATTAAATAACAATTGGCACGTAGTCACATAATCAATCTTCATCAATAATGCATCATTTAGACACAACAATGCAACAATGCTCTTAGACTCCTTATATGCATGTGGTACCAAACTTCATCATAAGTATTAATATACTTTAAAACGTGCGGAGGACAAAGCTCCTAATAAACGTGCGGAGGACAAAGCTCCTATCATGGTGAGGACTAAGCTCAATGTATGCTAATGCATGGACTCAAATCGATCAACAACTTATCTTAATCACTTCATCAATATGCATCCAAGAAATTGGAGCTAAACAATAACTTATCATCATATATATATATATATATATATATATATATATATCATACGATTTCAGTTTAATAACATCAGCAGCATAATTCAAATATCAAGAGCAGAATGATATCATTATATCAATTACAATTCAAGGCAACATAAACTTTGTCATATTTGCATAAGGTATAATACATTAATCCTTGCTCAATTATCATGGATATATCTTAATCAGCTATATAGATTACCCTCAACATTGCCATTAGGTCTCAGTAACCCTTAGGGGTCTACTCTTTAACAAGCTTACAACACAGATCACATAACACTCAAACACTCCATTCTGGTAGTGCTCGCGAGGCGAGAGCATATGCTCGCCATGGCGAGTAAGGTTAAATCCTAACCTCTACTGTCCTGGGTCCAATCCTGTCCTACATCCATTCCTATTCATTACTAGGTATGTGCAGGCATCCCGAGCACTCAAGGTCCAACTAAAAGGTCAAAAAGCAAAAGCTAACCAGCCCTCTGCCCTAACTCGCTGTGGCGAGCTGCCAAAACAACTCGCGAGGCGAGGGAAAGTGCTCGCCGTGGCGAGCGATGAAGATCATCACTCGCGAGGCGAGGATCACTGCTCGCCGTGGCGAGCGATGAATGTCGCCGCGGGCAGACTTGCTAAATCCTCTAAAAACTCACAAATTTCATGGTTCCAAGCCTAATACTGATTCCTGGGTTCATCCTAAACATAATCTAAGGGCTAGGAACACTTTCTACATCAAATAAACCATTTCTAACCGTTCAATTTGCCAATTCTAGGATTTGACCTAATTTCTCATTCTCCCAATTCAATCCTAATTCTTGCTAATCAATCATCAGAATTATGCTAATTAATATTACAGAATTATTAGTCTCACCCTTACCTGGTTTAGAAGACAAAATCGCAGCACTCTTCCTTCTCTTCCCTGTCACGCGCGTTTCTTTTTCTCTCCCAAAAGTCTGAAGCGTTACTGCCTTTCTAAACCTAGTTCCCTATTTATACTCCCAACAAATCTTATCTTATTTACTCTTTCTCCCACATAACTCTCTAAAATCCAAAACTAACCCACAACTAAATATTTTATTTTATTTTCAAATCTTATTTTATTTAACAATAAAATAAGTCTCTTAACCTTATCAAATCCACATAAATCATATCTTATCTCATAAATCAACTAAATCATCAAAACATACCAAAATCACACATATATTATATAAATATAATATAATCACCTAAACTCGATTTAAATAAATAACAAAACGAAAGTGGGCGTTACAACTCTCCCCCACTTAAAAGATTTTCGTCCTCGAAAATTACCTCAAGCAAATAACTCTGGATAAGACTCCAACATCTTACTCTCGAGCTCCCAAGTCAAGCTTTCACCAATCGCTCCCGACCAAACGACTCTAACGAGAGGTATATCCTTGCCTCTCAACGTCTTCACTTTCCGATCATCAATCCTTACCGGTAAAGTCTCCACCGTAAGGTTGTCTCTAACTTGCACATCATCACTCTGGATCACATGAGATGGATCCGGAACATACTTCCGAAGTTGCGACACATGGAAAACATTATGCAAATTCGAAAGAAGCGGTGGTAACCCAACTCGGTACGCCACCTTTC
This sequence comes from Medicago lupulina, assembly GCA_958299785.1. Taxonomy (NCBI): domain Eukaryota; kingdom Viridiplantae; phylum Streptophyta; class Magnoliopsida; order Fabales; family Fabaceae; genus Medicago; species Medicago lupulina. Next base: position 47,587,042 of record OY283144.1, on the reverse strand, counting down.
CAACCCTTTCCGATATCTGATACGGACCAATAAACCTCAGAGTCAACTTCTTTGACTTCAGAGCACGTCCAACTCCAGTCATAGGGGTGACTCTCAGAAACACGTGGTCTCCTTCCTGAAACTCAAGATCTTTCCTTCGCTTATCATGGTAACTCTTTTGTCGACTCTGCGACGCTTTCATCTTCTCTTGAATCATCTTAACTTTCTCAGTGGTTTGCTGAACAATCTTCGGCCCTAAGACCACTCTTTCACCTGACTCAAACCAACACAATGGAGTTCTGCACCTTCGACCATACAAAGCCTCAAAAGGTGCCATTCTAATACTAGAATGATAACTATTATTGTATGTGAACTCGACTAACGGAAGATGACTGTCCCAAGCTCCTCCTTGCTCAAGAACACAAACTCTCAACAAATCCTCTAGCGACTGAATTGTCCTTTCCGACTGACCATCTGTCTGCGGATGATACGCCGAACTCAATCTCAACTTAGAACCCAAAGCCTCTTGCAAACTTTTCTAAAATCTAGAAGTAAATCTTGGATCTCTATCGGATACAATGCTCGAAGGAACACCATGCAACCTCACAATCTCCTTGATATAAATCTCTGCCAACTGGGTAACAGGAAAACTAATATTGATCGGTAGAAAATGAGCCGACTTCGTCAGTCTATCAACAATAACCCAAATTGCGTCGTTCCCCCTGGGAGTATTCGGCAAACTAGTCACAAAATCCATGGATATACTATCCCATTTCCACTCTGGCACATCTAAAGATACCATCATGCCAGCCGGTTTCTGATGCTCAATCTTCGACTTTTGACAAACTAAACAGGAATACACAAACTGTGCCACATCTCGCTTCAATCCAGACCACCAAAACAACTTCTTCAAATCATGATACATCTTCGTAGCTCCCGGATGAATACTCAAGCTACTTCTGTGACTCTCTTCAAGAATCATCTTCTTAATCTCTTCATTGTCAGGAATGCAAATCCTACCTCGGAATCTCAACACTCCTTGATCATCGACTTGAAAATCACTATCTTCTGTCTGATTATCAGCAACCAATAAGTCCACAAACTTGACATCTTCTTTCTGCGCCTCTCTTATACTCATCAAGAAGTCACTATCAATCCTCAGCATCCCCAGCTTCACACTCTAAGGTGTCCTTTCACAGACCAAACTCAAATCTCTAAATTGCTCAAGTAATTCAAACTCCTTGACCATCATAGCAGACATATGCAAAGTCTTCCTACTCAAGGCATCTGCTACCACATTCGCTTTACCCGGATGATAATTCAACCCAAAATCAAAGCCCTTCAATAGTTCTAGCCATCTCCTCTGCCTCATATTCAATTCCTTCTGGTCGAAAAGATACTTCAAGCTCTTGTGATCACTGAACACTTCAAACCTCGCGCCATACAAGTAATGTCTCCACATTTTCAATACAAAGACCACAACTGCTAATTCTAAATCGTGTGTCGGGTAATTCTTCTCATGAATCCTCAACTGTCTTGAAGCATAAGCTACCACTTTACCTTCTTGCAAAAGCACACCTCCCAAACCCAACTTAGACGCATCACAATACACTACAAAAGGCGCGTCAGGCTTCGGCAAAATTAAAACTAGAGCGGTCGTCAAACGCTTCTTCAACTCATTGAAACTGTTCTCACAATGAACATCCCAAACGAAAGCTCTACCTTTACAAGTCAACTGGGTCAACGGAAGAGCTAACTTGGAAAATCCTTCAATAAACCTTCTATAATAACCAGCTAAACCCAAAAAGCTCCTAATCTCGGTAACTGACTTCGGAGTCTCCCATTGCGATACGGCTTCAATCTTAGACGGATCCACAGCTATGCCATCTCCAGAAATAACATGACCAAGGAAACTTACTTCTTTCAACCAGAACTCACACTTAGACAATTTGGCATAAAGTTTCTTCTCTTTCAACACTTGCAAGACAATCTTCAAATGTTCAACATGTTCTTCCTCAGTCTTGGAGTAAATCAATATATCATCAATAAACACGACCACAAACCGATCCAAAAATGCATGGAAGATGCGATTCATATATTCCATAAACACTCCAGGGGCATTAGTAACTCCAAAAGGCATAACCTTGTACTCATAATGGCCATAACGCGTTCTGAAAGTTGTCTTCTGCATATCTTCATCCTTTACTTTAATCTGGTGATAACCTGACCTCAAATCAATCTTGCTGAAAACACGCGCACCCACTAACTGATCCATCAAATCATCGATTCTCGGAAGTGGATACCTATTCTTGATAGTTACCTTGTTTAATTGTCGATAATCAATACATAGCCTCATACTACCGTCTTTCTTCTTTACTAGCAACACTGGCGCTCCCCAAGGTGAAACACTTGGTCTAACAAATTTCTTTTCGAGCAAATCTTCCAACTGTTTCTTCAACTCGGCTAATTCGGAAGCAGACATACGATAAGGTGCCATCGACACCGGCTTCGTTCCAGGAATAAGATCAATAGAAAACTCGACTTCCCTCTCTAGAGGCACATCAGGAATTTCATCTGGGAAAACTTCAGGAAAGTCGCATACCACTTGTAATTTATCGATCACCGCTTGATTCTCTAAAGATAAGGAAGCCATCAACGAAAACATCAACATACCATCACGTTCTAGTTGCTTCAGCTGCTTAGTAGATAAGAACTCAGCACCACTCTCCTCTTCAATGGACGAGAAATGCACCGTCTTGCGAAAACAATTGATAAGAACGTGGTTGTACTCTAACCAATTCATCCCCAAAATTACATCCATACCGCTTAAAGGTAGACAAACTAAATTCATCTCAAAATCGCGACCAAACATAGACAAAGGACAATTCAAACATACGAGAGAAGTAGTCACCGAACCCTTAGCTGGAGTTTCGACAACCATCTCTCCATTCATATCAGACACATCAAGACTCAAAGCAGAAACACAGTCTAAAGCAATAAAGCAATGTGTAGCACCAGTATCAATAATAGCAACTAAAGGAGTATTATTAATATAGCAAGTACCTCTGATCAAACGATCATCACTGTCTGTCTGAGTACCGGTCAGGGCAAAAACTCGACCCGTAGTAGGCGCCCTCTTTGGCTGCTTGCACTGGGAACCAATATGACCCTCTTCGTTACAGTTGAAGCATACAATATCATTACGCTTGCAATCAGCTACAATGTGACCTTTCTTGCCACACCGGACACACTTCTTGATCACTTTAGGACAAACATTGCTCTTGTGGCCTTTCACACCACAGTTGAAACACACAATCTCTGTAGGGGTACCCTTCTTCGCAGGCTGCCTATCAACAACCATCCTCTGTTTCCCTTTATCAGCGGGAGCACTGTATGGCTTAGGACGACTCTGCTGGCCCTTGGCTTTCCTATCATTCACTACCTTGTAGTGAGCTTTTGTATCCTCCTCGTATATCCTGCAGCTATTAACCAAATCTGGAAAAACTCTAATCTGTTGGTACCCAATCGCCCTCTTGATGTCGGCCCTCAAACCGTTCTCGAACTTAATACACTTTGAGAACTCAGCAGTCTCGGCAGCATAATGTGGGTAGAATTTTGCCAATTCCACAAACTTGGCAGCATACTCGGTCACTGACATATTTCCTTGCTTCAGCTCAAGGAATTCGATCTCCTTCTTCCCACGAACATCCTCCGGAAAGTATCTCCTCAGGAACTCTCTCCTGAAAACAGCCCAAGTCACAGCAGCTTCATCTTGCTCAAGGCTAGGTAACACGCTAACCCACCAATCATCAGCTTCCTCTGACAGCTGATGTGTACCAAAGCGCACTTGTTGAACTTCAGTACACTGCATCACTCTGAAGATCCTCTCTATCTCCTTAAGCCACGTCTGGGCTCCATCGGGGTCATACCTTCCCTTGAAAGTTGGAGGATGATTCCTCATGAAAGTCTCCAACATCCTAGTCTCAGCATTCACGCCAGCATTCGCGTTAGGTTGTTGTCCTACAACTTGGACAACAGCTTGAAGAGCAGCAGCTAACGCGGTATCGTTCCTTCCAGCCATTCTGATATTCTACAACAAGCAGTAGCAGCAACATAAGATTAGTAATACAAATATTACTAAGACTCAACAAGACTCTCTAATTGGCCGGACAGACCGACTTGCTCTGATACCAATTGTAACACCCCGTTTTCCCGACATAAAAATTTCATAAAAACATTTATCAGAGTACGCAAACATAACCACGGGATATCACATATAACTTAATCCGATAATAGATAAATAATAATTTAACCAAATAACTTCAAACTTTGCAGCGGAAATCATACTTAAAATTCATGAAACGTTTGGCACGCAGGCCCCACAAAAATTATCTCAAAAGTTAGTTTCATTTTTGCAACATAACATAAATAATCACGTAAAAGAATGAAGCATGCATAATAGATGACCCCATCCCGTTACGTATCAGAGCGATCTAGACGACACAGTGAGGCAAGGCCACTCACGAAGCAACTGCACACTAAGCACGATCACCTGCACTTGCCCACAAGGCGGCAATTCCAACAGAAGGGGTGAGATTTCATAACAAAATAATATTAATCAACATAATTTAGAATAATAATTAACATCAAAACATTCTTAACATTTTTGCATAATTAAATAACAATTGGCACGTAGTCACATAATCAATCTTCATCAATAATGCATCATTTAGACACAACAATGCAACAATGCTCTTAGACTCCTTATATGCATGTGGTACCAAACTTCATCATAAGTATTAATATACTTTAAAACGTGCGGAGGACAAAGCTCCTAATAAACGTGCGGAGGACAAAGCTCCTATCATGGTGAGGACTAAGCTCAATGTATGCTAATGCATGGACTCAAATCGATCAACAACTTATCTTAATCACTTCATCAATATGCATCCAAGAAATTGGAGCTAAACAATAACTTATCATCATATATATATATATATATATATATATATATATATATATCATACGATTTCAGTTTAATAACATCAGCAGCATAATTCAAATATCAAGAGCAGAATGATATCATTATATCAATTACAATTCAAGGCAACATAAACTTTGTCATATTTGCATAAGGTATAATACATTAATCCTTGCTCAATTATCATGGATATATCTTAATCAGCTATATAGATTACCCTCAACATTGCCATTAGGTCTCAGTAACCCTTAGGGGTCTACTCTTTAACAAGCTTACAACACAGATCACATAACACTCAAACACTCCATTCTGGTAGTGCTTGCGAGGCGAGAGCATATGCTCGCCATGGCGAGTAAGGTTAAATCCTAACCTCTACTGTCCTGGGTCCAATCCTGTCCTACATCCATTCCTATTCATTACTAGGTATGTGCAGGCATCCCGAGCACTCAAGGTCCAACTAAAAGGTCAAAAAGCAAAAGCTAACCAGCCCTCTGCCCTAACTCGCTATGGCGAGTAAAACTTGCTCGCTGTGGCGAGCTGCCAAAACAACTCGCGAGGCGAGGGAAAGTGCTCGCCGTGGCGAGCGATGAAGATCATCACTCGCGAGGCGAGGATCACTGCTCGCCGTGGCGAGCGATGAATGTCGCCGCGGGCAGACTTGCTAAATCCTCTAAAAACTCACAAATTTCATGGTTCCAAGCCTAATACTGATTCCTGGGTTCATCCTAAACATAATCTAAGGGCTAGGAACACTTTCTACATCAAATAAACCATTTCTAACCGTTCAATTTGCCAATTCTAGGATTTGACCTAATTTCTCATTCTCCCAATTCAATCTTAATTCTTGCTAATCAATCATCAGAATTATGCTAATTAATATTACAGAATTATTAGTCTCACCCTTACCTGGTTTAGAAGACAAAATCGCAGCACTCTTCCTTCTCTTCCCTGTCACGCGCGTTTCTTTTTCTCTCCCAAAAGTCTGAAGCGTTACTGCCTTTCTAAACCTAGTTCCCTATTTATACTCCCAACAAATCTTATCTTATTTACTCTTTCTCCCACATAACTCTCTAAAATCCAAAACTAACCCACAACTAAATATTTTATTTTATTTTCAAATCTTATTTTATTTAACAATAAAATAAGTCTCTTAACCTTATCAAATCCACATAAATCATATCTTATCTCATAAATCAACTAAATCATCAAAACATACCAAAATCACACATATATTATATAAATATAATATAATCACCTAAACTCGATTTAAATAAATAACAAAACGAAAGTGGGCGTTACAGAGTTCACTTACAATAACAGTTACCATTCTAGCATTGGAATGACACCGTTCGAAGCGTTGTATAGTCGGAGATGCAGAACTCCGTTATGTTGGTATGAGTCCGGTGAGAGTGTGGTGCTAGGACCAGAGATTGTCCATCAGACTACTGAAAAGGTCAAGTTGATTAGAGAAAAGATGAAAGCGTCGCAGAGTAGACAAAAAGAGTTACCCTGATAAGCGTAGGAAGGACCTTGAGTTTCAAGAAGGAGACCATGTGTTTTTGAGAGTCACTCTCGTGACCGGTGTTGGACGGACACTAAAATCAAAGAAATTGACTCCGAGGTTCATTGGCCCGTATCAGATTTCGGAGAGGGTTGGAACGGTTGCGTATAGAGTGGTGTTATCGCGATTTTCGGGTGTCAAGTCATTTAATTAGGCTTGAACCTTTCAATCATTGATATCTCTATTTTTTTGGGGAAGGGCAAAATTGAGAAAAAAACCCTTAGAAATTCTGAGTCCGGGGGCAATTTTCACTACGGGAAGGTGTTAGGCACCCATAACGACTATAGTACTCTATAGGAACCGTTTTTCTAGATTTACGTCTACGCTTTACTTTTAATGTTATTTATCGAAAAAGATTGTTTTTAAGAATGGAGGGAGAAGTGTTTGGATTCTATTTTTATTGGACTTGGAGAGGTTTTGACCTCTTGCCTACATACCCTTTTAAGGGATCAAACTCCATGTAGTTCTCTCTCAAAAATGTTTTTGTGAGTTTAGGTTGATTTTAATTTTTAAAAATGATTTTGAAGAAAAGGAAGAGGCCGTAAAGGCTTGAGAAAGAAAATGGTGAAGTTGGTTCAATTATTAAAGAAAATGGTAGTCTAAGTAGGAATTAGTTTGCATTTGAATTTTGATTAAGAAAATAAAAGGAAAAATACAATGGAGTTTTGACTCCAAAGTTTATTGGAAAAAATTGTTTTTTAAGTGATGAGATTGTTAACACTTTTTTGGGAAAAGGGGTTTTTTCTAAGTTTTGCGATTTAGTTAAGAATAGACTAGGTCTTCTATGTTATAGATTGTCTCAACATTTTGAGAGTTTGGTTTGCCCCCTCCTTTTTTTGGATCCTACTTTTCATTTTAATACATCTATGGTGTGTCCTCCATAGGCTGTCAATTTATTAAAAAAATGTTATGTATCCTAAAATATATTTTAATTTATGTAAGTTTATTTTTATTGACTTTTATATTCTCATGAAAGAAAGTATTAATAGATGACACATTTTAGAATGTTGTATTATTTATGAAACTAAGAAAAATAATTGATATAACTAAATTTTTGAATTAGGTATTTTTGTTTATAATTATGATCAAACAGAGTATTGAAATTAAGTAAAATAAATAATAATTTTATTAAGAGTGGAAAATTAAAACATAGGTAATCATATCCATTTGATAAATGGATATATTGAATGACTGATAAACCAAAACTAATATGAACTCTTACTAATTTTACTATAAAAAAAAAATGAACTCTTACTAATTGGTTAATTTTTTAGAAATATATTAATTATTTATAGTGTTTTTATCTTTTAGCCTTCATCGTACTTTTGTTAACTATTTTATTACTTTCACAAAAATAGTCATCTCTTTATAAAATTTAACATTTTTTTACCACAATAAATGATAATTTATTGTTTCAATTTCAAATATAAGGATAAAAATGCCACATAACACAGAAATTATGGATGAAAAGAACCAAAAACAATGTTATTTAAAAAAAATCTGTTAATATATAAAACCTCTTAAAGAATTTTAAATAAAATGTATCCCGTGCTTGGCACGGGGCGTTACACTAGTCCCATAACAGAATCAAGATCAAATTTTCCAGCAAGCAAAGTAATTTTCGAACGAACAGAACAACACAATAACAAATCCAATCGTAAATCAACAACAACAATAGCATAACCTTTTTTTTTCCAGAAAACTACCATTCGAAAAACCATACAACACAAATATGTACAACATCACAAACACTCACAAACATCAACAAATCCAACGACCTCAATAGAAATCCACAACGATACCAAGTCAAAAACAGAATCGGCCCTTTCAAACAAACCGACCGAACCGTCCTTTACACACACCACCATTTTAAAACCGAAACCGTTTCATCAAAGAAGAGGTAGTTTTTGTGGTTTAAGTCTTTCCCATATCTAGGGTCTCTATAACTTTTTTTTTAAAATCATTTTGAAAAATAAAGGAGAAGGAGGAAATGAGCGTTTTCCATAAAAAAATTCAAAAAAAGCGGAGTTATAAGCTCCGGCACGGTGGCTCCGCCGCCAAAAACTTGCTGGTCACCGTGCCAAAAATTATGGCATGACCGAGGAAGAAGAAGATAGTGAGAGAAGGGAGAGTTTTTGGGAATTAGAGAGAGAATATGTTTGTGAAAAATGAAGTTTTTTTAACAATCAAAACACTATTTATACTAAACCAAAACCGACCCATTTTCAACCTATAAACCCGACCCAATTCGTTTTTTTTAATCCAAGCCCAAATATTTCTTTATTCTGATTTTCAGTTTATTCATGCACTATCCCCTACTTACTGCACCCCCCTCTCTTTCTTCTTATTTATTTTTTCATTTTATTGAATTTTCTTTTCTTTATTTATCTTGCTTTATTTTTATTATTGTTTTTTTTTTTACTTTTAAGCACATATACATATGTGCAACATTATATAGGGTTTTTATTTTTAGTTTATTTTTATTCATTTTTTAGTTTTAGTTTGCTTTACTTTTACTTTAGTTTTATTTTAATGTTATTTTTATTTTATTTAGCTTATTAGTTGCTTTTTTTATTTCATTTTTTTCTTACTTTTAAGCACATATACATATGTGCAACATTACTTAGGACTTTAGTTTATTTGAATGCACTTTTTTTAATTTAGTTTATTTATTTGTTTTATTTTTAATTTTAGATTATTATTATTGTTTTTTTTTATATTATTTTTACTTTATTTAAGTGCTCTTATTTTCCCTTTTTCATAGTGTAGTTTATCTTAATGCATTTTTTTAGTTTATTTAGTTTTTTTATTTATAGTTTATTTAGTGTGTTTTTTTTTTTGCTTTTTTAGTTTATTTAGGACCAACATCATCTCATGCATTTTTATTTCTTTTATTTTTTCTTTATTTAGCATATTTATTTATTCCATGCATTTGTCATTTTAATCTTATTATTGCCTTATCATTTTATTTATTCCTTTATGCTTTAGAATGTATTTTAGGAACAATGTAAATATAAATGAGAATATTGTATTCTATACATATTTATTTATTCCGCTTTTTATGTTTTAGAATGTATTTTAGGAACAATTTTAATATAAATGAGAAATCTTATGAAATATTCCTCCGCTTTTTGTATCTTGCATTGTATGCATATTTATTTATTCCGCTTTATTTTAGAATAACCAAAAATCTCAAAAAAAAAATTCATATATTTAAAAATCACAAAAATATCTTTTTATTAACAAACGTTGGATTTCAAACCAAGTGATTCCTCATCTTTTTTAAATCAACTTTTAATCAATTTTAATCACATTAGACTTTATTTTTACAATTAAAATCAATCAACTTCACTCTTTTGCCACTTTGGTACTTTTTACTTTTAAAACATTTTCAAACTTTAAAATCAATCAAACCAATTACTAGGCTTTTTACTCCGAACTACGTGATTTTGATCCCGCTTCGGATACGAAGGCAAAAGAATTTGTCTTTCCAAATCAACAAAATACAAAAACATTTTTCTTTCTTCATTTCACACTTAGGTCTTATTTTTAAGCAAGTAATAAATTTAACACAAGATAAATAAATACAAGAGGTTCCTATAGAGTACTATATACGTTTAGGGTGCTAATACATTCCTTTGCGTAACCAACCCCCGAACCTTTAATCTCTTAATTTATAGGGTTATTTGAACTTTTCCCCTTTTCCTTGGAAAAATAAAAGCTCGGTGGTGAACTTAAAATTGCGAGTCAACGCTAACCAATAGCTTGATATCGAAAAATCATATGACAAAGTGCGTTCTTCAATTTGAAGGTTAAAATTTCAGTATTTGAAGGGTGTTTTTAAGGTCTGATTTCTGTGGTGTTTAAAGAAGAAAGGATTGGATTTTACATGAAATGCAAATCAATTGTTTTCTTTGGTGTTTAAAGAAGAAAGGATTGGATTTTACATGAAATGCAAATCAATTGTTGATGGATATTGTAAACATTTATATCATCATAGGAAAATATTGTTTCACCTCTTAGGGTGTATACATCAAGAGAGAGAGATAGGCGGGAGTGATATAAATAGATGAGATAAGTTGGTGACATAATAGAAAAAGAAAGATATAAATAAAATGAGATTTTGAAAATTGTAGAAATTTATTATGTGCACAAATATCGTTATTGATCATCATACAAGGAAGAAACTTTTATTCATGTTGAATGATGACCGTATAAACTCGACATAAAAATTAAAAAAGTCGCAGCTTGACTTGCTCATCAGATATCCCTAAATTTGTTGGAAGTCATGCACCAAGTTCATGAGCTTACTCACAAAAGTTGTTGTTTACACTATTGATTGACAACTTTGCTACTTCTTCTGCTTCCAAGCTCTTAGCTAATGCTTTGATCTCGTCACCAGTTTGTTGCTTTCTAGTAAGGCATCATGTATTTGAAAACATATAACTCCTTGGATCTTCACCACACCCATATTCTCTCTTTAAGGGTGACACTCGTTCAATGACATGTTGTCAATGAGCTCTCGGATTGTTGCTACAATTTTGTTCATGGCACCTCGTGCTGATGCATCTAAACGCATGCAGGTTGTTGCAATTTCCATTTCTTAAAATTTGTTCCCTGAACAATGCGTGAGTAGTAACTTCTACCTTTCCCGTGCATCGTAGAGATTCTTTTGTCTTCTTATTGGAAGCAAGCAATTTCCTTCCCTTTTTGAGGTATTTTGCTGTTGGGAAAAAAGTGGCGGGGAACTTTCTTCAGATCATCCGAAGTAGCTATGGTGCCACTCAGAAATGCATTAAGGCAATCCTTCACTTGTCCCTTTAGAGAGTAGACAAAAAAGTGGAGCCTTTTATCAGACTCAGAAACTCCATTTGGGTTGATGGTGCTGCAAGCTTATACAAAGTATGTTAGATGAGCATTATAGTCTTCGTATTCCCTACCTGAGAATTGGTTTTCCCTTAAAGCGGCGATAACTGAATGTTTGATGTCAAAGGGGTATGGGTTCACCGGTTGGAACCTTTGGGTGACTTCATCAATGTTTTTGAGCCTCCCGTAATCTCCTAATGTTATGTGTTCTATATCTCCCATCTCTTCATCAGATGAGAAGACACGAAGACTTGGAAGTTGAACAACTGCTGCTTCTCTTGCTTATAAGATTGCTTTTCAAATAGATCTCTCAATTTTATGGAAGTCGGAGTCGAATAGCAAGTGACCTGAATCTGCACCACGCATAAAACTAATCGGAAGGAATTTAAGAAGAGCTTGCGGTAGAGAATTGGTCTAAATAATACAAAAGAAATAATTGTATATATCCCTAATTTATAGGATCTAACCTAAAACTAAAAATAGAAAATTAAACTAACCTAATTTTTTTTATAAAAAAAAAAATTACCTTACCCAACCTAATTATTCACAAAATAAATTCTCCTGATTACCTTGTCGAAATATAAATAATGCCCCATAACGACGCCAAAAACTTGATTGAGTAATTTAGGAAAGTACACTAAATCGTATAAAGTAATAAAGTATTATGTTATCATCTCCATAAAGATTGTCATTCAACTTAGTAATTATCATAATTTTAAAAAACACAAATAAAAGAAAAGATTGAAAGGTGGTTGTTGGGTTTTAATCAATGTTATTAAAACCGGATCGGACCGGCCGGTTCAACCGGTTTAGCCGGAAACTGGATCTGGTACTGGTTTGGATGACCATACAAACCCGCTAGTTCTTTGAACCGCATAAAAACCAAAAAAACCAATGATAACTAGTGTGAACTGGGAGAACTCCTCTCTCTCTCTCTCTACAATTTATTGAAGAAATATGTTACGAAACTCTTCAAAAAAAAAATGTTACGAAATTAGATACAACAGAGGAGAATTTTGAGGATCTATTATAAGACATGAAGAGACTAGTATTCTTTGAGTAGAAAAGATGCAGAAAAAGAGAGAAGGAAGATGAAGTAAAAGAGAGAAGAGAGAAATAGGACTAGAAAATGAAAGAGGGAAATAAGGGTGCGGCTGCAACATTGTAATCCGTGGAGAGATGTTTAGTTTTAGTTATAGGGTTTTTGCTAACATAAGTGGGCCTAAAAATATGTCCAAACCAATTCTAGCCCACAATTGGCACATTGGTTCATTAAAAAAAGTTTAAAAGTAATTTTAGTATTTATTATTTTTTACTATATTTATTTGTTATTAAATTTTTTATTATTAATTAATTATCTAGTTCAACCAGTTCAACCGATTGAACCATGACTCGAAGGTCTTACTGGTTTGACGTCCTGTCCGGTTTTGAAAACATTGGTTTTAATTGTACTACCTAATGCCATATTAAGTTTTGTTGATTTAGAAGTGTAACGACACTATGGAATCCTTGAATCCGTCTTTGTTAGAATTAACTCAATTAATTATTAGTATATAACTTTCCTTATGTTTGGATTTAAGAAAGTAGAACATAACTCTTTGATGAATTAGTGGAAGTTCATTTTAATATCGTCGAAATTCAACCAGTTACAATTTTGGTGTTCTATTAAGATGAGTTATAGTCCTAAATTCATACTTATATTCAATTAAAAATAAATTAATTTACACACTAAGCAATTCGCTACTGTCTTGTTCGGATAAAATTTGGGTTGTCAATCCAACTTAACACCATCTAGTAATACGGTATAGAAACAAAGATATACAAATAAATTAGACTTTAGATCATACACTGAATTAAAACTTTATTAATCGAATCCAATAAATAAGAAGAGATTCATCTTAGAACCCTATCAAAGAGGTTTAATTGCACATGGCTACTGACATCATTACAAAACAATATAAAAGCATACAATGGAGAGAACAAGCGGAGGATGGATATCCTCTACCATGAAGCTCCGATGTTTGAACCTTGCCTTGTACCGCTAGCTTTCTGAATGAATAAAAGAGTGTTAAGGGTCTTTATTGATAGTGCATCATTGCTTCGGGGTTCGGAGAATAAAAATAGGGTTTTCTAACTAAAACATCTTAGAAAACAAGCAAAACAACACTCCTTGTCCGAGCTCATGCGCAGGGGCGCATAGATTTAGGCACATGGTCGCATGTGTAACACCCCGTTATCCCAACAATTAAATATTAAATAAAATAAATCAGAGTTCAACAAACAAACAGGAATGTCACACTGCTTATCAAAATTTCCTAGATAGAATAAAATACTATTTATCAAATCAACTATGATAAATATCCATACATTGCAGTGGAATATTCATAACATCATTTAACGTTAAATAGTCATTAACAATTTGTTCAAACAACAATCAAGGCTCCAACAACATGTTTCAAAATTGATACATAAGGAATGAAAACACAACAACAAATTCCCATCCCGTTACGTATCAGAGCCCTAAGACAGTTGAGCCACCAATTCTACTATTCTGGATCACCTGCAAGTTACCCATACGAAGGGCAACATTTTCAAGCAGAAGGGGTGAGATTCACAAACAACAATAATAGAAATATAATTCATCAATTGAATCTAACACCCTAAATATCACCATTATCAACATATTCAATTTCAACCAATCAACAGAAACGACTAGTCAACCGACAACAACGACTCATGCAATGATATGACAACACTGATATAACTCAACAACAAATGCGACAATGCACATGCATGTGGTACCATTTAACGCGTTTGAATGACAAGGCATTCCAGGGCATGAGCCCTCTCCAATTTGAATGGTTAAAGCAGTCACAGGGCATGAGCCCTCACCAATTGAATGAACTAGCATTCACAGGGCATAAGCCTTCTCCAATTGAACGACAAGGCGTTCCAGGGCATGAGTCCTCAACAGTTTATGATTATGCAATGAACTCCACTTGTGTATATTGACATACAACTCAACTACAACACAACAACTTAACAACCAACGACTTAGCAACTTGAATGAGATAACATCACAATATTATACAACCTACGATGTTTACATAATATATATATATATATATATATATATATATATATTTCAACTTAATGACAACAATATACATAATATTCATTAACTTCATCATTTACATTAAACCAAGTTAGTTCATCACGACCTAGGTTAGATACTCATAAACACCTCAACTAAACCCCTGAAACTTAAGCTTGAAGTTTGGAAACCAACCCTAAGTTTTTGGCCCAACTTGGAATTAGTTATGCTAAGTTTTTCTTAAAGTTTTCTCAATATCCACTTGGACTATTTCCATCATAACTCAAAATCTAAAAATCATTTTCAAGTCAAACGAAAGCCATTAGAAAGCTAACTCAATTATCTACAACTTTCATGTTTACACCAAAATCCAGTTCGGAACATAAATGGGTGAAAAAGACGCAAGAACACGAAACAGGGGATGCTGTCAAATCGGAGTACGATTTTTTGGGTCAAAAATTGCATTTTCATTCGTAAATAATCGGAGTACGATTTGGCACAGGCTGTTACGATTTTTACACCATTTTTCACCCCAAAAACCCAATTTTTAAGCACCCAAACCCCAAATTTGATAGGGAACATTGCCTATGATCATTCTAAGACTTGAACATCACTTTTCTACATCAATTACATGAAATTCATACAGTTTCTACCATTTTTATTAAACTTAACCTAATTCCCAAAATCCCAATTTTCAACTAGAACTATGCTAAACCAAAATCAGAATTATATAACCATTATCATTGAGAGATAGTCTCACCCTTACCTTGATTTGATGAACAAAACTCCCCAAAAGATCAGAATCTCCCTTCTTAGCTCTTCCCTTGGTTTTTCTCCCAAAAACTGCTTGTACGTAAAACTGTTTTCTGACTTCTCAAACATGCATATACAAACTGTACAACATCACGTTTCAATCCGGACCACGAAAACAATTTCTTCAACTCATGATACATCTTTGTAGCTCCCGGATGAATACTTAAGCTACTCTTGTGACTTTCTTCCAAAATCAACTTTTTCAACTCATCAACATCAGGAGTACAAATTCTTCCTCTGAATCTCAACACACCTTGATCATCAACCTTGAAGTCACCATCTCCAGTTTGATTACTAGCAACCATTAAATCCACAAACTTGACATCAATTTTCTGCGCTTCCTTGATACTGTTCAAGAAATCACTATTGATCTTCAACATACCTAACTGCACACTCTAAGGTGACAACTCAAAAACTAGGCTCAAATCTATAAACTTCTCAAGCAACTCAAACTCCTTTACCATCATAATAGACATGTGCAACGCCTTCCTGCTTAAAGCATCTGCAACCACATTAGCTTTACCGGGGTGGTAATTTAAACTAAAATCATAGTCCTTCAACAACTCAAGCCACCTTCTCTGCCTCATATTCAATTCTTTTTGGTCAAATAAATATTTCAAACTCTTGTGATCGCTAAACACCTCAAATCTAGAGCCGTATAAATAATGCCTCCAAATTTTCAATACAAAAACTACAGCAGCCAGCTCCAAATCATGCGTAGGATAATTCCGTTCATGAATTCTCAACTGTTTCGAAGCATAAGCTACCACTTTGCCATCCTGCATAAGTACACCTCCTAAGCCCAACTTGGATGCATCACAATATACAACAAAAGGTTCATCTGGCTTTGGTAAAATTAAAATTGGAGCAATCGTCAACCTGCGCTTCAATTCATTAAAACTATTCTCACACTGAGCATTCCACACAAAAGATTTACCTTTACAGGTCAACTGAGTCAATGGAAGTGCCAACTTCGAAAATCCTTCTATAAACCTGCGGTAATAACCAGCCAAGCCCAGAAAACTTCTAATCTCAGTAACCGACTTCGGAGTCTCCCATTGTGATACTGCATCAACTTTTGATGGGTCTACTGCAATACCACTACCAGAAATAATATGGCCAAGAAAGCTAACTTCACTTAATTAGAATTCACATTTAGATAACTTGGCATGCAACTTCTTTTCTTTCAACACTTGCAACACAATCTCAGTAGGAGCATCTCTTCTCTTAGGCCTCCTCTCATCATTCAATCTTTGTTTACCCTTGTCAGCTGGGGCACTATACGGTTTCGGACGACTCTGTTGTCCCTTACCTCTACGCTCACTTATCACCTTATAATGAGCTTTCGTATCCTCTTCATAAATCCTACAGCTGCTTACCAATTCGGAAAAATTCCTTATCTTCTGATAACCAATGGCCCGCTTTATATCAGCACGCAGACCATTCTCAAACTTTATTCACTTTGAGAACTCAGCAGTCTCAGCGGTATAATGTGGATAGAATTTAGCAAGCTCCACAAATTTTGCAGCATACTCCGTTACAGACATGTCTCCCTGCTTCAACTCCAGAAATTCAATTTCTTTCTTACCTCGGACATCCTCTGGAAAATACCTGTCCAGAAACTCTCTCCTGAACACAGCCCAGGTTACAACAGCACCATCTTGCTCTAGGATAGGTAGAAGACTCACCCACCAGTCATCTGCCTCTTCAGCCAACATGTGCGTACCAAAACGCACCTTTTGTACCTCACTGCATTGCATGACCCTGAAGATCCTCTCAACCTCTTTGAGCCACTTCTGAGCTCCATCCGGATCATACCTTCCTTTGAATGTTGGTGGATGGTTCCTTAAAAAGGTTTCCAGCATTCTCGCTCCATCGTTACCAGCACCAACATTTGGCTGTTGTCCTACAGCTTGAGCAACAGCTTCGAGTGCAGCAGCAATAACAACATCGTTTCTCCCAGCCTCTCAAAATTCTACATAGCCAGCAACAATAAGAACAATAAAGACAGTGTAAGGTTATTACACAACACTACGTGGCTCAACACGACTCTACTACTTGGTCGGACAGACCAACCTGCTCTGATACCAATTGTAACACCCTGTTGTCCCAACAATTAAATATTAAATAAAATAAATCAGAGTTCAACAAACAAACGGGAATGTCACACTGCTTTTCAAAATTTCCTAGATAAAATAAAATACTATTTATCAAATCAACTGTGATAAATATCCGTACATTGCAGCGGAATATTCATAACATCATTTAACGTTAAATAGTCATCAATAATGCTGACACAAAGGCCTTTACATGATCAGTCATTAACAATTTGTTCAAACAACAATCAAGGCTCCAACAACATGTTTCAAAATTGATACATAAGGAATGAAAACACAACAACAAATTCCCATCCTGTTACGTATCAGAGCCCTAAGACACTTGAGCCACCAATTCTACTATTCTGGATCACCTGCAAGTTACCCATACGAAGGGCAACATTTTCAAGCAGAATGGGTGAGATTCACAAACAACAATAATATAAATATAATTCATCAATTGAATCTAACACCCTAAATATCACCATACCTCAATATACTTATATATATCAGGGTCTACAACATTATCAACATATTCAATTTCAACCAATCAACAGAAACGACTACTCAACCGACAAAAACGACTCATGCAATGACATGACAACACTGATATGACTCAACAACAAATGCGACAATGCACATGCATGTGGTACGATTTAACGCGTTTGAATGACAAGGCATTCCAGGGCATGAGCCCTCTCCAATTTGAATGGTTAAAGCAGTCACAGGGCATGAGCCCTCACCAATTGAATGAACTAGCATTCACAGGGCATAAGCCCTCTCCAATTGAGCGACAAGGCGTTCTAGGGCATGAGCCCTCAACAGTTTATGATTATGCAATGAACTCCACTTGTGTATATCGACACACAACTCAACTACAACACAACAACTTAACAACCAACGACTTAGAAACTTGAATGAGATAACATCACAATATTATACAACATACGATGTTCACATAATATATATATATATATATATATATATATATATATATATTCAACTTAATGACAACAATATACATAATATTCATTAACTTCATTTACATTAAACCAAGTTAGTTCATCATGACCTAGGTTAGATACTCATAAACACCTCAACTAAATCCCTGAAACTTAAGCTTGAAGTTTGGAAACCAACCCTAAGTTTTTGGCCCAACTTGGAATTAGTTATGCTAAGTTTTTCTTAGAGTTTTCTCAATATTCACCTGGACTATTTCCATCATAACTCAATATATAAAAATCATTTTCAAGTCAAACGAAAGCCATTAGAAAGGTAACTCAATTATCTACAACTTTCATGTTTACACCAAAAGCTAGTTCGGAACAGAAATGGGTGAAAAAGACGCAAGAACGCGAAACAGGGGATGCTGTCAAATCGGAGTACGATTTGGAAAATCGAAGTACGATTTTCTGGGTCAAAAATTGCATTATCATTCGTAAATAATCGGAGTACGATTTGACACAGACTGTTACGATTTTTACACCATTTTTCACCCCAAAAGCCCAATTTTCAAGCACCCAAACCCCAAATTTGATAGGGAACATTGCCTATGATCATTCTAAGACTTGAACATCACTTTTCTACATCAATTACATAAAATTCATACAGTTTGTACCATTTTTATTAAACTTAACCTAATTCCCAAAATTCCAATTTTCAAATAGAACTATGCTAAACCAAAATCAGAATTATATAACCATTATCATTGAGAGATAGTCTCACCCTTACCTTGATTTGATGAACAAAACTCCCTAAAAGATCAGAATCTCCCTTCTTGACTCTTCCCTTGGTTTTTCTCCCAAAAACTGCTTGTTCGTAAAACTGTTTTCTGACTTCTCTAACTCCAAATAATTCTATTCCTCACATTATTCTAATAAATACTAAAAATAAATCATTTAATAAAAATACACCACACCACAACATCAACAATAATTATTTAAAATCATATAAAAGACTCTAAATAAATCAGAAATAATTAAATAACGACTAGGGCGTTACAGCATGAGGAAGTAGTGATTGCTGCCTTATGCGTAGGAGTGCATAAGCCAGACGTAGGGACGCTTCTGGAATCCCCTCCTGTGCAAATTTTGCGGTATTCGTCCCTTTCTCCCGCGCTCTTTCGTCTTGTAATGCCTACTTAAAATAAATTTTCTTTACTTTTTATTGTCTTCAAATACCTTCTAAGAACCATTGTCGTCTTGTAATGCCTACTTAAAATAAATTTTCTTTACTTTTTATTGTCTTCAAATACCTTCTAAGAACCATTGATCTTCAATCTTGATATCTCGATCCTTCATTTGATGTCTTGTTTTGCCGATATACAAGATATCTCAGGAAAAAGACTCGAAACACCTATGGAATTTTTTAACGCATTGACAACTCCTTTAAATGACTTATAATTTTCCCTAAAATGCATTGTAAATAACTAAAAGCATAGCTAAAAATATCATATTTCATCATTGGAGGGTTAAGTAGTCTTTTTACTTTTTTCCATATTTTAATAAATTTCGATGTTAAAAAAATGTACTTTTTCAATTGCCCTTTTGCTGTCCAAGTTTGGAAAATGACAGGCCTTTGGGGAGCTATCCAACACGCCTTGTCTTCTACTACTTCGGCAACTAATACTATTTTTCTGTTGTTAGAAACATTGTCCATTGAATTTAATCAACAATTGACATCAACGTTTTGGAGTATTTGGAAGCACTGAAATCTTCGAGTTTGAGATGATGTTACGGAGGTAAGCGACACGGTTGTTGAACGAGCTAAGCATTTGGTCATTGATTGGAAGTTTTCTAATGTTTCCACCTTAGCTAATCCTATTCCCCAACAGCAACTGCAGTCATCTGCTGGAGGGGGAAATTCGGCCGTTGTTGGTACCTCGACATCTGTGACACCGTCTAGTTGACAACACCCTTTTCTGGGCAGGTATAAGTGTAATATTGATGCTTTGTTTTCCTCTCATCTTAACTGTATTGGCGTGGGTGGGTATCTGTGTTCGGGATTCAGAAGGTACATTTTTCTTGGCTAAGGTTGTTAGTTACCCATGTTTTTATTCTGTTGACGTATGTGAAGCGTTGGGTCTTCATTCCGCCTTGCAGTGGCTAAGTGATATGCAATTTGATAACGTCGATTTTGAAACGGATTCCAAGCTTACTTGTGATGCCTTTCATGCTAATCGAGATGACACGTCTGAATTTGGGTGCATTATATCATCTTGTCGGTCTCTATTCAGTTCTTTCTTTACGAACTCTAGGGTGGAGTTTGTTATGCGACAAGCAAACGAGGTTGCTCATGTTCTTGCAGGAGAGGCCACATTACTAGCTAAACCCGTTCTTTATTTTCATATACCTGGTTGTATTGAACCTCTTATTATTAATGAAATGCTATAAGCATATTTCCTTAAAAAAAAAAATCAACTCAACCTCATAATCATTTAAACGATCATCTCTATATGACCATCGTTCAACCCAATACCACAACATCACCATCCCAGTAAACACATTCCTTCTCCATTCGCCTCCTTCTTTGGTACCAGCAACACACATAAGATCATATCGAGCTGTTGATGATGATGTCACACTACGATTTTGATTCATTCAATTGATGAATAATCCATTTAAAATTTGAAGGCTACTTTTCAAGAAAATCGGAAACAATCATATGACTAAACGAAGATGATTTTTTTAAAATTTTTAATAATTTAATAAAATATTTTGATATTTAAATTGCAATAATATGAATTATTTTATCCAAATCAGCTTTGCCAACTAACCGCGATGAAAATTCACCAAAACTAAT
This sequence comes from Medicago lupulina, assembly GCA_958299785.1. Taxonomy (NCBI): domain Eukaryota; kingdom Viridiplantae; phylum Streptophyta; class Magnoliopsida; order Fabales; family Fabaceae; genus Medicago; species Medicago lupulina. The sequence continues at coordinate 47,565,851 of OY283144.1, read as the reverse complement.
AAGGGATTAAAAAAAAACTCAAGAAAGTATAATAGGGGGACCAAAATGGTGGTCATAAAACTGAAGGGACTAATAATTCAATTATGTTAAAAAAATAGGGGAAGTGCATTTTAGCAAAAAAAAAAAATGTTGAAAAGGTGGGGGTTAATTCCATAAAAAGAACGAGGTTAAACAGTAAAGTGATAATGAGGTCAACTGTTTTTTTTCTCACTCTTAAGATTTGTCGACTTAAAATACTTCATAATAAGTTGATAAATTTGGCCTAAAATTTAGACCAAATACATCAATTTTTTTGACAATTTTTTTATTACTTCTTTAACCAATTTTTACTTATATAATTATATAGTGTATTGCGAGCATAATTTCACCTAATTATTAATGTTTCAATCAACTGTAAAAGCCTCTTCTATTCCTTAATCATAAATAAGAAAAAGGTAAATTGTGACGAGATTGTCTTTAAACTTTAAAAAAAAACACCTATAAATTGCATACATATTAGTGTTCAATGAACTCAACAATCATCATCACGTATTTACCAATCAACTCTTGGTAAATATAACATTCCCTGACTACGTTTTTTATTTTCCCAATCATGGAACTATAAGAAATGCTAACTTGGCCACAAACACAAATAAAAAAGGTTTAGACACGCACTCAAAAATAAATAAATAAAAAGTTAAAAAAGATAATAATTATATGATATGACTAAATTATTTTTTATTTATTTTCTCTTATTTATGAGTGTGTCCAAACTTTATTTATTTGTGCTTGTGCTCAAATAAGACTTGCTATAACTATAAAGTACTAAGCTAGCAAAAACAAATAATGACAAATAACTAAAATCATACACAACAAGAGGCATATATATATATATATATATATATATATATATATATATATATATATATATATATATATATAAAATATGAAAATTTGCGATGGACTCACTTTTCCTAAAACTATTGGATCATGCTAGTATCCCACGAAGGTAATTTAATAATAAATAACTTAACACGAGATAATTGCACAACAGGGGAAACGTTCCTATTGACTAGATCATCTAGCATAATCATCACTCAAGTCAATTGGACTTGGTATACAATACAAAGTAAATAAACATAAATAGAGAAAACCAAACCATCAAAACACATATATAAACCAAGTCTTCATTCAGATTCAGATTCATTTCATATATATGCATAAGACTAAAGATATATGTCCTCATATTCACATATCAACACAAAACAATATTCAGAATTTCACACCAAAAAAAAAAAAAAAAACGCAATTAAAGCTAAATCAACTAGAACGATGAGCACTACCACCACTTTTACCATCCTCTCCAGCTTCTTGATTCTGTGGAGATAACAAAAGCTGTGCTTCAACTGGATTAGCATGAGCAACACCAACATGATAATTATGTTGTTGCTCTCCTCCTTGCTGCTGAATCTGATAATAGCCCCCACCACCGCCTGCGGCGGCACCACCACTAGCACCATTGTCAAAGTTTCCCATAACCAAAGGATGAGCCACATCAGCATGATCAGAAACAGCAACACCACCACCAGCAGGACCCATCTGATGTCCACCACCCATCTGATATCCACCACCAGACCTAAGCAAATACTCCTGAGGAGTAACTTGATATCCACCACCCATCTGAAGCTCATGTTCTTGTTGCTGCTGCATAACTAGTCCACCTCCTCCAACCATCTCTTGAGGAAAATTGTTAGGGTAATTCGCAAAAGCCGCAAACTGCGAATTCCATTGTTGTTGCTGCTGCTGTTGTTGAGGCATTAAAACTGTTCCAGAATTCATCAATAAACACTGCATGGTTTGAGGATTCAAATTATAACCGGCGAGTTCTTTTTTCGCCACAGTGAGTTCATTTTGAGTTTCTCTTAACTTCTGTTGGAGAATTGAGATGACACCTACACAACCATACACCGGGTCTTTTATACGAGACTCTGCCTCGTATGCCAAAGATTTCACCGCGTCTTCACGGTCCTTCACGTCAAGCTCTTTCAAGAGCTTAGCGACGTTGCTTGCACCGAAGACACGGTGAACATTCGCGAATCGCTGTGGATTTTCAGGGAGAAAGTAAGGAGCAAAATCACATTCTTGGGTGCACTTGCGTCTGAGAAACTTGCATGCTGCACATGGTGAATTTGATGAAGACATCGAAGCTATGCAACTGCAGATAAATTTCAATAAATCAAATTACGTCATGAAATATTTCAATAACAAAGGCAAACGAATTCATGTATATTGTTATATTAAAATAAAATAAACGATCTTAATTAATGATTGATTCATTGATTATCTTTTAATGAATCTTTATTTTTTTTCTTGATGGAACTGTGCCCTAAGAGCCCTAAAAGAGTCAAATAGAATTGCTATGATCGATCGATAATAGGAATTAATCGGTGATAATAGAAACAAATTTCTATAATCAATAGAAGAAAAGGATCAATATTTTTTAATAACTCGATGAGAAATAATAATAAAGAAGAAAATTGTTACTATTTACGTGGATAGTTCGTTGCAACAGATGAACCTAGGGCTATGGCGTTGTTTAAGAGAGAGAGGAGAGAGAGATGATTACGTTGCTAGTGAGGTGTTGATGATTGAAGAGAGAAGAAGTTCTTCAGCAACAAACAACGCTCCTTGTTGTTTCTGGTTTTTGCTGATAATGTGCGATGCAGAATTTCTCGATATAGTATATATGTAACAACTTTTCAAACCTATATCCTATTATCCTTCATCTGTCACAAGTGAAACAAAACAAACTTTCCTAAATTTATTTTTGTTACTAGAAGGGCCCAAGCCCAAATCATCATTAGACTCCACCGCCATATAGGCATATGCTAAGAGAGTGTCATTAGTTTGTTCGTCCAATGCTTCATCACCGTGTGATTAAGATCGGACGATACTGAATGACTTTTTATCCAACTCTTCGAGTAAGTCGTATTTGGTCACAAACACAAATTGAAAATACTTAGTCGGACATAATGATAAAAAAAATTAAAGATAAAAGGAAAAAATGATTGTCTAATTTATTTATCTTCTAATATTTTTTTATTTGTTCGTGTGAGTCTATATATTTTTTAGAGTTAATAGTGTTTTACTTCTATGATACAGGTTACTTTTGGTTTTACCATAAGTAATTTTATATTTATTTCTTTATTTTTAAGATTCCGTCCTTGTAAAATAAGAATTTAGAGAAAACATTTATTTTTTTAGTCTTGCACCAGGCAACAAACCTTCGTGAACCATTTCGCGAAGTATGTGTCCATATCCTGATGGAGCAATGCGGCATGGGGGTAAAAGGCCTACGGGTCATGAACTTTGTTCCTGGAGAAACACCAATTAGCATAAAATAGAAAAAGATCTATCTTCTTTCTTTTTTATTCAATTAGGGAGAATGGCTGAGTGGACTTCGAGGAACTATATTGGAGCAATTAGATATAAATTGATATCGACTCCTCAGAATTTAGTGACTTCAAAATGACTATACACTTAAGTTGTCGTGGCACGTTTAGTCACCTATACGACTATGTAAAAAAGATAACGTCACACACTGATCTGACATTTTTAATTATTTTCCATTTGATTTTTTTACACTTGCTTTTTTTTTTATTAATTAATAATAATACATTCATCCACATCCCTTTCTCTTTCATCTTCATCTCGATAATCTAAACATTCTTTAAACGTTACATAATTTTAATAAATGATGAGGTGCCTTTCTTTATTTTTAATTAAATAAATACACATGTAGCATCAGCCTCACCTAAGTCAACTGCCACATATACATTGACTTGGTCAAAATTGAGTGATGAGCCCAATTTTGCAAAAGGAGGTGAAGTTAGGGGTTAAATTATCCATTTTTTAAAGGGGGCCAAAATCACTATGTTTTAAAACATAGGAGGAAAAAAGTGCATTTAAGCCTTTTTAAAAAACATTTAATAGTGTAGGTAATTTAAAAAATGAAAAGTAAATCCTCCATTTTCCTCCCAAACCCTCCATCTAAACACACCCTTAAGGTATCGAGAACTCATCATCAACTCACATCCCCATGACCACCACCATCACGCCGTCCTCATTGTCGTCTTCTCCAAATCGTCCATCACGACCACCACATTTTCAACTGTGAGAGAAATCGAGCTAGAGAGAATCTGGGTTATAGAGAAAACAACAACAACAACATCACATCAACAACAACAACACATTAAACAAAATGTGTGTGTGAGAGAGAGAGAGAGAGAGAGAGTGAGTGAGTGAGAGAGTGAGAGGGGGGGGGGAGGGGGACGAGAGAGAAATGAGAAGGATGGGTTTCTGAAAAAAATAATTTTATCTTTTTTCATGTTTTTTATTTTTTTAAAATTAGATAGTTAGGTGTCAAACAATTACACACGTGGACAAATGAAAAAAAATGAAATTAAATATCTACGTCAGCGCCACATCAGTGAATCTGGTGAGGCAACTCTAACACCCTAAACCCTTTAAAGCGATAAAACACGAAAATGATACAATCATATAAAGAATTTAGATGCTACTTCTTCTTTAAGTTCAAAACATGCATAATTAATTTTTAAAAACATTGCAGCGGAATAATAATATAATATCTCATCAACAGATAATACAAATCTTCAAGTAGCCATGTCAAATATAATCATCATACATCACCATAATAAACTCCAATCTCAACATATTGAGCGATCAAAATTTCATAAAGTCATAAATGTAATAGACAACAAACAGACATCCCTAATCAGAGCCCGACAAACTAAGACTCCAACGCAAGAAACGAGGCAGCATCCATGCTAGTGCTCAAGCAATATACTCACCAAGCAAAGCAAACTAATCATGCACGCTATCTATCCATTCATAAGAATAAGCCAGACGGTCAACCAAACGATCACTGGGGGTTAGATATCATTCAACAAATAAAGCATAATCATATAAAAGTAAAACAACACAATTAATTTCAAATGATTAATGACATTTAATTAAATCATTCATAATGAGTTCAAAACCATTATTAAGCATCAAATATACAAGCATAATAATATAACTAGTACACTTTGACATCTTCACATAATCACCAATTTTCACCAAGTATATATAAACCACCAAGTTTCTCCAATGCACATAATCACCAAGTTTCACATAATCAAGTATGACACAACTCAACAGTTATCAAATGCATGCAATGCTCTAGACACCTCTAGATGCATGTGGTACCAAGTTTTGAGTTCGGAGGTAATCTTATCGAAACTCCATACACAATCCCCTCCAACTACGTATTACATAACTCCCTCCGGTTAAGTTTCCCACCAAAGACTCGACATAACAATGAATACATGAACATACAAGTAAAGACCCGACAATGCGACAATAACATTTTACACTATATAATCCCTCCATCATATAATCTTGTCGCCCAAAAACCCTCCATTGCATTATCAAGCATTTACATCTACACAACCAAGAAGTCATGAATATTCAATGAGTCATCATCAAACATCATCAACAACAATCATCCCAACAAAACATTAAAGTTTCAAAATCACATTTCACATAAAGCCAATCATTATTGATTCATTCTTATTTAATCATATCATCATGTATACAAAGAAAACCTCAATTTGATAAAGTTCGTCTATTTTCACAACATTATTCTTTTTCTAAGTAATTCACCAAAGACACAACATACATGTTCATACACCTCAACAAAACTTACCCACGTATCACATATAATCATAGTAGCATGTACATATTCACTTTACAAGCCAATTCCGATTAATTCCAGAATTTCACTAAGTTCGTCTCATTTTACCACTTTTCAAAAGAATTCCAATTTTCAAATTAAAACCAAGTTAAAGCTCATGTAAACCATCCATAACTATTTTTAAAAATCATCAGTACAGTAAACAACCTTAAGCCTACCATTTTCCCTTAAGAAAAACGAGTTTCGAAAAATTATACGTTCTTGAACATTTTTCAAAAAGTTTGTTTCCAAAGGTGTAAGAAGCATAACAACAATTAAATACATCAAAAGAATCATTTCAGAAAGTCCGGACCGGCCTCTAAGTACACGGAAATCCAAAAATATGGGTGGATATACTAGGCAACTCACTGTGGCTAGCTCTAGCTCGCCAGGTGAGCTGCACTAGAACAGGTGCACCTTGTTCTTGGTTTTCCTCTCGGGAAACCCATCCATTTTCACACCAAATCCCAATTTTTGATCACCATGACACCAAATTCGTTCCCAAAACTTGTTTACTAGGTTACATACTTTTAAAGGAAATAAAAAACATCACAAACATGACATCAAAACACCAATTTACATCAAAATCATCACCTAGTTCATTTTTTTTTACCAAAAACCCGCAAATTTCCATTTTCATTCAAAACTCACAAACAACTACACCAATTCAAACCCCATTAACATACAAACGTATATAACCATTTATGAAGTGAATTTAAACATTTTTCAACAATAATCACTCATCAATTCATGGTTTACACTTGAATACACAAAAATCATCGAAACAACTTATCAACAACAACAACTATGAATTTTAAGCACATAACATATCAATTTCATGAAGTTTATCATTGTAACACCCCGTTTTCCCAACATAAAAATTTCACGATTAAATCAGAGTTTCCATACAACGGAATGTCACATCTCACAAAAATCTCAAATATGAATAAATAACAATTTATTCTTCAAAATAGACATCATAATATTTCAAACTTCGCAGCGGAATAAACTCAAATACATATTAGTCTTTGACACGAAGGCCTCATCAAAACGTCTCATAAAATTCCAAATACCAATCATAGTCATGAAAATCATAAAAATAATACGCAAGGAATAGAGAAAACATAAGCAAGGTTCCCCATCCCGTTACGTATCAGAGCACCTAGACACAACCGAGGGAAGTCCTCAAAAGACTGCACCTATTCTTGATTACCTGCAAGTTACCCATACGAAGAGCAACATTTTCAAGCAGAAGGGATGAGATTCACTAAACAATAATATTAAACATATAATTCAACAATTATATTTAACAACAAAACATCACATAAACATGTCACAACAAATATCATTTAGCATCATAACTGTTGTAACACCCACTTTGAATTATTTTAATTATTTAATTATTTGAATTATTCGAGGAGTTTAGATATATTTATATATATTTTTAAGAGATGTGGAGATTAAGATTTATGTGATTTTTATGTGATTTATGTAACACCCCAATTTCCCGACTTAAAAATATCATTAAATAAATGCACATATCAGAGTACATCACAAAGGAGTGTCACATTCTCAAACAATAAAATCTTTAAACAAATAAATATTAGTTTATCCTTCGCAAAATATTCAATTGCAGCAGCGGAAATCATAATTCAAATCCTTCAAAAGTCTTGGCTCTAGGCCTCATAAACGTCTCAAAAATTCATCGGAATTAATTAAGTCATAAAATAGTTCAACATGATACATAAGGAATAGACTCATAGAAAAGACCCCATCCTGTTACGTATCAGAGCAATCCTACGACATCACACAAGGACTCCTCACATCGGCGCACCTAAGCTTGGTTACCTGCACTTGCCCACAAGGCGGCAATTCCATCAGAAGGGGTGAGATTCACAACAGAAATATTAACATATAATTCAAACATTTATGATTAACAACATAAACTCATCACATATATCACATCATTAAAAACACAAAAGGTAACGTCATCGTCAAGAACATCTCAAATAAACACATCAACATCATCTCAAAACATCGTCTCATAATATGTCAACAATGTGACTCAACAAAATGCAACCCTAACATCTTGACATCATGCATGTGGTACCATATATAAGCATTAATATGCTTCACCGTCGCTTTGAGCAAATGCTCCACCGTCGCTTTGAGCAAAAGCTCCACCGTCTCATAATATGCAAATGCATGGACACGACTCTTTAATATCTTAAACAAGTTAGCACAACATCTCAAACGTCGTTAACAACTCAAAATGACACATACAATTTATGACAAATGCATGGCAGAAGTTCAGCATATTAATCACATATTCAACAGCACATAAACATCATCATATCGTCGCTTAACATCATGCTTATAAATCATATAATGTAAACAATACATCGCATTAGCACCAACATAAGAGATCCATCATTAAATCATCTTTACAGACTGTATCTCAGGTCATAAAACATCTCTAACACTCTCCGAAGATCTACTCTGAAGTCCCATGCGAAACAGATCGCAAACGAAACAACAGCTCAAAACACACTCACCCGCTACGGCGAGTGATCCCCTCGCTGAAGGCGAGATCTCTCAAAAGCTACTCGCCAAAGGCGAGTTGTGGGCGAGTCACAGGCGAGCAAAACTGGGTGCTCTCGGCCTTTTTGACATTTTTCGCCTAAAATCTTCGTTTTAAGGTTCCCTAGGTCCAATTTGATCCTAACAACTTCATAGATCAATCTTATAAATATTAAGGCACTTAAAACTTCTAAAGTTTGGCAAAAATCTCAAGTTTCAAGGGTCATGCTCGCCACGGCGAGCTGTATTGCTCGCCTCGCGAGCGATGTAGGCTTACTCGCCACGGCGAGTTGATCACTCGCCACAGGCGAGCGATGTCAGCTCACTACGGGTTTGCTCCAATTCTCACCAAAACGTCTCAATTCTCTCATGTTAAGCCTCTAATTCATCAACGATGTTATTCTAGTGATTAACCTGGGTTCTGTAACACGTTTCAACAGCAATTTACATCATTCTCACATCAATTCATCACAATCCATCATAACCCTAATTTACGAACTCTCTCTAAAATTCTTCCCAATCCCTTAGTTAATCTCAAACAGATGAATTACAGTTAATAATACTTGTAACGCCCTCTCTAATTATTTAATTATTTTATTAGATGATATGGTATATGTTTATATATTATATGATTTTGAGGATTATGTGACGTATATGTGACGTATTTGTGGCGTATTTGTGACGTGTGACGTGTTATTATTTTATTGTTTAATAAAATAATATAAGTGATATTTATTTGGATATTTATTTGGTAAATAAATAGATTTGTTGGAAAAATATAGAATTTTAAGAGATGGGGTTATATTTATAATTAAGAAGAGTTGTGTGGGTTAAGAGAGAATTAATTAAGTTGGGAGGGAGTATATAAGAGAAGTAGGTTAAGAGAGGAAACTTTTTTTAGAACGCGTTACAGACCTTGGAAAAGAGAAGAAGAACGGTTCAAGAAAGAAGAGAAGCTAGGTTCCAATTCTGCACAATTTTCCAGGTAAGGGTGAGCCTAACTTCAGTAATTTTAATGTTAAATCATCTGTTATTGATTAGCTTAGAGATTGGGAAGAATTGAGAGGAGTTTTGAGGATTAGGGTTGTGATGAATTATGATGAATTGATGAGGGTTGATGTTGTAAGGCTGTAGGACTTGTTACAGAACCTAGATTATCCCCTAGGATGATATTGCTGATGAATTAGAGGCTTAACATGAGAGTTTTGGGATGAATTGGTGTGATTTGAGCTGAACCCGTAGTGGTTCTGAGATCGCTCGCCTGTGGCGAGTGATCACTCGCCGTGGCGAGTAACCCTTGGTTGCTCGCGAGGCGAGCAGTATAGCTCGCCGTGGCGAGCTTGACCCTTAAACTTAGGATTTTTGCCAAACTTTAGATGGTTTTGAGTGCCCTTATATTTATAGAGATGACCTGTGAAGTTGGTTTGGTCAAATTAGATTTAGAGAGCTTAAAAATGAGGATTTTTGGTGAAAAATGTCAAAAAGGCCGAGAGCACCCAGGATTGCTCGCCTCCAGCTCGCCCCCAACTCGCCTTTGGCGAGTGAGCTGATGCGAGTACTCGCCTGTGGCGAGCAGATCTACTCGTCGTGGCGAGTTAGTTGACCCTTGTCATGTTTTGTTGTTTTGCAAGCTGTTTTGCATAGGACGTTTAGAGGAACCCTTTGGGTAGTGTTAGTGCTGTTCTATACCCTTAGATGAGTTATGTAAAGATGAATGTTGATGGTTCTTTTAGGCCATTGATAAATGATGTGTTGTTGAATATCAGTGATGTATGAGAAGATGATGCTATGTGTTGCAATGTGTATGTATAAGGAGTTGATGTTCTGCCATGTATTATTATAACTGCATGTGTCAGTCTATAATTTGTAAATGACGTTGAGACGGTGTATTAAGTTGTTAAGTGACGAGTCCATGCATTTGCATACTATGAGACGGTGGAGCTTTATGCTCAAAGCGACGGTGGAGCATTTGCTCAAGCGACGGTGAAGCATATTAATGCTATAATCATATGGTACCACATACATGATGTTGAGACGTTAGGTGTTGCATATAGTCGAGTCAATTATGACATATATGAGATGATGCTTGAGATGTTGATGTATGTTTGTGATGCTGCTTATGATGATGTTTATACCGATGTTATGATGTGATAAGATGTATATGTTTATGAGTTGGATGTATGACTGTTAATCTTGACATTTGATTTATATATTAATATTATTGTTGTGAATCTCACCCCTTCTGCTGGAATTGCCGCCTTGTGGGCAAGTGCAGGTACCCAGTCTTAGATGCGTTGATGCGAGGAGTCTGTGTGAAGTAGGGTTGCTCTGATACGTAACGGGATGGGGTCTTTTGCATAGAGTCTATTCCTTATGTATCATGTTTTCAATAAATGTTAACTTTAAGACTTAGTGATGTTGAAACATTAATGTTTTTGAGACGTTTGATGGCTTTTAAGCCAAGACTATTTATGAGATGCGACTTTTGAATTTCCGCTGCTTAATTGAATATTTTTGTGAATTGATAAATTATTATCTAAGTTGTTTTTAAAGAAGAAAACGTGACACTCCTTTGAGAAGTACTCTGATTTATGTGATTTATTTAATGAAATTTTTAAGACGGGAAATTGGGGTGTTACAATTGGTATCAGAGCAGGTTGGTCCGTCCGGCCAAGTAGAGAGTCGAGTGACGTTGTCTTAGAGTTAGAATAGTATTATTGTATTATTCTGACTTATGTTTGTTTCCAGAGAACTAAGATGGCTGGTAGAAACGATGCTGCTCTTGCTGCTGCTTTGGAAGCAATGGCTAATGCTGTGGGTAATCAGAACAATGCTGGTGGGAACGACGGGACGAGGATGTTAGAGACGTTTCTGAGGAATCACCCGCCTACCTTCAAGGGGCGTTATGATCCTGATGGAGCTCAGACGTGGCTCAAGGAGGTTGAGAGAATCTTCAGAGTCATGCAATGTGACGATGTGCAGAAGGTGCGTTTTGGCACGCACATGCTAGCGGAGGAGGCTGATGATTGGTGGGTTAGTCTCCTACCCATTTTGGAGCAAGATGGAGCTGTGGTGACGTGGACTGTTTTCACGAGGGAGTTCCTTAACAGATACTTCCCAGAAGATGTTCGTGGGAAGAAAGAGATAGAATTTCTGGAGCTCAAGCAAGGAAACATGTCGGTGACTGAATACGCGGCAAAGTTTGTGGAGCTGGCGAAGTTTTACCCGCATTATACCCCTGAGACTGCTGAGTTTTCTAAATGCATTAAGTTTGAGAACGGGTTGCGCGCTGATATCAAGAGAGCTATCGTTTATCAGAAGATCCGCAACTTTTCTGAGTTAGTAAGTAGCTGCAGAATTTATGAAGAGGATACCAAGGCTCACTACAAGGTAGTGAATGAGAGGAAAGCTAAGGGCCAGCAGAGTCGCCCTAAACCTTATGATGCCCCTAGAGATAAAGGGAAGCAAAGAGTGAATGATGAGAGGAGGCCCCAGAAGAAGACTGCTCCTGCTGAGATTACTTGTTACACTTGTGGCGAGAAAGGCCATAAGAGCAATGCATGTACTGTTGAGGTGAAGAGGTGCTACCGTTGTGGTCAAAAAGGGCATATCACTAGTGACTGCAAGTTTGATGATGTTGTGTGTTTCAACTGCAATGAGCAAGGACACATTGGTTCGCAGTGTAAGCAACCCAAGAAAACTAAGACTATTGGGAGAGTGTTTGCATTGAATGGCACTCAGACTGAGAATGATGATCGTTTGATCAGAGGTACTTGCTATATTAATAATACTCCTTTAGTTGCTATTATTGACACTGGTGCTACGCACAGTTTTGTTGCTTTAGATTGTGTTTCTGCTTTGCGTCTTGATGTTTCTGATATGAATGGAGAGATGGTTGTCGAGACTCCAGCTAAGGGTTCGGTGACTACTTCTCTCGTATGTTTGAATCGTCCTTTATCTATGTTTGGCTGTGACTTTGTGATGGATTTAGTGTGCCTACCTTTAAGTGGTATGGATGTGATTCTGGGTATGAACTGGCTAGAGTACAACCGGGTTCTTATCAACTGTTTTAGAAAGATGGTGCATTTTTCTTCTGTCGAAGAAGAGTGGGGCGCAGAGTTTCTATCTACTAAGCAGCTGAAGCAACTAGAACGTGATGGGATGTTGATGTTTTCGCTGATGGCTTCGTTATCTTTAGAGAACCAAGCTGTAATTGATGGGCTGCCTGTCGTGAAAGAATTTCCTGAAGTTTTCCCTGATGAGATTCCAGATGTGCCACCAGAGAGGGAGGTTGAATTTTCGATAGACCTTGTGCCGGGTACGAAGCCGGTGTCGATGGCACCTTATCGTATGTCTGCTTCTGAGTTAGCAGAGTTGAAGAAACAGTTGGAAGACTTGCTTGAGAAGAAGTTTGTGAGACCTAGTGTTTCACCATGGGGAGCTCCAGTGTTACTAGTGAAGAAGAAAGACGGCAGTATGAGACTGTGTATTGATTACAGACAGCTGAACAAGGTGACGATCAAGAATAGGTATCCACTTCCGAGAATTGACGATCTGATGGATCAATTAGTGGGTGCACGTGTTTTCAGCAAGATAGATTTGAGGTCAGGTTACCACCAGATCAAAGTAAAAGACGAAGATATGCAGAAGACGGCTTTCAGGACCCGTTATGGTCACTACGAGTACAAGGTTATGCCTTTTGGAGTTACCAATGCACCTGGAGTGTTTATGGAGTATATGAATTTCATCTTCCATGCATTTTTGGATCGGTTCGTAGTAGTGTTTATTGATGATATACTGGTTTACTCCAAGACTGAAGAGGAGCATGTTGAACATTTGAAGACTGTGTTGCAAGTGTTGAAGGAAAAGAAGCTGTATGCTAAACTGTCTAAGTGCGAATTCTGGCTAAAGGAAGTGAGTTTTCTTGGCCATGTCATTTCTGGTGATGGTATCGCGGTTGACCCGTCGAAAGTCGAAGCGGTATCGCAATGGGAGACTCCTAAGTCGGTTACGAAAATTAGAAGCTTTTTGGGACTAGCTGGTTACTATAGAATGTTTATAGAAGGATTCTCCAAGTTGGCTCTTCCGTTAACACAGTTGACGTGTAAGGGTAAGTCATTTGTATGGGATGTGCATTGTGAGAATAGTTTTAATGAGCTGAAGAAGCGTCTGACAACGGCTCCAGTGCTGGTTTTACCGAAGCCTGATGAACCTTTTGTGGTATATTGTGATGCGTCCAAGTTGGGTTTAGGAGGTGTGCTTATGCAAGAAGGTAAGGTGGTAGCATATGCTTCAAGGCAATTGAGAATTCACGAGAAGAATTATCCGACGCATGACTTAGAGTTGGCAGCTGTGGTCTTTGTATTGAAAATATGGAGACACTACTTGTATGGTTCAAGATTTGAAGTATTCAGTGATCATAAGAGTTTGAAATATTTGTTTGATCAGAAGGAGTTGAATATGAGGCAGAGAAGGTGGCTTGAGTTACTTAAAGATTATGATTTTGGTCTGAATTACCATCCTGGTAAGGCAAATGTAGTTGCAGATGCCTTGAGTAGGAAAACTGTGCATATGTCCGCGTTGATGGTGAAAGAATTTGAATTGTTGGAACAGTTTAGAGACTTGAGCTTGGTGTGTGAAAGAACACCTCAGAGCATAAAACTAGGAATGTTGAGAGTCGATAATGATTTCCTGAAACATATCAAAGAAGCCCAAAAAGAAGATGTCAAGTTTGTGGATTTGTTGATTGCTGATAATGAGACTGTGGATGGTGACTTTAAGGTCGATGATCAAGGAGTGTTGAGATTCCGAGGTAGGATTTGCATTCCTGGCAATGAAGAGATTAAGAAGATGATTCTTGAAGAGAGTCATAGAAGTAGCTTGAGTATTCACCCGGGAGCTACGAAGATGTATCATGACTTAAAGAGGCTGTTTTGGTGGTCTGGTTTGAAACACGATGTGGCACAATTTGTGTATTCTTGCTTGGTTTGTCAAAAGTCGAAGATTGAGCATCAGAAGCCGACTGGTATGATGGTACCTTTAGATGTGCCAGAATGGAAATGGGATAGTATATCCATGGATTTTGTGACGAGTTTGCCCAATACTTCTAGAGGGAATGATGCTATTTGGGTAATTGTTGATAGATTAACGAAGTCTGCTCACTTTCTACCAATCAACATTACTTTTCCTGTGGCTCAGTTGGCGGAGATTTATGTTAAAGAGATAGTTAAGCTGCATGGTGTTCCTTCGAGCATCGTATCTGATAGAGATCCAAGATTTACTTCTCGATTTTGGAAGAGTTTGCAAGAGGCGTTAGGATCTCAGTTGAGGTTGAGTTCGGCTTATCATCCGCAAACAGATGGTCAGTCGGAGAGGACGATTCAGTCGTTGGAGGATTTGTTGAGGGTTTGTGTACTTGAGCTGAGAGGGGCTTGGGATAGTCATCTTCCATTGATAGAGTTCACGTACAACAACAGTTACCATTCAAGTATTGGAATGGCACCGTTTGAGGCTTTGTATGGTCGGAGATGCAGGACTCCGTTGTGCTGGTTTGAGTCGGGTGAAAGAGTGGTCTTAGGACCAGAGATCGTTCAACAGACTACTGAGAAGGTGAGACTGATCCAAGAAAAGATGAAAGCGTCGCAGAGTCGACAAAAGAGTTATCATGACAAGCGTAGAAAGGACCTTGAGTTCCAAGAGGGGGATCATGTGTTCCTGAGAGTGACTCCTATGACGGGTGTTGGACGTGCTTTGAAATCAAAGAAGTTGACTCCGAGGTTTATTGGTCCGTATCAGATTTCGGAGAGGATTGGGCCGGTGGCGTATCGTGTTGGATTACCACCGCACTTATCGAATTTGCATGATGTTTTTCATGTATCTCAACTGAGGAAGTATGTTCCGGATCCGTCTCATGTGATCCAAAGCGATGATGTGCAAGTTAGGGACAACCTTACGGTTGAGAGCTTACCCGTGAGGATCGATGATCGAAAGACGAAGACGCTGAGGGGCAAAGAGATACCTCTCGTTAGAGTTGTTTGGGACGGAGCGACGGGTGAAAGCTTGACTTGGGAACTAGAAAGTAAGATGTTGGAATCTTATCCAGAGTTGTTTGAACGAGGTAAATTTTCGAGGACGAAAATCCTTTAACAGGGGGAGAGTTGTAACGCCCTCTCTAATTATTTAATTATTTTATTAGATGATATGGTATATGTTTATATATTATATGATTTTGAGGATTATGTGACGTATTTGTGGCGTATTTGTGACGTGTGACGTGTTATTATTTTATTGTTTAATAAAATAATATAAGTGATATTTATTTGGATATTTATTTGGTAAATAAATAGATTTGTTGGAAAAATATAGAATTTTAAGAGATGGGGTTATATTTATAATTAAGAAGAGTTGTGTGGGTTAAGAGAGAATTAATTAAGTTGGGAGGGAGTATATAAGAGAAGTAGGTTAAGAGAGGAAACTTTTTTTAGAACGCGTTACAGACCTTGGAAAAGAGAAGAAGAACGGTTCAAGAAAGAAGAGAAGCTAGGTTCCAATTCTGCACAATTTTCCAGGTAAGGGTGAGCCTAACTTCAGTAATTTTAATGTTAAATCATCTGTTATTGATTAGCTTAGAGATTGAGAAGAATTGAGAGGAGTTTTGAGGATTAGGGTTGTGATGAATTATGATGAATTGATGAGGGTTGATGTTGTAAGGCTGTAGGACTTGTTACAGAACCTAGATTATCCCCTAGGATGATATTGCTGATGAATTAGAGGCTTAACATGAGAGTTTTGGGATGAATTGGTGTGATTTGAGCTGAACCCGTAGTGGTTCTGAGATCGCTCGCATGTGGCGAGTGATCACTCGCCGTGGCGAGTAACCCTTGGTTGCTCGCGAGGCGAGCAGTATAGCTCGCCGTGGCGAGCTTGACCCTTAAACTTAGGATTTTTGCCAAACTTTAGATGGTTTTGAGTGCCCTTATATTTATAGAGATGACCTGTGAAGTTGGTTTGGTCAAATTAGATTTAGAGAGCTTAAAAATGAGGATTTTTGGTGAAAAATGTCAAAAAGGCCGAGAGCACCCAGGATTGCTCGCCTCCAGCTCGCCCCCAACTCGCCTTTGGCGAGTGAGCTGATGCGAGTACTCGCCTGTGGCGAGCAGATCTACTCGCCGTGGCGAGTTAGTTGACCCTTGTCATGTTTTGTTGTTTTGCAAGCTGTTTTGCATAGGACGTTTAGAGGAACCCTTTGGGTAGTGTTAGTGCTGTTCTATACCCTTAGATGAGTTATGTAAAGATGAATGTTGATGGTTCTTTTAGGCCATTGATAAATGATGTGTTGTTGAATATCAGTGATGTATGAGAAGATGATGCTATGTGTTGCAATGTGTATGTATAATGAGTTGATGTTCTGCCATGTATTATTATAACTGCATGTGTCAGTCTATAATTTGTAAATGACGTTGAGACGGTGTATTAAGTTGTTAAGTGACGAGTCCATGCATTTTCATACTATGAGACGGTGGAGCTTTATGCTCAAAGCGACGGTGGAGCATTTGCTCAAGCGACGGTGAAGCATATTAATGCTATAATCATATGGTACCACATACATGATGTTGAGACGTTAGGTGTTGCATATAGTCGAGTCAATTATGACATATATGAGATGATGCTTGAGATGTTGATGTATGTTTGTGATGCTGCTTATGATGATGTTTATACCGATGTTATGATGTGATAAGATGTATATGTTTATGAGTTGGATGTATGACTGTTAATCTTGACATTTGATTTATATATTAATATTATTGTTGTGAATCTCACCCCTTCTGCTGGAATTGCCGCCTTGTGGGCAAGTGCAGGTACCCAGTCTTAGATGCGTTGATGCGAGGAGTCTGTGTGAAGTAGGGTTGCTCTGATACGTAACGGGATGGGGTCTTTTGCATAGAGTCTATTCCTTATGTATCATGTTTTCAATAAATGTTAACTTTAAGACTTAGTGATGTTGAAACATTAATGTTTTTGAGACGTTTGATGGCTTTTAAGCCAAGACTATTTATGAGATGCGACTTTTGAATTTCCGCTGCTTAATTGAATATTTTTGTGAATTGATAAATTATTATCTAAGTTGTTTTTAAAGAAGAAAACGTGACACTCCTTTGAGAAGTACTCTGATTTATGTGATTTATTTAATGAAATTTTTAAGACGGGAAATTGGGGTGTTACAATACTGAAGTTAGGCTCACCCTTACCTGGAAAAATTGCAGAAATCGCAGCCTAGCCTCTTCTCTTCTCCTAGCCGTTTCCTCCCTTTTTCACCAAATGTCTGTAACGCGTACCGACTTTCTCTTGACCTAGTTTCCTTATAAACCTCTTCCCAACTTATCTTATTCTAACTCAACCCCCACAACTCTTTCTATTTATAAATATAACCCCATCTCTCAAAATATATATTTTTACTAACAAATCTTTATTTTTCATATATATATATATATATATATATATATATATATATACACACAAACACCACATATCTTATTTTATTAAACAATAAAATAAGTATCACATCACAACATCATTAATACGTCGCATAATCACCAAAAATCATATAATATATAATAATATACTATATTCTCTAATAAAATAATTAAATAAATAAAGAGGGCGTTACAACTCTCCCCCACTTAAAGGATTTTCGTCCTCGAAAATTTACCTCGATTAAACAACTCTGGATAGGATTCCAGCATCTTACTTTCTAGCTCCCAAGTTAAGCTTTCACCAGTCGCTCCGTCCCAAACGACTCTTACGAGAGGTATCTCCTTGCCTCTCAACGTCTTCACTTTTCGATCATCAATCCTTACCGGTAAAGTCTCAACCGTAAGGTTGTCTCTAACTTGCACATCATCACTTTGGATCACATGAGATGGATCCGGAACGTACTTCCTCAGTTGCGACACATGAAAAACATCATGCAAATTCGATAAATGTGGTGGTAATCCAACACGATATGCCACCGTCCCAATCCTCTCTGATATCTGATACGGGCCAATAAATCTCGGAGTCAACTTCTTAGACTTCAAAGCACGACCTACACCGGTCATAGGAGTAACCCTTAAAAACACGTGGTCTCCTTCCTGAAACTCAAGATCTTTCCTTCGCTTGTCATGATAACTCTTTTGTCGACTCTGCGACGCTTTCATCTTCTCTTGGATCATTCTTACCTTCTCGGTAGTCTGTTGAACAATCTCCGGTCCTAACACCACGTTATCACCTGACTCAAATCAACACAACGTAGTTCTACATCTCCGACCATACAAAGCCTCAAAAGGTGCCATTCCAATACTCGAATGGTAACTGTTGTTGTACGTGAACTCTATCAACGGAAGAGGACTATCCCAAGTCCCTCCTTGCTCAAGCACACAAACTCTCAACAAATCTTCCAACGACTGAATCGTCCTCTCCGACTGACCATCTGTCTGTGGATGATAAGCCGAACTCAACCTCAACTGAGAACCTAAAGCCTCCTGCAAACTCTTCCAAAATCTAGAAGTAAATCTCAGATCTCTATCTGATACGATGCTCGAAGGAACACCATGCAACTTTACTATGTCTCGGATATAAATCTCTGCCAACTGAGCTACAGGGAAAGTAATATTAATCGGGATAAAATGAGCCGACTTCGTCAATCTATCAACAATCACCCAAATTGCGTCGTTTCCTCTAGGGGTATTCGGCAAACTCGTCACAAAGTCCATGGATATACTATCCCATTTCCACTCTGGCACATCTAAAGGTGTCATCAATCCAGCGGGTTTCTGATGCTCAACCTTCGATTTCTGACAAATCAAACAAGAATAGACAAACTGTGCCACGTCACGTTTCAATCCAGACCACCAAAACAACCTCTTCAAATCATGATACATTTTCGTAGCTCCCGGATGAATACTCAAGCTACTTCTGTGACTCTCTTCAAGAATCATCTGCTTCATTTCATCATTGTCAGGAATGCAGATTCTACCTCGAAATCTTAACACTCCTTGATCATCGACCTTAAAGTCACTATCTTCCGTCTGATTACTAGCAACCAATAAGTCCACAAACTTAACATCTTCCTTCTGTGCTTCTTTAATACTCTTCAAGAAATCACTATCAATTCTCAACATTCCCAGCTTTACACTATGAGGTGTTCTTTCACAAACTAAGCCCAAATCTCTAAACTGTTCCAACAACTCGAATTCTTTCACCATCAAAGCAGACATATGCAAAGTCTTCCTACTCAAGGCATCTGCAACCACGTTCGCTTTGCCCGGATGGTAATTCAAACCAAAATCATAATCTTTCAATAGTTCAAACCACCTTCGCTGTCTCATATTCAATTCCTTCTAATCAAACAAATACTTCAAGCTCTTGTGATCATTGAACACTTCAAATTTGGAACTGTACAAGTAATGTCTCCAAATTTTCAATACAAAGACCACCGCCGCCAATTTTAAATCATGCGTTGGGTAATTCTTCTCATGAACTCTCAACTATCTTGAAGCATAAGCTACCACTTTACCATCTTGCATAAGCACACCACCTAAACCCATCTTGGACGCATCACAATACACCACAAAAGGTTCATCGGACTTCGGCAGAATTAAGACTGGAGCCGTCGTCAAACGCTTCTTCAACTCATTAAAACTATCCTCACAATGGACATCCCACACAAAAGACTTACCTTTACACGTCAACTGCGTTAACGGAAGAGCCAACTTAGAAAATCCTTCTATAAATCTTCGATAATAACCTGCTAATCCCAAAAAGCTCCTAATTTCAGTAACCGACTTAGGAGAATCCCATTGTGATACCGCTTCAACTTTAGACGGATCAACCGCAATACCATCACCAGAAATAACATGGCCAAGAAAACTGACCTCTTTCAACCAGAATTCACACTTAGATAACTTAGCAAAAAGCTTCTTCTCTTTCAACACTTGTAAAACAATATTCAAATGATCAGCATGTTCTTCTTCAGTCTTAGAGTATACCAAAATATCATCAATGAAAACCACCACAAAACGATCCAAATAAGCATGGAAGATCCTATTCATATACTCCATAAATACACCAGGTGCATTAGTAACACTGAAAGCCATCACTGTATACTCATAATGCCCAAAACGCGTCCTAAACGCCGTCTTCTGCATATCTTCATCTTTTACTTTAATCTGGTGATAACCTGATCTCAAATCTATCTTGCTAAACACGCGGGCACCCACTAACTGATCCATCAAATCATCAATTCTTGGAAGTGGATACCTATTCTTTATAGTTACCTTGTTCAACTGTCGATAATCAATACATAGCCTCATACTACCATCTTTCTTCTTTACTAGCAACACTGGCGCCCCCCAAGGTGAAACACTTGGTCTAACAAATTTCTTCTCGAGCAAATCTTCCAACTGCTTCTTCAGCTCGGCCAACTCAGAAGCTGACATACGATAAGGTACCATCGACATCGGCTTCGTTCCAGGAACAAGATCAATAGAAAACTCAACTTCCCTCTCTGGAGGCACGTCAGGGATTTCATCTAGGAAAACTTCGGGAAAGTTGCATACCACTTGTAGCTTATCGATCACTGCCTGATTCTCAATAGATAAGGAAGCCATTAACGAAAACATCAATATACCATCACGTTCCAGTTGCTTCAGTTGCTTAGTAGTTAAGAACTCTGCACCACTTTCCTCTTCAGCAGAAGAAAAATGTACCGTCTTGCTAAAACAATTAATAAGCACATGGTTGTATTCTAACCAATTCATCGCCAAAATCACGTCCATCCCAACCAACGGTAAACAAACTAAATCAATCTCAAAGTCACGACCGAACATAGACACAGGACATCTCAAACACACAAGGGAAGTAGTCACCGAACCCTTAGCTGGAGTTTCGACAACCATCTCCCCGTTCATATCAGATACAACAAGATTTAACTTAGCAGCACAATCAAGAGCAATAAAACAATGCGTAGCACCAGTATCAATAATAGCGACTAAAGGTTGATCATGAATATAACTAGTACCTCTGATCAAACGATCTTCATTCTCAGTCTGCGTGCCAGTCAACGCGAATACTCTTCCAGTAGTCTTAGCTTTCTTTGGTTGCTTGCATTGCGAACCAATATGTCCTTGCTCATTACAGTTAAAGCACACGACATCATCAAACTTGAAGTCATTAGTAGTATGCCCCTTCTGACCACAACGATAGCACCTCTTCACATCAGCGGTACACACATTGCTCTTGTGACCTTTCTCACCACAAGTAAAACAAGTAATCTCAGCAGGAGCATTCTTCTTCTGAGGTCTTCTCTCATCATTAACTCTTTGCTTTCCCTTATCTCTTGGGGCATCATAAGGTTTAGGACGACTCTGCTGGCCCTTAGCTTTCCTATCATTCACTACCTTGTAGTGAGCCTTGGTATCCTCCTCATAAATTCTGCAGCTACTCACTAAATCCGAAAAATTACGAATCTTTTGGTAACCAATAGCTCTCTTGATATCAGCACGTAAACCGTTCTCAAATTTAATGCACTTGGAAAACTCAGCATTCTCTGCAGTATAATGCGGATAAAACTTTGCCAACTCCACGAACTTTGCAGCATACTCAGTCACGGACATATTCCCTTGCTTCAACTCAAGGAACTCGATCTCTTTCTTGCCACGGACATCCTCAGGAAAATAATGGTTCAGGAACTCCCTCCGGAACACATTCCAAGTAACAGCAGCACCACCCTCTTCAAGGATAGGTCGAACACTAACCCACCAGTCATCAGCTTCCTCAGCTAACATGTGAGTACCAAATCGTACCATCTGAGCATCCTCACACTGCATGACTCTGAAGATCCTCTCAACTTCCTTGAGCCATGTCTGAGCCCCATCGGGATCATATCGCCCTTTGAAGGTAGGCGGGTGATTCCTCAGAAAAGTCTCTAGCATCCTTGTCCCATCGTTTCCACCAGCATTGTTCTGATTACCTACAACATTAGCCATTGCTTCCAAGGCAGCGGCAAGAGCAGCATCATTTCTACCAGCCATCTTAGTTCTCTACAAAGCAAACATAAGTTAGAATAATACAACTATAGTATTCTAACTCTAAGACAACGTCGCTCGACTCTCTATTTGGCCGGACGGACCAACCTGCTCTGATACCAATTGTAACATCCCAATTTCCCGACTTAAAAATTTCATTAAATAAATGCACATATCAGAGTACATCACAAAGGAGTGTCACATTCTCAAACAATAAAATCTTTAAACAAATAAATATTAGTTTATCCTTCGCAAAATATTCAATTGCAGCAGCGGAAATCATAATTCAAATCCTTCAAAAGTCTTGGCTCTAGGCCTCATAAACGTCTCAAAAATTCATCGGAAATAATTAAGTCATAAAATAGTTCAATATGATACATAAGGAATAGACTCATAGAAAAGACCCCATCCCGTTACGTATCAGAGCAATCCTACGACATCACACAAGGACTCCTCACATCGGCGCACCTAAGCTTGGTTACCTGCACTTGTCCACAAGGCGGCAATTCCAACAGAAGCGGTGAGATTCACAACAGAAATATTAACATATAATTCAAACATTTATGATTAACAACATAAACTCATCACATATATCACATCATTAAAAACACAAAAGGTAACGTCATCGTCAAGAACATCTCAAATAAACACATCAACAGCGTCTCAAAACATCGTCTCATAATATGTCAACAATGTGACTCAACAGAATGCAACCCTAACATCTTGACATCATGCATGTGGTACCATATATAAGCATTAATATGCTTCACCGTCGCTTTGAGCAAATGCTCCACTGTCGCTTTGAGCAAAAGCTCCATCGTCTCATAATATGCAAATGCATGGACACGACTCTTTAATATCTTAAACAAGTTAGCACAACATCTCAAACGTCGTTAACAACTCAAAATGACACATACAATTTATGACAAATGCATGCAGAAGTTCAGCATATTAATCACATATTCAACAGCACATAAACATCATCATATCGTCGCTTAACATCATGCTTATAAATCATATAATGTAAACAATACATCGCATTAGCACCAACATAAGAGAGCCATCATTAAATCATCATTACAGACTGTATCTCAGGTCATAAAACATCTCTAACACTCTCCGAAGATCTACTCTGAAGTCCCATGCAAAACAGATCGCAAACAAAGCAACAGCTCAAAACACACTCACCCGCCACGGCGAGTGATCCGCTCGCTGAAGGCGAGCTCTCTCAAAAGCTACTCGCCAAAGGCGAGTTGGGGGCGAGTCACAGGCGAGCAAAACTGGGTGCTCTCGGCCTTTTTGACATTTTTCGCCTAAAATCTTCGTTTTAAGGTTCCCTAGGTCCAATTTGATCCTAACAACTTCACAGATCAATCTTATAAATATTAAGGCACTTATGCCCAGGAGTTTTTACTCACCAGCGACGAGGGCTCATGCCCTGGAGCTTTTGCTCACTAGCGACGAGGGCTTATGCCCTGGGAGTATATTTATGCTCAAAGCGAAGAGGGCTTATGCCCTGGATTGGTACCACATCCATATAAGATGTTAGAGTTGCATAGTCAAGTGAAGTTTCACTGTCGAGTCAAGTTGTTAAGATGTTTATGATGATGCTTTATGATGATGCTTGTGATGCTAGATGATGTTTGTTGTGACGTGTTTATGTCATTGATTTGTTGTTAACTATAATTATTGAATTATATGTTTAATATTATTGTCTTGTGAATCTCACCCCTTCTGCTTGAAAATGTTGCTCTTCGTATGGGTAACTTGCAGGTAATCAAGATTAGGTGCAGGCGTGTGAGGACTTTCCTCGGTTGAGTCTTAGGTGCTCTGATATGTAACAGGATGGGGAAACTTGTTAAATGTTTTTCTATTCCTTGCATGTCATTTATGATTTCATAAGACTATTTTTTTAGATGAACTTTCTGTGACGTTTGATGAGGTCTGCATGCCGAGACTTTTTATGATTCCGCTGCTATGTCTAAGACGTTTTAATAAAGAATAAATTGTTATTTATTCATACACGAGATTTATGTGAAATGTGATGCTCCGTTATGTGATTAACTCTGATTTTATTTAAAAAAAAATTTAAGTCGGGAAAACGGGGTGTTACAACTGTCATCATAAATCATTTTCATAAACATCTTAGACAACTTGACTCGACAATGCAACTTCACTTGACTATGCAACTCTAACATCTTAATCATCTTAGACATCTTATATGCATGTGGTACCAATTCAGGGCATAAGCCCTCGTCGCTTTGAGCATAAATATACTCCCAGGGCATAAGCCCTCGTCGCTATTGAGCAAAAGTTCCAGGGCATAAGCCCTCGTCTTTGTTGAGCAAAAGCTCCAGGGCATAAGCCCTCATCTCTGAATGAGTATGCATGGACTCAACATCTTATAACTTAACCAAGTTAAACATCTTGGACCGACACATGTAACTTTAATCATATATAAACAACTACATGGCAACAAATCATCAATCATGGCATATATCAACATTAAAGAATTCATCATTTAAGCATCACATTTATTACTCATATAATTCACATAATACACATATGATTCATAAATCACTATCAACAACATTAAATCTTCACAAAGCATCTTTACAAATCGTCATTTATAATATAGTTAGCTTCCAATACTACCCAAGGTTCAGGTCACAAGGTCTTGTGCGAAACAGATCGCAAAACACAAGAAACGTGACAATTTGTCACAGCGCAGCGCAGCTCGCTATGGCGAGCTCTATTGCTCGCCTCGCGAGCGATTACAGGTCCCTCGCCATGGCGAGTTGGATTGCTCGCTTGGCGAAGCATTACGGGTTTCTCGCTATGGCGAGCTGGGCTGCTCGCCTGGCGAGCGATGAGGGGATGCTCGCTGTGGCGAGCTACGATTCTCGCCTAGCGAAACGATGACAAAACAGGGTGCGGGATTACGAACTTTTTCACTTAAAATCCCAATTTTCACCATTATTAACCCCAAATTCGATTGGAACATTAGCATTAAGGTTATTCTAAGTCCTGTAATCAATTTCTACATCAATTCTACAGTTTTACATCATCTAATCATCAATTTATCATGTTTAACCTAATTCTCCAATTCTCTAAAACCATTCCTACACTTGTTAATTATAATCATATGAATTACAGTTTAATAGAATTGTATGCTAGGCTCAACCTTACCTTAAAGTGATGGAAATCGCATCCCTCACCTTCTCTTGCCTTTTCTCCCTTTTTCTCCCAAAACTGATCGTACATACTGACAACCTCTAAACCTAATTTCCTTATTTATACTCCCATCAAATCTTATCTTATTTACTCTTTCTCCCACATAACTCTCTAAAATCTCAAAACTACCCCACATCTTTATATTTATTTTATTTTCAAATCTTATTTTATTAAACAATAAAATAAGTCACCACATCGTATAAAATCACTAAAAATCACATAAATCTTAATTCTCCGCATCTCATAATATATATATATATATATATATATATAAATATATCTAGACTCTTTAAATAAATCAAATAATTAAATAATTAAAATAATCTAAAGTGGGCGTTAGAACTCTCCCCAACTTATAAGATTTTTGTCCTCGAAAATTTACCTCAAGCAAACAACTCTGGGTAAGATTCCATCATCTTACTCTCTAACTCCCACGTTAAGCTTTCACCTGTCACTCCTTCCCAAACGACTTTCACAAGAGGTATCTCCTTGCCTCTCAAACGCTTCACTTCCCGACCTTCAATCCTCACTGGTAAGGTCTGAACCGTAAGGTTATCCCTAACTTGCACATCATCTCTCTGGATCACATGAGATGGATCCGGAACATACTTTCGAAGTTGTGACACGTGAAACACGTCGTGCAAATTCGAAAGATGCGATGGTAAACCCACTCTGTACGCCACCGTTCCAACTTTTTCCGATATCTGATACGGACCAATAAACTTCGGGGTCAACTTCTTTGACTTCAATGCACGACCAACACCGGTCATGGGGGTAACTCTTAGGAACACATGGTCTCCCTCTTGAAACTCAAGGTCTTTCCTTCGCTTATCATGATAACTCTTCTGTCGACTCTGCGACGCTTTCATCTTTTCTTAAATCATCTTAACCTTCTTAGTAGTCTGCTGAACAATCTCTGGTCCTAAAACCACATTCTCACCTGACTCAAACCAACACAACGGAGTTCTGCATCTCCGACCATACAAAGCCTCAATAGGTGCCATTCCAATACTAGAATGATAATTGTTGTTATACGTGAACTCTATCAACGGAAGATGACTATCCCAAGTTCCTCCTTGCTCAAGTACACAAACTCTCAACAAATCTTCCAATGACTGAATGGTTCTCTCCGACTGACCATCTGTCTGCGGATGATAAGCCGAACTCAACCTCAAATTAGAACCCAATGCCTCTTGTAAGCTCTTCCAAAATCTATAAGTAAACCTTGGATCTCTATCTAACACAATGCTCGAAGGAACACCATGCAGCTTCACGATATCTCGAATATAGATCTCCGCTAACTGTGATACGGGAAAAGTGATATTAATCAGAATAAAATGAGCCGACTTCGTCAATCTATCTACAATCACCCAAATGGTGTCATTCCCTTTAGGAGTATTCCGCAAACTCGTCACAAAATCCATGGATATACTATCCCATTTCTACTCGGGCACATCTAAAGGTGTCATCAATCCAGCAGGTTTCTGATGCTTTACTTTCGACTTCTGGAAAATCAAACAAGAATACACAAACTGTGCCATGTCACATTTCAACCCCAACCACCAAAACAACTTCTTCTGATCATGATACATCTTGGTAGCTCCCGGATGAATACTCAAGCTACTTCTGTGACTCTCTTCAAGAATCATCTTCTTCATCTCTTCATTGTCAGGAATGCAAATTCTACCTCGGAATCTCAACACTCCTTGATCATCGACCTTAAAGTCACTATATTCAGTCTGATTACTAGCAACCAACAAGTCCACAAACTTTACATCCTCTTATTGCGCTTCTTTAATACTTTTCAGAAAATCATTATGAATCTTCAGCATTCCTAGCTTTACACTCTGAGGTGTCCTTTCGCAAACTAAACTCAAATCTCTAAACTGTTCCAGTACCTCAAACTCTTTCACCATCATAGCAGACATATGCAAAGTCTTCCTACTTAAGGCATCTGCCACAACATTTGCTTTACCCAGATGATAATTCAAACCAAAGTCATAATCTTTCAATAGTTCAAGCCACCTTCGCTGTCTCATATTCAATTCCTTTTGATCAAACAAATACCTCAAGCTCATGTGATCACTGATCACTTCAAATGTCGAACCATACAAGTAATGTCTCCAAATCTTAAGCACAAATACCACTGCCGCTAATTCAAGATCATGAGTAGGATAATTTCGTTCATGAATTCTCAAATGTCTCAATGCATAAGCAACCACCTTACCCTCTTGCATAAGCACACCACCTAAACCCAACTTGGACGCATCACAATAAACAACAAAAGGTTCATCGGGCTTCGACAAAATCAAGACTGGTGCCGTCGTCAAACGCTTCTTCAACTCATTAAAACTGTTCTCACACTGAACATCCCACACAAAGGCTTTACCTTTACAAGTCAACTGCGTTAACGAAAGTGCCAACTTAGAAAATCCTTCTATAAATCTTCGGTAATAACCTGCCAATCCCAAAAAGCTTATAATCTCTGTAACCGACTTAGGAGTCTCCCATTGTGATACCGCTTCAACTTTAGACGGATCAACTGCAACACCATTACCAGAAATAACATGGCCAAGAAAACTCACCTCATTCAACCAGAACTCGCACTTTGACAATTTAGCATACAACTTCTTCTCTTTCAACACTTGCAAAACAATCTTCAAATGCTCAACATGTTCTTCTTCAGTCTTAGAGTATATCAAAATATGATCAATGAAAACCACAACAAAACGATCCAAATAAGCATGAAAGATTCTGTTCATGTACTCCATAAATACACCAGATGCATTAGTAACACCGAAAGGCATCACCGTATACTCATAATGCCCATAACGCGTCCTAAAGGCCGTCTTCTGCATATCTTCATCCTTCACTTTAATCTGGTGATAACCTGATCTCAAATCTATCTTGCAAAACACACGTGCACCCACTAACTGATCCATCAAGTCGTCAATTCTTGGAAGTGGATACCTATTCTTTATCATCACTTTGTTCAACTGCCGATAATCAATACATAACCTCATACTGCCATCTTTCTTCTTAACCAACAACACCGGCGCTCCCCAAGGTGAAACACTCGGTCTTACAAACTTCTTCTCCAGCAAATCCTCTAATTGTTTCTTCAGCTCCGCCAACTCAGAAGCTGACATACGATAAGGTGTCATAGACACAGGCTTCGTTCCAAGAACAAGATCAATCGAAAATTCAACTTCTCTTTCTGGAGGCACATCAGGAATTTCATCAAGAAAAACTTCTGGAAAATCGCATACCACTTGTAGCTTATCAATCACTGCTTGATTCTCAACAGATAACGACGCCATCAAAGAAAACATCATAATTCCATCGCGTTCCAACTGCTTAAGCTGCTTAGTCGTCAAGAATTATGCTCCACTCTCTTCTTCAGCAGAAGAAAAATGCACCGTCTTGCTAAAACAGTTAATAAGGACGTGATTGTATTCTAACCAATTCATTCCCAAGATTACATCCATTCCGATCAACGGTAAACAAACCAAATCAATCTCAAAGTCACGACCAAACATAGACACATGACATCTCAAACACACACGAGAAGTAGTCACCGAACCCTAAGCTGGAGTTTCGACAACCATCTCCCCATTCATATCAGATACAACAAGATTCAACTTAGCACAGTCAAGAGCAATAAAACAATGCGTAGCACCAGTATCAATAATAGAAACTAAAGGCATATTATCAAAATAACAAGTACCTCTGATCAAACGATCCTCGTTCTCTGTCTGCGTACCAGTCAAAGCAAAAACTCTCCCAGTAGTCTGAGCCTTCTTAGGCTTCTTGCATTGCGAACCAATGTGACCTTCCTCCTCGCAATTAAAGCACACAATGTCATCATGTTTGCACTCTGCAGTTGTATGCCCCTTCTTACCGCAACGGAAACACCGTTTCACCTCCCCAGGACAAGCATTACTCTTATGGCCCCTCACACCACAAGTATAACAGACAATCTCAACAAGAGCATCTTTCTTGTTAGGTCTCCTCTCATCATTAACTCTTTGTTTGCCCTTATCAGCAAGGGCACTGTAAGGCTTAGGACGACTTTGTTGACCTTTACCTTTCCTCTCATTAACAACCTTGTAATGAGCCTTGGTATCCTATTCATAAATCCTGTAACTACTCACCAGCTCGGAAAAGTTTCTGATCTTCTGGTAACCAATTGCCCTCTTGATATCAGCACGTAAGCCATTCTCGAACTTGATGTACTTGGAGAACTCAGCAGTCTCAGTAGTATAATGTGGATAAAATTTAGCTAACTCCACAAACTTGGCAGCATACTCAGTCACCGACATGTTCCATTGCTTCAGCTCAAGGAACTCAATCTCCTTCTTCCCGCGAACGTCTTTCGGAAAGTATCTGTTAAGGAACTCCCTCTTAAACACAGCCCAAGTAACTTCAGCACCATCTTGGTCTAGGATAGGTAGTAGACTAATCCACCAATCATCGGCTTCCTCAGCTAGCATGTGCGTACCAAAACGCACCTTCTGCACCTCTGTGCACTGCATAACTCGAAACACTCTCTCGATCTCCTTGAGCCACGCCTGAGCTCCATCAGGATCATATCTCCATTTGAAGGTAGGAGGATGAATTCAAAGGAAGGTCTCTAACATACGGACCTCAGCATTCGCACCAGCATTCGCATTTGGCTGTTGTCCTACAGCTTGAGCAACGACTTCGAGTGCAGCAGCAATAGCAGCATCATTTCTTCCAGCCATCTTAGTTCTCTACACAACACAAAACAATCAGTATGACATATAACAATACGTCAACTGATACTCTACACAACAAGACTCTTCTACTTGGCCGGACGGACCAACCTGCTCTGATACCAATTGTAACACCCCGTTTTCCCAACAAAAATATTTCACGATTAAATCAGAGTTTCCATACAACGGAATGTCACATCTCACAAAAGTCTCAAATATGAATAAATAACAATTTATTCTTCAAAATAGACAACGTAATTTTTCAAACTTCGCAGCGGAATAAACTCAAATACATATTAGTCTTTGGCACGAAGGCCTCATCAAAACTTCTCATAAAATTCCAAATACCAATCATAGTCATGAAAATCATAAAAATAATACGCAAGGAATAGAGAAAACATAAGCAAGGTTCCCCATCCCGTTACGTATCAGAGCACCGACACAACCGAGGGAAGTCCTCAAAAGACTGCACCTATTCTTGATTACCTGCAAGTTACCCATACGAAGAGCAACATTTTCAAGCAGAAGGGATAAGATTCACTAAACAATAATATTAAACATATAATTCAACAATTATATTTAACAACAAAACATCACATAAATACGTCACAACAAATATCATTTAGCATCAAAACTGTCATCATAAATCATCTTCACAAACATCTTAGACAACTTGACTCGACAATGCAACTTCACTTGACTATGCAACTCTAACATCTTAATCATCTTAGACATCTTATATGCATGTGGTACCAATCCAGGGCATAAGCCCTCGTCTCTTTGAGCATAAATATACTCCCAGGATATAAGCCCTCGTCGCTATTGAGCAAAAGCTCCAGGGCATAAGCCTTTGTCTCTATTGAGCAAAAGCTCCAGGGCATAAGCCCTCATCTCTGAATGAGTATGCATGGACTCAACATCTTATAACTTAAACAAGTTAAACATCTTAAACGTCTTAAACATCGTAAACATCTTGGACCGACACATGCAGCTTTAATCATATATAAACAACTACATGGCAGCAAATCATCAATCATGGCATATATCAACATTAAAGAATTCATCATTTAAGCATCACATTTGTTACTCATATAATTCACATAATACACATATGATTCATAAATCACTAACAACAACATTAAATCTTCACAAAGCTTCTTTATAGATCGTCATTTATAATATAGTTAGCTTCCAATACTACCCAAGGTTTAGCTCACAAGGTCTTGTGCGAAAAAGATCGCAAAACACAGGAAACGTGACAATTTGTCACAACGAAGCTCACTATGGCAAGCTCTATTGCTCGCCTCGCGAGCGATTACAGGTCCCTCGCCATGGCGAGTTGGATTGCTCGCCTGGCGAAGCGTTACGGGTCTCTCGCTATGGCGAACTGGGCTGCTCGCCTGGCGAGTGATGAGGGGATGCTCGCCGTGGCGAGCTACGATTCTCGCTTGGCGAAACGATGACAGAACAGGGTACGGGATTACGAACCTTTTCACCGAAAATCCCAATTTTCACCATGATTAACCCCAAATTCGACTGGAACATTAGCATTAAGGTTATTCTAAGTCCTGTAATCAATTTCTACATCAGTTCTACAGTTTTACATCATCTAATCATCAATTGATCATGTTTAACCTAATTCTCCAATTCTCTAAAACCATTCCTACACTTGTTAATTATAATCATATGAATTACAATTTAATAGAATTGTATGCTAGGCTCTCCCTTACCTTAAAGTGATGGAAATCGCAGCCCTCCTCTTCTCTTGCCTTTTCTCCCTTTTTCTCCCAAAACTGATCATACGTACTGACAACCTCTAAACCTAATTTCCTTATTTATACTCCCATCAAATCTTATCTTATTTACTCCTTCTCCCACATAACTCTCTAAAATCTCAAAACTACCCCACATCTTTATATTTATTTTATTTTCAAATCTTATTTTACTAAACAATAAAATAAGTCACCACATTGTATAAAATCACTAAATATCACATAAATCTTAATTCTCCGCATCTCATAATATATATATATATATATATATATATATATATATATATCTAGACTCTTTAAATAAATCAAATAATTAAATAATTAAAATAATCTAAAGTGGGCATTAAAATCATACCCATAAATTCACATGAATTAAAAGCACAAAATTCATCATCAAAAAATCATAATTCACAATATCACTTAATACCCATAATTGAAAAGATGATGTT